>JAGTXO010000018.1:0-600000 GCA_019448385.1 Diacronema lutheri
TATCCCTACCCCTACCCCTAACCCCTACCCCTACCCCTACCCCTACCCCTACCCCTACCCTACCCCTACCCAACCCTAACCCCTAACCCTAACCCTAACCCCTACCCCTACCCCTACCCCTACCCCTACCCCTACCCCTACCCCTACCCCTACCCCTACCCCTACCCCTACCCCTACCCCTACCCCTACCCCTACCCCTACCCCTACCCCTACCCCTACCCTACCCTACCCTACCCCTACCCCTACCCTTACCCTTACCCTTCCCCTTACCCTTACCCTTACCCTTACCCTTACCCTTACCCTTACCCTTACCCTTACCCTTACCCTTACCCTTACCCTTACCCTTACCCTTACCCTTACCCTTACCCTTACCCTTACCCTTACCCTTACCCTTACCCTTACCCTTACCCTTACCCTTACCCTTACCCTTACCCTTACCCTTACCCTTACCCTTACCCTTACCCTTACCCTTACCCTTACCCTTACCCTTACCCTTACCCTTACCCTTACCCTTACCCTTACCCTTACCCTTACCCTTACCCTTACCCTTACCCTTACCCTTACCCTTACCCTTACCCTTACCCTTACCCTTACCCTTACCCTTACCCTTACCCTTACCCTTACCCTTACCCTTACCCTTACCCTTACCCTTACCCTTACCCTTACCCTTACCCTTACCCTTACCCTTACCCTTACTGTTGGCATTGTGTCTGTGCTGCATGTGTGAGTGTGACTGCATGTCCGTGTGACACACACGACGGATCCCACTGGTGGCCAGCGAAACGTTTCGCTCGCGCCTTTTGGGCGATTCGGTGTCTGAACGAAGACGGAAAGAAACGAAGACCGCGCTCGGCCAGGCCGAGCACTAAGTGGCGCTCGACTCGCCTGTTCGCCCATCGGGGACAGGGAGTCGGAGTGAGCTACTGCGTCGACAAGTTGACCGGGAAGTCTAGCATGACGTCAAGCCGCAGCGGCGACAACCTGATCATCAAAAACATCGGCGACCTCAAGGAACAGAAGAAGGTGGATGACCTCGAACTGTTCGTCAGGGACTACGTGATCAACATGAAGAAGGAGGCGCTGCTGGGCAACGCCGTGCTCTCCGGCGGGTTGGGAGAGAAGGCGATAGCCGCGACCTACCCCCAGTTCCGCGCAAGTGTCGAGGTCGACCAGAAGTACGCGGAGCTGGAGATGATGTACGCCAGGCTCGCAGAGCGCGAGCACTACGCGCGCGAGATCGCGCGCGTGACGATGGAGGCGGACGAGGACAAGATCAAGAGGCTGGAGCGCCTGATCGCAGGCATCAACGCGCCCTTTGCCGCCGCGATGACCACGGCTGCGACGACCACGACTGCCGGCGTCGCCGGCACGAGCGCGCTGCCCGTGCTCACCACGCCCACGCTGAGCGCGGAGCAGATGGCGCAGATCGAGAAGTACGAGTTTGAGATCGTGGAGCTCGGGCACAAGATCCGCATGACCGACTACCGGATGCAGAGCGACATCGCATCGATCCAACCCATCAACGGCAGCTTCACGTTCGACGCGCAGCTCACCCAGATCTTCAACCAAGTGAGCGAGCTGGCACGAGAGGCGCTGGCGCTCAAATGCTCGCCGCCGGTGTTCATCGAGCTGGAGCGCGAGGGCATGATCCTCAAGAATGTGCTCCCCGGCGCCGCCAACATGACCGCCTTCGCGATCCTGTGGGCCGCCATCGATAAGCACCGGCGCCCGGCGGACATGTACGAGTACCTGCGGCTCTCCCGCAGGATGTCAACTCGGGTCAAGATTGGCCAGGACGGCAACGTGTCCACGGACACGTACATCACCGCCGTCAACGACTGCATTCAGGACGACATAACCCTCGCGGCGGCACCCAAGGCGGCAAAGAAGCTCGCCACGGTCTTGGAGTGCCTCGACGTGAACGACCCGGCGCGCCTTTTCCTCCGGGAGTACCTGCGCATGGACTTCATGCTCGTGACTGAGCAGGAAGTCGAGAAGCTCATCGACGCGATCCGTCGCTCGGACAAGCACATCAAGACCAAGTTCGACACGCGCTCAACGCGCGCGCAGCTCGCCGCGGTGGCCGTCGGCCAGCCCGCAGCGAAGGGCTCGGCGGGCACGACCTCGCGCGACGCGTCGCGCACAACCGACTCGCAGCCGCGTGGCTTCAAGTGCCACAACTGCGGCGAGCCTGGCCACATCGCGAAGAACTGCCCGAAGGAGAAGAAGGTCGGCGGCAAGCAGCCGGGCGCGAACACGAAGTTGGACGCGGGCAAGAAGTCGCTCGTCGTCGACAACAGCAGCGCAGCGACGTCCGGCGCGACCCGGCTGGGCGCGATCTTCTCGCTCTCGGCGACGGTGCCGGACGGAGGCGCGCTCCTCGCGGCGACGACAGCTGCGACCGGCCGGGACCGCCCGAAGCCGCGCGCCGACTATGCGTACGACGTGCTCATCGACTCAGGCTCGGAGAAGAACATCGTGCCGGCCGCGCTGCTCGTCAACTGCAAGAAGCTGGACAAGCCGTAGACGCTCGTCTTCGGCAACGGCACGCAGGAGATCGTCAAGGTCGCCGGAGACCTGCTGCTCTACCTCGACGAGGCCAGCGCCGCCGAGTCCGGCGGAGAGCCGTTTGTCGTGGTCAAAGCCTGGGGGTCCGACGTGGTGGTGATGCCGATCCTCGCGGCCTGCCTCGCCAACGCCGGCGTTCCCATCACGTTCTCGCGCGACGGCTACTACGCGGACTTCCGCGCCGTCGGCGGCCCGCTCGTGCGACTGGACGAGCAGGCCAAGATGAAGGTGTGGCTCGCGCGGACGGCTTCGACTGCGCTCAAGTCCGACCCGGCGCTCGTCGCCGCCGTCGCGCAGCCACCGGGAAACTAAGTCGCCCGCCGGCCGGTCCAAGCGAGGAGGAGCTTCGGATATGGTCGATCAGAGCGGGCACAACGGACAAGAACCTCCTGCTGCGTACGATGGAGCGCATCGGCGGGATGGCGGAACTCAAGAATGACGCGCTCGACGAGCAGTCGGCGGCGTCGATGGTCCGCAAGTCGTTCAAGGACGCGATGCCGACGGGCAGCTACCCGGGCGGCGTCACTCATGTCGACATCTTCGAGATCTCTCGTGATGATCTTCCGTTCAGCGTGGAGGGCCGCCGCCTCGGCTTTCGCTACGGGATGATCCTGGTCGACGGCTACTCGCGTCGGTGGCAAGTGTACGCGCTGCGCACGCTGGCGGAGAGCGAGATCGCGCTCGCGCTGCAATGGTACGCGCAGCTGTTGGGGACGGGGGCGATGCACATCTCCCACTGGATCCTCGGCTCGTCGCTCGCGCGACGCAGCATCCACACGGATGGCGGCACTTCGTTGATGGCCGCATCGGTCGAGCGCGCGCTGGCGCAGCTCGGCTTCTCTTCGACGGTTACCTCCGCACCCGACTCGCCGAGTTCGAACGGGGTGGCGGAGCGCGCGATTCGTTCGCTCAAGGTCCGTCTGCGCGCGCTCATGACGCGCGCGGGCGGCATACCCATGCACGACTGGCACTTTGCGGCGTGGCATGCGGTGGCATCGCGCAACAGGCTCGCCTCGCAACGTATCGCGCAGGCGGGTGAGCGCGCCGAGTGGCGGTCGCCGGAGGAGCTCTTCTTCGGCGTGCCGGCTACGTTCAAGCACCACGTGGCCTTCGGGGCCAGGTGCCGGGTGCTGCTTGTCGGGGCTCGCGCGCAGGCGCTGGGCACTCTCCGACAGCGCGCCGTGCTCGGGCGCGTCTACCTCTGGGGTGGGCACGGCCTGCAGGTCCGGGGCGTGTTTCGTTACGTCCTCGGCTATGTCGTCCGCTGCTACGACGGTACCCTTTTGTTCTCACGCGATGTGTGGGTCGACGAGACGGACATCGTCGAGGGGGGGTTCTCATCGCTTGGCGCCGCACCGCAGCGGGCTGGCGTGGGGACGAGCGATGCTGCGCGCCGCACGCGCCAGCACGATTCGCTGCCGGAGGAGGCGCCCGATGGGCGGCTGCCTGCCGACGAGGAGCACGACTGGGCCGACACGCCCGACAGTGCGCGCGAGGATGAGGACGTCGACTTCGACGCTTCCGAGAGGCCATCGCACGAGGAGCACGACAGGGCTGACACGCCCGACAGTGCGAGCGGGGATGAGGACGTCGACTTCGACGCTTCCGAGAGGCCATCGCTGAGCACCGGAGCTGCGCCGACGCGCGAGCTACCGGGGATTGCGGCTGCGCCGATGCTCGGGCTGCCGTGGTACGGGACTTCGCCGACGCGCGAGCTGCCGTACGAGTCGCCTTCCGGCCTGATCGGCGCGGACGACGACGAGGGCGTGACCTCACCTGATGGTCACGCGCAGGGCGCGGACGTGACCTCACCCCAACGTGGTCGCGAGCTGCCGCGCGACGAGGCGGGCGTTGCTTACCCCGTGCTCAGTCCGATTGCGAGCCGCAAGAGGACGTGTCGGGCGACGAGTCGGGCGCCAACTATGACGTGCTGGACGAGTCGCAGCAGCTGCTCGACCTGTGTCACGACGTGGACCGCCGTGATCGCACTTCTCGGTCCAACCCGCAGCTGTTCCCTCGCGTCCAGGCTGCGACCTGCCTCGCTGTCTGGAAGGCGCAGGACGTCGTCATCCCGAAGAAGTACAAGCAGGCGATGCGCTCGCAGCAGGCGGAGCAGTGGCAAGCCGCCGTCCAGGAGCACCTCGCCGGGCATGAGCAGCTCGGCACCTTCGAGGAAGTGCTCGTGCCGCTCGGCACGTGGGCGCTCCCGAGCCAGTGGGTCTTTTCCCTCAAGGTCGGCTCGGACGGCAAGGTCGAGCGCTTCAAGGCGCGCTCGGTCCTGATGGGCAACTTTCAGAGGCCCGGCGTGGACTTCCAGGAGGTCTTCTCGCCGACGATTCGGCCCGAGCAAGTTCGTCTGCTCATCGCGCTCGGGGCCAAGATGCAGACGGGCAAGGCGGAGCGATTCAAGGACGCGACCATCGGCTCGTTCGCCGTCATCACCAAGGGCGATGTCAAGGACGCGTACCTCAACTCGTCGCCCAACGAGGACGAGCGGCCGCTGCACAGTTTGCCCCAAGGATACGTGACCAAGACGGTCGCGCCGTCCGGCTACAAGGTGGTCGGGCGGAGTCTTAAGGCGCACCCAGGCCTTCGGCAGTCAGGGCGCGCGTGGCATCGGTTGCACCGATCGTCGCTGCTGGCGCTCGGCTTCGCCGAGGCGCCGTCCGCCCCGTGCATCTACGTCAAGGAGACGGCACCGGGCGAGTACCTCATCGCAGGAGGGTTCGTGGACGACCTCATCTTCCTCAACCTGACGCGCTCGGCGCGCGCGATCGAGGAGCTGGCCGCGAGCTTGCGGCCGCACTACGAGATCAAGCTGTCGGCGAGGCTCGACAAGTTCCTCGGCGCCATCTTTGGGACGTGGTCGGACGGCATTTGCATGCAACTCGGACCGTACGTCACCGCGCTGCTCGAGCGCTTCGAGGCGACGACAGGACAACCGGCGCCGACGCCGGAGGTCGAGGCGCGATCGCTCGTGTCGTCAGACGACGACGACGACGAGCTGCTCTCGACGGAGGACAAGCTCATGTACCAGTCCATCACGGGAGGGCTGATGTTCGCGATGGTGACGTGCCGGCCCGATCTTGCGCACGCGGTGAACATGCTGGCGCGGCGGATGTCGAGGCCGAGGGCCGTCGACCTGCGCGCCGCACGTCGCGTGCTGCAGTACCTGCGCGGCACCGAGCAGCTCGGCTTGCTCTTCAAGTACGACGAGGACGCCGAGTGCGCGACGCTGCGCGCGTTCGCCGACGCGGACTGGGCCAACGACCCCGTGCAGCGCAAGTCCACGACCGGCTACATCGTGTTTTTCAACGGTGCGCCGATCTCGTGGCACAGCGGCTTGCAGAGCACGATCTCGCTCAGCAGCTGCGAGGCGGAGTATGTCGCATTGAGCGAGTGCTGCCGAGAGGTCGACTACCTCCGGAGCATCATCGACTTCCTCCACCAGCCGTCGGAGTCGCCGACGGAGATCTTTGAAGACAACCAGGGGACGATCGATCTCGTCAACAACCCGGTGCACCACCGGCGCACGAAGCACGTCGAGGTCAAGTACCACTACGTGCGCGACGCGCAGGAGAAGGGTCGGATCGTTGTGAGCAAGGTGCACACCTCGCTCAACCACGCCGACATCATGACGAAGGCCACAGACAACGCCACGTTCGCTCGCCACGTTACGAGCTTCATGGTTGCCCGCCGCTGAGTGCGTTCTGCGCGCGCGCGCGCTGCACGCACGGTGCGCGTCGAGGGGGGGTGTTGGCATTGTGTCTGTGCTGCATGTGTGAGTGTGACAGCATGTCCGTGTGACACACACGACGGATCCCACTGGTGGCCAGCGAAACGTTTCGCTCGCGCCTTTTGGGCGATTCGGTGTCTTAACGAAGACGGAAAGAAACGAAGACCGCGCTCGGCCAGGCCGAGCACTAGGTGGCGCTCGACTCGCCTGGTCCGCCCATCGGGGACAGAGAGTCGGAGTGAGCTACTGCGTCGACAAGTTGATCGGGAAGTCTAGCACGAAACGCTCCCTTCGCGTTCGCCCAGACTACTAACCCTAACCCTAACCCTAACCCTGACCCTGACCCTGACCCTGACCCTGACCCTGACCCTGACCCTGACCCTGACCCTTACCCTTACCCTTACCCTTACCCTTACCCTTACCCTTACCCTTACCCTTACCCTTACCCTTACCCCTTACCCTTCTCTTCCTAAGCCTAAGCTAGGTTAGGGCAGCCCTTTTTGAAATGTGCCTTAGGGATGGCGGGCATGGCATGGAGAGCGCGTCGGCGGCGCGCTGCGGTGAGGCGGATGGGCGCCCTTGCTCGGCTGAGGCGTGCGTGTGGCTGCCAACGGGCCGTGCGTGGTCTGCCCTGTGCCCTCATCACCCGCCTCCGCCCGCCAAACGCCCGCACGCCACGCGCGAGGCCGCGCGTGCGGCGCGTCCTACACCGTGCGACGCTGCGCCGCGCCGGCAGGTGCTCGTCCGGCAGATTGGCTGGTCCGAATGTCGCGAGACTTCGGCGCGTGGCTCCATGCACCATGCCCATCGAATCGGCTCGGCAGATCCGCGCACTTTCCGCCTCGATCACCCGCACGCGCGTGGTCGGCGCCGCGCGCGCCTCGTTTGGCCGTCCGACACGTTCGCGCGACCGTCGCGCAAGACCCACCAGGCCAAAGTCGCTCAAAATTGGAGCCAGGTGTCCCCAAGGTCTACTTTATCGATCGGCCTGGCCAGGTTTGCCGCGAAACGCTCCCTTCGCGTTCGCCCAGACTACTAACCGAATTTCGCCCGAAATTTCGCCCCCCGAATTTCGCCCCGAAACGGAGCCCAAAACCGGCATTTCGTTTCGGGGCGAATTCGGGGGCGAAACGTTTCGCCCCGAAATTTCGCCTCATTCCCTGATTGTGCCCCTGTTCGCCTACGCCGCGCACGCGGCGACGGTCGGGCCCGTCACATACCTCGGCAACGACTGGTACCTGGCGGACACGAGCACCTCGTGCACCACCGCATGCGCAGGGTTCAACTTGATCTGCGATGGCGACGTCCTCCGCAGCTACGCGACGCCCACCGAGGCCGTGTTCGAGGACTTCCTCGACGACTTTACCGGCATGCCCTCGGCGTACTGCACAGGGTCGTACCCAACCGCGACAGCTGCGACTTTTCAAGCGACGCGGCCCATGATCTCCAACCCGCAGGGCAACAACCCCGGCCAGTGCCATGCAGGGGCATCCACCGCAACAACGGCCGCGCTGGCGTGCGACGCATCCGGCGAAACCTTCATTCGACGGCTCTGCGCCTGCGCGCCTCCGAGTCCATCACCGCCTCCAAGTCCACCACCCCCGACACCGCTGGCACCGCCGCCGCCCCCCTCCGAGCCCGTCCCCCCCGCCGCCGTCGCCGCCTCCAAGTCCATCGCCGCCGCCTCCAAGCCCGCCACCGCCGCCGTCCCCGCCATCGTCCCCTCCTCCAAGCCCGTCGCCGCCGCCCTCGCCGCCGCCGCCGCTGCCGCCGCCCCCTCCGAGCCCGCCCCCCCCGCCGTCACCGCCGCCGTCGCCGCCTTCAAGTCCATCGCCGCCGCCTCCAAGCCCGCCACCGCCGCCGTCCCCGCCACCGTACCCTCCTCCAAGCCCGCCGCCGCCGCTCTCGCCTCCGCCGCCGCTGCCGCCGCCCCCTCAGAGCCCGCCCCCCCCCCCGCCATCACCGCCGCCGTCGCCGCCTCCAAGTCCATCGCCGCCGCCGTCCCCGCCACCGTCCCCTCCTCCAAGCCCGCCGCCGTCGCCGCCGCCGTCGCCGCCGCCGTCGCCGCTGCCGTCGCCCCCTCCGAGCCCGTCTCCCCCGCCGCCGTCGCCGTCTCGCCCACCGCCCCCTTCGCCGTCGCCTCCCCCTCCGGCTACGGTTCCCACGACCAGCCGGGTGGGCGTAATCACCGGCAGTGTCGCGTGGGCGGGGTGGGCGGCCTCGCCCTCGTCGGCCTGCTCGTCGGCGCGTTCGTACGGATGCGCTTCAAGCAGCAACAGAACATGGCCGTCTACGCCCGCTGAAGGATCTCGCCGCGAAGTGTCTTCGCACGACACGCTCTGGCTGTCGGACGCGCGTGCAATTGGCGCGCGCGGCACTACAAAGTAAAATCTAAAGCAGACCAGGCGAGAAGGCGTGGCGTCGTCCGGCCGCCGCCGACGCCACGCACACGCCAATGCTTTCGCGTGCCTGCTGTGCCGCCCGGCCCGGCGCCGCGCAGCACCTCGGCGAGCGGCCTGCCTGTGCGCGCCGCCGAGCGGCGCGCTCGACCGCAACGGGCAGCCACTCGCCATTGTGCGAGGGACGACCGCAAAACGGGCAGCCACTCGCCATTGTGCGAGGGACGACCGCAAAACGGGCAGCCACTCGCCATTGTGCGAGGGACGACCGCAACGGGCAGCCACTCGCCATTGTGCGAGGGGCGGCCGCAACGGGCAGCCACTCGCCATTGTGCGAGGGACGACCGCAAAACGGGCAGCCACTCGCCATTGTGCGAGGGACGACCGCAACGGGCAGCCACTCGCCATTGTGCGAGGGACGACCGCAACGGGCAGCCACTCGCCATTGTGCGAGGGGCGACCGCAACGGGCAGCCACTCGCCATTGTGCGAGGGGCGACCGCAACGGGCAGCCACTCGCCATTGTGCGAGGGGCGACCGCAACGGGCAGCCACTCGCCATTGTGCGAGGGACGACCGCAACGGGCAGCCACTCGCCATTGTGCGAGGGACGACCGCAACGGGCAGCCACTCGCCATTGTGCGAGGGACGACCGCAACGGGCAGCCACTCGCCATTGTGCGAGGGACGACCGCAACGGGCAGCCACTCGCCATTGTGCGAGGGACGACCGCAAAACGGGCAGCCACTCGCCATTGTGCGAGGGACGACCGCAACGGGCAGCCACTCGCCATTGTGCGAGGGGCGACCGCAAAACGGGCAGCCACTCGCCATTGTGCGAGGGGCGGCGCGCGCGGCGCCGCGCTGCGCGCAGCCAGCCGAGCGCGCAGAGCCGGCCGCGCGCGAGCGCAGCCGGGCGGCGCGCGGCCTGGCAGGACACCGCACTGCCTCCGCCGACGCACGCCATCGCCTCGACGGGCTCGCGCGCGCCCTCCGCGGGTGCAGCAGCCGTCGCCGTGCCGACCGACGCGCGCGTACCGCAGCAGGCACACAGTACCGCAGCAGGTATGATTCCCGCCACACAGTACCGCAGCAGGTATGATTCCCGCCACACAGTACCGCAGCAGGTGTGATTCCCGCAGCGTGGCTCGTCGGCGACTCAGACAACGTCGGTCGCGCCCACCGCGCGCGCCAGATCTCCCGACGCCGCCCAGCTCGCCGTCAGGTCGCCCGCCGCCGCCGCCGCCTCCGCCGCCTCGGGTCGCACGTCGAGCCGCGCGCGCTGCGCCCACTGGCGCAAGCTGAGGTCGTCGGTCAAGTGGAAGCGCGCGGCGAGGGAGGCGCGTGCGCTCGCGCTCAGCGCAGCAAGCTCGGGCAGCGCCATATCCTGCGCCTCGACCGGGTCGTTGTGCAGCGGCTCAAGGCGTGCGAGCGCCCATCGTGCCATCGAGTCACCGTCTCGCACCGTCATCAGCGCGGCGGGCGGCGCGCGCTCGGCACCGCGCGCCGCCGCTTCCGCCTCGAGATGGCCGAGCCAGGCAGGCCCGCTCCCGTCCGGTCCAGCCGCGTCCTCGCCCACCCTGCCGCCACCGCCGTTGCCGCCAAGGCGCGGCGCGCGGCGCACGGCGCGCGCGTGAGCGCCGCGCAGCGCGGCGCGGCGCGGTGGCGTTGCGGTGCTGCGGCGTTGTGCGTGCGACGCCGGCTGGGCGCGCCCCAGGGCGGCGCCAGGGGGGCGGGGACGCGTCGCTACACACACTCACACACACACACACGCACGCACACACACACACTCACCAGATACAAATGTCGCATCCGTGGTCGATCACAATCACCCGTTCGCGCCTGAGGCACAAGTCCGCCGCCGCCGCCAGCGCCTCGTACTCAAGCTCCCAAATGCCGTCGCGCTCGCTCTCGCGCGCGCGTACGGCGAGTAGGCGTGGCCGCACCATCTTGACGCACAGCCGCGGCGGCGCGGCCGCGAGCGCGAGCGCGGCGCACGCGCCGTCGTCGTCGTGCTGCAGCAGCGCGGAGAGCGCAGGCGAGCGGCGCGCCGCGTAGAGCAGCCGGCAGAGCGCATCGACGCCGCCGCTCGGCAGCCGGCGGCCGCCGCGCGCCCCCACGCCGTGCGCGTCGCCGAGCACGCGCGCGTGCATGTCGATGGCGTCGACGATCGCATCAGCCGGCGCGCCGTCAAGGCGGTGGAGCGCCCATTGCTTGCACAGCGCGAGCGCCATCGCGCGCGGCCGCACGGCCGCGGCGAGCGTTGTCGCCGCCGCGTCCACGCACGGTATGGCGGCCGTGACGACGCGTGTGCGCACCTGCGCGGAGTGGGCGCAGGTGAAGGAAAGCACCGACTGGGGGAGGGGGGAGGGGAAGGGAGGGGAAGGGAGGGGAAGGGAGGGGAGGAGGGAAGGGGCGGCCGGCTGAGGGCGCGCGCGTGAGCGCGCCGCGCGCGAAACCCGCCGCCAGCGCGCGAAACCCGCGCGGGGCGGCACCTGGAATGCGATCGCGCTGCGCGCCGTGTCCGGCGGCTCGAGGGCGAAGAGCGCGCAGACAGAAGTGTGAGCGCTCACGCTGCCAAGCAACACGCTCGCGGCCGCGCCCGGACCGGCCACCGCCGCCGTGCGCGGCTCGGGCGCACGGCACAGCCCCGCGCCCATCAGCCGCACGAGCGCGACACCAGGCGGCGCGTAGACGCTCAGCCTGCCGTCCGCGCCGGCGCTCGGCCGCGCGAGCGGCGCGCACAGCGCACCGCGCAGCCGCGCGGCGCTCGCCTCGCTGCCGCCCTCGCGCACCATCGTCACGCACCCGCCGCTGCCGTGCACCAGCCCTCGCCACCTTCGCAGCGCAAAGTCGCCGTGCCCGCAGCACAGTACGCTCACGCTCACGCCCAGCTCGGACGCGCGCTCGGCCGCGAGCGCCCAGAACGCCTCGGCCGCCGCGCCGTCGGCGCGCGCCGCGCCGCCGGCGCTGCCGTCGGCCTCGTCGCCCGCCGCCACCAGCGCGCCGCCGGCTGCACCGCCAACGCCACCGCCGAAGAGCGCGCCCGCCGCGGCCGCGAGTGCACCCAACCAGCCGCGCCCGCCGCCGCCGCCGCCACCGCCGCCGCCGCCGCCGCCGCCGCCGGCCGCGCCGCCCGGCGGCGTGCCGACGCTGCCGGGCCCCGCGCTCGGCCGCCCGGCCAGCAGCAGCGCAACGTGCGCGCCCAGCCGGACGCCCCCGCCCGGTGGCGGCGGCGGTGGCGTCGCGTGCGCGGCCGCGCCGGGCGGCGGTGGCGGCGCGCCGCCGTCAGCGCCGGCGCGCGCGCCCGCCGCCTCCTCGCGCGCGGCGAGGATCTCAAGCGCCGCGAGGACGGCCGAGCCAACGCAGCGCGCGTCGTCGCACGCCACCATCCCGCGCGCGTTGCGCCCGCCGCTGCCGCCCGCCTCGCGCTCCTCCGCCGCCGCGCAGAGCGCGTCGAGCGCGCACGCGAGCGCGGCCGCCGCGCCCGCGGCCGGCGCGAGCAGCGCGCCGCCGACGGCGGCGAGCGCCGCGGCGATCGCGGCGCGCGACGCCTCGACCGCCTCGTCGTCCGAGTACGCCTCGCCCGCCGGCAGCACGTGCGCCTCGACCGCCTCGCCCGCGCGCGCGGCCGGCGCGGCGAGGTCGTACGCAGCCATCGCCCGTTGGAAGGAGATGAGGCCGACCACCCCGCCCGACGGCGCGAGCGCGTCGAGCAGGGCGGGCAGCGCGGCGCGCAGGTCGGCGAGGTGCGCGGCCGATGCGCCCTCGTCTACGAGCACTATGAACGCCGCCGGCCGCACGTCCACCGCGTACACGCCGCCCCCCGCGTCGGACGCGCGATCGAGCCGCGCGCCGCCGGGCTGCGACGACGGCTGCACGTACTCGACGGCATAGTCGTCAAAGTCGGCGCGGCCCGTCCCGCCCGCCGAGTCGCCAATCGAGGCCAGGTTCCACTGCGCGTTCAGCTGCCCGCACAACGCGCACGCGCGGCACGCGCCGCGCGCTGGGCAGAGCGGGCACGCGTACGCGCCGCACCGCCGGCAGCGGAGCGCGTCGTGGTGGAGCGTGCGCACCTCCACGTCGGGCGCGAGCGGCTGCAGGTGGACCCCGAGCGGCAGCAGTTCGCTCGCCGCCGCCGCCGCGTTGGGCACGCAGCTCGTCGTGAACTGGATGAACGGGTGCTCGTCCTCGTCGTCGGCGCCCTCGGCCCCGCGCGCCGCCATCCTGCGCCGGCGGTCCGTTTGACCGATTGACCGGCGCACAGTCACACTGACTGTCGTGGCTTCGGCGCGGCGGACGGGAGCATGCGCGACGCGCGACCTGAGTCACCTGACAGACGGAGCACCCGCGAGCGCGCTACGTCCGTCGGCCTTCCCGCCGCGCGCTTGACGCCGGGAGCCCACCACGCGCTCAAATGGCCGCCGGCTGGCGGGCCCATTACTGCGCGGCGCGGACCTCCGCGAGGAGCGCATTCCACTCGGCGGCGGTCCAGCTCGAGCTGATCGCCGTCGCCTCGAGCCCGTGCAAGAAGACCGTCGGCGTGACGTGCACGCCGCGCGCGCGGTGATGCCTGCACGTCCACTTGAGCGCCTGCGCCATCGCGTGCTTGTCGAGGAGGGCGTTGATGGCCGCGGCGGGCAGGCCGGTGCTGCGCTCGGCGATCGCGGCGAGTCGCGCGCCCGTCTGCAGCCGCGTCTCGCCGCGCACCGCCGCCTCGGCGAAGTCGTCGAACGCGCCGCACGCCTGGCGGTAGAACGCAAAGTAGCCGGCGGGCGCCTCCTGCAGCACGGCGAGCGCGACCTCGTGCATGACGGTCGAGTGCGCGTGCCACGGCTGCACCACGTTGTGCACGACGAACGAAGCCCGGCCGCGGTTGGCCGGCTCGACGTCGTCGTGCAGCGTGTTGAACGCCGTCACCGAGAACGGGCAGCTCAGGTCGAGGAAGACCTCGAACGTGGGGAAGCCGTGGCCGAGCATCGCGCCGAGCGGCCGCGGTGGCAGCGGCGGGCCGCCCAGCGTCACCTTGCGCGCGCGCGCGGCCGCCGCCGAGAGGCAGCGCCGGCCGCTCGTCCGCAGCATATTATTTGGCCGGCGAGCGCGCGCGGACCCCGAGGGAACAAGCAAGCAGCGGCCACCGTTCAAGTTTTTCAAGGGCAGCCGAAGGCGAGGCCGAGCCCGAGGCGCGGCACGGCATGTCGGCGGCGGTGCCCACCCTCGAGACGCTCGTGATAGACGAGGTGGCGGAATGGGTGTCCCGCGTGGTGACAGAGTCGCTGACCACGTGGGTGCGCCACGCCCACTCGTCCGCCGTCGCCTCCGGCTCGCCCGGCCGCGTGCATGGCAACCGCGTCGCCTCGTCCGAGTGGCTGCGCGACGCGGTCGCCGACCTGACCACGGCGCTCAGCGGCTGGATGGACGGGCTGGCCGAGCGGCGCGCCAAGCTGAGCGCGCGGCAGGCTGACGTGCTCACCGTCGAGCGCGCCCTCCGCCAGTACGGCACGCTCTCCGTGCGCGTCGGCGGCGCCGCGGGCGGCGGTCGCGGCGGCGGCGGCGGTGGCGCTGGCGGCGGTGGCGGCGAGGCGTGCGTCGAGCTCGTCCTGCGCGGCGACGCGCGCCAGACGCGTGGCATGCCCGCGTTGGCCACGTCGCGCTGGGAGGAGGCGTTCGACTTCCACGGCCAGCTCGGCGCGCTGCTCGAGACGCCATTGCTCGTCCGAGTGCGCGCGCGCCGCCGCGCCCACGCCACGGCGCGCCGCGCGCCGCTCACGCGCGCGCACGCTTCGCCTTCGTCGCCGGCGCGCGCCGCGCCGCGCGCCGCGCGCCGCGCGCCTTGCGCCCGCCAGCTCGTCAAGGGCAGCGCGCACGCCGGCGCGCCGAGCCGCGCCGTCCTTGGCGAAGCGTCCTTGTCCCTCGCGCCGCTTCTCGACTCGCCAACCGCACCGTCGTGCGCTGTCGATGCGCTGCCGCTGCTCCCGCCAGCGAGCGCGTCGGCGCACGACGGCGGCAGCGCAGCCACGTCGCTCTCCATTGCCGCCTCATTCCGCGCCGGTGGCCTCGACGACGGCCCCGTGCTCCGCCAGCCTGGCACCCTGCGCATATGTGTCGAGCGCGGCGAGAAGCTGCCGCTCGGGGCCGCCGCGCGCGCGCGCGAGCCGTCGAGCGCGCCGACAAGCGACGACGGCATCATCGCGTTCGTTCGCGTGCTCGTCGGCGCGACGAGCAAGCAGACCGCCGTCGTCTCGAGGTCGCTCAACGCGCCGCGCGCGGGCTACGCGCCGCCGCCCGCCGACGACGGCGGCGACGCGGCCGCCGACGCCGCCGGCGGCCTCGCGTCGCTCGAGTGGGATGATGAGCCGCTCTCCTTCCGCGGGGCGCTGTCCGATTTCGTCAAGCGCAATATCGTCGTCCAGCTCTACGCGCACAGCGACTCGCTCCTCGACGCCGATGCCGACGCGGGGCGCGGCGACGACGACGACGACGGCGGCTCCGCGCACGGCGGCGGTGGCGGCAGCAGCGCAAGTGGCGCCCATGGCTTTGCGCTGATTGGCGAGGGCTCATTCCGTCCAATCACAACGCTCGACGATCTTGAACTCATCGCCGATGAGGTGCGCCGCGCGCCGCGCGCCGCGCGCCGCGCGTCGCGCGCCGCGCGCCGCGTGCCGCGCGCGCGCCGCCCGCGCGCCGCCCGCGCGCCGCCCCCGCCTGAGCCGCGCCGCCCGCGCGCCGCGCGCAGCCCAGCGGCGTGCGCACGACGGTATCGCTCACGCCGCTTGGCGGCAGGTTGGTGCTCTCGACGGAGTGGATCGAGGGGGGCGAGCTGAATGTGAGCGACGAGCTCGAAGCGCTTCACCCGCAGCTCCGCGCCACGCTCGCCATCCGCCGGCTCAAGCGACATGTGCCGATCGGTCCGCCGCCGCCGCGCGCCGCGCCGCGCCGCGCCGCGCGGCGCCTCACCGCCGCGCGCGCGCGCGCGCGCGCGCCCATGCGCCGGCCGCGTGCGGCGCACAGATGTGGTCCTCTCGCACCCCGCCGGCCTTGCCGCCTTCCGCCGCTTTTTGGCGAAGGAGGCGGCGGCGCAGCTCGAGCGCGCACACGGCGGGCGGCGCGGCGTCGCCGCGCGCCGCATGGCCGACGCGGCCGCGCAGACGCTGCACGACGCGGGCCGCAACCTGGACGCGTTCCTCGCGATCTGCGAGCACAAGGCGTGCTGCCGCACCGCCGCTGGCGCGGTGGCCGACGCGCCGCCCAGCTCGGCGTCGAGCGAGCACGCACACAGCACGCGCGGCGAAAATGGCGGTGCGGACGGCGGCGGCGGCGGGCGCGCGCACGGCGCGGCGCCGATGGCGGCTCGGCTGATGGCCGAGTCTGCGGCCTCTGTGTGGCACATTTACCTGAGTGAGGACGCGCCCAAGGCCGTCGAGCTCCCAGCCGAGACGCGCGAGCGGCTGCGCGGTGCGATGAGCCGTGGGCGGTTCTCGGCGGCCACGTTCAACGACGCGGAGACGGCGGTCCTTGATGGCCTCGCGCGCTCGCACTTCCGCAGGTTCGCCGCGTCTGCGCACTTTGCCGACCTGCTGCGCGCGCTCGCCGCCACCCGCGGCCTCTCGCGCGGCCGCAGCTTCGCCACCCTCGCCGACGACGGCGGCGGCGGCGGCGGCGGCGGCGGCGGCGGCGGCGGTGGCGCCGGCGCCGGCGGCGGCGGCGGCGGCGGCGGTGGCGGCGGCGGCGGCGGCGGCGGCGGCGGCGGCGGCGGCGGCGGCGGCGGCGGCGGCGGCGGCGGCGGCGGTGGCGGCGGCGGCCGCGGCCGCGGCCGCGGCGGCCGCGGCGGCGGCGGCGGCGGCGGCGGCGACGCGCTCACGCCCGCTGGCGCGCACGCGCGCCACGGCTCGCCGGCGCGCGCGAGCGCAGCCGACGAGCGACGCGCAGCGGAGGTGCGAGAGCTGGAGGCGGCGCGGATGGGCGAGCTCGAGCGCCTTCGCCACGCGCAGGAGGGCGCGGCCGCCCGCCCCTCCACCGCTGCCGCCTCCCCCAGACCCACGCGCGGGTTTCGCGAGTGGCCGCCGCGCGCGCCGGCGGCCGGCGGCGCCACGCCGGCCCAGGGTGGCGTGCCGGCGGCCGGCGCGCGCAGATTGAGCCGCGGGGCCGAGAGCGCCTCGATGTCCTTCGCCGAGATGATCCTCAATGGCGCGCGCGCCCGCGGTTCTGCCACCGACCTTGTCGACGCGACCGCCGAGCCGGAGCAGGGCGTGCCCATGCTGACCGTGCAGACGGCAAGCAGCGACGGCGGCCTCGCGAGCGCGGGCATGTCGCGACCGTACACGCCACGCGTCTCCACCGCCGCCGCAGCCGGTACAGCCGTTACAGCCGGTACAGCCGACTCGCCCGTGGCGGGGGCAGAGCCAGCGCGCGGCGAGACCCCGTCGCGCCAGTCGTCGCGCCAGTCGTCGCGCCAGCCGTCGCAGTCGTCGTCGCGCGCCGCCTCGCCGCGCGCTTCGCGCGCCTCGCGCGCCGCCGCTGCCGCCGACGCCGCCGGGCCGGGCGGGTCGTGCGCCTCGTCGCCTCCGGTGGCGGTGGCGATGCCAACCGCAGCGCACGGCGGATCGACCAATAGCGGCGACTTGACCGCGGCGGCGGCCGTGACGGCGGCGAGGCAGGGCGAGCTCGCGGCGCAGAGGCCGTCGCCGACGCAGCACGACGTGTCGCCGACGCGCAGCGCGAGCGTCGGCTCGGCGTCGGGGACTCAACGGTCTTCCTTGATCTTCGCCTCCTTCTCCTTCAAGCGGCGCGGCAAAAAGGGCGCCAACGCCAGCGGCAGCGAGCCGCCGAGCCCTTCGAGCCGCTGCTCGGGCGAGCCGAACGCCGCCGACGACCCGCCCGCGCCGATGATGGCGCGGCTGTCCGAGTGGCGCGAGGACACGCCGGGCGCAAGGCCGCCGCCCGCAGTCGAGGGCGAGGTCGCGGCGGCGGCGGCGGCGGCGGCCGCCGCGCTGCCGTCGGCCCAGTCGGCGAGGCCCACGCACTCACGCTCGGGCAGCCTCGGCGGCATACGCAAGATGTGGGCAAGCAAGTCGAAATAGATTCCGTCGCACACACACACACAGTCACACACACACACGCACACACACACACGCACACACACACACACACACACACTCACACACACACACACACACACTCAAACACACACACACACACACACTTTTGAGTTTTCAAAAAGCGCGCCGAACATTTGAGTAGCGAGAATCCAACGATGGGTGTCGTCGTCCTTGTGGCCGTCGCGCTCGGGTTTGTCTCGCCGGGTCCGCTGGGGGCGTCGCGCGTCGCGGCGCCGCGACAAGCGGCGCGTATGAGCAGCTCGGGCTTTGGCGTCAAGAAAATTGTGGGCAAGGCCGAGGCTAAGGCGGGCAAAGCGACCAAGCCGGGCGCATACGACAACCTGAAGAAGACGGGTGTGCCCGAGTACGCCGTCTTCGTGCGTGCCGCGGAGGGCGCGGCGTGGCGGGGTGCGGGGGTGCTCTGCGTGCCACGCACCGCCTCGGTTAGGGAGGCCGTCTCCAAGGCCATCTACACGCGCGAGAACGAGATGTGCGCCGCGGTTCTCAAGGCGCACCCCGACCTCAAGGCCGTCGCGCCGAGCGAGCTCCAGTTTGGCTTCCGCCCCGTCGAATTCGAGTCCGACACGATCCAGCTGGCGACGCGCGAGCTTGCGCAGGACAAGAAGAACTTTTTTGAGAAGGTGCGCGCGCCGCTCTCGTCTGCCGCCGCTGTAACATCCCCACCCCGTGCGCGCACCGCTCACGTCCGCTCGCCCGGCTGTGGCGGGCGCCGTTGCGCGCTTGCGCTCGCTCCCTGGTGGCGACGCAGTTCGTCGAGGACCTGAACAACCCGGTGAACACCGAGGACCAATGAGTTCATCGAGGGCGCGGCCCGCCGGCCTCGCGCCACGCCGCTTGAGTGAGCCCTTGACCTGGCCCGCTTGAGTGACTCCTCGTCCCGGCCCGCTTTGAGTGAGCTCTAGACCCGGGCTGGGCCCCGCGATGAAGATTGCTGAAGGGACTCTCAGGACAAAGGGGGTCGACGATGGGCGCCGGCGTCACGCAGCGGCGTCGCCCGCTGGCGCGGGCGCGTCGAGGGAGAAGGCGCGCACCCACACGCCCGGCTCGGCGCGCGCGGCCGCCGCGAACTCGCCGTAGCTCAGCGCGCCGTCGCCGTTCGCGTCCGCCGCCGCGCACAGCGCGTCCGCGCGTCCCGGCGGCTCGCCCGCGGCCTCGAGCAGCGCGCGCGCGCGCGCGCGCGGCAGGCGCGCGCCGCGCGCGCCCGCCACGCGCAGCCACGCGAGGCGCGCCGCTGCCAGCTGCGCGCCCGCCGGCGCGCCGCCATCGTGGCTGCCATCGTGGCTGCCTCCGGCCTCGGCCCAAAGCGCGCGCAGCTCGAGTGTGCACAGCAACCACTCGCGCAGCTGCAGAGTGCGATCGCCGGCCGGCTCGGCGACCGAGCGCACCGCCGACTCGACGCGATCGCCGCCCGGCTCGGCACGCGCCGCCGCCGCTGGCGCGCCGAGCCGGGCGACGAGCGCACACAGTTGCGCGAGCAGCTCCGCCGACGGCGCGGGCGGGCGCGCCGTGCCGTCGTCGGCGAGCCACGCGGCCCAGTCGCGCACGGCGAGCGCCGCGTCGTCGCCGCCACCGCCGCCACCGCCACCGCCACCGCCCCTACCACCGCCGCCACCGCCACCGCCGCCGTTCCCGTTGCCCGCCTTGCGCGCGCGCACCAGCGCCGCAAACTCACGCACCGCCGCCTTGGCCGTCGACCGGTCGAGGCCGTACACGCGCGCGAGAGCGCCAAACTCAACGACGGGCGCGTGCGCGGGCAGCCGTTCGCGCAGGCCAACGCCTTGCAGCACGCAGTCCTCGGCGGCGTGCTCAGTGCACGGCACGCCGAGCGCCGCCGCCATCGCGCGCTGCACGCGCGCCGCGAAGAGCCGCGGCTGCGCGCGCTCGGCGTCGGTCGGCGCGATCGGCGGCAGGAAGCTCGCACGCATCAGAGTCCATGGGCGCGCGAGCAGGTGCGCGAGGAGCAGGGGAACGGGCGCGTTGCCGTAGAGCCACGAGACGTCGAGATGCCGGTTCGGGTACGTGAGCAGCACGGGCTGCACCACCACGCCCGGCTCAAAGGCACCCGGCTTGAAGGCGAGGAGCGCATGGCCGCTAGTGACGGTGCCCTCCGGGAAGATGATCACGCGCGGCATCGGCGGCGCGTCGGCGCGCGCGTAGCGCGCGATCTCGGCGCGGGCGCGCGCGCGCGAGGCGGCATCTCCGCGCGCGACGGTGATCGTCTGCGCCGCGCGCACGAGCGCCGAGAGCACGGGCACGCGCAGGTGCTCCTCGGCGGACACGAAGGAGGCGTGGTCATACGCCCAGAAAAGCCACATGGCGTCGAGGAAGCCGCGGTGGTTGGCCACGACGATGGGCGCGGACGCGCGCGGCGCGGGCGAGCCGGTCGTCTGCACGCGCACAACGCCGAGCGCGAAGAGCGCGATGCGGGTGCACGCGCGCACGACGAGCACGCACGCGCGGCGCGGCGCCGAGAACGGGCGCGCGTTCGTCCCGGCGCGCGGCAGGCCGGCGACGGCGAGCGTCGCGAAGAGCGCGGCGCAGCCGCAGCAGAGGAGGAAAAGCGGCAGCCGCAGCGGCACGAGGACACAGCCGCTCAGCAGCACGCCCGCGCGGTACGCGAGCGGCGGCCGCCGGCCGTACGTCGACGGCAGCATCGGGTTGGGCGCGCCGCGCGTTTGCGCGTCGAGCTGCTCGAGGCGGCGCACGGCCGGCGGCGGCGGCGCGCCGGTGGTCTTGCTTTCGCCCGCAACCGCCAACGCGCGCGCCGCCAACGCACTGCCGTCGCCCACCGTGATCTCCACCGTCGGCAGCGCCACCTGGCGCGCGCTGGTCGCGCCCATCCTCGCGCCCTATGCAGGGCGGCCGGTGCACCGCCTTGGAGAGCAAAGTGGGTACGCTGTGAACTTCCAACTTCTAAGCGGCGCAGAAACGGCACATCGGGCAAGAATGCGCGACGACGACGAGCCGCAGGGCGCCAAGGTGTTGCACATCCGGCGCACGCCCGTCTCGGCGCGGTACGCCGCGCCGCCGCACGCGCGCGAGCGCCGCGCGTGCGCCGCACACGCGCCGCTGCGCATGCGCGCGCGCGCAGCTCGGCTCAGCCCTCACGGCGCGGGGCGCGGCGCGCAGGCGCGACGAGTCGGGCGCGCACGCGGAGGCGCCGCACTCCGCGCGCGCGCGGCAGGTCGAGCTGGAGGCGCACGCGGCTCACGGCAAGGCGAGGGCGACCGATGTGCGTGTTGCGCCGCGCCGCGCCGCGCCGCGCCGCGCCGCGCCGCCGCCGCCGCCCTGCGCCGACCTCGTCGCGCCGCGCCGCGCGCGATCGCGCTCGCGCGCAGCTGCGCGCGGCGCTGCCGCGCGACGGCTCGCCGGCGCAGCGCACGCGGCGCGGCGCGGCGGGCCTGCGCTTTGCGATGGACGTGCCGGGCGGCGCGCGCCGCTCGCACGCCACGCGCGTGTGGCGCGCCGCAGCCAACGGCACGGCCGAGCGCGACGGCGGCTACGCTGGCACGCCGTCGCGCGGGCCCGGCGCGCGGGAGGCGCAGCCGGCGCTCAGCCTCGCATGGGACCACACTGCGCCATCGACTGCCGCTCCGCCGCCACCGCCGACCGACCCGGCCCGCGCCCGCGCCGCATCGCTGCTCGACCGTTACTACTCGTCCGTTGGCACCCTGCTCCACCCCGACTCGACCTGCGCCGCGTTCGCGCCGGGCGAGGGCGCGCTCGCCGCGGCGGCGGCGGGCCGCTCGGCGCTGCACGAGCATGCCGCCTTCGCCGGCGCGGCGGGTGCCACGTCCGCGCGCATCGCCATCGCCTCGTCGCCTGACCTGCTCGACGACGCGTGCGGCCGCGCGGCGGGCGCGCGCGCGGCCGACCTCACGGACGCGGCGGGCTGCGCGGCGGCGGGCGGCTGGCGGCGTGGCGTGCGCGCGCCCGTCGCGGCGGCGCACTACTCAACCGTCGGCGAGATCATCTTCCCGTCACCGCGTGACGAGGCCACCGCCAGCGCCGCCGCCAGAGGCCATGGGTGCGCGACCGGCTGCAGCGATGGCGGCAGCGCCGCCGCCAGAGGCCATGGGTGCGCGACCGGCTGCAGCGATGGCGGCAGCGATGCCGCCAGAGGCCATGGGTGCGCGACCGGCTGCAGCGATGGCGGCAGCGACGCCGACGGCGCGGGCTCGGCGGGCGTGTGGGGCCACGGCGGCTCCCCTCCGCGCGCGCGCCCGCCCTACTCCGAGTCGGGCCTCTCCGAGCGCTCGCGCCGCTCGGAGGGCTCTGCGAGCCGCCGCTCGCTCGCCGACGAGGACGGCCGGTACGCGGGCGCAGCGGGCGCGCCGCGGACGGGCGTCGCGACGCACTTTTTGCACCACCGGCGCATGGCGTCCGCGCAGCCGCGCTCGCGCGCGTCGGCGCTCGGCTCGTCCGAGTACACGATGGAGGAGCCGCCGCGCCTCGCGCGCTCGCTCGCGCATATGGCCGTTTCAGAAATGGCGCACACCGGCTCGACGGCGGGCCACGTCATCTACGGCGACGGCGACGGCGACGGTGACGGCGACGGCGACGGCGCTGGAGCGCGCGAGGACCAGTCCGGACCGGACCGGATCGGACCCGTCCGAACCGGCTCGGTCTCGCCGCCGTCCGCCGCGCGCTGGGCGGCCAAATCGCCATGGCGCACCGAGCGCCATGCGTGGCGCGAGCGCGCGCTCGCGGAGGGGCGCGGGTCGCCGTCGCGCCGGTCCGTCACCTTCGGCGACGATGTCGCGCGCGGCGCGGGCGCGGGCGCGGGCGCGGGCGCGGGCGCGGGCGCGGGCGCGGGCGCGGGTGCGGGCGGCGATGGGCCCGAGAGCACGTCGCAAGGCGCCGCCGAGCGCCACCGCGCCGCGCTGTGCGCCGACGGCGGCGACGGCGGCGGCGATGGCGGCGGCGACGGCGGCGGCGATGGCGGCGGCGATGGCGGCGGCGATTCGCCCACGGCGCAGCCGCCCTTCCATCCGGCATTCACCGCAAAGGTGGCTTCGCTCTCCCATGGCGCGATCGCCCCGGTGCGGCCCCCGCCTTCGTCCTTCTCTGACCTGAGCCAGCTGCTCGCGCCCTTTGACGGAGCGCATGGCGTCGCGAACGTGGCGGGCGAGGTGTGCGCCGCAGTGCGCACGCGCCGCCGCCGCGCGCGCTCTGCGCTGCCGAAACACGATGGCGGCAAATTCGGAAAAGCCGCGCAGCAGCGCACCGACGCTCTGCGCTGCCGCGTCTCACGCGCGCGGCATCGCGCGTCCTCTCCTCGCCCGCTTTCCCCTTGCCCCCGCCCTCCCTCTCCGCCCTTCTCAGCGGAAGCTCTTCTCGCACAAGGCGAGCGGCGCGTGCGCCACGCCGCGCAGCGGCACCGCTGCAGCTGCAGCCATTGCAGCGATGGCCGATTTCGCGCCGCTCTCGGCGCCGCGGCTCGACGCGCCCGAGCTCGCCGGCTTTGCGGGCAGGCAGCAAGCGCCGCGCACGCACCCCGACGACGTGCACGTGCGACCGCGCTCGCCCTTCCACCAGAGGCCCCATGCTGAGTGGGACGCATCCACCGGACAGCGCCGGACACCCCTCGCGGATTCAATCACCAAGAGTGAGGTGCGCGCCGACCGCCGGCCGTGCGGCGGCCGCGTGCATGCAGCCGGCGCATTGCCGCGCCGCCATCGCCGCGCGCCGACCGCGGCGCTCCCCCGCACCGCCACCTTCACCGCCACCGCCACCACCGCCACCGCCACCGCCGCGCAGGACACGGCGGCGCTCATCTGGTCTGGCGGGCACGCGCTCGCCGCCGAGCAGTACGCGGCGCGCGCGCAGCGCGGCCTCTTCGCGCCGCGCTCTCTCTTCGCCGAGAGCCGCGTGTCGCGCGAGTCGTCGGAGCGGCGCAAGCGCGTCCTCGCGGCGGGCGGCGACAGGCCCGGCTGGCGCTGAGAGGCCCCACGTGGCTGCGGCTGCGCTGCTTGGAGCGGCCAGTGCGCACGACGCATGCACGAAGTGAATCGTGCCTCCCTCTGAGTTTAAGTCTGTTGCCACTGTGACCAAGTGCCCTCAAAGACGCAGGTCTACGTCGCATGCGACGCTCACGTGGTCGGACGGGAAGAGCGGGCCAGGCAGGTGCCCGCGTGACCCACCGCGCGCAACGTCAGACGCGCTCGGCATCGGCGCCGCGCACGGCCGCGCGCCGCCCTCGCCCCCACCCGTTTCAAAATCGGCGCCCG
The DNA here is from genome assembly GCA_019448385.1 of Diacronema lutheri. Lineage (NCBI taxonomy): Eukaryota > Haptophyta > Pavlovophyceae > Pavlovales > Pavlovaceae > Diacronema > Diacronema lutheri. The sequence goes on from JAGTXO010000018.1 coordinate 24,049, forward strand.
ACACGAAGACATAGTCGAGTGTCTCGACAAAGCCGGGCACGTGGTTGGTGAACTCGGGCCAGCCGCTCGCGGCGACGAGCGCGCCCAGCCGCGGCGGCGCGCGCATCTCCACCGCGCCGCCCACGCCGGCCGCTTCGCCGGCCGCCGCACCCGCCGCCGACGCCGCGCGCCCGCCGCCGCCCGCGCCCGTCGGCTCGGCGAGCGGCTCGGCGAGCGGCGCGTCGAGCGGCTCGCGCGCGCCCCACGCAAAGGCGCGCAGGTTTGCCCACGCCTCGTGCGAGGCGGGCACGGCGCCGTCGGCGAGCAGGCGCGCCACGCCCGAGCGCGGGCACGAGTTGAGGTCGCCGCCGATAATGAGCGCCGCGCGGCGGCTGCGCGTCTCGCCGCCGCCATTGCCGTCATCGCCACCGCCGCCACCTCCGCCGCCACACGCCCCACCGCCGACGCCTGACCCGCCGTCGCCGCGCTGCGCGTGGCGCGCGCAGAGCTCGTCCGCCTCGCCAAGCAACGCGCGCACCTGCAGCAGCCGCACGTGGTCCGCGAGTGGGTGGAAGAAGAGATGCGTGTTGAGCACAACGACGCACCGAGCGCCGCCATCGTGGGTGCACAAGGCGGCGGCATGCGGTCTGACGGCGAGGACAGCCGTTTGCACGATGGTGCCCACCCGCGAGAGGAGCACATCGGTGAGGCCGTCGTGCTCACGCAGGAGCTGGCGGATGGCGGGCACGTCCGACGCGCCGTCGTCCACGCCGCCGGCCGCCGCGCCCGCGTCACACAGCGCGCCGTCGCGCAGCAGCCGGTCGGCGACGAGCTGCGCGACGGGCACGGCGCGCACCGCCGCGACTGGCTCGAAGAGCGCGTCGCGCCAAAAGAGGGCACACCCCTCCTTCGCGCCGTTCGCCTTGGGCGCATGCGCGCCGCCATAGCCCAGCGCCGCCATCGTGGGGAGAAGAAATTGCTCATATGCGCCACTGTCCACCTCTTGCAAGCAGACAATGTCCGCACTGTGCGAGACCACCTCGAGGAGGCCGCGCGCCAGCCGCGTGGGCGCGACGAGGTGATCCGCGTGCACGTGCGCGAAAAGGCTCGCGAGTGACGACGGCTGACTCACGTACCAGTCGGCGAGCATGTTGTACGAGAGCACGCGCATGCGCAATGTGCCGCCCGCGCCTGGCGCCGCCTCCGCCACCGCCTCCGCCCGGGGCGCCGTCCCCGCCTCCGCCCCCGCCTCCGCCTCCGCCTCCGCCCCGGGCCCCGCCCCCGCCTCCGCCCCCGCCTCCGCCCGGGCCGCCGCCATCGCCCCGGGCCCCGCCCCCGCCTCCGCCCCCGCCCCCGCCCGGGGCGCCGCCATCGCCCCGGGCCCCGCCTCCGCCCCCGCCTTCGCCCGGGGCGCCGCCATCGCCCCCGGCCCCGCCCCGTCCAACGCACCGGCGCCGTGCGCGGCGCGCGACTCGGCGGCACGCGGCAGCCATGCACCGCGCGTGGCGAGCGTTGCGAGCTGCGGCGGCTGCGCGACGGGCACGGCGTACTCAGCGCTCGCGCTTTCGCCGCGTACCTCCCCGCCCTTGCCCCCGCCCTCGCTTCCGCCCCCGCCCTTGCCCCCGCCCTCGCTTCCGCCCCCGCCCTTGCCCCCGCCCTCGCTTCCGCCCCCGCCCTTGCCCCCGCCCTCGCTTCCGCCCCCGCCCCCGCCCCCGCCCTCGCCCTCGCCACGGCCCCTCCCCACCTCCGATCGCTCCCCGCCCTCGCTTCCGCCATGCGCGCGACGACGCGGTGTAACTGTCACGCGCAACACGCAGCCCACGTCCGCGGCGGTTGGCACGTACACGCGCGCGTCGCCGCACGGCTCCCACTCGCCGCGCCGTCGGTCGCTCGTCGCCGCCGCGCCCGGCGCCGGCGCGGACGCGGCGCGCGCGCGCGCGCGCGCGCGGCGGGCGCGAGCGGCGCTAACGATGGCGGACGGCGCCGCCTCTGCCACGCCCAGTGCGCATCGTCGGCGAAGGCGAGGTTGTAGGGTGGCGCGAGCGGCAGCCCGACAAGTGGCGTGAGTTGGCCGCCGAACGGCAAGCTCAGCGTCACGGCGGGCGGGTTGCGCAGCACGAGCAGCTCGAAGGTTGCGCACGCCGCCACGCCGCCCTCCGCCGACGCCACGCCGCCCTCCGCCGACGCCGCGCTGCCCGCGCGCGGCGCGGCGGCGCGCGGCCGCAAGCCGGCGGGCGCTTCCGCTGCGCTCCGCGCGCCGCGCGCGTTTGGCAGCGTCAGGCGAAGGACGCGGCCTGTGCGCCACGCTGCCGCGTGGCCGAGCGGTTCACCGTCTGCGCAGCTTAGGGGCAATTCGATGCCGTCCGCAGAATGGAGCGTGCAGCTCGGCGCGACGTCGGCCGCCGCCCGCGCGGACGGTGCGATCGCCTTGCCGCCGCCACCACCACCGCCGCCACCGCCGCCGCCGCGGCCGCCGCCGCCCGTTGCGCGCGGCGCGGCGCGGCCGCCGAGTCGCTTGGCGGCGGTGAGCGCGATACGGAGGAGCGCAGCGGCGACGGGCTCCGCGCGCGGCCGGACGACGCCGAGCGTGAGCGGTGCGTCGTCCGAGGCGTCGGTGACGGGCGACGCGCCCATGCGTGACGAGAACGAGAGCGTGATCGTCACGTCCGCGCTCGGATCGTCGGGCACGACGACGACGGCCGTCTGCGCCGGCGCGCGCGGCGTCTCGCGCGCGGGCGCGGCGGCCGGCGCGTGCGCGCACCGAGCGGCCTCGGCCGGCGCGGCCGTGGATAGCGTGGCCATCGCCGGCGCGGCGCGCAGGAGGCGCGCGGCGCGCTGGCCCGCGCACGGCGGCTGCGCGCGCGCGACGGACAGCGCGGCGGCGAGCACGCGCAGAATGATGGCGGCGTCGGCACCACGTGCAGCGCACGCGGGCCGGTTGCGAAGGAAGGAAGGAAATGGGCCCGGCGTCGCGGAGCCGGCGCGTCGGGCGACGCGGCGCGCTCGGCTGCGTGGTGGCGCTGCTGTGCTGCCTCCCGACGCTCGGGCATGTGCACGCGGTGCGCGCGACGACCGTCGCGCGCGCCTCGCGCGCGCGCGTCCGCCTCGTCTCGCCGCCCGCCGACGGCGTGCGTGAGCCGCGCCAGCCGCCGCCGCGCGCGCGGCCGCCGCCGGCGCAGCCGCGCGCGCCGCGCGGCGAGGCGCGCGCGGCGGGGCCGACGGCTTCGACGGTCAATCCCGCTGCGGACGCGCCGCGCCGCGCGCCCGCCGTCGGCGCGCCCGTCCAGCGGCCGACGGTGCCGCACGCCGTCGGCGCGCGCGGGCTCGGCGCCGGCCGTTCTGAGCGCGCGGACGTGCGCGTGCACGTGCGCAAGATCTACGACAAGGCGCGCGCGCTGATCAAGAATGTGCGCCGCGCGCACGTGCCGCGCGCCCGTCGCGGCGCGCGCGCGCGCGCGCGCGCGCCGCCGCCGCCGCCGCCGCCGCTCACCCGCGCGCGCGCCGTGCCGGCGCCCGCCCGGCCCGCCCGTGCGCCGTTACAGAACAATCTGCACGACTCGCGGCAGCTGCTGCAGACGTGCATCGACCTGGACGACTCGGACGCGCACTCGTGGCTCGCCCTCGCGCGCATCGAGGCCGCGACCGGCTCGCTCCGCGGTGCGCGCGCCATCATAGGCGACGGTTTGAATCGGTGCGCGGGAAATGTGCACCTCATGCATGCGGCTGCGCTCTTTGAGGCGCGGATGGGCAAGGTGCAGGCGGCGAGGGAGCTCTTCGCCGAGGCGCTCGCCGTCTCGCCGGGCAACGCGTGAGCGTCGCCGCGCCGCGCGCCACGCCTCCGCCCGCCTCGCGCCGCGCCGCGTGCGCGGCGACGCTCACGCGCGCGCGCTCGCCGCACGCCGCGCGCGCGGGGCGGCGGCTGACCGCCAGCTACGTGGTGCACGCGTGGGGCCTGCTCGAGCAGCAGGCGGGCAACCTCGACGGCGCGCGCGCGCTTTACGCGCAGCACTGCGCGCAGTGCATCTCGGCCAATTCTGCGGCGATCTGCTCGGCCTGGGCTGCACTCGAGGCGATGCAGGGAAACGCCGACCGCGCGCGCGAGCTGCACCGGCAGGCGGTAGACCTGTGCGCCCTCGATCTCGTCAGCGTCAGCCCGCGCGCGCACGCCGACGCCGCCGACGCCGCCGCGCTCACCGGCCGCGCGGCGCCCGCGCGGCCTGCAAGCGACGCGCGCGCCGAGATTGAAAATCTGCGTTTCGTCGACGGCTTACTCACATGGGCCGAATTTGAGCACACGCAGGCGAATGACGAGATGGCGCGCGCCGCGCCACCTGCCGAGAGCCGCGCGGCCGCGCCGCGCGCGCTCGCGCGCGCGGCGCGGCACCACGCGGTGTTTTGTGCACAAGACGTCCCCCCCATCCCCATCCCCATCCCCATCCCCATCCCCATCCCCATCCGCGTCCCCATCCCCGTCCCCGTCCCCGTCCCCGTCCCCATCCCCATCCCCGTCCCCATCCCCGTCCCCGTCCCCGTCCCCGTCCCCATCCCCATCCCCATCCCCGTCCCCATCCCCATCCCCGTCCCCATCCCCGTCCCCGTCCCCGTCCCCGTCCCCATCCCCATCCCCGTCCCCGTCCCCGTCCCCGTCCCCATCCCCATCCCCATCCCCGTCCCCGTCCCCGTCCCCATCCCCATCCCCATCCCCATCCCCATCCCCGTCCCCATCCCCATCCCCCTCCCCATCCCTCCCCTTTGGCAGGTCTACTCGCTCGTCGAGCGCGCGCTCGGCACGGCCACCGCCGCGGCCAAGTGCCACGCCAAGCTCGCGCAGCTCGAGGAGCGAAGCGGGCGCGTCGCTTCCGCGCGCGCGCGCTTCGCCGCGGCGTACGCGTGCGCGGACGCGGACGCGACGATCGCAAACTTGTGGGCGTCCTTCGAGCGGCGGCAGGGCAACGTCGCGGAGGCGTTGCGCATTCTGCAGCGCGGCACGCTCCGTTTCCCGCGCGATCCTGCCCTCCTCCAATCCGCTGGCGCGCTGCAGGAGCGGCAGGGCAACGTCGATGCCGCGCGCGATCTGCTCAAGCGGTGCGCGCCCGGACTCGCCGCGCCGCCCGGACTCGCCGCGCCCGCCGCCGCGCCCGGACTCTCGCGCCCGGTCCATGTTGATCGCTCGCGCCGCCTTGCGCGCCCGCCGTGCCCCTGCGCGCGCGCGCCTTTGCGTCCCCCCCCCCCCCCCCCCCCTCTTCCTCAACCCCCCCCCCCCCCCCCCCCCCCTGCAGGTCGATTCGCTGTGCGCCGCGTGCGCCCGCCTTCGTCGCGTGGGCGCTGCTCGAGGGGCGGCAGGGCAACCACGAGCGAGCGCGTCATCTCTTCCGCCAGGGCTTTGGCGTCGAGCCGTCGCACGGGCCGTTACACAACGCATACGCCGCGCTTGAGAGCCGGTTGGGCAACCACGACACGGCACGCCTCATCTTTGCAAACGCGAGCAAGGCGCGCGCTACGGCCGGCGCGCCGCCGCGCCGCGCCTGGGCTCGCCCACGTGTCGCGCCCCCCACCCACGACGCGCGCGTCCTTGCCCCCCCCCCCCCCCCCCTCCACCCCCCCCCCCACCCCCCCCATCCCCGCCCCCGCCGTCTGTCGGGTCCCCATCCCCGCGCCCGGACTGGCAGGCGCACCCCACACCGGACTTGTGGCACGGCTGGGGCTCGCTCGAGCTGCGACTGGGCAAAGTGCAGCGCGCGCGTTGGTTGTGGCAACGCGGCGCCTCCGCGGCGGCGCACGACACGTCCTTCTTGTGGCACTCGCTCGGCTGCCTTGAGCTCTCCGCCAACGACCTCGACGCCGCCGCCGCCGCCTTTGACGCGGGCCTCCGTCGCATGCCACGCTCGTCGCCTCTGCTCCTCGGACGCGCGCGTGTGCTGCGTGCGCGCGGCGATATTGGAGGCGCGCGCGAAGTGCTTCGCCAAGCCGTCGCCGCCGACGCGGGACACGCGCACGCGTGGCAGGCGTGGGGCGTGATGGAGAAACTTCAGGGAAATGTCGCGGCGGCAGTTCAGCTCTTCGAGCGCGGCCTCGAGCGCAGCCCTGAGCATGGCGCACTTTGGCAGGCGTACGCGCTCTTCCCTCCCCTGCCCCTGCCCTCCCCTGCCCCTCCCCTCCCCTGCCCCTGCCCTGCCCTGCCCTGCCCTGCCCCGCGCACGCCGCCCCGTCCCGTCCGCGAGCGCGTGCGTCCCGCGCGGGCCGTCCGTTGGGCCGCGCCCCCCTTCCACCGCATTTTGTATTTCGCAGCCCGCGCCCACCCAATTGCCCCCCCCCCCCCCCCCCCCCCCCCCCCCTCCTCTCCTCCCCAGGTACGGCAAGCTCGAGGCGGAGCGGCACAACATCTCCGGCGCGCGCGCGCTCTTTGCGCGAGGCAGGCGGCACGCACCCCACCACACGCCGCTCATCGCCGCGTGGGCCAAGCTCGAGCTCGCCGCCGGCCAGTACGACGCCGCGGCCAAGCTCGTCGACGCCGCGCTCGGCACCCCGGCGGCCGACCGCGCCACCGCGGCCAACGACGACGCAAGCGCCGAGGGCACGGCTCTCGGCGGCGGTGGCGGCGGTGGTGGCGGTGGCGGCGGTGGGCGCGCCATGTCACGCAGTGCCGACCTTTTGACCATCCGCGTGCAGATTGCGCTCAAACGCGGCGACCACGACGCTGCAAAACGCCATTTCGAGGCAAGCGCGCGTACCACGCCCGCTGCGCTCACCACGCCCGCCCCGCCCGCCTGCCGCCCGCCGCGCCCGCCACGCCCGCCCGCCGCCCGCCGCGCGCCGCCGTCGACGCCGCCCCCTCCGCCACGCGCGCGCCGCGCGCCCCGCCCCGGCGCGCAGGCGGGCGTGCGCGCCGCCCCAACCCACGCGCCGCTGTACCGCGCGTGGGCGCTCGGCGAGGAGGCGGCGGGCAGCTACGACGCCGCGCGCGCTGTCTTCGCTGACGGCCTGCGCGCTGACCCAAAGCACGCGCAGCTCTACCACTCGTGGGCCAAGATGGAAGCGCGGCTGGGCAATCTCGACGGCCTCGCGACGCTCGACGCCCATGCGCGCCGCCACTTCTCCGGCGCGCAGCAGCAGAGCGCACCGGATGGCGCGCCAGACGGTGCGCGCGGCGCGGACGGCGCGGACGGCGCGGACGGCGCGTGCGGCGACGGCGGGTGCGAGAGCGGCTCTGTCGACGCGGAGATCATGAACGAGAGCTTGCCGCCCCATTTCCGCCTCGCACCCTGCGCCGACGATGCCTTCTTTTAAAAAGGGGCGCGCGCGCGCGCGTGCGTCGGACCAGCCCCACTGGCGCATTTCGCGCGCATTTTGAAAGGCCCCGCCGCCCCATCTACCGCGGCTGCCCCCCCTGCTGCCTGTTCTCTGGGGCTTGAGGCATTTAATTACGGCGGCGTCGACGCTCCGTGTGTCCTCCTTCTCCAGCGCAGCTACTTTTCGAGCGTAACTACTTCTCAAGCGCGGCCGCCGCCGCGACGATCGCGTCATGCCCGTCGACGCTGCCGCGCGCGAGGCCGAGCGCGCCCGCGACGGCCGCCGCCGCGACGGCATCGACGCTGACGGGCGGCAGCAGCGCGAGCCGCACCGCGCCCGGCGCAACCGACGCGAGCGCGCGCGACGGCGGCGCCGAGAGCGCGCCGTCGACGAGCGCGCCGTACGCTGACGAGACGCGCGGCGGCGAGAGGGAGAACGACTCACCGCCGTAGATGAAGGTGGGCTTGATCAGCAGCGACCTGTCGGGTGGGAATTGCGCGAGCACCGCCGCTTCGGCGTCCGCCTTGCCGCGGAAGTAGCCGCCGCCGACGAGCGGCGCCGTGACGGGCTCCACGTCGGCGCTCACCGAGACGAGGACGAAGCGGCGCACGCCGGCGGCGGCGGCGGCGGCGGCGGCGGCCACGTTGGGCGCGGCGTTATTCGTGCGGTCGGCCGCCTCGCCGCTCCCAAAGATCGCGCCCGCGGCGGAGATCGCCACATCCGCGCCGCGCATCAGCTCGCCGAGCGCGCGCGCGTCGGACGCGTCGGCCGCGACCCACTCGACGCGGTCGGCCCAGCCGCCCGACGCGGCCGTGGTGGGACGGCCGCCGCGCGAAACGCTCACGACCTGCACGCCGAGCCCCACGAGCTGCTCGCACACCCGCGTGCCGACAAAGCCCGAGCCGCCGAGCACGACCGCGCGCTTAACGTCGCCCGGCGGCACGGCCGCGAGCGCGGGCGGCAGCAGTGCGCTGAGCCGCACGGCGGGCGCGAGAGCGCAGAGCGCGGCGGTCTGCTCGATCACGCCGCGCCGCGAGCCCGTCGCCCGCCCTGGCGTGGCTGCAGGGCGGTGGATGAGCCCAAGGAGCGCGACGACGAGCACGACCGCCATCGCCGTCGACGAGCCCAAGACAGCGCAATGCAAATTTAAAATGTTGCCATACAATCATTTTCTCCGATTTTCGGGTGAGATTTTCACGAACCCTGGTCTGAGGGGCCCAGTCCTGGCCTCGTGCTCACACTGGGCCGGCGGCATGCCCCCGTTCCAAGCATCCCCGGCTCGCCCGACGGGCCAACTCTCTTTCTGCACACACAATGCGCGGGCGCGCCGCCACGCCGCCGCGCCGCGCCGCTGCGCCGCCGCGGCGGCCGCCGCGCGGCAGCCCTCCTGTCGCCGCCCCGCGCGGCCGCACCTGCCGGGACCGCGTGACCTGCAGCGCATCGCAGCGCGCCGCAGCGCGCGCGCTAGCGCAGCGTGACGCGAATGCCGAGCACGCCAACGATGGCGCCAAGCAGCTGCATCGCGCGGCAGAGCGCGAGCTCGGGCTGCGCGCCCGGCCGCTTGGCAAGGATGGCGGCAAACATGGTCGCGGGTAGAATATAAACTGCGCTCGCGCGAGCACACGAGGAGGCGGGTGGCCACGGAGGCGCGCGGAGGCGCAAACGATGGCGCGCGTAACGGCGCGGCGCGTGTCTGCACGCGTCGGCGCACGATGGCGGCCGCGGACGACAGATCCGCCATCGTGCGGCGAGCACGCGGCACGATGGCGGCCGCGGACGAGAGATCCGCCATCGTGCGGCAAGCGCGCGGCACGATGGCGGCCGCGGACGAGAGATCCGCCATCGTGCGGCAAGCGCGCGGCAAACGCGCGGCGTACGCGCGCGCACCGATGAGCGACGCAAGGATCGCGCCCGAGAGCGCGGCGACCTTGCCCAGGTCCCTCAGAACGATGGCTGCCGCAGTGATGACCCCGACCATGCCCACGGTAAGCGCAAGCTTCGAGCGAGCGCTCGGCTCCGCTACGCCCGCCAGGCCGAAGCAGCCATCGCGCAGCCCGTGGAAAGCTAATGGGTAGGTGCACACAATCGACCCGCCCACTGCGCGCGGCCAGCCGGGTGGGCGGAGCAATGCGCGGCCAGTCGGGTGGGCGGGTCAGTGGCGAAGAGTGGCGAACCGATGGTGGGCGGGGCAATGCGCGGCCAGTCGGGTGGGCGGATCAGTGGCGAAGAGTGGCGAATCGATGGTGGGCGGGGCGATGCGCGGCCAGTCGGGTGGGCGGGTCAGTGGCGAAGAGTGGCGAATCAAAGGTGGGCGGGGCAATGCGCGGCCAGTCGGGTGGGCGGGTCAGTGGCGAAGAGTGGCGAATCAAAGGTGGGCGGGGCAATGCGCGGCCAGTCGGGTGGGCGGGTCAGTGGCGAAGAGTGGCGAATCGATGGTGGGCGGGGCAATGCGCGGCCAGTCGGGTGGGCGGATCAGTGGCGAAGAGTGGCAAATCGATGGTGGGCGGGGCAATGCGCGGCCAGTCGTGTGGGCGGGTCAGTGGCGAAGAGTGGCGAATCAAAGGTGGGCGGGGCGATGCGCGGCCAGTCGGGTGGGCGGGTCAGTGGCGAAGAGTGGCGAATCAAAGGTGGGCGGGGCAATGCGCGGCCAGTCGGGTGGGCGGGTCAGTGGCGAAGAGTGGCGAATCAAAGGTGGGCGGGGCAATGCGCGGCCAGTCGGGTGGGCGGGTCAGTGGCGAAGAGTGGCGAATCGATGGTGGGCGGGGCAATGCGCGGCCAGTCGGGTGGGCGGATCAGTGGCGAAGAGTGGCAAATCGATGGTGGGCGGGGCAATGCGCGGCCAGTCGTGTGGGCGGGTCAGTGGCGAAGAGTGGCGAATCAAAGGTGGGCGGGGCAATGCGCGGCCAGTCGGGTGGGCGGATCAGTGGCGAAGAGTGGCGAATCGATGGTGGGCGAAGCAATGCGCGCGCGCGTGCGCGAAGGGCGCGAGAGCGAGCGTGTGCCACACGGCGTGAGAGCGAGCGTGTGCCACACGGCGTGAGAGCGAGGGTGTGCCACACGGCGTGAGAGCGAGCGTGTGCCACACGGCGTGAGAGCGAGCGTGTGCCACACGGCGTGAGAGCGAGCGTGTGCCACACGGCGTGAGAGCGAGGGTGTGCCACACGGCGTGAGAGCGAGGGTGTGCCACACGGCGTGAGAGCGAGGGTGTGCCACACGGCGTGAGAGCGAGGGTGTGCCACACGGCGTGAGAGCGAGCGTGTGCCACACGGCGTGAGAGCGAGCGTGTGCCACACGGCGTGAGAGCGAGCGTGTGCCACACGGCGTGAGAGCGAGGGTGTGCCACACGGCGTGAGAGCGAGCGTGTGCCACACGGCGTGAGAGCGAGCGTGTGCCACACGGCGTGAGAGCGAGGGTGTGCCACACGGCGTGAGAGCGAGGGTGTGCCACACGGCGTGAGAGCGAGGGTGTGCCACACGGCGTGAGAGCGAGCGTGTGCCACACGGCGTGAGAGCGAGGGTGTGCCACACGGCGTGAGAGCGAGGGTGTGCCACACGGCGTGAGAGCGAGGGTGTGCCACACGGCGTGAGAGCGAGCGTGTGCCACACGGCGTGAGAGCGAGGGTGTGCCACACGGCGTGAGAGCGAGGGTGTGCCACACGGCGTGAGAGCGAGCGTGTGCCACACGGCGTGAGAGCGAGGGTGTGCCACACGGCGTGAGAGCGAGCGTGTGCCACACGGCGTGAGAGCGAGCGTGTGCCACACGGCGTGAGAGCGAGCGTGTGCCACACGGCGTGAGAGCGAGCGTGTGCCACACGGCGTGAGAGCGAGCGTGTGCCACACGGCGTGAGAGCGAGGGTGTGCCACACGGCGTGAGAGCGAGGGTGTGCCACACGGCGTGAGAGCGAGCGTGTGCCACACGGCGTGAGAGCGAGCGTGTGCCACACGGCGTGAGAGCGAGGGTGTGCCACACGGCGTGAGAGCGAGGGTGTGCCACACGGCGTGAGAGCGAGCGTGTGCCACACGGCGTGAGAGCGAGCGTGTGCCACACGGCGTGAGAGCGAGCGTGTGCCACACGGCGTGAGAGCGAGGGTGTGCCACACGGCGTGAGAGCGAGCGTGTGCCACACGGCGTGAGAGCGAGCGTGTGCCACACGGCGTGAGAGCGAGCGTGTGCCACACGGCGTGAGAGCGAGCGTGTGCCGTGCGGCGACCCCGCGCGCGCCGTGAGGCCGTCGCGCTGCGCGCCGTCACCGGTCGCAGAGCGCCCGCCGCGCGCGCCGCACCGGCGAGGCGCGAAATCTGCGCGAGCGTGTCGGTGGGTGCGTAGTTGTTTAAAATGAGGCCGGATGAGGCGCCGCCAAAAGTGCCGAAACCGATCGCCATTAACGAGCCCCCAAAGATGGCGGAGAGAGCAAAGCCCGCGAGCACGACGAAACAGAAACGGCGCGTCTTGCGCTCGTGCGCGGCGCTCAGCGCCGACGACAGCGCCGCGCCCTGCGCAACGCGCGACACGCGACACAGCGCGCGGCGGCGGTCGGCGGCGTGCGCGCCGCCCGCTGCGCCCAGCCGACGCCCAGCCGCGCGCGCAGCGCGCACGCTGCGCCCAACCGGGCGCGCACACCGCGTCCAGCACGCTCACCGTCACGCTCGCGTCCACCGCCTTCGCCGCCTTCGGATCGCCGACCGCCGCGCCCGCCGCGCCCGCCGCGCCCGCCGCGCCCGCCGCGCCCGCCGCGCCGCGCCTCCCTGCCGCGGGCGCGAACTCTGCGAACATGCGCGGGGCGGAGTAGTGGGCGGTGAAGGCGGTGGCGAGGACGGAGAGGAGCACGAACACCTTGGACGTGCTCACCGCGTCAAGCGCACCACCCACGCCCGCGCGCCCAACCGGCGCAAAGCGAGGCTGCAGCGCTGCGGGCACCGCGCGGGCAAGCGCCGATGTGCTGTCGGAGTAGGGCGCCACGCGCAAGGCCATGAAGACAAGCGTGTACAGCAGCCCGCCCTGTAGGGCGGGCGGGCGGGCGGGCGGGCGGGCGGGCGGGCGGAAGGGAGGGGGAGGGGGGGCGGTGACGGCGCGTGGCGCACAAGGCGCGCGAGGGGGGGGGGGGGGGGGGGGGGGGGGGGGGGGGGGGGGGGGGGCACGCACCAGCCCAGCAAAGGAGGTGTACTTGAGCGCAGACAGGGAAGGCAGCAGCGAGAGCGGCAGCAGGCACGTCGCCGCGAGCAGCACGATCGTGCCAGTCCGGCTGGCGATGAGCGGAGGCAGTCCGGCCGCTGCGAAGATCGAGCTGCGGGCGCAGGGCAAACGCACGCGAGCGGCGAACGGGCGGGTCGAGCGGCGGCGGCGGCGCGTGGGCGCACGCGCGTTTCGGTGGGTGACGGACGCGCGCATCTCACGGGACGCGACGCGGCCACGCGCCCCGTCCGGCCCGCCGCTGCAGCCCCGCCGACGGCCGCAAAGCCCCCCTTCCCCCACCCCCTCCTCTTTGAAAAAAGGCGCAATCGACCTGAACGCATCGCCGACGACCATCGTGTAGGCGAGGCACGCGACAAACGTTTTCGCGACGATGAGGCCGTTGGGGAACCAGCGGGTCCTCTCAGACATCGAGCCCGTCCACGCGCCCTCCCACGTCGAGCTGCCCGTCGCGGCGCATGTGCGCGCGACGAGGGCAAAGCAGTAGCCTGCGTGCGCGAGAAGGGGGGAGGGAAGGGGGTGGGTGCGCGCACGCGCGCGAAAGGCGGGGGCGGGTGACGGCGCGCGAAAAAGGGGAGGGCGAGGAGGACGGGCGCACAAGCCAACCGGCCGGCCTGAGCACGGCGTGCGCGCCCGAGCCGCGCGCACCCGAGATCGCCGCGGCCGCGACGAGGATGGCGACGGACGGCGCCGTCGCGGCGCGTTGCGACGAGAACGCGGCGATCGCGGCGGGCAGCGAGAGAACGCCCGAGCCGACGACGCCCTTCACCAGATTGATGAGCGTGGTGGGCACGTTCGCGCCCTCGTACGCGGCCTCGCTCGCGCTCGCCTCGGAGCACTGCGCGCCCGTCGACGAGACGCGCCGCGCGCGCGAGCGCACGCGCACGAGCGGCGGCGCGCCGCGGAGCAGGCCGCCGCGGAGAACGACGGCGGGCGCGCCGGTGCGCTCGGGGATGCGCGGCACGCACGGCCCGGCGTGCTCGGCGACCGCCGCGCCCGCCACGAGCACGGCGAGCAGCGTGGCGGTTGGCGTCGCGCGCGAGAGCGTCATCGCGTGCGACCCTTCGTGCGGCGCAAGTTTTACGCGTTCTGCGACCCGAAAGTCATTACGACCGGCCTACTCGCCCCCGATTCGCTCGACGTCGGCCGAGGCCGCAGCGTGCGCGTCGAGCGCGTTGGCGAGGAGCTGCTTCACGCGACGGATGGCGTGCGCGCCCTTGTCGACGCACACATCCACGCCCGACGTCTCAAAATGCACGCGGTCGTCGCAGCCGGGCGGGTCGCCCGTCATCCCGACGATGAGCCCGCGATACCCGAGCACGCGCAGCCGGCGAGCGACGTGCGCGCCCGGTCAGGTGCGGCATCTGCGCGCGGCGTGGGTGGCACGTGGGCGGCGCGCGCGCGCGTCAGCGCCATGCGCGCGCGGGCCAATGTCACCTCTCTCTCACACGCGCGCGCGCGCCTGATTGTCGAGCAGGACAAATGAAGAGGGTCCGGCGACGTCCTCCTCGAAGAGGCGCAGCGCCTCCGCGCCGTCGCGCGCCTCCGTGACGAGGACGCGCGCGCCCTTGAACACGCGCAGCAGCACGGACGCGCGCACGACGCCGTCGTCCTCCGCGTACAGCGCGCGGAACGGCCCGTGCGGCCGCGGCGGACGCGGCGCGGCGGCCGAGCCGCGCGACGCGCTGCCGTGCGGCGCGTTCGCGCCGTCGCGCGCCGGCGCCGTGGGCTCGGCGGCCGCGCTCGCGCGCGCGCTGCAGTTCGGCCCCGCCAACGTCTCGGGCGCGCGCGCGTCAGGCGCGGCAGCCCGCGCCGCGGCCATGCTGTCGTCGTCAGGCGCCGGCCGTGCGGCGCTCGTCGCCGGCGCGAGCCGCGCGGTCGTCGGTGACGCGGTGGTCGTCTTGAGCTGCGACTGCTGCACGTGCGCGTGCAGCCCGCCTGATTGGCCGGCGTGCGCGCTGCCGTCGAGTGCGCCGCGCTCAGCGGGCGCGGGCGCACCGCCGTGCGCGCCGCCCAGCCGGTCGGTTCCCGCGCCGCTCTGCAGCGACTCGCCGCCTCCGCGCGAGCCGCGTGAGCCGCGAGGGCTCGGCTCGCCGCCCGCGCCCGCGCCCGCGCCCGCGCCCGACGCGTGCGCTTCGCCGCTGCGCCTCGCGCGCAGCGCGCGCCTGCTCTCCTGGATCGAGCCGTCCAGGTCGCGTAGCAGCGCGCAGCAGCCCGCCGCGCTGCTCGCGCTCGCGTCGTGCGCGCCGTGCGGCTCGTGAAGACTGCCGACGCCGCCGCTGCCTATTCGAAAGCCGGCCGCCGCCACGGCCACGCGCATGGGCGAGAGACCCGCCGAGCCGCGGCCTGCGCCGCCGCCCAGGCCGAGCCACGGCGTGCGCGCGTGCGCGCGCACGTGCTGCCACGCGCCGCCCGGAGCCACGCGCTTGCCTGCGCTCGCGCCTTTGGCCGGGTCGCCCGCCGCGCTCGCGCTGCCGCCATCGCCGCTCGAGCCGTTGGACGCGTGCGAGACAAGTGCTGGCGGCGACGGCTGCGCCATCAGCTGCGGTGCGGCCGCCAGCCCAACCGGCGGTGGCGGTGCGGCCGTCGGCTGCAGCGGCGGGCGGCCGAGACTGCGGCGTGCGAGCTCAGGCGTCGCGAGCGCGACGAGCGGCCCAACGAGCGCGCGCGGCGTCTCGAGCCGCAGCCGCAGCGCGGCCTCGAACGTCGCGCCGCGCCCCGGCCCGGCCGAGCGAACGCCCAACGTCGAGCCGGCGTGCATGGCAAGCAGCTTGCGCGCGCGCGCGAGGCCGACGCCGGTCGCGACGGCGCCATTGAGCTGCGAGCGCGAGACGGCGGGGAAGAGCGCGCCGTTCAGCAGCGCGCGTAGTTCCGCCTCGCCGATGCCCACGCCACCGTCCGTCACCTCGACGCGGACGAGCAGCCACTCCTGCAGCCCGCTGCGCACGCCGCGCTCAGCGTTGAGCAACAGCTGGTCCATCGGCGCGGCGAGGGCGAGCGACACGACGATCGGCTCGCCCGCGCTCGACGCGTGGAGCGCGTTCGAGATCCCCGCGCCCACGCAGTGCGCGAGCCGCGGCAGGTCGCCGAGCACGCGCACGGCCGCGTCGTCGGGCGCGAGCGGCCGGACGCGCATCGGCACGCCTGCCAACTCGGCGTCAGGCCGGAAGGGCTCGCACGCGCACTCGAGCAGCTCGCCGAGCGCGAACGGCGCGTGCGCGAGCTGCAGCGTCTTCGACTCGGGCAGCTCGAACTCGGACAGGTCGCTCAGCACGCGCTCCATCCGCACGCACGCGTGGCGCAGCGTGCGCGCGGTCGCGGCGAGCGCCGCCGGCAGCTCGAGCGGCGATGCGCCCGCGAGGGACGAGCGGCGGCGCGGGCGCGCATCGCTGCCTGCGCCCGCGCCCGCGCCCGCGCCCGCGCCCGCGCCCGCGCCCGCGCCCGCGCCCGCGCCCGCGCCCGCGCGGCCGACGCTCCCGTCGCGCACGGGCGCGAGGCTCGCGGAGAGCGCGCACACCTCGTCCGCGACGCTATCGGCGACGAGGAGCGGTGAGCGGAGGTTGTGCGTGAGCACGCGGATGAGGCGGGCGCGCGCGGCCGCTGCGCCCTCGTGCAACGCCGCAACGCTCCGCCGCGCCTCCTCCTCGCGCGTCGCGTGCGCGAGCGCCTCGTCGTTGTGCCGCTTGGCCGTGTTGCGCGCGTGCGTCTCGTGCGCCACCTTGGCGCGGAAGAAGGCGCACCGCTCGTGCACGTCGATCTTCCAGCGGGCGAGGCCGATCGCGAGTAAGAGCGCGAGGATGTGCACCAGCGCAAGCGCCAACGCGCACGCCTCGCCACACACGGCGTCGCTCGGCGAGGCGCCGCGCGACGCGCGGCCGCGCGCGTCGAGCCCCGCGCCGAGCGTGACCGCCGCCGGAAGCGCGATGGCGCTCACGCCGATGAGCGCGGGGCCGACGGGGAGGAAGACGGCGACGAGAAGCGGTGCAACCAGCGCGTGCAGCGCCAGCGCCGCCCCTGGTGGTACGGCGTCGTCGCGGCTGAGTTGCAGCTGGAGCGCCGCGTCAGCGATGAGCGCGAGCGCGATCCCAGCACGCATGCCGAGCACCGCTGCGCGCGGCGAAAGGCGTGCGCACGGGCGGGCAGCGTCGCATGCCGCCGGGAGACCAGCCTCCGAGCTCGAGAGACGCTCCACCGCCGCCGCCGCCGCCAGACGCAGCCACGCATCGAGCCAGACGCCGCCGCCGAGCGCGAGCCACGCGCACGCGGTCGCGAGAGCGGCCCAGGCGATCGCCGCGCCGTCCGCGCGGCGCGCGGCCATGCCTGGCGCGCGCGGCGCACCAAATGCGAATACAACGCCGAGCGCGAGCGCGCACACATGCCACGCAGCCACCACACACGCCACCGCCGGCAACCGCGCGCGCAGCGTCGGCTCGATAAAGTCTGCGCAGAAGCGCGCTTCGTCGGCGGGGGACGCAAACGCGAGCCCGTAACGGCCGAGCGGCACGTCGGCGAAGGCGGGCGCATGCGTTACGCTGTGACCGCCGGCGGACGTGCGCGATGCGCCCCGACGCGAGAGCGAGGTGCTCGGCGAGCGCGTGGCCATCTCGTTGCCTCTGCACTGCCCCAGGTTTGGGAATTCGCACGCGAGAATGCGCACGCAGTGTTGCCCAGTGCAAACGCTTACCTATCGTGTAACGGCGAAGCCAACACGAAACCAACCAGGGAAAATTCCCCGGTCGCCCACTGCCATGAACCTTCCACGACAGGAAGCTTGACATCCAGGATTCCTTGGCGTCGTGGAGGTTTGGCCGTTTCAGTGAAGCGCAGCTGCACGTCCCCCGCACGTCGCCGCTGGGTAAGTCCAAGCTCCTTCGCTCCCCCCCCCCCCCCCCCCCCCCCCCCCCCCCCTCACCCCTCCCCCCTTCCACCCGCCCCGCGTCAGCGATGGTCCTCTCCTCCACCTGCACCCTCCCCTCCTTCCGAGGTAAAGAGAAGTGATGACAGACCCCGGCAGGCTGCCGCGGAGTCACGTGTCGCACCCGTGCGAATTGCGTTGCTACCATTGCGGCCGATGGGCAGCGGCTGCGGCGATGCGCGCGCAGGCACCACCGCCGCCGCCGCCGCTGGCCCCTGACTCGTCCGCTTGTAGTGAGAGCAGCGCTGTCTCAAGCGACGGCAGCTGCAAGGCAGTGTGGGTAGACCCCGCGCCTCCAAGCTGCAGCCGGTCGGGCGCCACCTGCAACGCCGCCGAGAGGTCGCGGCTCGTGCGCGTCTCGGGGACGACGACCGCGGCGTCGCCGGCCCGACGGAGCGCTTGGATCGCGCCCGTGAGGGAGCGCGGCGGCGCGCCGGTGCGAGCCGTGGTGGCGTGACCGCGCAAAGCGACCTGCGAAGCGGGCGCGGGCGTGGTCGCGCGACCACCGCAAGGGCGCGGGGCGCTCGTGCGCCAGGGCGGGGCCGAGCTGCTCGGCGAGCCGCAGCGAGCGCGCGAGCGCCGGCGGCAGCGGACGGCGCCGACGCGCAGCTTCGCGGCCACGCAGCGGCCGCGAGCAGCGGCCCGGCGGCAACGGCGGCGTCTCCGAGCCACATGCTCGGCGGCGCCCCCGCCCGTCTCCTCTCCTCGCCGCTTGTGGACCTCCCTCCCCCCCCCACCCCCACCGCTGCCGCCATTGCTGTGGCGCAAGTCCGGCCTTTGCGTTCCGCCACGCGACCGGGCGCATCGCCGCTCGCCCTCCCGCGGCCGGAGATGAGCACGGCCCTCGCCGCGCAGCTGCAGGCGCTCGCGGCGCAGCGCGGCGGCGTGGCGCCGTCGGGTGCGCCCGTCGGGCCGGGCGCGCCGCGCCCCATCGGCGCGCCGCCCGCGCCCGGCTCGGCGACGGCGACGGCGGCCGCGTCGGCGCCGTCGTTCCTGCACGAGCCGCGCGAGGCCGCGGCGCTCAGCATGGAGTCGGTGTTCGAGCAGGGGGTGAACGGGCTGCTGCAGCTGTGCGCGCTCGACCCGCGCTTCGAGCCCTTCCACCACACGCTCTTCGGCCTCGCCGCCAAGAAGTACGCGCGCGAGGTGATGGGTGCGGACGAGAATGGCCGGCTGGACAAGTCGGTGTGCACTTTCCTCCGGCTGCTCTCGCCGCACCTGCTGCTGCGCTGCGCGCACAAGGCGCTCGAGTTCCTCGTGCGCCGGTACCGCATCCACGTGCACAACGCCCACGCCCTCCTCCGCGCCTTCCTGCCCTACCACGCCTCGCCGCTCTTTGCGCGCGCAGTGCGGATCGCCCACCTCGCCGCGCCCGCGCAGCCGGCCGGCGCGGCGCACGCGGCCGGCGCGGGCGCGCTCGGCGGCGCGCGCGCGTGGCAGTGGCTCGCGCCGGTGAAGGCATCGGGTTTGCCCCTCCCGCGCGACGCGCTCGTCGCGCGCTGCGCCGCGCACGCGGAGGCGCTCGCGTCGGTGTGCGAGTGCGGCTACGAGCAGGCCGCCGCCGCGGCCGTCGCGCCCGCGGGCGCGCGCGCGCGCGGGCGGCACGTGGTCGCCTTCTCGGTGGGCGTGGCGATCGAGGCGCTCGGCGCCGCCGCGCTCCGCGCCGCGCCCACCGACGCCGACCGCCTCGCCTCTGACCTCGTCGCCGCCGCGTTGCCTCTCGCCACGCGCGCGCTCGCCGCGCTGCCGTACGACGCCGAGATCCACGCCGCGGGCTGCCTCCTCGCGCTCAGCCTGTGCGCGCCGGGCGGCGCGGCGGGTGGCGCGATCTCGGCCGAGGTCGCCGACGCCCTCGCCGAAGCCGCGTGCAAGCCGCTCGCCGACTCGAATGCGCCGCGCGCGCCGCCGCCGCCAACGGGCGCGGCCGGCGGCGCGCCGGCCGCGCTGGCTGCGGACGGCGCGCGCGCGCCGGCCGCGGCCGGGTACGACCCGGCGGCGCTGCCGGCGATCGGCCGCGCGCTGCTCGTGCTTGACGCTGTCGCGGCGGCGCGCGAGCGCGCCGCGCCCTCGGCGCCACCACCCGCCGGCGGCGGCGGCAGCGCCTGGCGGTTACCCGACCGCGCACTCAAGCAGGCGGCGAGGTGCAACGCCCTCGCCGCCGCGCTCGCGCGCGTCGCCGGCGCCGCGCCGGCCGACGGCGCAAGCGCCGACGCACCGGCGCGGCCTCGGGCGCAGTATGAGCTCGCCGCCCTGAGCCGCTGCCTGCTGCCCGACCTGGCCAACCGCCTCGCCCCTCCGCCTTCGCCCGCGCCCGCGCCCGCGCCCGCGCCCGCCGGCGCCGCCGGCGCCGCGGCGCGTGCGGGCGCACCGCCGCCGCCGCCGCCGCCATTGGCTCAACCGTCGAGCGCGCAGCTCACGTTGTGGTCGTCGCTCTTGGCCGAGCTGATCGGCGCGGCGCCGCTGCCTCCGGCCGTTGCCGCCGCGCTCGCCGGCCCGCTGCTCCGCCCGGCCGTCGCCGCCGCCGCCGCGCGCGCGGCCGCGCGCGCCGGCGGCGGCACGGGCGGCGGCGCGGCCGACGGCGACGGCGACGACGGCGTCGGTGCGATGCGGCTCGGCGCGGAGGAGGAGATGGCGGCGGGCGGCGGCGACGGCGCCTTCTCCGCCAGCCGCGGCGAGCTGCCGCCGTCCGCCATCGTGCCGCTCCGCGCCCTCGCCGCCGCCGCCCCCGCCGAGCTCGAGGCGGCAATCTCGCGGCTGCCGCCCGCCGCCGCGGCGCTCGCGCGCGGCGCGCTCGGCGGCGCGGGCGGCGGCGGCGGCGCCGGCGGCTCGCGCGCGCTCGCGCTTGGCAGGCCCGCCGCCATCGCCGCGCTGCCCACGACGGGCGGCGCGTCGCTCCTCTGCGCCGCGCTGCGCCACGCCGACCCGGCCGTGCGCCGCGCCGCCGCCGCGCGTGCCGCCCGCTTCGGCGCGTCGCGCGCGCGCGCCGCCGCGGGCGGCGGCGACGGCGACGGCGACGGCGACGGTGACGGCGCGGCAGACGGTGAGAGCGCGCTGCGCGAGCTGGGCGCGGAGCTGGCCGCCGCGCTGCTCGACGCGTCCGCCGACGTGGCCGCCGCCGCCGCCGCCGCCCTCGCCGCCGCCGCGCCGCTGCGCGCGCTCGCGCCGCGCGCGGCGCTCGTCGCGGGCGCGACCGCGCTGCTCGGCCGTGCGCTGCGCGCGCTGCGCGCGCGGCCGGGAGGAGGCGGCGGCGGCGGCGGTGGCGGTGGCGGCGGCGCGGGCGGCGCGTCGGCGCTGCGCGACGCCGCGGCGCCCGCCGCGCGCCTTCTCTGCCTGATCAGCGCGTCGCCCGTGCCCGCCGCCGCCGCGCCCGCCGCGTCGCCCGCCGCCGCGCCGGCGCGCGGCGGAGGCGGCGGCGGCGGTGGCGACGCCGACGGTGCCGACGTGGCTGCGACGGCCAACGGCGCGCTCCTACCGTGGGCCGCAGCGCGCACGGCGGCCGCCGCGGCCGCCGCGGCGGGCGGCGACGACGCGGCGGGGCGGCGCGAGGCGAACGCGCGCGCGCGCGTCGCGCGTGCGTGCGCCGACGTCGCCGCCGAGCTCGGCGCGACGCACCGCCTGCCGCCAATCGGCGCAGCGCTTGCGGCCGCCGTTATTGCCGAGCCGCTCCGCCTCGCGACGCCAAAGGGCGCGAAGGCGAAGAAGCGCGCCGCCGCTGCGCGGCCCGCCGACGCCGACGCCGCCGCCGAGCCGACGGCGCGCGCCGACGCGGACGCCGTCAGCCGCTGGGCGGGCGCGTTCGCCGCCGCCGCCGCGCGCGCGCTCGGCGGCGGCGGCGCGCGCGCCGACAGCGCCGGCGCGGTGGCGCGCGCGGCGCGCGCGCTGGCGGCGGCCGTGCGCGCCGCGTCCGACGCGGACGCGGCCGCCGACGCGGCGCTCGCCGCCGCGGCGGTCGCCGCGCGCCTCGGCGCCGGCGTCGAGCGCGCGGCCGCCGACGCGCGCGGCGCGGCCGATCGGCGGCGCGCGGGCCGCGCGGCCGCCGCGCTCGCCGCGCTCGCCGCCGAGCTGCTCGCCGTCGCGCGCGGCGCGCTCTCGCCTGCCGCGGGCGGCGCGGGCGGCGCGGGCGGCGCCGACGGCGTTCACGGCGCCGACGGCGCCAACGCCGACGCCGTCGGCTCGCTTCGTTGGTGGGCGGCCGCGGCCGCCACCGCCGCCGAGCGCGCGCTCGCGGCCGTCGCGCTCGCGCGCGCGGCGCAGGCGGCGGCGCTCGGCGCGCCGCTGCCGCCCGTGCCGCGCCGCGCGCTCCTCTGCGCGCTGCTCGCCGACGGTGGCGGCGAGCTCGACGGTGCATGCGCGCGCGCGGCGCGCGAGCGCGCCGGCGCGGCGCTCGGCGGCGTGGTGTGCGCGTTCGCCGCCGGCGCGCTGCTGTGCGCGCACTGCGCGCGCGCGCCGCATGGCGCCGCTGCGATGGCCGACCTGCTGCTCGACGCCGCGGCGCCGGTGTGGGCGCGCGCCCGCGCCGGCGCCGTGCTCGGCGCCGCCGCCGCCGGCGCGGCGCGCGGCGCGCGCGCGCGCGCGCACTGCGCGGCCGTGGCGCTGCCCGCGCTGCTCGCCGGCGCGGCCGACCCCGCGGCGGACAGCGCGCCCGTGCGCGCCGCGTGCGTTGCCGCGCTCGCGGCGCACGCCGAGACGCTCGCGCGCGCGCTCGGCGCGGACGCGCGCGCCGCCGGCGCGGCGGCGTCCGTCGCCGCGGACGAGACGCTGTGCGGCGTGCTCGCCGCCGTGCGGTCGGTGGGCGCGCAGTTGCCGCACGAGCCGGGCGCGCTCGTTGGCGTGCTGCACGCGCGGCCCGGCTGCCGCGCGGCGCTGCTGCGCGTCGCGCTCGGCGCGCTCGCGGGCGGCCATGCTGAGGAGCAGGATGGCGGCGCGGCCGGTGCCGAGCCGATGCGCGGCGACGCCGACGGCCGCGCCGCCGCCGACGCCGACGCCGACGACGACGACGAAGACGACGACGACGACGACGACGATGATGATGGCGACGAGCCGGGCGGCTGGCGGTGGGCGGCGGCCGCGCGGTTGCTCGCCGCGCTCGCCGCCGAGGCGCGCGTCGACGATGGCGAGCAGCGCCCGGACGGCAGCGGCGTCGACGGCGGCGGCGCCGGCGTGGCGGACGGCGGCGCGCGCGAGCGCGCGGCGCGCGAGGTGAGCATGTGCCGCGCGCTGCTCGCCCTGCTGCTGCCCGCCACGGCCGGGGCGGACGGCGGCGGCGGCGCGCGCGCGTGCGCGCTCTCTGGCGTGCGCTCGGCGGTGGCGCTCGTCGCCTCGCGCCGGCTGCTGCGCGCCCTCGCCGATGCCGACACCTCGCACGCCGCCGCCGACGCCGCCGCCGCCATCGCCATCGCCGACGCGCGCTCGGCGCGCGAGCCGCCGCTCGCCGCGGCGGCGGCCGCGCTGCGCGCGGCGCTCGCCGCGCCGTCGGCGAGCGCGCGCGCGGCCGCGCGCGCCGCGCTGCGCGCCGGCGCCTTTGAGCAGCTCGGCGATGGCGCGCAGCAGCTCCTCACCGATGCGCTCGCGCGCGGCGGCGCGGCGGAGGCGGCCGACGCGCGCGCGCACGCCGACGGCGCGGGCGAGACGATGCGCGCCCTGCCGCTCCGCTGCGCGCACGTCGCGGCGCTGATCGACGGCGCGGCCGTGGCCGTCGCGGCGACGACCGCCGCACCGGCCGCCGCTGGCCGCGGCGGCGCGCGCGCGCGCGCGCGCGCCGCCGGGCCCGCCGCTGCGGCCGCGGCCGCGCGGCGTGTGGCGGCGGCGACCGCGGCCACCGAACTGGGCGCCGCGTGCGCGCTGCTGCGCGCGCTGAGCGCGAACGGCTTTGCGACCGTCGTCGCGGTCGCCGATGCGCATGCCGAGGTTGGTGCCCTGCTCGCCGCGCCTTTTGCGCTGCTGCGCGCGCTGCTCGCGGAGGCGGCAGGCGTGGACGCGCGGCGCGCGGCCGTCGACGCGGCCTCCGCCTCCGGCGCCGGCGCCGACGAGGGCGCCGACGAGGGCGACGACGACGACGACGACGACGACGACGACGGCGACGACGACGGCGACGGCGACGGTGGCGGCGACGACACGGCGGCACGTCTGCCCGTGCGCGCGCCGGCGCAGCTGCGCGCGCACGGCGCACAGCTGTGCGTGCGCGCGATCACGCTCCTCGTCGAGCGGTACGAGTCGCTCCTGCGCGCCGCCGACGCCGACACGCCGCCGCCGGCGCCGCGCGCGGCCGGCGCGCGCTCGCTCGCGCCGCTGCTCGGCGCGCTCGATGTGGCCGCCCTCGGTGCACTGCTGCTTGGCGGCGGCGGCGGGCGCGCGGCGCGCGCGCTCTCCGGCCACGGCCCGCAGACCGCGTCGCTCGCGCTCGACGCGATCGGCGGCTGCGCGCGCGCCGCGCCGCGCGCGGTCGCGCCCGCGCTGCCGCCGCTGCTGCGCGGCGCGGGCGCGCACGCCGTGCGGTGGGACGACGAGGCGACGCGCGGCGTGGCGGCGCGCGCGCTCGCCGCGGCGTTGCGCGCGCTCGCCGACGCGGGCGAGCCGCCCGCCGCGCTCATCTCCGCCTTCGTCGCCGAGGCCTGCGCCGGCGCCGGCGCGCCCGGCGCGCCGCCGCCGCCCGCCGCCGAGCGGGCTCGCGCGCTCGCGCTTGCGCTCGACGCGCTGCACGCGTCGGGCGCGGCGCGCGGCGCGCGCGCCGGCGGCGTCGGCGCCGGTGCCGGCGGCCGCGCGCGCGTCGCGTCCGAAGCGTTGTTGCGCGTCTGGGCGCACGCGCACGGCGCGGCGGCGGCCGGCGGCGCGGCGGCGGCCGGCGGCGCGGCGGCGGCCGGCGGCGCGGCGGCGGCCGGCGGCGCGGCGGCGGCCGGCGGCGCGGCGGCGGCCGGCGGCGCGGCGGCGGCCGGCGGCGCGGCGGCGGCCGGCGGCGCGGCGGCGCCGGGCGCGCCGCCGTGGGCGTGGGCCGAGTGGGCCGCCGCCTTCTCGCACACGCTCGCGCTCAGCCTGGGCGGGTGCGAGCAGCTGGCGCTTCTCACGCACATTTTGCGCCACCTCGCGCGTCCTCCGGACGACGCCGCGCAGCCGCGCGCGCGCGCGCGCGCGGTTCGGGCGCAGCCGGCGGGCGCGGCGGCGGCGGACGCACGCGGCGGCGGGCGGCGCGCTGGCGGCGGCAAGCGCGGCGCGCACGGCAGCAGCGGCGAGAGCGCCGCGGCGGGCGTGGCGGCCGACGTGCGCGCCGCCGCCGCCGACGACGACGACGACGACGACGGCGACGCGGTCGCCGCGGCGGACGACGCGGCGGCCGAGCGCGTCTCGCGCGCGCACGTCGGCCTTGCCGCGTTCGTGCGCGCGCACCTGGCGCTGCCCGCCCTCGCCGACGCGCTCGTCGACGCGCTCGATGTGCCGGCCGACGACACCAGCGCCGCCGCCGCCGCCGACGCCGCCGGCGCGCGCGCGCGCGCTGGCGGCTCGACGCACGGCGGCGGCCGCGGCGGCGCGCGCGTCGAAGGCGGTGGCGGCTCGGCGAGGCCGCAGCTCATCCGCGCAGCCGACATCCGCGCGCTCCTCGCGGCGGCGTTGCAGCTGGGCACCGCCGCCGCCGCGCGCCGTCGTCTGCTCGACAACAGCCGCAGGGCGCACCGTGATGCCGCGCGATCGGCGGCCGGCGGCGCGGGCGCACAGGTGAGCGCGCGCGCGCGCGCGCGCGCGCGCCGCCCGTCGGCCCACCGCGCGCGCGCGCGCGCCTCGCCTCATGCCGCGCTTTGTGCACGCCCCCCCTCGACTCGACTTCCGACTTGACCGCTTGCCCCTCACGCCGCGCGCGCTCGCAGGAGGCCGCCGAGCGCGCGCGCGCCGCCGAGCGCTGCGCGCGCCATTGGGCCACAATCGGTACGCATGCCGAGGGTTCAATTGACGCGCTTGTCGCCCTCCTGCCGCCATCGCATTTTGTGCGCGCCACGCTCGACCTGCTCAGAGGTGGCGATCCGAGGTGCGCACGCTTGGCCGCCCTCTGCGCCTGCGCCTGCGCCTGCGCCTGCGCCTGCGCCCGCCCGACCCGCCCGCCCGTCCGCTGAGCCGCCGCGCCTGACCCGCCCGCCCGCCTGGCCAAACGCCCGCCCGCCGCGCCCGCACGCCCGCCCGCCCGCCCGCCCGCCCGCCCGCCCGCCCGGCCACACATCAGCCTGCGCAAGCCGTGCCTCAAGAAGCTCAACGCGCGGCTCGCCTCGCTGCCCGCGCGCCTGCCGCCCGCCGACGTACGCCTTCTGCTCGCCGCGCTCACCGACACCGCCACGGCTGCGTCCGCCCAGGCCTGCGCCGCGCCCGCCGCCGGCGCGCGCGGCGGCGGCGGCGACGACGCGCGCGATCCGGCGGCGGGCGCGGCGCTGCCCGCCGCCGACCAGGCGGGCGTCGCGCAGGGCGCTCTCCTGTCGCTCGACCTGCTGTGCAAGGAGTACGCCAATTCGGACCCGCGCCCCTTTCTAAACGCGGTGCCCGCCGTGCTCGCCGCCGTCGAGGCGGCGCGCGCGCCGAGCGAGCCGCCCGCCGCCGCCGCCACCGCCACCGCCCCTGCCACCGCCGCCGCCGCCACGGCCGCCATAGCCACCGCCACGCCGCCCGCCGCCGCCGCCGCGTCCCGCGCCGCCGTCGCGCGCGCCGCGGTCTCGTCATCCGCCGTCCTCACCCTCACGACGCTCGTCACGGCCCTCGGTGAGCGGCTCGTCCCGTTCGTGCCGCAGCTGCTCCCCGCGCTGTGCTCGCAGCTCGAGTTGTGCGCTGAGGCCGACGCACTCGTCGCGGGCGGCGAGCTGCTCGCCCTCTCGGCTGCGAGCTCCGTCGAGGTGCGCCCGTGCCGCTTGGTGCCGCGGGCGGTCGCAGCGAGGTCCCGCCCGCGCACCCGCCCCGCCCGCGCACCCACCCCGCCCGCCCCCCGCCCCGCCTGCCCCCCGCCCCGCCCGCCCCCCGCCCCGCCCGCCCCCCGCCCCGCCCGCCCTCCGCCCCGCCCGCCCCCCGCCCCGCCCGCCCTCCGCCCCGCCCGCCCCCCGCCCCGCCCGCCCTCCGCCCCGCCCGCCCCCCGCCCCGCCCACCCCCCGCCCCGCCCGCGCACCCACCGCGCGGTGGGCGCTGCGGCGCTGCGCGGCGCCCGCCTGCGCCGCGTGTCGCGCGCGCGCGCGCACACGCAGGTCGTCCTCGCACGCCTCGGCCGCTTCGCCTCGCCCTACCTGCCCGCGCTGCTGCGCGCGCTGCTCCACCCGCGCTTCTGCGACCCGGCCGCCGCGCCGACGGCCGCGGCCGCCGCGCGGTCCGTCTCCGCCGAGCTCATCGCAAAGTGCGCCTCCGCCCGCCGGCTGCTCGCCACCGCCGTCGAGTTGCGCCTCGTGCTCCCCACCGTCGCGGCGCTCTACGACCAAACGGACGCGCCGGCGGCCGTGGTGCCGGCCGGCAGCGCGGCCGCCGCGCGGGCGGGCGGCGGCGCGCCCGGCGCCCGTGCAGACGGCGGCGGCGCGCCGGCGCATGGGCCGCCCCTTTGCCTCGCGCCGCTGCTCGAGGCGCTTGGCGCGGCCATCGCCGCCGCCGAGCGCGGCGCCATCGTGATTCAGCATGGCCGCGCGTGGCGCCTCGTGGCGCACGCGCTTGGCCGACGCGAGGCGCTCGGCGCGCGCGCGGCGGGCACGCGCGACCTCGCCACCGCCGAGCGCGCGGCGGTCGGCGTCGCGCTCGCGCTCATCCTTCGTTTGAACGATTCGCTTTTCGCGCCGCTTTTCGCGCAGCTGCTCGCGTGGGCCGACGCGCCGGCGGACGGCGCCGACGCCGCCGCTGCCGACCCGCCGCGCGGCGGCGCGCGCGGCCTCGCCGCCACCGGCGTCGACGCCGCCGGCGCCGAGCGCCCGCTGCGCGCCGCGCGCGCGTGGCCGCTGCTCGAGCTGATGCGCGCGCTGCTCGAGCGGCTGCGCGGCCTCGCGACGCCCTACGCCGCGCGGGCGCTCCCACTCGCCACCGCCGCGCTCGGCGCGCGCGCGGCCGCGGCCGCCGGCGCGCCGCGCGCGGCCAAGCGCCGGCGCGGCGCGGCCGGCGACGCGCACGCCGCCGGCGCCGACCTCAGCGCCGACGGCGCGGACGCCGGCGGCAGCGGCGGCGGCGGCGAGCTCGGCGCGCTCGCGCGCCTCGCCGCCGAGGTCGTCCGTCTCGCAGTCTCGCATGACCTCGCGACCGGCGCGATCGACACGGCCGCGCTCGACGCGCTCGTCGCGCCGCTCGTCGGCTGCGCGGCCGCCGAGGCCGCCGACGGCGACGACGACGGTGTCGCGCTTCTCGCGCGAGCGGTCGGCGCGCTCGCCGCCGCGCTCGGCGGCGCGGGCTGCACGCGGCTGCACTTTGAAATCTGTGCGCTCGCACGCGACGAGCGCGCCGCGTGCCGCGCGCAGGCCGTGCGCTGCCTTGGCGCCTTGTACGCGGCGCTCGGCGCCGACGGCGGCGTGCACGTCGCCGAGGCGGTGCCCACCGTCGCCGAGCTGCTCGAGGACGAGGACGCGGCGGTCGAGGCGGCGGCGCGCGCGCTGCTCAAGGAGGTGGGCGCGCACACGGGCGAGGACGTCGAGGCGCTCATTCGCGGCTAGCGCGGCGCGGTGTGGCCGGGTGGGCGTTGGAGCGGTCTGAAGACGCAGCCCACAGGGTGCTTGCGCGTTTATAATTCGCCCTTTCCGCGGCGCGGCGCGCGTCAACCGGCGCCTGATATTCACAAAAAGCGATGCGACAAACTCTTTCCGTCCGCAAACTCGCATCCAATTCGCAAGCGCAGAGCAACCCAGCAGCCCCGTGCTCGCGCCATGCTCGATCGCCAGCAAAGTGCCTGCCTCATACTCGCCACATCGCGCCGCGTAGCGCCGCGCGATGATGCGGCCCCTTGCAGCCGTGCCGGCACGGACGGACGAGCGAACCGCGGCGGCGGGGAGCGGAAACTCTTTTCGGTCACAGCCCACAGGGAGCCTTGGTTGGAGCGGCCGCTGCACGCGCGCGGGAGCGGTCGAGCGCGCGCGCACGCCGCGGCCCGTGGCGGCGCCGCGCAGCCGCGCCGTGCAGCCGCGGCTCAGTGCGCCGTGACGCCGACGGTGTTGCCCGACTTTGGCACGCTCGCGGTGACGACATAGTCCGGGTAGGCGGAGCCGCCGTGCTTTGAAATATCCATGCCCGCCTCCTCCTCCTCGGGCGGCGAGCGGAGCCAGCCGACGGCGTTGACGGCGTAGAAGAAGGGGAGCATCAGCCCAGCGACCCACGCCCAGATCACCAAAATGCCCACGAGCGCACACACAAACATCTGGTGGCCCTGGCCGGTGGGTGCCATGAAGGCGCCGTAGGGCGTGCCGGGCGGCACGCCGTACGCCGCCTGGTGGTTCTCCGTCGTCGCGAAGAGCGAAGCGGCAATCAGACCCCACATCCCGCCGCCGCAGTGCACGGCGAAGGCGTCGACCACGTCGTCGATCTTGAGCTTGCGCTTGACGAGCTGCGCGCAGGGCGGCGGCGAGGTGGCGTAGGCGGGGTGGCGTGGGCGAGCGCGGCGTGGCCCGCCGGCGCGCAGCCGCACGCACGCCGGAGCGCGCCGCTTGCTGCGCCACCGCCCTGCCCCTTATACCTGCCCACCCATTCTATCCCATTCTATCCCACTCTATCCCACACCACCCACCCCACCCCATCCCATCCCATCCCATCCCATCCCCATCCCCATCCCCATCCCCATCCCATCTTATCCCACACCACCCACATCCCATCCCATCCCATCTTATCCCATCCCATCCCATCCCCACCCCATCTGCCCCGTCCCCATTTCCGCAGCCCCCAGCCCACGCAGCGCGCTGCGCACCTCGGACAGCGCCGTGTACACGAAGGAGCCGATCAGCCCGATGATCACCGCCGCCCACGGCTCGACGACGGAGCAGCCTGCGGTGATCGAGACGAGGCCGGCGAGCACACCGTTGAGCGTCTGCCCGAGGTCGAAGGCATGGCTCCACAGCTGTAACGGCAAGAGCGCGCGCAGGGTGGGTGGGTGGGGGGTGGGGGTGGGTGGGGGTGGGTGGGGGTGGGGGGGTTTCGGGGGTTTCGGGGGTTTTGGGGGAGGGGGGGGGATGGGGGCAAAGGCGCGGCACATCCCATCGGGCGCTGTGCGCACCTTGTAGATGATCAAGCAGCCGACGGCGCCCGCCGCGCCCGAGAGCGTCGTCGTGCACGCGGCCTTGCCCGCGACGGCGCCGAGGCCGCCCGTGACGGCGAGCGTTGAGCCCGGGTTAAAGCCATACCTGCGGGGAAAGGGAAGGGGGGGGGGGGGGGGGGGGGGGGGGGGGGGTTGTGGGTTGTGCGTTGTGGGGGGGGGGGGGGGGGGGGGGGGGGGCGGGGGGTTGGGAGGGGGGGGGGGGGGGGACCGCCGCGCGCACCAGCCCACCCAAAGGATGAAGGTGCCCAACGCCTGCAGCGTCGACGAGTGGCCAGGAATATCGACAAGGTTGCCATCCGCGTCGTAACGGCCGAGGCGGGGGCCGCAGATGTAGGCGCCGCAAATGGCGGAGATGCCGCCGACCATGTGCACGACGCCTGCGGTGCGGCGGGGCGGGCGGGGGCGAGGGGGGGGGGGGAGGGGAGGAGGGGGAGGGGGGGGAGGGGAAGTCAGTGAAGCCTCGCTGCAGGATGCCACGCCAGGGGGGGAGGGGTAGGGACGAGAGGGCGGGCCGCTCTTTGGGACGGGCCTGGTCGATTTCGTCAACCCGGGTCGCGCAGAGGCAGGCGGCACGCAACGCGGCGCAACGCGACGGCGCGCGACACGGCACGCACCGCAACCGGCAAAATCGATCAGGCCCGTCCCCAGGAGCGGCGCGGCGTTGAAGGCGGAGAGCCAGCCCGCCGACGCCCAGATCCAGTGCACGACGACCGGGTAGACGAAGGCGGTGAGGAAGAATGAGTAGCACAGGTCTGTAGCAAAGGGAAAATAAGAGAGAGAGAGATAGGGGGGGGGGGGGGGGGGGGGGGGGAACGGGAGAGAGAAAACGCCGGCGGGGCGGGGCGCGAGGCCACGCGCCGGTCAGCGCTCGCGCGCCGAGCGGCGCGCGCCGACGCGAGCGCGCGCGTGCGGGCGTCGGGCCTTGCGCGCGCGCGCGCACATGCGGCCATCTTTGTCCGCTCGGCGACGGCGCCCGAGACGATCGTCGCGGCGGTGGCGGCGAATGCGAACTGGAAGAGCCACGACTGGTACGTGTCGTTGCCCTCAAAATTGGTCAAGAAGAAGTACGTGTTGCCAATGAAGAGGTTGCCGCCACCCGCCTGCCCGTAGGAGAGCGCGTAGCCGATCGACCAGAAGCCGAGCGCGCCGACGCACGCGTCGAGCACGTTCTTGAGCAGGATGTTCTTCGTGTTCTTGGCGCGGCTGGGCAAGCGCACGCCCAACGCGCGGGCGGGGCGGGGCAGGGGATGGGGGGGGGGGGGGGGGGGGGAATGCGCGGGGCGGGCGGCGGCGGCGGCGGTTGAGCCGCGGCGCGCGCGGCGACGCGCGCGCGCGGCCGCGCGGCTCAGCAAGCGACCACGGCGCGCGGCGCGCGTACACAAGGCCGGCGCAGAGCATCGCAAAGCCCGCCTGCATGAAGAAGACGAGGACTGTTTCGTCACGCGGCCAGGAGGCGCGAGCGGCACGCGGAGGCGCGAGCGCAGGGTCGGATGAGACGGGGGGCAAGGCGCGCGAGCGGAAGGGATCAGCGAGCGGCACGGCGTGAAATGAAATGCGGCACGGCCGCGCACGTGCGAACGGGCAGTGCGGTGCGCAGATGGGCGCGCGCGCTCGCGCAACGCACCCGCGACGATAATGAGCCACATCGCGTCGGCTGCAGGGCGAATGCGGCGCGAGTCGCGGCGGCGGGGCGGCGCGCGTGCGGGGCGACGGTGAAACGTGCCATGCCAGACACGCGGCGCGGGCGCGCGCCGGGCGGATCGCTTGCAAGGGGTTCATGTCTGCCGCGCGCGCCGCCGCAGGAGAACTCGCGCTGCCATACGGCGTCGGCGCGCGCGCAACGCGGCAGAGGTGCACGCGGCGAGCACACGCGGCGCGCGCGCACTGTCCGTGTTCTGCTGCTCGATCTCGTCGGCGAGGAATCCGAGGCCGCGCGACCGTAGCGTCGCGATCTGCTCATCGGACAGCGCCATCTCGTTGCAGTGGTCAAAAGTGCACGAGGCAACCGACGAGCGTGAAGCGCTTCGCAGGGGGGCACTTTTCGCTTTTCCCTTCAGCCCTTAAACAGGAGCGACCAACTTTCACGTGAGAAATTTGACGAAACGTCCCCGCTACGATGGCGGACGGGATCGGGCTCGACTGCGAGTTCGTCGAGCTGATGGCGGGCTCGCGGATGGCGGCGGCGCGCGTCGCAGTCGTCGACGCGTCGGGCGCGACGCTGCTCGATGTGCACGTCACGCACGATCCCGCGACCGTGCGTGATTACCACACCCGCTTCTCGGGCGTGACGCAAGCCGACGTGGACGGCAGCCGCGGCCCGACGGCCGCTCTCGCCGACGTGCAGGCGACGGTGCTCGGGCTCGCGCGCGGGCGCGTGCTCGTCGGACACAACCTTTTTGCCGATT
The DNA here is from genome assembly GCA_019448385.1 of Diacronema lutheri. NCBI lineage: Eukaryota > Haptophyta > Pavlovophyceae > Pavlovales > Pavlovaceae > Diacronema > Diacronema lutheri. The sequence goes on from JAGTXO010000018.1 coordinate 56,056, forward strand.
TGCGCGCCCTCTCGCTCACGCCCGCCGACTTTGCCGCCGCGGGCTGCGCGCGGCTCGACGACACGGCCGCGCTCGACTGGGGCGCGCGCGATTCGACGCGGCTGCGCGCGCTCGCGGACGAGCTGCTCGGCGAGGCGATCCAGACGGGCGAGCACTGCCCCGTCGACGACGCGCTTGCCGCGCTCCGCCTGCACGCCCTTCACGCCGCGGGTGGCGGCTGCGCGCCGCCGCTCGCGCGCGCGGCCGCGTCAATTGTGAGGCGCGGATCCGCCGACGCGGTCGAGGCGGTTGAGCGCGTCGAGCGCGTCGAGGTGGAGTGGTGCCGAGCGAACGTGCGCGCGCTCCTCGCTGCGCGGCTCGTCGACGCCGCGCCCGCCGCGGCCGCCGTCGGCGCGCCCGCCGCGGCCGCGGCGGGCGATCGCGCGCGCGGGGCCGGCGGCTGCTCGCCGCTTGCGGGCGAAACGGTGTGTGTGCGCTTTGCGCCCGGGCTGAGCAAGGCGCAGCGCGCGCTCGTGCATGAGCTCGCGGCCGAGCTACACCTCGACTCAAACAGCGCGGGCCTCGGCGACGCGCGCTGTGTGGCCGTGACGGGGCCGGCTGCCGCCGCGGGCGCGGAGCGCGAGCGCGGCGGCCGCAGAGCCGGCCACCGCCGCGGCGGCGGCGGCGGTGGCGCACGCGCCGGCGCGCAGCGACGCACGGGCGCTCAGCTCGAGCCGCAGCTCGAGGCGCGCGCGCTCGCGCTGTACCGCGCGGCGCAGGCGGACGGCGGCATCGGCCGGGCCGCCGGTCGGCTCTCGCGCGACGAGGTGCGCGAGGCCGTCGCACGCGAGGCAGCAGGCGGCGGCGCGCTGCCCGCTGAGCTCGCGCGTCTCGCCGAGGAGCAGCTCTTGCAGCCGTAGCCCGGCAGCGATTCGCCCCCCCATCCCCAGCCTGTATTGTCCGGGTTTTTTTTTTTCGAAGCCGCAGGCTCCCAGCTGCGTCGCCGTAGCACGTTCCAGCTGCGCGCATCATCCGCAGTCCGCACGCGCGCATGCTGCGGCGGCGTGGCGGCCTGCGCGCTCACACGACGACGCGCTTGCTCTTTTTGCAACTGATTCAATGCATGCATGGTGATCACGACCAACTTTTGAACTGATTTCGGCGCCTCGATTTTGCGCCGGGCGTCAGTCGGTGCGTCCCATCGCGGCGCGTCGGCGCGCCGTACGCCGCGGGCTGAGGCGCGTGCACCACCCGCTCGCCTCGCGTGCGTCCCTGCCGCTCAGCGCCCAAGCTGCTCAAGGCGCGCGCTTGCCAGCAGAGCGCGCGCGTCCGCGCCGCTGCGGGACGACGACCGCGCCGACCGGGTGACGTCTCCTGCACAGCCGCGCCGCGGCCGCGCCGAGCGAGCCGGGCTCTTCGAGCGCGTGGCATGGCCTTCTTCTCGCGCGACCTGCTCAACCGCAAGACGTCCATCGGCGCGCTCTGGTGCGCGCGCGACACGGCGCGGCGCCGAGGCGCGCGACCCGACGGCGGCGCATGCGGCGCCCCGCCGGCCGCGCGCGAGCGCGCTCACGCGGCTCGACGCGCGCGCGAGCGCGCGCGCGCGTTGGTGCAGGTGGGTAGGGAACGGGCGCATCTCCGAGCGGCAGCTCAAAGCCGTCTCGATCCACGCCGACGTCGAGGGGCTCGCCGCCGCGCTGCAGGCGCCGGCGAACCCGCTCGCGCTGCGCGCACAGGCGGTGTTGCTGCGCGGCCTTGTCGTCATCAGCGACGAGCAGGCGCGGCTGCTGCTCGAGGACGCGCTGCGCGAGCTGCTGCGCTTCCGCGCGGCCTACTGCCACGCGCCGCTCGACATGGCGCGGCCCACTGAGCGCTTTGCCAGCCTGACGCGCGCGCCGCAGCGGGATCGCGGCTCCTCCGACGCGCCGCTTGCCGCGTACGTGTGCGGCGCGGGCGACGGGCAAGGCGGCGCGCTCGTCGACGCGGCGGGCGGCTGGGTTGGCGGCCCGGGCGGCGGCGGCGGCGATAGCTCGTGCGCGCTCGTCGGCCTTGGCTTTGCCGCCGACGACGGTTACGAGTACTCGGCCGAGCTGCTCGCAGCGATGGGCCTGCGCGACGACTATTTTGAACTCGACTTGGGCGCGCCGCCCGCCGCCTCGCCCTCGCCGCCCGGCGCGCGCGCTCTCGTGCCGGCCGATGGCGGCGGGCGAGCGAGCGGTGCGCACGGCGAGCCGTCGTCGCGCGCACGCAGCGCGCGTGACGACGCGCTCGCAAATGCGCCGGTTGGCGCAGCGCAGTCGCCGCCCGAGCGGCGGGCCGTGCCGCAGCAGGCGGACCGCCGGCATCTGCTGCTCTCGCCGCTCGGGGGTGGCGGAGGAGGAGACGCGGGCGGCGGCGCGGGCGGCGCGGCGGCGGACGGGCGCGCGCCGGGCGACGTGGCGCAGGATGGCGGCTCGGGCTTTGGCGCCATCCGGCGCGGCGAGTACCGCGAGCACATCGGCATGTTCGCGAGCCTCGCGCCGGCCGCGGTGGCGCCCGAGCGTGGCGGCGACAGCGCGGCGCGGCAGCTCGCCGAGCTTGGCCGCGGTGGCAACGACGACGGGGACGACGACGATGGCGGCGGCGCGTGCGCAGCTGGCGGCGACGAGGCGGATGACGAGGACGACGATGGCGGCGCGGCTCGCACGTCCGAGGTTGCCGTTACCGCGCACGGCGGCGGCGCGGCCGCGACGGCCGGCGCAAGCCTTGCCGGCGCAAGCGCCGCTGCGGCCGCGCGTGGAGGCGTGGACGGCAGCCGCGGCGCCGATGATGATGCGATGAGCGGCGGGAGCGGCCCTGCGGACGCCGGCGAGCGCACGCTCGCGCAGATCGGGGCCGCCGTGGGCGCGTTGCAGCTCGCACCCTCCATACCGCCGCCTGCGCGCGCGCGCGCGCGCACGCGCCGCGCCGCACGCCCGACGCTTCTCGTCGACGACTTGGCGGTGGTCGCACCCGAGGTCTACCAGGCGTGGATCGAATCGGCTGGTGGCCTCGTCCGCCCGCCGCGCTCCGCTTCGGGTCCGCCCGCGCTGCTGGCCGGCGCGCGGCCAGGACGGCGCGCGGGCGGCGAGCGCGCGGCGAGCGTCGGCGACAACGACGCGCGCAGCCGCTCGACGACGGCTGGCGGCCTCGCGCCCTCCTACTCGCGCAGCGCGGCGACGGGCGGCGGATCGCACGCCCACTCGCGTACGGCGCGCACGGGCAGCGGCGTGCTGGGTAGCGACGCCGCGCTGCGCCGTTGGTACGCGCGCCTTGCGCTGCCCAACGTGCGCGCGGCCTCTGACTCGGCCGAGCTCGCCGCGGCGTGGAGCGCGCTCGCAGGCCCACTGCCCGCGCCGCCTGGGCTAGCGCCTGGGACGGATCGAGACGCGGCGCGCGGCGCGCCTCCGACGCTGCCTCTGCTCGCCTTGCCGCCGCCTGGCCATGCGCCCCCCTCGACGCCAGAGCGCGCGCCCGACGAGACCGCGCAGCAGCAGCCCCTCGCCGCCGCCGAGCTTGACGACGCGCCAGTCGCGCGACAGCTTGCCTCAGATGTCGAGCTCGGCGCGCTTGCCGACCTGAGCTCGCCCGAGGCGCTCCGCCGTGCGTCCGCCACTGCGCGCAGCCGCTCGCGCTCGCACTCGACGGACGGCGCCGGCGTTGGCCGCGCGCTTATCGCCCTCGACGACGCTCGCGCGCATGCCCTCGAGCCCGCCGACGACGCGGCCAGCGGCGCGGGCGATCCGGACGACGACGACTACGAGGGCGGCTATGACGACGCGCTCGCCGACGACCAGGGCGTGGGGCGCGATGACGACGAGGACGTTGGCGACGGCTCGGCGGCAGCGGCGGCGCTCGCGCAAGGCGGCGCTGCGCTTGACGTGGCGCCGTGGGATGAGGGTAGCGGCGGTGAGGGCGAACTGCCGCTGCGCACCGAGGCGCGAAGAGTGGACGGACCGGCTGGGCCGGCGTGGCGTAGGCGCGATGGCGCGACTGGCGGCGACGGCCGCCGCAGCGCGCACGGGGATGGCTCGCGCGCCGGCGTTGTCGGGACGCTCGCAGGTGGCAGCGGCTGGGAGAGCGGACCCGACGACGACGACGACGACGATGACGATGACTACGCGGTCGGCGGCCTGCGTGCGCCTCCCAATGCGCTGAGCAGCGCGGCGTGGCGGCTGCTGCGCGCGGTGCGCAGCTTGCACGCGCAGCTTGGCGAGGTCCAAGCGGCGGACGACGAGCTCACAGCCGTGGCCTTTGGCGCGCAGCTGCTGGTGAGGCTGGTGCCGAGCGCCGGCGCCGCGCGCGCCGAGCACGCGCGCCGAGCGCAACTGCGCGCCCGTTTAGCCGATGCCGCTCAGCGCGCTCCTGCGAGCACGTCCACGATGCGCCCGCACCCCGCGGCCCGACACCGCACGCGGCGCGTGCGGTGCGCCCGCTCGGCCTTCTCTCGCGTCGCGCGCAGCCCGCCCTGCGCTCGCCTGCCGCAGGTGCGAGCGCGACGGACGCGACGCCACGGCGCGTGGCCGCGCGCGCGCTCGTGGGCACGCTCCTGCTCGCCTCCCATGGCCGCGTCACGCTGAGCCAATCCATGCCGTACGGCGAGATTCTCATCTCGCCCGGTCCGACGTGGGCAGACGCGGCGCTCGAGGACGACGATAAGCAGGTCGACGACGAGGACGATGCGGTGCCAGATGACTTTTGATGAGTGAGCCGAAGGCGACGTGCCGCCAACCGCAGCGGCGGATGCGGCGCGCGCCGGCGCGCGCCGGACGTCACGCGCAACACTGCAAAACTGGGAGGGTGTGGAAGAAGCGCTTCGGCGGACTCTTTACTGTTGCTCTAGCAGTCCGACGCGGATCAGACGTAGCCGCTTCCGAGATCAGCCGCGTCCGCATGCTGCCCACCCTGCCCGTCGGGAGTGGGGTCCGCCGCCATCCCGGCCATCGCGCGCAGCTCCTCGAGCTGCGCGAGCAGCGTCCGCCGCTGCAGCAGATTGCACACCTTCACCTCGCGCGCGCGCGCCGCGCGCGCGAACAAGTCGTCCGTCGCCGCCGTCACGGCGGCTGCGGCCGCGCCGCCCTCTGCCGCGCCGCCGACGCGCGGCCCGGCGGCGGAGGACGCGGTGGCGGGCGCGGCGCAGCCGGCAGCGTCGGCCTCATCACCGTCCTCCGCCATGCTGATCGCGAGCGCGTTGCCAAGCACCGCCAGCCTCTGGCGCGGGTCGGCGCACGCGCGCACGTCGCGCATGCGCCGGAATTCAAACGCGGCGCGCAGCCGTTGCGAGGACGGGCCGTCGGCGCCCTTGGCCTCGAAGCGCACCGCCTCGTCGGTGAGGTAGAGGTAGCCGCTGTATGAGGTGCCCGCCGGCGCGGGCGCAGCCGCCGCCGCCGAGCGCGCCGGACTCTTCGGAGAGTTGCCACCGGACCCGCGCGCAGCAGAATCGGCGCCGGCGGCCGCGGCCACGGCCGGCGCACCGTGTGCGGGCGACCGCGGCATCGCGGGCGTGGGCGCGGCCTCGAGCGGCAGCCAGAGGCAGCATGAGTACCACTCGACGAGTAGCGCGTGCGCGGGCAGCACGCCGCGCTCTTTGAGCTCGCGCACGAGCAGCTGCCGGTGCACGGACTGCTTGCGCAAGTGGCGCGACGATCCGGACAGTCCGGGTGGTCCGGACGTGTGCCACACGCCGTCACACTCGGCGCTTGCTCTGACTGGGGTGCGCGTCGAGAAAGGCGAGCCGCGGCCATAAGGAACTTTCGCTCGCAGCGGCGACGCGCCCGCCGAGGCCGACAGTTGGACGGGCGGCGGCGGTGGCGCGTCGGGCGCGCCGTCGGCTGTGAGCGCGCCAACGTCGGTGGCCTCCGCCATCGTCGACACGCCGCGCTCGGCGCCCGCCGGCGCACACCCGCCGGCGCGGGCGCCGCGCGCGTCGACGAGGCCCGCACCGGCGCCAGCCACGGCCGTCGCGCTGGCCGTCGCGCTGGCCGTCGCGCTGGCCGTCGCGCTGGCGCCAGTCGCGCCAAGCGGCGCGCCGTCGGCGGCGGCGGCGCCCGCGCCGACCGGCGCGCCGCAATCGAACGCGCCCGCGCCCGCGCCGCCGGCGGCGGCGGCGCCCCTGCTGCCGCCGAGCAGCTGTGACAGCTGTGACAGCATCACTGGCAGTGACGGCGTGCGCCGGTGAGTGCCGGCAGGCCCGCCGCCATCGCCACGCGTGCGCGACTTGACAATGCGCGGCGCGGCGGCCTTTGCGTCCGTCGCGCTGCTCGCGCCCGCCTCGCCGCACAACGCGACGACCGGCGCTGCCGCCGCACTGCGCGCGCCGCCCGTCGCTGGCGCATGCCGCGCGCTGCCGCGCGGAGAAGCGCGCGGCGAAACGGCGCACTGCGGCGTGGCGCTGCCACTGCCCGCGCGGTTGTGCCGCTCACTGAGCGACCTCGAGGCTGGCGGCAACGATGGCGGCGGTGCGAGCGGCGCGGCTGGCGACGGCGGCGGCGGTTGGAGCGCGGCGTGCGGCGGCAGGTCGAGGAGCGTTTCGTCAAGCGGCAGGCCGCCATGCTGAAGCCACGTGCACGGCTCGCGGCAGCTCAGCTCGAGCTCTAGGTTCTCCAACACCGCCGCCAACGCGTCCACGTGGTCCTCCATCGACTCTGCCGTCGCGCGCGCGTGCGCGCAGCCGCCGCCGTTACCGCCGTACCCACCACCGTACCCACCGTACCCGCCAAGGCTGCCGCCGCCGTGCGCGGACTGCGCGGACTGCGCCGCGCCGCCGGACGACGCGCCGCCCGCGCCGTCCGCGCGCGTGACCACGTGCTCGACCCACGAGCGCGAGCGGCAGAGCGCCGCAATTAAAAGGAGCTCGGCGCTGGGCGTTGGAGCGTACGGCGCAGCGCCGCCGCCTCCGCCTCCGCCTCCGCCGCCACCTCCGCCGCCGCCGTTCCCCGCCGCCGTCGCCGCCGCCGTCGCCGCAGCGTCCACCGAATCGGTGACATGCTCAAAAAGTAACAGCCGTAACTGTAACTGCAGCTCGCGCAGACCGCGCCAGCCGCCCTCGCCCGCCGTAACGGCCGCTGCAACGCGCACGGATTCGGCAGAGAGCGTCACGGCGGCGAGAAGTTCTGACACCTTGGGTCGTAACGCGCTCAGCCGCGGCAGCACGCGCGCCGCCAGCTCGAGCGACGCGCGCAGGTCGAGCAGGAGGCACATGCTCAAAAACGCCTCGCGCTGCACGCCCACGATGGCTGCCGCCTCGAGCCGCGCCTCAGCGAGCTGCGCGGCGGACGGCGGCGGCGGAAGCGGCGGAAGCGGCGGGAGCGGCGGGTCGGCGCGCGAGAGGCTCGCTGACGGCGGCGCCGACGGCGGCGCCGACGGCGGGCCGCCCGCCGGCGCACCAGCCGAGGCTGCGGCGACGGCAGCCGCCGAGCCTTCGCATTCGGAGGCGACGCTGCCAGCGCGGCTGAGCGTGGCGTGACCGGAGCCACCGTCCTCGTCGTTCGCGCCCACGCCGCGGCCCGCACCGCCACCACCACCGCCGCCTCCGCTTCCGCCGCCGCCTCCGCCAGCCGCCGCAGCGGGCGCGCAGCGCACGCCGCCGCCGCCGCCGCCGCCGCCGGCGGCGGGCACGGCCGCGCCGCCGCGCGCGAGCTCGGCGGCGCGGGCGATGAGCTTCGCGCCGTAGCCCGATATCGTCGCGCGGAGCGACGCGAAGGCGTCAGAACGCGCGAGCACGTCGACGTCAGCGGCGCCCTCCAGCTCGGCGGCGGCCAGGTCGACGAGCAGCACGTCGGCGGGCAGCGGGCGCTGCGCCTGCAGCTCAGCGAGGAGCTCGGTCTCGACGCCGACGATGAACGGGTACGGCGAGTCCGCGAGCAACTCGGCCGGGTGCGCGTGCAGTCCGGCTGGCAAAAACGGGATGAAAAGTCCGGTGAAGCCAAGAGGCGCGATCAGCGCGAGAAGCGATGACGCGGCGGGCGCGAGCGCCGAAACGTCGTGGCTGTGCAACACGATGCGCCCATCCGTCGCCGCAGCGGCGAGCGTGCGCAGGATCGCATGCGGCCGCCATCGTAGGTGCGCGCAGAGCAGCGCGGGAGGCGACGCGTGCCAGAAGGGGTGCGCGAGCAAGTACCCGACGTCGTGCGCACCGCGTTGCCGGAGCGCGTGCAGGAAGCGCGCGGCGCACGCGGCCAGCTCGGACCACGGCGCGCGCTGCGCGGCGCGCATGCGCAGCAACGCGCGCAGCGCGGTGCGAAACAGCCGCGCCAGCGGCCAATCAGAAACGAGCACGAGCGAAACCGCCGCGTAACCGTCCGCCCACGCCGCGCGCGCGGTGAGCGGCGGCGGCGGCGGTGGATGCGCGCGCGCCGGCTCGCCCTCGGCGACCGCCGGCGCGGCGCACGCGCCCGCCTCCGCGTGCGCGACGCCATCGCCGGCGGCCGCGGCGGGCGCGGCGAGCGCCGCCGCGCCGCCGTCGCCGCCGCTGCCACCGCTGCCGGCGCGCGCGCGCCCGCCGCCGCCGCCGGCGGGCGCGGCGCGCACGTGCACGGTGAGTGCGTGCCCGTAACGCCGCTCGCCCGTCTGGCGCGAGACGGTGAACGTGTGGAAGCGCACACGCGGCTCGCGCCGCGCGGCCTCGTCCGCGTCGCTCGCCTCCGCGCCTTCGCGCGAGTGCTGCAGGCCGAGGAGGGGCGGAGAGCTGCCGCACGCGCCGCCGCCGACGCCGCTGCCGACGCCGACACCGCCGCCGCCGCCGCCGCTAAAGCTGCCGCCACCGCCGTCTCCGCGCGCGCCGCCGAGCAAGCCGCTCGCGCCCCCCGAGCCACGCCGGTCGAGCGGCGGCGTGCGCGCCTGCCCCGCGAGCGACGCGCCGCCCGCGCGCGCCGCGAGCAGCGCGCGCAGCGGGTAGAGGCAAAAGATGGCGACCGCGCCGTCGTCGCCGTCCCCGCGCGCCCAGCCCGCCGGCTCGTCGGCGAGCGGGCGCCCGCCGCTGCACGCGTCAACGGACGCGTAGCCGAAGATGGCGAACGCGTGCGCGCTGGCCTGTGCATGCTCCGCCTCGTCCGCGCCCCGCGCCACCGCCTCCTCACCGGCCGCGCAGGCCGCCGCCGCCGGCGCGCGCGCGCCGCCCGGCTCAGCGCCGTCATCTCGCCACGTGCCGACCGCGCCTGCCGCGGACGGCGCGGCAAGCGCCGGCGCCTCGACCGTACCACCCTCCGCGCCGACAACCAAGCGGCTGGCGTTGGCATCGGCGTCGGCGGTCGCTGCCGCCGACGAATGCGCCGCGCGCCCGAGCGCTGCACACGCGCGCTGCTCGTGCTGGTCCGACGCGTCCAGATCCTTCGAGGCGCGCGACGAGGCGTCGTGCTCGTCCGACGCGTCTAGCTTGCCGATGGATTGGCGTAACGGTTGGCCGAGCACCGCCGTCACCGCCGCCTCCGTCTCCTCGCGCACTCGGTTGAGGCGCACGCGCTCGTCGCTCGTCGACGACGAGCGCGCGCTGGTGGAGATGCGATCGAACGCGGAGAAAGACTCTTCGCTGAGCCGGTCGAGCGAGCGGAATCGGCGCCGGAGAAAGGCGGGCGACCCTGACGGCGAACGCTGCACCTCGCCCTCGTCGTCGTGGACGTCGTCGTGCGCGCAGCTCTGCTGCGAGCGCGCGCGGCCGACGCCGGGCGGCACGCGCAGCGTGCTGCCGAGCGAAGGGCGCCAGTCGGTGCCGGCAGGCGAGGTCACCTCGATGGTGGGCGGCGCACCCCCCGCCCACGTCATTGCGCGCGCGCGGCTCGGATGCACGGGCGACTGCTCGCGCGAGGCAGGCGAGTGACGCTCGCCCTCAGCGGCTCTCGCCTCATCTCTCGCCTCATCCGCCATCATGAGGTCTCAACTTTGAAACCCTGTGACTTCTCAGTTTTCCCCCGTCGGGCGTCCTCTCTTCCCGGCAACCTCCGTCAGTCGTCACTCGCAGTCACCACCGACGCCTGCGCGCCATGAGCGCCCTCGCCTCGCTGAGCCGACGCAGCTTGAGCGATCCGCCAACGGCCACGCGCGGGCCGCCCGCTCCACTCGCAGCCCAACATTCCCAGTGCAACTGACTGTCAGCGCGTGCGGTGCGCAGACTGCGCACTTGGCGCCGCATTGGTGCGGCAGGCTGGCGCGCACGCTCGCCATCGACGCCGTCATCGACGCTGGCGCTGCGGCTGTGACCGCGCCGCCTTGCCCACAGCGCCAGCGAACACGCGTCGCCATCGCCAGCTGGCGCGGTGTGCTTCGATTGTGACAGCGCCGCGAGGAAAATTGAATATTCATACTCACTTCGCCGCGTCTCGCCCACACCCACAGCCGCCGGCTGTGCGCCGAGCACCGGCGCCGAGTCAGCCGCAGACGGCGCCCGCGGCGCGCCGCCTCCCGACGCGCGCGCGTCGATGGGCGACGCGCTGCGCCCGCGCACGTCCGTGCGCGCGTCGATGGGCGCGTCGCCACACGACACGGCCGCAAGGTGGCGCAAGCTCCCGGCGCGACTTTGCCCTCCATCAACATCGCCGTGCACATGGCCGCGGAGCGCCGCGAGCGGGGCGACGAGCGTGGGCCCCGGCTCGCATGCCGGCCCTGCTGGCCGCGCTCGCCCGTCTGCCGGCTCGCGCGCGCGCTCCGCCGAGAACGCCAGCGCGGGCGGCGGCTCGCCGGGCGGGCGCGGCGCGGGCGCCGGATCGGCCGCGCAGCCGCGCGCCCTGCCCGTGAGGAGCACCTCGACGAGCAGCGGCTCATGATCCGACGGGCAGCCGCACTGCCCCGCACGCGGCAGCGCAGCAGGCCGCGGGTGTGTTACGTCAAGGACGCGACAGACGTGCACGCCGCGCGCGGACATCCACACGTAGTCGACGGTGCCGAAGAAGCGCGCCGGCCCGTTCACCGTCGTGTAGGCCGCCTCCGCGCCGAGCGCCGTCGCGTACGCGGAGCGCAGGCCCAGCGCGCGGAGGCGCGCGCACGCGGACGACTCGGGCAGCGCGTTGAGGTCGCCGGCGAGAAGGAGGCGCACATCGGTCGAGGCGAGCGACGGCGCCGCCGGCCCGTCGGCGCGTGCACCGGCGAGCGCCGCGCGCCCGCGCGCGCCGGCGAGGCGCGACGCGCGGCGCGCGTCCGCGCGCGCGCGCACCGCCGCGGCGAGCGCCGCCATCGTGGCGAGACACGAGCTGAGCTCGCGGAGCTGACGGCTGTCGTCGGGAAGGCCGCCCTCGCCGATCGGCACGCTCAGGTGCGCGTTGCACGCGACGAGCGAGCGGCCGGTCCGCCGGTCGGTGAGGACGAGAACAGCGGCCGCCTTGTGCGGCGAGCACGGCATCGAGACCGTGGCGGGCGCGAGCGCGCCGGCGGCACAGCGGATGCGCGAGGTGCGCCAGGCGGTCAGCACGGTCATCGCACCGCGCCACTCGTCGCCTGCACCGACTGCGCGCGTACCCTCGCCTTCGCCTTCGGCCCGGCAGCCGCGCGGCAAGGCGAGGTGCACACCGTACCCGGCGGTCGCGAGCCTTGCCGCAAAGAGCGCCGAGTGGTCGCCCGTCGCGACGGCGGCGCCGGCGTGCCGGGAAGGCGCGCACCCCTTGGCGCGGAGCTGCACCTCCTGCAGGAGCAGCACGTCCGGATCGAGCTGCACAATCCGCTCGATCGCCGCGAGCGCGTTGGCGCAGCCGAGCCCGGCACCCGCGCGCTCGCGCGTGCGCTCGGCTTGCACGTTCCACGTGAGGATGCGCAGCGCCGCGCCGGACGGCGCGTGCGAATCGGTTGCGGCCGGCGCCCACAGCCGCCCGAACGCGCCGTTAGCGGACGCGCCATCGTGCAGCGTCTCGCCGTGCAGCGTCTCGCCGTGCAGCGTCTCGCCGACGCCGGCCGTCGTGCAGCGCACACGCGGCGCCTCATGCCGCCATCGCGACATTCATCGGCCCAAAGTCCAGCACAGTCGAAAAGTCAAAAGTCACAAGTCAAATCGAACGGTGGGCGATGGCGAGCTGTCCGCACGCGGACGTGTGGCGGCTGGCGCCGGCGCACAGCCGCGCGGCCTTGCGCCGGCACGTGCACGCGGGCATCCCGGCGCATGCGCGAGCGCAGCTGTGGCGCGTCTGGACCGGCGCGGAAGAGGGCCGCGCGGCGACCGCGCGGCTGTACGCGCACCTCGTCGCACGCGGCGAGGGCGCGCTGCGCGACGTGGACGCGGCGTTGCTGCGCGCCGACCTGCCGCGCACGCCCGTGCCCGAGGGCGTACCCGCTGGCGCCCTCTGCCGGCTGCTGCGCGCCTTCGTCGCGCGGCGCGACCTTGATCTGGGCGGGTATACGCAGGGCATGAACTTTCTTGGCGCCTTCCTCCTGCACGCGTTGCGCGACGAGGTGAGCGCGTTCGCCGCGTTGCTGCGCGTCTCGGAGACGGTCGCGCTCTTCTCCCACGATCTCGCCCCGCTCTCCGCCGAGCTGCGCGCGCTCCGCGCGCTTGTCGGCGCGCGGCTGCCCGAACTGTCCGCGAAGCTTGCGGACGTCGGGTTGCCGCTCGAGGCGTTTGCGGCACGATGGTTTCTCTGCTGCGGGCTCGGCGCGCTGCGCGCGGACGCGGCCGCGTCGCTGTGGGACGCGCTGCTGTACGAGGAGTGGGTCGCGCCGGGTGGCGGCCTCGCCGTCCTTCACGCCGCATCCATTGCGCTCCTCGCGCGCCGCGCACCGCGCGCTCTCGACCCGTTCGCCGGCGCGTTCGACGTCGCCGAGCTGCTGTCGACGGCAGGCGACGACTTTGACGCGCGCGCCGTGCTCGACGCCTTGTACGCGCCCGCCGACGCGACGGCGGCCTCAGCCCACGAAGCGCGCGCCGCGGGCGGAGCGGCGCGCGGCGCCCACGCGCCACCCCTCGCATTCCCCGCTGCGTGCGGCTGCGGCTGCGCGCACGCATCGCCGGGTGCGCTCTGCGCGCCGATCTGTCCGGAGGCGCTCGCACTGCTCCGCGCGAGCGCGCCGCCGCTCGTGCACCACCACCTCCACCACCCGCCCGCGCTGCCGCGCTTCGGCGCGGCCGGCCAGCTCGCCGCCGCCGCGGCCGCGGCGGGCGCGATTCGCACGGCGCTGCGCGGCGGCGGCGCGCGCGCGTGCGCGCCGAGCACGCCGCCGCGCACGCCGCGTGGCGCGGCGCGCGGCGGGGACGCCGACGGCAGCCCGCGCGCGCCGCGCACCGCCACGCGCATCGCGCCCGCCGCGTCCGTCGGCGCGCGCACGCCGTCGCCGCCGCCGCCATCGCCGGCCGCCGGCCGCGCGCGGGCCGCGCCGTCCGCGGCGGCGGCGGCGGCGGCGGCGGCCGAGGGCAAGGAGAAAAGCGCTTGGCGCGGCGACGGCGAGAACGCATCGCGACACGCGCCCGCCGGCCTCGCGCGCGCGGTGCGCGGCGCGCGGCCGCCCCGCGCGCGCAAGCGGCTGGCAGGTGGCGCGCTGCTCGCGCGCGTTGACGGCAACGTCGACGAGGACGCGCGCGCCGCGACGTCGCTCGGCGCGGCCGACGCCGTCGCCGATTCCGAAGACGACGCCGACGGAGCGTGTGCGCGCTCGCCACGACGTCCGGCTCCGTGCGCGCACTCGGGCGCGTCCGGGTCCGGGTCCGGGTCCGGGTCCGGGTCCGGGTCCGGGTCCGGGTCCGGTGCCCTCCGCGCGCCCCGCGCGAGCGCCGCTGGCGGTGGCGGTTTCGAACGCAGTGGCGCGGGCGGAACGGGCGGCGACGGCAAGGGCGTCGCTCGCTCCGCCGCCGAGGAGGCCACGTCGCCGACGGTGGCGCCTCGTGCACGCGATGGTGATGGGCGCGTGCACGGCGGCAGCAATGGCGGCAGCAATGGCGGCAGCAATGGCGGCAGCAATGGCGGCAGCAATGGCGGCAGCAATGGCGGCAGCAATGGCGGCAGCGGAGCCGACGGCGAAGCCGGCGGCGGCTCGCCGACGGCGATGGCGGCCGTGGGCGCGGACGGCATCTCGCTCTGCGCGTGCATCGTGGAGAACTACGTCGCGCGCGCGGCCGCGCGCCCAACTGCCGCGCCGGCCGACCGAGCGAAGCGAAGTGAAACGCTCGTTCCCGCCGGCGCGGGCGATGGTGCAGGCGCGGCGACGGCAGGCTCGGAATCGGGCGGCCATGCTGCGGGATTGAACGTTACGCACGCACACGCCGGCTGGCGAAGCTCCGCCGCCAAGGCCAGCGTGGGCGTGCACGGCGCGCCGGCGCTCCGCCGGACGGCGCTCGCGCGCCACCTCGCGCGCACCGCCTCGCTCGCGCTCGCGCTCGCCGCCGCTGACGATGCTGCCGCCGCGGCGGCGGTTGGCGCCGGGCTTAGCTATGACCACGCCGCCGGGCAGAGGGCGGCACTCGCCGTGCCGGGCTACCGCTGCGTGCGCTGACGACGGCAGACCATGAGGAAGGCGGCGGCCTCTCGGCTCTCGCTTGATCTGCGATGGCGCGTCGAGCGCCTTGGCGCTGTGTACGCTCCCGCGCTGACTCGCCCGGAAGCTGGGCTCACGCCGCCCCTTAAAAATTTAAAATTTTGTAAAAGTTGCGGCACCCATGCTGCCCTGCGTCTGCGTGCTCGTCGCGAGCGCGGGCCTGCACGTGCGCGGGCCGCACGCGCTCGGCGTCGGCATGCGACCAGCGCGCATGCAGCGCGCGCACGTGCTCGCCGCAGCGGGCGACGAGTCGCCGGCGGACGCCGAGCTGAGTGCGGCCGAGGCACGCGAGAAGGCGCTCGCGGAGGGCGAGCTGCCCATGCCGACGCCGATGGCGCGCTCAGCGTTCGCGCTCTCGGATGGGCCGCTCGGTGGGCCGGCCCGCGGCGGCGACGCGCGCACGTCCACGCCGGGTCCAACGACCTCGCGCGCCGACGAGGTCAACGAGCAGCTCATGACCAGGGTGAGCAACTCGCTCCGGCAGATGCGCTGGTCGGACGAGCCGCTCGCGCTCACCGCCGTCAAGACGGCGACGTGGGCGGCCATCTTTGGCGCGGTCTTCTTTGAGGTGTACCTCACGCTCTTCTACCAAAAGCCGAGCTGAAAGCGTCGGCTCGCACGACAGACCTGTCGAGGTCAATCATGACAGTGACAGTGACAGTGACAGTGACAGTGATTTCACCTAGCTGCCGCCGCTCAACCCGAGGCTCCTCGCGCACGAGTTTGCGACGAGCGCGATCGTCGTCTGCAGCACATTCTCCTCGCCGCACACGCTCGCGAGACACGATGGCACGAGGACAGTGAGCGCGATCGCGATCGGCTCCTGCGCGGCCGCACACCCGGGGCGCGAGCAGCAGGGGCCGCGAGCGGCGGCGCGTGAGGCGCGGCGAGGCGCGGCGACGGGCGCATGCTGGCGCGCCCGTCTCGGCAGCGCGCGCCTCCGCTCGCGCGCGCAGGGCAAAGCACGCCACGCGCCGCACGCCGTGCCCGGCGGTCGCGGGGCCCGCGCGCGCCGGCTGCGGTCGCACCTCGAGCGCCAGGGCCTGCGCCTCGGCGAGCCCCCAGCTGAGCACCATGCTGCGCGTCGTGCCGGGCCCGAAGGCACGCGAGTAGGTGATCGCGAGGAGCGCGAGCGTCGCAAAGATGGCGGCCATCGCCGTCCACGCGGCCGCGATCCGGAGGGCAGGAGGCGGCGCGCAGCGCGCGAGCGCGCCGCCCGCGCACTTGCGCCAGCCGCGCGCCCAGCGCTCCTCGCGGTCGAGGGCGCGCTGCACCTGCGCGTCGAACCACGCGATGAGCTCGCCAAACGAGATCCGACCCTCTCCGGAGCTGTCCAGTTCAGCGGCCAAGCTGCGCAGCGCGGCGCGCGTGAAGCGAAAGCCCAGGCCGCGCGTGAGCGCGCGCAGCTCGGCGATCGACACGAAGCCGGAGCCGTCGGCGTCAAAGTGGCGAAACGTGGCGCGGAGCAGCTCGACAGTCTCGTCGTCGAGCCGGTGCTCGCCCGCGCGCGCCGCGTAGCCGCCGCGCCGCGCGGCCGGCAGCGCTGCGGCGCGCGCTTGCGCGGCCAACCGCTTGGCGCGAAGCGCGAGCGCGCCAACGCGGCCAAAGCGATCCGCGGCCGCGGCGGGAGGCCCGCTCGGACCGTGCGCCGCCGCGCTCGGCGCACAATCGGGCGCGCCCGTACGCCCGCGTCGCCTGTGCTCGCGCACGCGCTGCACCGTGTCGCGCAAGGGCCCGGTCGCGAGAAGCGCCGCACCGACGCGCTCGGCGATGGGCGCGGTGCGCGCGTATCCGAGCGCAAAGATGGTGCGGAAGACGATCAGCGCGGGCAGCGTGAGCGCCGCGACGATCACCGATGTGACCACCGCCTGCACAAGGTTGATTTGCACGCCCGCGCCATCGTTGCTGCCGCCATCATTATCATCATCCGCCTCGTAGAGCAGGCATTCCAGTACAAGGCCCAGCATGAGGACGTTCCAAAAGGTCATCCCGAGCTCGGCGCGGCGCGAGTCGGCCGCGCTCCCAAACCAGACGCCCAAGATCGAGTGGTCCGCCTCGAGGCGCTCCGCAACGCGCCGGAGCAGCGCGGTGAGCGCGTGCGTCGTCACGCGAGCGCGGCTCGCGACGCCCAGCTCGTGCTCTCGCGCGCGCAGCGCGAGGCGCGCTGCGCGCGCGCGCGCGCTCGCGCCGCGCGCCTGCCGCTGCACCGTCGTCGCCGCGCGCGCGAGCCGCGCAGCCGCGGCGCGGTCGAGCGCGTCGAGCCCGCGCTCGAGCTTGTCGCTCAGCGTGGCCGCCTCCTCCTCCTCGCCGCGGCGCTCGAGCGGTCTGCCGTCGCCGCCGCCGCCCGTCGCCGCCGCGCCAGCCGCCGTGACGGGGAGCGCGCGCGCGCCGCACGACGCCGCCGTGGCCCCGCCCAGCGCCGGCGCCGGCGCCACTCGCGCGCGGCAGGTCGGCACGACGCGCGCGTCCGCCGCGGCGGCGGCGCGCGGCTCGGCGGGCGGCGCGCGCGGCGCCGCGAGCGGCGCGGCGCGCGCTCGCCGCGCCGCCTCGCGCCAGTCTTTGTAGCAGCACGCGGCGAGCGAGAGCGCGCAACCGCCCGCCGCGGCGAAGACGAGGGCGTACACCGTCGGGTTCTCCGCGACGGCCTCGTCGAGCTCGGCCGTCGCCGCGAGCGCGCCGGCGAGGTCGGACGCGGCGAAGGTGTTGACGCGGACGGAGGTCGCGTCGCGCACGACGTCCGCGGCGGACGTGGGCACCTCGATGCCGCAAAAGTCGGTGAGGTGGTCGCACGCGCAGTAGAGCAGCGTCGGGTCGCCGTCCACGGGCGTGTCGAGCGTCCGGCAGCCGTCCACGCTGTACGCGCGTTCGGTCTCGTTGAAGAAGAAGCACAGTGCGCGCTGCGCGCATCGCGCGCCGTAGTAGGGCGCGACGCAGGCGCACGCGCGCGCCACGCAGCTGCCGTGCCCCGAGCAAAAGTCGAGGTCCGTGCAGTCGTCGTCCGCGGACAGCTGCGCGTCGCCGCGCGCCGCCGCCGACAGGTCGAGCGTGAACGTGAACGGCTCGTCGAGGCCCGAGAGCGCGAGCTCGCTGCCGAGCGTCACCGACTTGAACGTGACGGAGAGGATCGGCGACATGACCGGCCCAAGCGCGCCCGCCGCCGACGCGATGCCGCCAACGCCCGCGTCCGCCGCGCTCGCGCCCTGCGGATCGACCCACGGGTTGCGCGCGATGGAGAAGGCGACCGTGTCGACGCCATCGTCGAGCGCCGAAGCGTCGCCCGTCGACGCGGACGCGAACACGCTCGAAGGCACACCGATCTCGCCGCCGCGACCCGAGCCGCCCGGGGGCGCGAGCGTGCTGTTCGCGACGGCGTCCGTGTCCGCGCGCGCCGTCGAGATGTTGAGCGCGCCGCTCACCTGCGACGAGCCGGCCTCGCCCGCGACCGCACCGGCGAGCAGCGCGCTCGCCAGGGCGAACGTCGAGTCGCGCAGCTCCTGGTTCATCGCGCGGCGCTCCGTCAGGTTGGCGACGAGCGACGCGTTGGCGGTGAGCACCGCGTCGAGGCATGCGAGCAGCGCGCTCGCGGACGTGCCATCGAGGCCGCTCTCCTTGCTCCCGCCACTCAGCGTGCGCACAAGGCCCGACGCGAACTGCTGCGCGCCGCCGTCGAGCGCGTCGGGCGAGGCGAGCACGACGGCGAGCGCGGCGGAGAGCTGCGTGCGGAAGGTGTTCGTCGAGGCCGCCGCGGCCTCCGCGCGCCCGAGCGTCGCGAGCATCGCGCTCACGGTCGCCTCGGAGCGCACGCCGCCGCCGCCTCCCGCCTCCGAGCCATCATCGCCGCCGCCGCCTCCTCCGCCATCGCCGCCAAACTGCAGACGGCGGCGCGCGGCGACGACGCTCGAGTTGGCCGCGAGCCGCAGGTCGGCGAGCGCGAGCAGCAGCTGCACGCCCGCCGCCGCGTTGCCCTCGTCCACGAGCTCGTCGGCGCGGCGCAGCGCCGAGTGGAGCGCCCCGTCGCTCAGGCCGCCGTCGGGCTCGGTCACGTTGAGCTGCGCGGACGCGCTGGCCGACGCGCCGAAGGCGTCGAAGGCGGTGACGAGCACCACGAGCTCGCCGGCGGGCAAAAAGGCGTCGAGCGCGCTCGAGCGCTGGCGGTCGCTCAGCGGGAGCGGGATGTGGGCAAAGTCGACGCGTGCGTACGCGAACGCGTACTCGACGGGCAAGTCGTCGGGCTCGTCCACCCAGCCGCGCGCGAGCAACGCGAAGCTCGTCGACGCCGCCTCGCCCGTCGACGGCGCGACGGTGAGCGCACCGCCGTACGGCGGGCGGTTCATCTCGATGCGCACGGCCGCGAACGCGGGCAGACCGACGGAGCGCGGCCCGGACGCCATCATCTCGAAACGGTAGGCCGTGCCAGGCGTCAGCGCGCCCGAGACGAGCGCGAGGTTGCGCGCGCTGCCGCCCGTCGTGCTGACGAGCGCCGAGTCCAAGTCGATGGGCGCCGCGACGGGGCTGCCACGGACGAGCTCAAACGCGCGCCAGCGGTACGCCCAGCCGGGCTCGGCGCCGAGCGGGCCGTCGAGCCGCGCGTCGAGCGTGAAGCGCTCTGTCGGTCGCTCCCACCGCGCGTTGTACTTGACGGCGGGCAGCGCCTTGATCGACACACTCGCCGTCGGCGCGTCCACGACCTCGACGTCGACCGCCGCGCTGCTCGTCCGGTTTGCCGGATCGCGCGGCTGCGAGACTGTTACACTTACGCTGTACGTACCTGCCTCGAGCGTGCCCGCCGGCACGAGCAGCGCGCTCTCCGTGAGCGACACGGCCGCGCCGCCGCCGCCGCCATCGCCGCCGCCGCCATCGCCGCCGCCGCTATCGCCGCCGAGCGAGACGAGGGCCTCCGCGCTGCCCGCGCCAATTGGCGCGCCGGCCGCGTCGCGCGTGCGCGTCACGCTCCACTCGTACGCAAGCGCCGCGCCCGACCCGACCGCTGCGGGCACGTTCGGGTCGTACGAGCGCGACGCGTCGACGCGCAGCGGCAGGTCGCGCGGCACGCGCCTGTCCCCGCCCGCGAGCACGGGCTGCACGGGCTGCGCGCGCACCGCGACCTCGACGCGCGCGGAGGCCGCCGCACGTGCGTCGCCGCCCATCGTCGCGCGCAGCCGCAGCGTGTAGATGTACTCGGGCCGTAGCGACAAGGGCGGGAGCAAGAGCGTTGAGCGGTCGGACCGGCCGAGCGGCAGCGACGCTTCGGCCGCCGCCGCGCCGCTCAGCGCGCCGCCGCCCGCGCGCAATGCCGTCGACTCGTGCTCCCACTCGAACGAGATGCGCACGCTCGTCGACTCGCCCGCGAGCGCGCGCTGCGCCTGCCAGCAGCTCGCCGCGCTCGCCCGGCCCTGCAGCAGCAGCGCATTCGACGGCGCCACCTCGAGCTGCCTCGCGCCGTCAATCGCGAGCGTCGGCGTGAAGGTGCCATCGGGCGCACGCTCAACGCGCCACTCGAGAACATCTGACGCTTCGCCGAAGAGGTTTGTACCGCGCAGCAAGAAAAGCCACGCGCGCGCGCCCGCTCCGCCCAGCTCGGTGCCATTCAGCCGCAGCAGCGGCACGGCCGCATCGGCCGTCGCGAGCCGCGCGTTGAGCGCCGCGCCGCCGTCCGTCCGCGCCTCGTCCACGCGCCACTCGAAGCGCAAGCCGAACGCGCCGCCGCCCGTCGACTCGGCCGCGTCGAGGCGGAGGCCCTCGTCCGCGCACGCGGAGAGCAGCGCCGGCCCATTGAGCCGCGCCTGCGGCCGCTCGCACACGCCAACGCACGGCGCATCGCGCGGAATCAAAGCCGAGCCCGTCGCGCCGAGGCCCGCGCAACCGCCCGCGCCCGGCGCGGCGCAGCCGGCGGGGAGCACGGCGCCGGCGCGCAGCGTAACGGTCGAGCCGGCGCGCAGCGACGTGCCCACGCCGAGCTGCGCGATGAGCGTCGTGTCGTCGCGCCAGTAGCAGCCGACGGACGCGTCGTTGTCGTCGTCGTCGTCGTCGCCCGCGAGCGCGCGCGCCGTCGCGTCGTCGAGCAGCGCGGCGCAGGTACCCAGCCCGGACATTCCGGCGCGGTCGGTGGGCTGATCGCCAAAGCCGAGGACGAGCGCGCGCAGGTCGTCAGCGAAGCGCGCCGAGACGAGCCGCGGCGCGTGAAACCCGCTGTAGCTCACGGCGAGCGGCGCGGCGCCGGCGCGCGCAGAGGCGAAGTCGACGCCGTTCAACGCGAGCGCCACCGAGCGCGCGCCGGCGTGCGCCGAGCCGTGTGGCGCGGCGAAGACGGCTGCGCTCTCGTTGAGGCGGAGCGGCGGCTCGTCGAGCACGACGTCGCCCACCCGCAGCCGCGCGCTCGCCGCGCCGCCCGGCCCGACGAGCGCGAGCAGCGCGTCGAGCCCCGAGCCCGTGACGGTAAGGTCAAGACCGCCAACCGCCGGCCCGGCGGTCGGCGAGACGGCATCGAGCGTCGGCTGCGCGTAGTAACGGAAGACGCGGTTCGAGCTCGTCAACGGTGGCGAGTCGAGCGCGCCGTTGAGCGTCACCTCGACGCTCATCGCCGTGCCCGCTGGGCGCGGCGGCACCGCGCACGCCAGACGGCGGGAACCGTCCGCGTCGTCCGCGAGCAGAGCCGCGCTCACCGAGCAGGCGCGCGCGCCGTCAAACGCGCAACAGAGTTGCCCGGCACCGTAGCTCGCAAACCCCGTGCCGCTCAGCGTCACGCTCGTCCCGCCGCTCGTCGGCCCGCCGCCCGGTTCGAGCCGAGCGATCGAGACGGCCGCGGCGTCGTAGAGCCACACGACGACGGGCGCAAAGTAGGCGGACGCCACGACGCCATCGAAGACGAGGTCGAGCACATACTCACCCACACCCGCCGCCGCCGGCACAGCGCAGTCCACGCGCACCGGCGACACGGCCTTCGCCGTGGCGGCGTGTACGCCTGCGCCGTCGCGCCGCGAGAAGCGGCACGCGATGAGCGCCGCCGGCGCGAGCGGACTGAGGTCTGTGCCGGCGAGCGCGAACGTGGCGGCACTGCCAACGGGCAAGCCCGTGGGTGATGACGTCCGGACGACGGGGCTCGCGCCGTGAGCGCACCCCAGCGCGAACACCGCGACCGTTGCCGCGCTCCGCATTGCTATTTCCGAGCCGAACGCGCTTCCGCGAGTATACGTAACGGCGGGACCGGGCCGTCAGTCAGCGTGGCTGCGCATGCGACATTTGGATTGGCCAGAGCTCAGTCGTAGAGCGGCACCTGCAGATGCGGCGGCATGAGCGGCGGCGCCGCGTTGATGACAAGACGGCCGCCGCGGCTCTCGCGCAAGCCGCCGCCCCACGGCGCGACGCGCGCCGCGAGCGTGCCGTTGCGTGACGCCACCGGAGTCGCACCGCCACCCACGCCACCACCGGACGCCCGCCCGTCCGAGCGCAGCATGGCGGCGTGCACGGTGCGCATGGCTACTGCGGTCTTGAGCCCGTGCACCGCCACGACGTGCGGATCGAACGCCAGTTCTACGCCGTCTTTGCCCGCGTTGCGCAGCCGCTTGTGCCCGGCGACGACGAACACGTCCTGCTGCACGCCCGCCCCCTCCTTAAGCCAGCCAAGATGGCGGCACGGCAGCATGTGCTCCTGCTGCGCGCAGAACGCGAACACAACGTCGACGTACGTCGCATAACAGAGCAGCTGGTGCAGCATCGAGCCCGGCGCGCCGTGCCCGAGCCGCGCGCGCGCGCGCGGCGCGCCACACGCGCCGTCGCCGCCCGCCGAGCAGTTGACGCCACGCCACTCGGCGGCGGCGGCAGCGGCGGGCGGCGGCACGAGGCGCGCGCTCGGCGGGCAGCCCGCGGCCCGCAGCTCGCGCAAGCGCTCGGCGCACGTGCCCTCGAAGCCGCGCGTGAGCGAGAGCGCCTCGCGCGAGAGCACCGTGCCCGGCCCGCCCGCGCAGTACGTCAGAATCTCACCGCGTCCGAGCGCGCGGCGCCAGTTGCGCGCGAGCGTCGGCCGGCCGCGCTCGCGCGCGTCGACTTGCATTTTGAGCCCGACCCACTCGAAGACGCCGCGCCGCGCGTCGTACGCAGGCCGCGCCGGGATCCACATGAGCGTGCCGCCGAGGAGGGCGCGCGCGCGCGCGCCTTCCGCGCCGTCCGCGCCGCGCCGGTGCGCGCCGCCCACGGCGATGCGGCGTCCGAGCTCGTCCAGCAGCGCCTCGAGCCTGGGCAACATGACGTACGCGTCGTCATCCACGCGCACAAACCAGCGAACCACCGCGCCGGCCGAGCCGAGCGGGTCCGCGCCGTTCAGCAAGCGCGCGACACCCGAACCGTCGGCTGAGGGCGCGACGTGCCGGCGGTACGCGTGGCGCCAGATGGCCATGTCCTTCTCGATGATCGCCTTGTCATCGACGTCGAGCAGCGCGATCGGATATGAACGCAGAGCGTGGGGGGGGAGGGCGGCATAGGCCGTTGACCACGCACCGGCGCGCGCGCGCGCGCCGCGCGCGCCGTTGCGCGGTCGGTCGCCAAACAAGTAGACAACGGCCGGCGAGTTGCGTTCGTTCCACGTGCTCGTGGACGAGACGGAGGCGGCGAGCGTGCGCACCGAACACGTTATGTACAGCCGAAACTCGCCCGCCGCCGTCGTCTCACCGCCGTCCGTGCCCGCCGCGGCGAGCGCGAGCAACACTGTTGTCGTCATCCATCAACGGTCCGGGCGGGCACCGACCAACCATTAACCAACTTTCTAAAGCGTCGTTAAGCGTCATCAGTATAAACGTTGGATTCAGCTAGCGTCCATTTTTTTTTTTCGGACGGGCTGGACAGCGAACACGCGTCCGCGTCGACATTAGCCCCAGCCCCTCCTTCCCCGACCCCCAAATCCCCCGGCTTGAGTCAACGATCGCGCACTCCCGAACACCGCGCGGCGCGCGCACAGTCACGCGTCCGGTGCACTGGTCCGGTGCGCCTGCGCCACCGGCCGGGACAGCGCCGTCGCGCGCGGACCGGCTGCGCGAGCACGTGCGCCTTTCTGCACGGCGCCGCGCCGGCATCGGCGGCCGCGTGCGGCGACAGCGCGGCGCTCTCGGCAGCCGCTACCATGCTGATGCCCCCCCCCCCCCCCCCCCCCAAAAAAAAAAAAAAAAAACGTGCTCACTTGCCCATCCCCTCGCCGCGCGAGCGCATAGGCTCAAGCCCACGCCCCGCTCGCGAGGGTCGCCCCTTCATCATTCGCGGAGACAAAGACATCTCGCGCGCGCCGTGTGTCAGGCGCAGCCGATGCGCGCGCGTCAGCATGGCCGCCCCGCGCCGCGCCGGCGCCGCATGCCGTGCCTCGCTCGGGCGCCGCGGCCGATCGGCCGACGGCGATGGCCGCTGTCAGCATGGCCGCGGGGCGGCCATGCTGACAGTCCGGGGCGCCACATGCATGGCCGCTCCGGGCCGATCGGCCGATGCGCCGCTCGCGGCGCCGACCGTCGTCGTCGCTCCCGCCGCCGCCACCACCACCACCACCACCGCCGTCGGCCACGCCGTCGCCGCCGCCGCCGTCGCCGCCGTCGCCGCCGCCGCCGCGCAGCGCGTCATGTTGGCGCAGCGCCTCGCGCCTCAGCGGCGCGGGCGTGGCCGGCGCCGCAACGCCGCCCGCGCTCGGTCCTGGCTCGGCCCACGCGCTGACGCCCGGGCCCATTGAGCCAGCCGATGACGGCGCGCGTGGCGTGGTCGGTCGCGCGCGGCTCGGAGATGCGGCGCGCACGAGCGGTTGGGCGCGCGCAGCCTGGTGCTCGCTGTACTGCCGCTGCTGCCACTGCCAATGCAGGCCATCCGAATCACACCCCACGCTGCAGCTGCTGCTGCCCACGCCGCTCTCGCCGTCGCGCGCGGCGTGCGCTTGCATCCCCGCTCCCGCTCCCGCTCCCGCTCCCGCTCCCGCTCCCGCTCCCGCTCCCGCTCCCGCTCCCGCTCCCGCTCCCGCTCCCGCTCCCGCTCCCGCTCCCGCTCCCGCTCCCGCTCCCGCTCCCGCTCCCGCTCCCGCTCCCGCTCCCGCTCCCGCTCCCGCTCCCGCTCCCGCTCCCGCTCCCGCTCCCGCTCCCGCTCCCGCTCCCGCTCCCGCTCCCGCTCCCGCTCCCGCTCCCGCTCCCGCTCCCGCGCCCTCGCCCGCGCCCGCGCCCGCGCCCGCGCCCGCGCCCACGCCCGCGCGCTGCGCCGTCCGCGGCGCCGGCCGCTGGTGCTGGCCTAAGCTGCAGCGGCTGCTCGCGCGGGAGCTGGTCGCCCGGCTTGAGCCCACCGACCCCGAGCGCGCGCCTCCGCCGCTCCACCCGCCCGCCTCGCGCATGCCCGTCGCGCCGGCAGACATGACGGTGCGCTCGTGTCCGCGCGCGCGGCGGAGTGCGACGGAGTGCGGCGCGGCGAGAAGCGCGGCAACGACGTCGCCGGGCGAGGCAGGGCGCGGAAAGGTAGCTATGTCACCGTCGGGCACGCGCACGATCACCGGCCGGGACGTGGGCCCGTCCGAGCCGTCGGCGAGAACGGGCGCGAGCCGCAGGAGCACGTGCACGCCCGGTGGGCAGTCGCTGATCGCGTGGCGCGTCGCGTCGGGGCCGACGACGGCCTCGCCGCGCGGCGCGAGCTTGACGGACGGGTCCGTCAGCTCCCAGTACTCAATGCGGTACGCCACCGCGCCCTGAACCGGAGACCATTCGATCTGGATCCGCGTCGCGGCGTGCACCCGCACGACGGCATCCATTCTATTCACCGATGATCTCTGGGACGAAACGGTCTGCCCCAGCAGGCGGCAAGTTGCCGTGTGCCGCTGCGGCGGCGGACGCGAGGCGGGACGGGACGAACGCTCCAAGGCGCTTTCGCCTATCGCCTGTCGCCCGCGCCCCGCGCGATCACGCCCTCGCCCTCGCCCACGAAATGGGCCCCGGGAGGCTCACGGGCCACGGCTAGTCAGTAGTCACGGCACAGAGAGCCGCCCTCCCGCACCTCCAGGCGCGACTCGCCAGCCGCCAGAGCCAAAGCGTACACCTCGACCGCCCGCGCCCGCGCCGCCGCCGCCACCAACGCCGGCCTTGCCCACGTCGTGCGCGCCACGCCGCGCGCCCGTCGTGACGCCCGCCGTGACGCCCGGCCCAAGGGGCGCCGTGTGCGCGTGCACGAGGATGTGCGGCCGCTCGCGCGCGCCACCGCCGTCGCGCACGCCCGCCGCGGCGATGCGCGCGGCGTCGAAAAGGTTGCCCGTCGGAGCGACCTCGCGCCGCGCCGCCGCGCTCGCGAGCGCGCCCGCCTCGCCGCCGCCGCTGCTGCCATCGTCAGCGCCCGCGCTTCGCCTCGGTTGCACGTCCAGCTGCGATGGCGGCGAAACGTTCACGTTCAGCTGCGATGGCGGCGAAACGTTCACGTCCAGCTGCGATGGCGGCGAAACGTTCACGTCCAGCTGCGATGGCGGCGAAACGTTCATATCGCGCGCCGCGTCGAGCGCGGGCAGGGGCGCGTCCCACCGCCCAAAGCGGCCACCCGCCGGCGAGCCGCCGCGCGCCACGCGCAGGTCGGTAGGCCGCGCGTTACCACCTGCGCGCGGCGCGGCCGCGCGCTCCCGCGGCGAGCGCAGGCGCGCAAAGTGCTGATGCTCTGCAATCCGGCTCAGCGCGCGCTGCGCGTACTGCACGAAGGGCGGCTTCTCCGTCAGCTGCAGCCGCCTGGTCGCCGCGCGCCGCCGCCGACGCAGCGCGTCGGCGCGCGCGCGCGCGAGCCGGCCGCGCCAGTGAGCTTGCACGCGCGTTGCGGCGCGCAGCCTTGCCTTCGCTTCCAGGATGGCCGCCATGCTGCTCTGCTGCCGCGCGAGCGTCACCACCGCCGCCGCGGGCAATGGCGCGCCGCCCGCGCCTGTCGCTTCGCGCCTGGACGACGCGGCGCGCACGCGAAGCATGGCGCCTGCGCCGCCGCCTGCGCCGCCGCCAGCGGCCGCGCCGCCGCCAGCGGCCGCGCCGCCGACCGCGTGCACGCCGCGCTTCGCGACCGCGTCGCACGCATTCGTGCCCGGTTCGCGCGCGCTCGGCGCGCTCGGCTCGAGGCTCGCGGCGGTGATGCAGGGTGCCGGCTTGGGATGGGGTTTCGCGTTGGGGGTTGGGGGTGCCACCATGGCGGCGTGCAGGTTGCTCAGCACACCCGCGGCAAACTCGCGCACGTCGGCGCGCGAGTGCTCGAGCAAGCGGGCGAGCAGCTCGGTGCCGTGCTGGCGCGAGACCAGCCGGCACGCGCGCGGGTTGCCGCATGTGAGGTTTTGCAAGGCCGCGAGCGTCGGCGCAAGCAGCTGCTCCGCGTGCACGCGCGCACCCGGCGCGTTCGGCGTGCCGGCCGTCGGCAGCGGCGGCAGCTGCTGCGGCTGGGGCTGCGCGCCGTCCAAGGCGGCCTCGACCGCGGTGCTGCCAACCCCTCCACCGCGCAGTATCACCGGCGACAGAACGCGCGCCGCCGCACGCACGAGCCTGCGTGGCGACGGCAGCGGCAGCCGGCGGCCGCTCAGCCGCGCGAGCGCCGCCGACGGCGGCGCGGTGAGGACCGCGCGCGCGCCTGTCTCGTCGACGAGCGGCAGGCCGACAAATGCGCCGGCACGCGGAAGCGAGCCGAGCTTGTGCGCCGCGTGCATGAGCACGACGACCGCGCCAGCGTTGAGCAGCCGCTGCTGACCCGTCTCCGCAAACGCGAGGTTCGCGATGCACACGGAGGCGTAGACGGCTGTCGGCGTGTCGGCGCAGCCAAGCAGTGCTACAAGCTGGCGGACAGCCGGTTCGGGCAGGGCGTCGACCACCGTGCCGATGTCGCTCGCGGCACAGAGCTCGGCGAGCGCGTGCGCAGCGGTCCGGAGGTCGCCGTCGGCGCGCGCCTCGCCAAGCGCGGTCACGCGCGCGCGCAATCGGCGCAGCTGCGCCTCGGCGCGGCCGCTGTGCTCGAGCGCTGCATGCGCGGGTCGAATCGGCGCGGGCTGCTCCGTGTCATCGTCCAAGTCGACCGATGGAGCTCGTCTAGAGATGGGTTGTAGGATGGCATGTGGCATCCCTTCTTCCCCCCTCGGGAGCGGTGTGAAACGGCGCATTTTAAAACTTCCTTTGATCCTTTATCCTAAATCCTTTCTTTTTGCGGGCTGGCCGTTGCAAACGCGATGGCTGAGGATGGGGACATCTTGCAGGAGCTCTCCGGGGGCACGGGGGACAACATGGTGAACGAGTTCGCGTCGTATGAGGATTACCTCGACTCGCAGATCTCGGCTACTGATCTGTACTATCTCGAGGACGAGGCGCGCGCGCGCGCTTGCGCGCGCGCGCGCGACGCCTGGAGAGACGCGTCCTCGCGCGGCCGCGGCAGGCGATGGCCTCGCTTCTCCTTTCGCCAAGCGCCCGCGCGGCGCCTCGCTCCGCGCATGCCGGCCGAGCTCATTGCTGCGGCTTTGACCGCGCGATTGGCTGAACCCATCTCCGCCCGCGATCGCGCGCTCCGCGCGGCCCGGGCCGGGCGAGCAGGACCTCGCGCGTCAGCTCGTCGAGCTCGGGTACAGAGGCTCCGGCGAGACGCTCAAACGCGAGGAGTTCGAAGCGCGCAAGCGCGCAGCCGAGCAAGCTCGTCTTTCCAAGCTCCGTGCCGCGCCCAAGGCGCTCGTCTCCGCCGGCAAGGACCTGTCCGCGAGCCCGCTTCTCGCAGCGCTCGCCGAGCGCGAGGAGATGGTTCGTAACGGCAAGCTCACGACGATCATATTCCTGCGCGACCGGAATGCGAAAGGACAAGAGGTGTCCGGGTGAGGCGCGCGCCGCCCGCGCGCAGCCGCTCTCCCCAGGCCGTGCCCAGCGCGAGCCAGCCGGACACACAGGCGACCGGACACACAGGCGACCGGCTGTGTGCTCGAGCTGCGCTCTGCGCCCGGCGGCGCGCTCGCGCCCCGCACGGCCGGGCGCTCCATGCGCAGCGCGACGGGCGCAGCCGCGGGGCGCATGACGCGCCCATGGCCTTCGCGGCTGAGGGCCCACCACCAGCCCGTGCACACACTGACTGCCATTTCTTGTCTCACAGTCAGCGCCGACGTTGCACCCTCCCACTCACACGCGCTTCTCCCTTCTCACGCGCGCACCCGCCCACACCCGCCCGCCCGCCCCCCCCCCCCCCTCCCCCCCCCCCCCGCCGCGCACAGCTATATTGACTTTGCTCATCGGCTCAAAGCTGAAAACCTCGAGCCGTGCTTTGACGGCAAGCGCAAGCTACTGCCCAAGCCGGCGGACCTCTCCTTCTACAACTGGGAGACACAAACGAGCACGAGCAACCACACGCCAAACTTCCAGGCGAGCACCCTTGCGCCGCACGCGCGCGTCGAGTGGGGGCCCCGCGCCCGCGCCATCGTCGCCATCGTCGTCGCGCACACTGCTTCGCGCGCACCGAGGCGCGCGCGGTCCGACCCGCTGACCCGCGTGCCGTCTTCTCGCGTTGCGTGGCGCACAGGTGATCTCCGACAACGAGTCCGGGCTACTCTTTAAAAACAAGCGCGACCGCAAGGTGATCAACGTCGACCCGAAGGCCAAGCCGGGGGACAACTCGCGCCGGATCGAGATCTCGACGCCAGAGTATATCCAGGCCGTGCTCTACGACCACGTGACGCGCCGCAAGACGTGACTCACGTGAGGCACTGCGCTGGACATCCCCCATGCAAGACTGACTCTGACAAAAAAGTAAAAAAGACAAAAGTGAAAAAAATAAAAGTTGAAGCGAGCGGAAAACCATGCCGGCGGAGTCCCTCGCGCTGCGCGCCGCTGCTCGTGAGAGCGCCGCGCGCGCTCTCACGCTGCTGCTCGTGTTGGCCGTGCCGGCGGAAGCGCTCGACAAGCTCTTTTTCGTTGGCCCGATGAAGACTGGGACGACCACGCTGTCACAAATGCTCAAGAAGAAGGGCTACTCGACGTGCCATGGTGCGCGCCCCCGACACTCTGGCGCCCCGCGGCCTGGTGACCACGGCCCGCCCGGGCTGGAGGCGAGGCGGTGAAAAGTCACGTCGGCCGTATCCCTGTGCCGCCGTGCGCTTGCTTGGGCGCAAGGCGAGTGCAACGGCCTCAACTGGGCGACGGTCACCAGGTCGCACGCCAACCAGCGCTCCATCCTGTCGCAGCATGACGCCTTCATGGACCACGGCGACCACGCCGATTACGTGTGGCTCGCCTCGCAGTACCCCACTTCGCGCTTCATCCTCAACACGCGCCGGCTCAAGACGTGGCTCGTCTCCAGAGCTGACCACGCGCGCCGCTCGCGCGTCGCAGCGGGCTGCACGCCGTACGGAGACGAAAAGTCATGCCCGTCGGCGAGGTCAAACTTCGTGGACAACTCGGACGAGGCGATCTTACGCTGGGTGACGGAACAGGCCCATCACCAGGACAAGGTCTCGCGCTTCTTCGCCTCGTCGCACGCGCTGCGCCAGCGCTTTGTCGTCATCGACGTCGAGGGCCAGTCTTCTGCATCGCTCAACCTCTTGCTCGACTGGGTCAGCCGGCCGCGCCTCGCATCGCTGCCGACGACCGTACCCGTGCTCAGGCCGCGCGACGTGCCGATGGCCTCGGCGCGTAGCCATGCCGTCCCGCCCGACGCGAATTCGAACACGCACGCGAGTCGCACGCGTGAGCGCGTCGAGGACGTTCTGCACAGGCACAACTGCACCGCCGAGGACTGGAACAGCAACTGGTACCGCGCGTGCGCAAAGGCCATCGCGCGCTCGCGCAAAAAGTAGCAGCGCGTGGCTGGCGCGCGCCGCGCGCGATCCTGTCATCCTGCCGAGGGGGACTCCCCCTCGGCGGCGTGCATCGCTCCGGTGAGTCCGGTGTGGCTTGCGAGCGCGGAGTGGAGCGCCCCATCGCCCATCGGCCGCCTGCACAGATGCGGCGATAAAAAAAGCCTGGCGTGCGTGCGTGCGATCTCTCGCCCGCTACGTTCGTCAATCGTCACGCCTCGGCCCCGTGCATGTACCCGGGGTAATGGCTGCTGTCGCTCCTTTTCAAAATCGTGTCGCGCCCGGCGCCAGCGACTCACCCATCGGCGACTTGGCGCGGCGTTGGCGAATGCTGCTCACCCTCGCGCGCTGGCTCTCGCCCAACTTTTTTGCCCTCGCGGCGAGCAGTGGCCAGCCGATTCTCATCACGATCCCCTACTCGCACTACAACGAGCTCGCGCGCTGGGCGCTCCAGCTCGTCGGCGCGCGCTTTGTCGAGTTTGGCTACTCACCGCTCCAGCACGTCCTGCCCGTCCTCGCCGCGCGGCTGTGCGGGCGCAAGGAGCACCTGTCGTCCTCGTCCAAGATAGAGCGCCCTCCTGCTGCCGGCGATGCGTCCGACCGAGCTCTCCTGCACGCTCCGCGCGGCGCGCCCACGGCCGTGCCGCTGCTCGTGCTGCCGGACGGCCGCGTCCTGCCCGACTCGTGGGCGATCGGCGCGGCGTCGGGCCTCGCGCCCATCACCGACCCGTCGCTCATGCACACGTACGACGCCGTCCTCGGCCCGCTCACCCGCCAGTGGATCTACTTTTACCTGCTCAAGCCCGCTGCCGCGCCGCTGTGGGACGCGCTCATCACGCGCGACCGGCATTGGATCTGGCGCGCGCTCTACGCGCTCGGCCTGCGCGGCGCCATCCGCAAGCGCCTGACCGCCGCGTTCCGCTCGGATGAGCCGAGCGCGATGGCCACGTGCCGCGCGCGGCTGCGTGCCGTCATCGACGAGCTGGGCGCGAGCCGCGTCCGCGCACGGCCGGGCGCATTTTTGAACGGCGACGCGATCTCTCTCGAGGACGTCGCACTCGCCGCGCTGGTGGCGCCTCTCGTCCTCCCGCCCAACTACTGCGAGGGCAAGTACGCGTACGTGCTCGACGCCATCGCCCCGGCCGACCGCCAGTTCGCCGCTGAGCTGGCCGAGTGGCGCGCGACGGCCGTCGGCGAGTACGTGCTCTGGCTGTATGCGCATCACCGCCTCGGCGGCACGGCGGCGCTGCCCGCAGGGCAGCTGCCTGCGCCCAAGCTGTGAGGCGGGGAGGAGTCGCGAGCGGAAGGGCGCCGGCTGGCAGTCGACGGTTGAGGTTGAGGTCCCTTCGGGGGGGTGTGTGGGGGGCGGGGGCCGGCACGGCGGCGCTGCCCGCAGGGCAGCTGCCTGCGCCCAAGCTGTGAGGCGGGGAGGAGTCGCGAGCGGAAGGGCGCCGGCTGGCAGTCGACGGTTGAGGTTGAAATGGGGGGGGGGGGGGGGCTTTCCTTCCCATCGTCACACGGTCAAAGCAGGTCGAAGAAGGGCAGGTCGACGCCAGGATAAAGACGCGCATCGCGCGCGTACATGCGCATGCGCGAGCGCACTGTCCGCGCCTCGTCGCCCAACTCGTACGGATCGGCCTCGCCGCGGCTGGCCATCCGTTCGAGCTGCTCGATGCGCTCGGCGAGCTCGATCAGGCGCTGGACGGAGACGCCCTCGGCGCCGACGCTCGGGCCGGCCGCCCAGAGCCGATCGACCACCATCGCCACCTCTGCGGGCCGCAGGTTGTCCAACGCGTCGATCAGCGTGCGCACGACCGACGCCTTGACCTTTGGGTCGGCCCACTTGCGCCGCGCATCGGCGGCGCCAAAGGTGTTGAAGGCAAAGACCGAGTTGTACGCGTCGTCAGCGGCGACGGCGCGGACGCGCGCGCGCGCCGAGCGCACCACCCAGCTCGCGGACGGCGGCGCGAGGAGGCCCGCCGCCGCGTGAAGCGTCAGCGCGAGCACAACGACCGCCGTCGTCCTCCCCGCCGACCCCATCGTGTGTGCGCAAGGCCTATCAACATCATTCGCTTTCGCGCCGTCGGGCTCGCGCGCGGTTCCTAGTGCCGCGCGGCACCGCCGCGACAGCAAGGGGAAGGTCGACCGAGGCGCGAGCGAGCGGCCCGGGCAACGTTGCCATGCCGTCGATTCGTGTGCGCGTCGCCGCGGACGAGCTCGGGCGCGCGAGTGTGCGCCTCGAGGTCCGCCGGCTGACGTGGGCGACGCTCGTCACGACGGACTCTTACGTGAGGGGCGTCGCGTGCCTCGCGCGCTCGCTGCGGCAGGCGGGCAGCGCGCACCCGCTCCTCGTGCTCGCGACGCCGAATCTGTCCAAGGCGTCGCTTGCGGCGCTCGAGAGTGAGGCGTGCTCCGTGCGCGTCGTGCCACGCTTCGACCCGTTCGGCGACGACGCGGGCGCGGCGAGCGCGTACGTCGCCGCGCGCTTTGCCGACTGCTGGACCAAGCTGCGCCTTTGGCAGTTGGCCGAGTTCGAGCGGATCGGCTACCTTGACGCGGACATGCTCGTCCTCCGCAAGCTCGACGAGATCCTCGAGTGGGAGGCGGAAATGGCGCCGGGGGAGGATGAGGCGCGCGCCACCGGCGACGCCAGCCACGCGCACGCGCCGCGATCGGACGAGGCGCCGCGCGCGCCGTCGCGCGAGCAGCCGCTGCTCGCGGTGCACGAGTGCCTCTGCTTTTGCGAGGCGCCCGAACGGCGCCTCCAGTGCCCTTACCGGCCTCCCAGCGGCTGGGCACGCGGTCGCGCGTGCGCGCCAGCCGCGCGCGCGCCAGCCGCCTCGGCCACCGCCGCGCGCCCGGTCGCCGCGGCGAGCGCTGCCGCGGCGGCGCTCGGCGCCGCGCTCATGACGCCGCCGCGCGGCGCGCCCGCCTACTTCAACGCGGGCCTGCTTGTCCTCACGCCCGACGCGCGCCGCTTCGAAAGCTTTGGCGCCGCGCTACGCGGCTCGTCCGCGGACAGCCTGCGCTGGGCGGAGCAGGACTTTTTGAACGGCTGGTACGCGCCACCGGAATCGCGCGGCTTTGCGGCGGGGCGCGCGGCGGGTGCTGGCGCGCCCGGCGGCGAGCACGTCAGCGAGGCCGGCGGCGAGCGCCGCCAGGTCGACGGCAGCAGCGCGCGGTCGGGCGGCTGGCTGGCCCTCCCGCACGAGTACAACGCGACGAAGACTGTGTACGCTCACCATCGGCGCGGCGAGGACGGGCTGTGGGTGGATGCGGCTGTGCGCAACCTGCACTTTACGCATGCCAAGCCGTGGGACCTACGCGCGCGGGGGCATCGCGGGTACGGCCGGCTGAACCGGCTGTGGTGGTCCACGTACCTTCTGAATGACGCAAAGTTGTCCGCAGGCGGGCTACAGCGCGTGATGCTCACGCTGATGGTGAGGGCGCGAGCGCACGGCGCGCCGAGCGCCGGGCCGCGCGAGCCACGCGCCGGCGACGAGGCCACGGGCGCGCGCGCAGCCGCCCCCGCGCCCGCGCCCGGCGCGGCTGGTCCGTGCCCGCCCTCGTTGTCGGACTCAAGCTCGGACTGTGACGATGAGTCGGACGGCCCGGCCTCCCTCTGAGCCTGACGTCACTGGGACGTCATCACTGACGTCCGCATCCTTTGGCTGCCAGGAGTGTGCCTGCCCATCCGTCGACTGTCCGCAGCCCGCCCCCGCCCCCGTCCTCGCATGCTGCATGTAAGGCGAACATGGCCAACGCTCACAAAGCGCTCGCCACCCCTGTCCGCCTGGCCTGCCCCCCCCCCCCACCCCCCCACCCCCACCCCCCCCCCGCCCCCTCTCACCCCGCGTGCGCCGGCGCCTGCGGCCGTCAGCCCCGCCGTCCGCGCGTCGCCCGCCGCACCGCCGGCACCAGCGCGTGCGCCCGGCGCCGCGCCGCGCGGCTCAGTTCTCGCGCTCCCCCTGGGAGGCGGGGCGCGTTGGCGAATAGGACGCGTAGCATTGTGGTTGATCGATGGCGGCGGGCTGCTGCGTGTTCACGTACTGCGCGCCGGGCGGCTGCATGGGCTGCGCGGGCTGCGACGGGCCCGCGCCCATCTGCGGCGCCACCGCCCATGGCGGCTGCGCCATCGGCGGCGGGCCGGGCGAGTAGTCGCCATACCCACATCCGTAACCGCCTGCGTAACCGCTCGGCGCGCTCTGCCCGTGCCCATAGTAACTGCCGGCCGCCTGGCCGGGCGGCGCACCGTAGCTGCCAAAGGGCATCGCGCCGCCGTGCATCGGTTGCGGCACGCCCTGCGCCATCGCGCCGTGGAAGCTGCTCGACGGCCCGTTGCCGGGCGCCGCGCCCTGCGCGGCGGAGAGCGAATCAGCCGACCAACCGATAGGCGGCAGTTGGTGCTGGAAGCTGGGCACGGGCGCGCCCATTTGCATCGGCGGCAGCGCGCCGGGCTTGAAGCCCGCGCCGCCGTTCGCCCACGGCGGCGGCCCGTACGCCGCGCCGCACTGCTGCGGAGAAGGGCCGGCGACGGCGCCGCCGCAGCCGCCCGGCGGCGCCATCGAGCCCACGAGCGTGGCGTGCGGGCTGTGCCCAAAGGGCATCGCCTGGATGGGGATGGCGACGGGCATCAGCCGGCCCTCGCTCCCGTTGACGCACACGTGCATCGCGCCGTCGCCGCACGCGCCGAGCGAGCCGATCGCCTTGGGCCGGCGTGGCCGGTGCCGGCGCGTCGCCGAGTAGTAACGGTTCTTGATCGCGTGGTCGGTGCGGCCGGGCAGGAGCTGCGCGATCCGGCACCAGCTCTGCGCCCATCACGCGGGGCGGTCGGGTCGCGCGCACGCGCGCGCCGCGCGTGCTCGTCAGCCCGGCGGGCGGCGCGGCGCGGCGCATGGCCAGAGCGCGCGCGCGCGCGCGCGCGCGCCCGCGCGCGCACGGTGCCCATCTCGGCGACGCTCTTGAGGATGATCTCATCCTCGTCGGGCGTCCAGCTCCCCTTCTTCACGTCGGGGCACAGGTGATTGAACCAGCGCTCGCGGCACTGCTTGTCCTTGCGGCCACCGTTGAGCGAACGGGCAATCACGGCCCAGTTGTGCGCGCCCTCGCGCTTGACGGCCTCGATGAGGAGCGTGTCCTCCTCGAGCGTCCACGCGCGCTTCGACGTCGTCTTCACCGGCTCCTCAGCCACCACCGGCTGGTAGAAGAGGCTGAGCAGTCGCGCCATCTCCCCGTGCGCGCGGTTCTTGAACCAGGTGCCCGTTGGACAAGGGGCTATGGCAGCCCTTTTACTACCTAGTTTAAGTGGGTAGTGACACCCAACGCCGATATCTCTTAACGTCCCGTTCGACGAATCTGGCAACGCTCGAACGGTGATCGGTCTTCAAACGGAGAAAGGAACTCGCGCCGTCGCCGGGCCGACAGCGGTGGCGACGTGGCGTGCCGCGCGTGCAGCGCGGTGCTCGAGGCGGGTCAAGCTGGAATGAGACAGCGCCGCGCGGGTCAAGCGCGAGGCCAACGCGCGTGACGCACGCTGGCAGCGCTCGCACCGCGCCGGCAATTGCGCTGGTCACGTGCACGGGGCGCGCTGCGCGCAGCGCGCGGCGCGCGCAGCTTTTGGTCCTTTCCAGCGCTGTTCGCGGCCGTCGGCGACGGCGGCCGGGCCGCGAGTGAGCGCCGTGAGACGGCTGTCGCCACCCGCACTGTGCAAGAATGCGCCTGGGGCTGCACTGCCGCAGACGCCGCGCCAAGGACACGGCCCGGCCGTCTGAAGTCTACCGCCCACCAGCATGGCCCCTACGTGAACAACACGGGCGGCTCTGGGTGGGCGCGAGCGGGCCGAGGTCTCGCCGGCGGGCCGACGGCCCGTAGCCCCGGGCTCAAAACATGAGCGCGGGCGCGAGGAAGATGCGCCAGCCGAGCAGCACGGCGAGCCGCGACGGCAGGTCGTGCACCTCCTGCGACAGCGCGTGCGCCATCGCCGCGCCGTCGTCGGGCGAGCCGAGTGCGACTGCGGCCGCGCGGCAGGCGACAGAGATCGGCGCTGCAAGGGCAAAGGCGGCGACGAGCGTCCGGCTGGCGACGCGCGCGTCGCGCTCGAGCGGGCGGCAGAGTACGCCCGTGCGGCGCGTGAGGAGCAGCGCGGCGACGAGCCAGCCGATCGACGACGATGCCGCGCAGTTGAGCGCGCCCGAGATCTCGACGAGGTCGTCGACGCTCAGCGTTGGCATCGGGTCGAACGTACCGTTCGCAACGATGTCGACGATCGAGTGGACGAGCGAGTGGATCGAGAGCACCGCCATGTCGCACTTGGCCAACTCGATGTCCGCATCGTCGCCCGGCCGCAAAGCGAGCGTGAAGGCGCGCACCGGCTGCGCGCGGGCCGTGCGCCGCGCGGCGAGCGGCGGCGCGCGCCACACGCGCGGTGCAGACCAGCCTGCGGCGGGCGGCGCGCCGAACGCGAGCAGGCACGCGGCCACGGCGAGCGCGCATCGCGGCGGCGCGGCGCGGAGCGCCGGCCGCCCCATCGAAACCGTCGCCATGCTGAGAACTCCGGCCCTCATCGCGCTCGAGCACGAGGCAACGCGATGGCACGATTTGGGTTGGGTGCGCTCGTGGCGTGCGCCCTCGCGGCTTCGGCGTCGGCGTCGGCGTCGGCGCTCGCGACGCGCGGCGGCGCGCTCTCCTCGTCCGCATTCGGCCGCACGCACGCCCCGCCGTTCGCCGGCGACGCTGGCGCGATCCCCGGCGCTCCTGACTTTGTGCGCGGCGCGTCGGCCGCGCTCGCCGTGCTCGCCGTGCCGCTCGCGCTCGCGCTGCTCGCGCGCGGCCAGCACGCGGTCGGGCGCGTGGCCGCGGCGGAGGACGCGCTCGCGCCGCGTGCGCTCGCCCGCTCCGCCTGCTCGTGCCGCTGCTGCAAGGGCCGCTGCCACGGCTGCTCGTGCTGCGCGGCGGCGACGGTCGCGGCGAGCGGCCACCAGCACTGCGCGTGCTGAGCGGCGGTCGGGCCGAGCCGCTAAGCTCATCGCTTGCGACGGTGGCGTGCGCGCCCGCGCCGGACGCGCGCATCCACCCGCCCGCCGCGCGCGCACGCCGTCCTGCGCGGAGCCGTGGCATTGGCGCCTTCTCTCGCGCGCCTGCGCGCCGCGCCGCGCGCGCCCGCCGGCGACGGCTCGCTCTCGTCGCGGTGACGGTCTGCTGACGTGCAGGATTGGCGCTGCAGCGCGGGCCGCGGGCCGCGAGCCGCGGCCGTCGCGCGCGCGCGCGACGCCCGAGGCGGGAACGTGAACACCAACGCCACAGCGTGAGTCAGCGTCCGAGTGTCGACGCATCCGCGAACGCCTCTCCATCCCGCTCTGAGCGCCACCGAGCCTTGGGCTGATGAGGAAGGCTCCGGCGTGCCTCGTCCGCGCTCTGTGCCTCAGATCACGCGCTCCAAGGTCTCCTGTCCGGCTGTCCCGCCACCTCTTGACTTCATGACTCATGACTCACTCTCGAGTCTTGACATGACAGTGAAGATGCGACAGTCGGCCATCACGCGGCGACAAGGCGCCACCGCGGTGTCCCTGCCACCGTCGAGCTCGCCCTGTCGGACGACACATGCAGGACGGCCCAGCCTGGGCGCGGCTGCCCGTCGAGCTGCAGGTCGCGTTCCTCTCGCACCTGTCCGCCGCCGATTTCCACGCCCTCGAGCGCGTGCCCGGTGCCTTCCCGCGCGAGACGCTCCGCGCCGCGATCGCGGCCGCCGCCGGCGCGCGCCACCCGCGGGCGCTCCTGCCGCAGCCGACGAGCGCGCGCGCGCTCGCGCTCGCCGAACACGTGGAGGAGATGATCGCCTTCATCAGCGCACCCGGCGGCGACGCCGCGCCGACCGGCGCCGCCGCACCCGCCGCGCAGCTCGTGCCCGCGCCGGCCGCGCCCGCCGCGCCCGAGGCGGAGTCGGCCGGGACGGCCGCCGCCGCGCGCGCAGCGCACCTCGAGCTCGCGTTCGCGCGCGTGGTGCGCGTGGCGTCAGCCAAGCTGGGGCTAGGCGACGAGTCGGGCTTTGGCCTCGGCGCGTGCGGCAACAGCCGGCTGCGCGACGCGCTCGACAAGCTCGTCGCCCTCACGCGCGCGCGCGCCGAGCGGCCGCGCGAGCGGCCGCGCGCCGATGCGCCGCTCGGCGCGCCTCCCGCGTCCGCGCCGACGCCCGCGGAGCAGGCGATGGCGTCGGAGAGCGAGGAGGGGTGGTCCGCATCTGCGTCGGACGACGACGACGACGAGCTTGCCGAAGCCATGCAGTCCGGCCTCGCAACGACCGGACCGGCGCATGCCAGCGCGCGCGCCCCCCCCTCGTGTCTCGCGCCATCGGCGCGCGCGTGGGCGTGCGCGGCCGAGGCGGCGGCGGTCGAGGCCGATGGCGAGGGCAGCACTGGCGTGGCCGCGCGCGCGCCCGCCTCCGACACGCCCGCGTCGGCCGCGCGCGCCGCTGGCCGCGCGGCGCGCAGCGCGCGGCTACGCCGCGCGCCCGCCGACGCGCCAGCCGGCGCGGGCGTGTCGGAGGCGGGCGCGGCACAGCGCGCGTCGCCGCCGCCGTCGGCACAGCCGTCGCCGCCGCCGCGCACGTCGCGCGGCCCGCGCGCCGCGCGCTGGCCGGTGCTTAGCGCCGAACGCGACGCCGCGCACGCGTCGGCGGCGGCGGCGGCGGTGGCCGTGCCGCCGCGCGGCTCGCTCGCGCCACCGCCGGCAGCACTCGCGCTCGGCGCGTGTGCGATCGCCATCTTCCGTCGCGCGCCGTGCGACCGCACCGCCGCGGACTGCGCCCTCGTGCTCAAGATCCTAGCCGCCGTCTCCGAGCACGCGGCGGGCGCCCAACTTGAAAGCAGCGCGCGCGCGCCCGCGCCGCGCGGCGCGCCCGCGCTGTCGAGCGCGCGGGCAACGCCTCCGCCGCGTGACCGCCCCACGTGGCACGCCGAGTGCATCGCCGAGCTCGGCGGCGTGAGCCTGCTCCTCTGCATGGCCGAGGGCGCGCCGACGGGCGCGACGGGCGCGGGCGCGTTGCGCGCGCTGCGTGCGGTTGTCGCCGCCGCCGCGGCCGACGCGAGGCTGCGCGCGAGGCGCGACGCCAACGGCCGCGCGTGCGCGCGCGCGTGTGGCGGCGGCGTGCTCGCGCGCGCGCTGCGCACCGCGCGCGCCGCACCGCGCCTCGCCGCGATGGCGCAGGCGTTACAGGCGTTACAGACGTTACAGACGTTACAGGCTGCAGGCCACGCGGCGCGCGGCGTCGGCAGCGGCGGCGACGAGCACACGCGAGCATTACAGGCTGCAGGCCACGCGGCGCGCGGCGTCGGCAGCGGCGGCGACGAGCACACGCGAGCATTACAGGCTGCAGGCCACGCGGCGCGCGGCGTCGGCAGCGGCGGCGACGAGCACACGCGAGCATTGCGCCTGTGGCTTTGCGTCGACATGCTCACGACGATGGTCGGGGGGTCCGCGGTCGTCGCGCACGATGGCGGCGACGATGGCGGCGGCGACGACGACGACGGCGCGGTGGGCGCGCGCGCGACGGACGGCCGCGCGCGCCGCGCGCCGCGCGGCTCGCGCCTGCTCGCGGCCGCCGAGCTGCGCGCGCTCGCGCCCACATTCAGTTCGCTCCTAACCGACGAGGTCTTCGGCTGGGCCGCATGCCGCGCCCTCGCCGCCCTCGCCGAAGCGCTCGACGCGCTCGACGACGCGCCCATCGCGCCCGTCGCCGGCGCGCGCGCGCGCGCGCGCGCGCGCCGGCCGATGCGCAGTCCGGCGCGGGGGCACCGGACACGCCGGCCGATGCGCAGTCCGGCGCGGGGGCACCGGACACGCCGGCCGATGCGCAGTCCGGCGCGGGGGCACCGGACACGCCATTGGCGCTCGCGCCGGCGGTGCTCGCCGACATGGCGGCGGCGTCGGCGCGCGTCTCGTCAACGGTCGCGTGCGGCTGTGCTTCGTCAACGGTCGACGCCCTTCGCCGCATCTGCCACGCGCTGCAATGGTCGACGCCGGCCCAGCCGCACCCGCCACCCGCGCGACGCGCGCGCGCGCCGCCGCGCCACGCCGCCAACGAGCGCGCACGCGTCCGCCTCGCCGTGCGCGCGCTGCGCACGCATGGCGTGCGGCAGCCTGCGCGCATCCTGCTCGACTTGCTCGCCGAGCGCGTCGCCGTCGCGCTCGCCTGGCACGCGCGCGAGCGTGACGGACGCGAGCGCGTCTGCGCGCCGCGTGGAGCCAGCCCGCAGCCGACCACGCTCAACGAGCCGCGCGCCGCGCCACACGCCGCGCCACGCGCCGCGCCACGCGCGCTGTACCACGTTCGAACGTTCGTCGACGCGGGCGACGGCGTACGCTTGCTGCGCGCACGCGCCGGAGAGGCCGCCGCCGCCGCCGCCGCCGCCGCGGTGGCGGCGGGGCGCGCGCGCGCCGACGACGGCGACGCGCCTCGCGCGCCGCCGCGTGCGCCGTCGCCGCGCGGCTCGCGCGCGGCGTCGGCCGCCTCCGCCGCGGCGTGCGCGCTTGGCGCGGTCATCGGCGCGGCCGTGCTCGCGTGCGCGCTGATGCTCGGGCCGCTCGTGCTGCTGCTGCTGCGCGCGCGCGCGCCCTTGCGCTCGGCGGCCGCGCGCGACGTCGACGCGGTCGACGCGGCGTCGCCACTCGAAGCGGACGAAACGGACGAAACGGACGAAACGGACGAAACGGACGCCCTGCGCGCGGCGTGGGGCGCGGCGCTCGTGCGCGCGCGCGCGCCGCGCGCGGCGCTGCTCGCGCTCGTCCGCCCGGATGCGTCCGGGCAAGGCCGCCTGCTTGCGCTGCGAGCGCTCACACTCCTTGCCGCCGCCGAGCCGGACGCCGTCACAGCCGAGCTGAGCGTAGGCTCGCGCGCCGAGGTTCTTGGCGTGCTGCGCGCGCGCCCGCTCGGGACGGCGCTCGCGCTCGCGCGCCTGCTGCTGCCCGGCGTGCCGCGGCCCCGCGCGCCGAGCGTCGAGGTCGCGCTCCTCCTCGTGCTCGGCGCGGCTGCGCTCGAGAGCGCGCCCGCGGCGCGCGGCCAGCGCGTGCGCCTCGAGGTGGCCGGCGGTTTCTAGGGGCCCCAAGTGTCGATGCCGCACAAGCCGATTTCCCCGTCAACCCCGGCCTCCCCTTCCCGGTGTCAACCCGACTGTGTGAGTGAGTGTCTTAGTCTGACTGGGCCGCACTCTTGACGGGCCGCCAAACGCGCTGCGCCGCCTCCATCGTGCGACGCTGCACATGCGCGTGGCCACCGTGCGCGCGGCGTCTCGCGCCGCGCTCGCGGCCAGCCGCGGGCTGTCGACGAGCGCGCCCGCGGCGACGGATGCGGCGGCGAGCACGGCTGGTCGCGCTTTCCGCGTGCAGCCCTACGACGACGTGCCGCTGCTCGAGCGCCCGCCGCGCCCGCCCGTCGACGCGTCGCGGCTGTTCACGCGCGCGCCGATCGGCGCGCACACCGACGCCGACGCGCGCCGCTACTTTGAGCTGCGCAGCGATGAGTTGGAGCGCTCATTTCCCGAGGGCGTTGGCACCGGCGTCTCCCGCGAGTTTGCCGCGACCAACCTCCCCGCGC
Organism: Diacronema lutheri; assembly: GCA_019448385.1. NCBI lineage: Eukaryota > Haptophyta > Pavlovophyceae > Pavlovales > Pavlovaceae > Diacronema > Diacronema lutheri. The sequence goes on from JAGTXO010000018.1 coordinate 97,854, forward strand.
TCATGGTCCGGCCGTCCGCGCTCGCCGCGCGCCGCGCGATCGACGCGCTTGCCGCCGATGCCGCCGCGCTGCGCTCGGCGAGCGCGCTCGTGCTGACGGGCGCGCGCGGCGCGGGGAAGAGCGCGACGTTGAGCTACCTCGTCCACGCCGCGCGCTCCTCCGGCTGGCTCGTTCTCCACCTCCCGTCCGCGCACGCGTATTTGAACGGCCAGCGGCGTTTCGCGCCGCTCGCCGCGAGCCGCGTCGAGATCAGCTTGGTCGCCGCGCCGGCCGACTCGGCGGACGGCGCGGCGGCCGGCCTCGGCGCGAGCGCCACCGAGCTCGACGCGCTCTTTGACGTGCCCGCCGCCACCGCCGCCCTCCTGCGTGGCTTTGCGCGCGCGCATGAGACGGCGCTCGCCAAAATCGACACGCGCACGTCGCAGACGCAGGCGCTCAGCCGCGCGCTCAACTCGCAGCTGGGCACGCTCGCCGACCTCGTGCAGCTCGGCACGGCGACGGACGCGGCCGGCGCGGACACCGAGCTCTGCTCTCACGCCCTCGTCGCGCTCCTCGCCGAGCTCGCGCACGTGACCGACGCGCCTGTCATGATCGCGGTCGACGATGCCAACATTTTCGACCGCGCCGTGAGCGCCGCGCGCGTGCGCGCGCGGCGCGCGCGCGCTGGGTGCGCGTGATCGAGCGGGCGCGGAGCGTTGCGCAGCACGCGTTGCGCTGCGACGCGCCGCGCGCGCGCGCTTCTTGGCGCCTGGCCGACGCCGTCTCCCTTTTGATTCGTCCTTTCCTTTTGGTTCGTCCTTTCCTTTTGGTTCGTCCTCTCCGTTTGGCCCCCGTCCGCCCCTCGCCTCCGCCCGCCCCTGCGCCGCGCGTGCGCCGCAGACCGCCTTCCGCGACCCGCACACGGCAAAGCCGCTTCCCGCGCGCAGCTTCCTCTTACCCGCGCTCCTCCGCTCGGCGGCGACGGCCGGCTCGTCAATGCGCCGCGGCCTCGTGCTCTGCGCGCCGTCCGCCTCCCTGTCCTACCACCCACACGAGACGCCGCGCGCGCACAAGCGGCGCGTGCGCGACGAGCGCGCGCGCACGCAGTCGTGGGCCGCCGTCGACGTGCGCGCGCGCGGCGCCGAGCCGCCCGCCGCCGGCCTGACCCTTGTCGACGTGCCGCCGTACGACGAGGCCGAGTTGTCCGCCGCGTTGAGCTACTACGCGCACTGCGCCGCGTGGCTGCCGCCCGCCGAGCTCAGCGCCGGCCTCGCGCCGGCCAAGGCGGGCGCGGCCGACGGAGCCGCGCGGCAGGTGCATCTCCTCACGGCCTCGCGAGGCGAGGCCGTGCGCAAGCTGTGCACGCGGCTCGGTTGAGCATGAGTCGAGCTGGCCCAGTGTTTGTGGAGGGGGCTGCCCGTCGGGCACACTGTCTGTGCGTGGGGCTTCGGCCGCCCGTCAGGCTAACTGTAGGTCAAGTCTGGCAAAAAAAACCATAACAAGAGAGAAAAAGGACCTCGACTCAATGCCCGCCCCTCTGCCCCCCCCCCCGCCCCCCCCTCCCCCCCCGTGACTCCGGAGGTCGTCACTTGCCTTCGTATATGCCCGGTGCGGCGCACTGCGCGGGCAGCCACTGGTCCGAGCCCGCGCGGCAAAACAGCAGCGTGCGCGCCTGCGCCCACGGCGCGCCGCCCGGCGGCCGCGCCGCCGCGAGCAGGCACACCCTCTCCGCGCAGTACTTGATCGAGTAGCGCGGCGACGCCTCGAAGCGCGCGAGCCGCGCGCGGAACGTCCCGTCCGCGCTCGCGTGCGCGGCGAGGCGCGCGACCGCGAGCGCGCGCGCCGCGCGCCACGGCGGCGCCATGTCCGCGAGCGTCGCGCGCAGCCACTCGCCGTCGATCGCCTCGGCCGCGCCCACGGCCGCGGGCGCGGCGCGGCGCGCGCGCAGCCGCCGACGGCCGGAAGACGCGCGCGCGGATGACACGCGCCGCGCCGGAGGCGGCGCGCCCGACGACGTCGCGCCGCTCACATCGCCAGCGCCGTGCGCGCCCGCGCCCGCGAGCACGGCGTGCGCGGCGCTGTAATGACGCACGTGGAGCAGCGGCACGAAGCGGAGGCCGAGCAGGTCGGCCAGCTGGAGCATCGACGCGGCCATGCTTTCCGACAGCCCGATCCAGTCAAAAGCGCGCACGGCGCCGTACCCGCCGTCCGCACAAGGGGACGTGGAGGCGGACCCGCCGTCCGCACAAGGGGACGTGGAGGCGGACCCGCCGTCCGCGCCGCGCGCCTCGCGCGTCCGGTCGGCCGATGCTATGGCTACAGCCGCGCGTGCGGCGCAGCTCGTCGCGTTCCTCGCGCGCGCGTCGCGCCTGCCGGCCTCGCCGCCATCGCCCAGCGTCAACTCGCGCATGTAGATGCCGCGCAGGCCGGCCGGGCCGGGCGGTGCCGACGCGAGCGTCTCGCGCAACGTCGCGTTGCGGTGCTTGCGCACGCCAAAGTGGTTCCACCACGAGAGCATGTGCGAAACTGGGTCGCGCAGCACCGTGCCCACCACCAGCCGGCAGCCGTGCACACGCTCGTACACGTTGCGCGCGTCTGCAAGCAAGCGAAAGGCGCCGCGCGCCCGGGCGAGCGGGCCGTGGACGCGGAGGTAGGCGCGCGGGCGGGCGCGAACCCACGTCGCGTCAGTGAGCGCGCGCGCGAGCGCGCGCACGCTGATGTTCGCGCACTCCCACTCGCCCGAGGCGAGCGCGATCCCGAGCAGCGAGTCGATAGACGTGCCGCCCGCCGACGGTGGGTGGAAGAAGGCAAATGTCGCGCAGCGCGGCGCGCGCGCGCCCGGCAGGAGGACCGACGCGTTTGGCGCGGGCACGACGCGGAGCGGCATGGGCGCCGAGCCGCACGCGCCGCGCGGAAACTCGCCCGAGAGCGCCCGCGCCGCGACGAGCAGGGCGGTCGCCACGGCTCGAAACGGCGTTCGCACCATTATATTTATACCCCCATAAATCTGACGAATCTGAGTAAAATGAATGGCGAGTCACGAGTCACGACGGCCCGCACAGCGCGAGCAGCCTTGCCCGACGTGATCTGCCATTGTCTGACGCGAGCAGTGACAGCCACGTTCACAGTGGCTCACTCGTCTGTCACGCAGCCGTCGCTCGCCGACTTGACGCGCTGGATGTACTTGAAGAGCGTGCCCTTGGTCGCCTTGAGCGGCGGTGCCTTGAACGCCGCCTTGCGCGCCGCCATCTCCGCCGCGCCCACGTGCATGTCAATGACGCGCGTCTTCGCGTCGATCGAGATCTTGTCGCCGTCCTGATCGGGGCAGGCGGCAATCGGTGGCAGGCGAAACGGCAAGGCTCGCGTCGGAGTGAGGCGGCGCGTGTCGAGCACCGGAGGCACGGGGGCAGAGGGCACATCCCCCGAGGGGCTGTACCCTCGAGCCCACGGGGGGCAGAGGGCACATCCCCCGAGGGGCTGTACCCTCGAGCCCACGGGGGGCAGAGGGCACATTTCCCGAGGGGCTGTCCCCTCGAGCCCACGGGGGCAGAGGGCACATCCCCCGAGGGGCTGTACCCTCGAGCCCACGGGGGGCAGAGGGCACATCCCCCGAGGGGCTGTACCCTCGAGCCCACGGGGGGCAGAGGGCACATCCCCCGAGGGGCTGTACCCTCGAGCCCACGGGGGGCAGAGGGCACATTTCCCGAGGGGCTGTCCCCTCGAGCCCACGGGGGCAGAGGGCACATCCCCCGAGGGGCTGTACCCTCGAGCCCACGGGGGGCAGAGGGCACATCCCCCGAGGGGCTGTACCCTCGAGCCCACGGGGGGCAGAGGGCACATCCCTTGAGGGGCTGCGAGCCCCCGGGGGCAGAGAGCACATCCCCCGAGGGGCTGTACCCTCGAGCCCATGGGGGGCAGAGGGCACATCCCCCGAGGGGCTGTCCCCTCGAGCCCCCGGGGGCAGAGGGCACATCCCCCGAGGGGCTGCGAGCCCCCGGGGGCAGAGGGCACATCCCCCGAGGGGCTGTCCCCTCGAGCCCACGGGGGCAGAGGGCACAACCAAGTGCGCGCATCCCGCGCATAAGCTGCAAGCGCCCGCGCCGGCGGCAGAGCGCACACCTTGATGAGGGCGATCGGCCCGCCGACCTGCGCCTCGGGTGAGACGTGGCCAATGATGAAGCCGTGCGAGCCGCCCGAGAAGCGCCCGTCAGTAATCAGCGCGACGTCCTTGCCGAGGCCCGCGCCCATGATGACGGACGTGGGCGAGAGCATCTCGGGCATGCCCGGCCCGCCCTTGGGCCCCTCGTACCTGATGACGATCACAGTACCCTTGTTCACCTTCCCATCCTCCACCGCCTGGCCGCGCGGCGGCGGGGAGGCCGGGCGGCGTGCGCGCGGCGCGCGAGCATCGCCGGGTGTGAGCGACGCCCCCGAGGCCCTCATGGCCTCCACGGCAGTCAGAGCTCGCCCAGCGCTAACCCTAACCCTAACCCTAACCCTAACCCTAGCCCTCGCCCAACGCCGGCGTGCGCGCGTGCGCGCGGCGCGGCCGCATGCACACCTTGAGCATGTCCTCCTCGCAGTCGAAGCACTGCGCGACGCCCTCAAACGCAAGGCCCTCCTTGCCGGTGATCTTTGCGACCGAGCCCTCGGGCGCAACATTGCCGTACAGGATTTGCAAATGGCCGCTCGCCTTGATCGGTGACGTCACGGGCACAATCACCTATGGGGCGGGCAGAGGGCAGAGGCGAAGGGCGGGCAGAGGGCAGAGGCGAAGGGCGGGCGGAGGGCAGGCAGAGAACGGGTGAAGGGCAGGCGGAGGGCAGGCGAAAGGGCAGGCGAAGGGCAGGCGAAGGGCAGGCGAAGGGCGGGCGGAGGGCGGGCGGAGAGCGGGCGGAGGGCGAGCACACGGCAATGCGCGTAATGGATCGACGCTCGGCGTGTGCCAAGGTTTGCCACAACTGTCGCGCTCGCTTGCCACGGCCGCGCGCGCGCGCCGCCGCGCCGCCGTGCGGCACAGCGCGACACACAGCGCGGCGTAGCGCGGCGCGGCGCTGTCCCCTCTTGCGCAGAGGCGTGCGAGCCGCCCTGCTCGGCGTCGCTCGAGCAGGCGCTGTCCGGTGCGCTGTCCGGTGCGCTGTCCGGTGTGCTGTCCGGTGGACTGTCCGGTGGACTGTCCGGTGGACTGTCCGGTGGACTGTCCGGTGGACTGTCCGGTGGACTGTCCGGTGTACTGTCCGGTGTACTGTCCGGTGGACTGTCCGGTGGACTGGGGCTGTGTGGCGGCGAGCCTGCGCGCCACCACCACCGCGCGCGCGGCGGCACGCACCTTCTGGCCGGGCGCGAGCTCGGGGCACGGCGCGAGGTTCTCCTTGATCGTCTTGCCCGTGACGGTGGGTAGGTCGCCCTCGAGCAGGCCCTCGGCCAGGAGGTACTTCATCACGGCGGGCGTGCCTCCAATCTTGTGCACGTCCTCCATCACGTACCTTGGCGGCGAATTGAAAAGGGGCGCGCGGGGGGCAGGGGGGTCAGCGCAGGGGCCACGCGACGAGCACACGGCCAGCGCGCGCGCGCGTGAGCGTCCGGCGCGCCCCAGCCCGCGCCCTACTTGCCCGAGGGCTTGAGGTCGGCGATGAAGGGGACGGTATCCGAAATGGCCTGGAACTCCTCGAGGCTGAGCTGCACGCCAACGGCACGCGCCATCGCGATCAGGTGCAGCACCGCGTTCGTCGAACCGCCGAGGGCCATGACCGTTACAATCGCGTTTCGGAATGCGGGCTTGGTCATGATGGCGGACGGCTTCAAATCGGCCTGGAGCAGCGCGCGCACGGCGGCGCCCGCGGCGAAGCACTCGGCCACCTTTTCCTCCGAGTTGGCCGGGTTGGACGACGAGTACGGCAGCGACATGCCCAACGCCTCGATCGCCGTCGCCATCGTGTTTGCCGTGTACATCCCACCGCAAGCGCCCGCGCCGGGGCATGCGTGCCGCACCTGCACGCGCGGCGCGTGGTGGCGCGAAGCGCATTGGCGCGAAGCGTGTGGGAGCAAGGCGTGTGGGAGCAAAGCGTGTGGGAGCAAAGCGTGTGGGAGCAAGGCGTGTGGGAGCAAGGCGTGTGGGAGCAAAGCGTGCAGATTGCGGCATTGGGGGGCTGGCGAACACGGGGCCACCTACTGACTGTGTGCAGGCCGCCCACCCACTGGCTGTGTGCAGACCACCCACCCACTGGCTGTGTGCAGACCACCCACCCACTGGCTGTGTGCAGACCACCCACCCACTGACTGTGTGCAGACCACCCATCCACTGGCTGTGTGCAGACCACCCACCCACTGACTGTGTGCAGACCACCCACCCACTGGCTGTGTGCAGACCACCCACCCACTGGCTGTGTGCAGGCCACCCACCCACTGGCTGTGTGCAGACCACCCACCCACTAGCTGTGTGCAGACCACCCACCCACTGACTGTGTGCAGACCACCCACCCACTGGCTGTGTGCAGACCACCCACCCACTGACTGTGTGCAGACCACCCACTGACAATAGACGGGAGGAAGGGGCAGGGTCCGCGTGGCTGCTGCGCTGGCCGGGAGCGGGCGGCGCAGCAATGGCGGCCGCGGCGCGAGCGCGCACGATGTCCTTACGAGCGCCCTCGTCGATCTTGCCCGAGAGGAACTCGCCGTAGCTGTGCGCAAGCGTGGGCACCGGCGGCGTGCGTGCGTGGCGGCCGGGGGGGGGGGGGGGGGGGGAGGTCGGTGTGGCGGGGCGGGGGGGGGGGGGGGGGGGGGGGGGGGGGGGGGGGGGGGGGGGGGGGGGGGGAGGGGGGGTTGGCAGGGCGGAGTGCACGCGCGCGCTCGGCCCGAGGTGAGGCAGGCGGTGCGTGGCGAGGGGCCAGGGCGAATGGCGAGGGGGTGGGAACCCACGCGCGCCTCAGCCCCACTTTGAGCCCCCGACCACCCAACGGCCTCAGCCCTTGCCCGTTTTAAAATCCGACACATAGGCAGGCCGCCAACGACACATAGGCAGGCCAACCCGTCGCGGCGCGGGCTCTCGCCTCGCACGCCGCATCGCGAGCGCGCGCCGCGAGCGCGCGCACGACTGGAAGGCGGAGACGATGTCGAGCGGCTCCTTCTTGCCCGGCGCGCAGCCCGCACGGATCGTGCCGCCGTAGACCATGAGCGCGGGCCGGTCGATACGGCCCATCGCGATGAGGCAGCCCGGCATGTTCTTGTCGCACCCGGCGATTGAAACGTTACCATCGTACCTGGGCGGTGGTAGGCACACACATGGGCGCGGTGGTAGGCACACAAAGGGGGGCGGGCACACAAAGGGGGGCGGTGGGGGGCACACACGGGGGTGGTGGTGGGCACACGAACGGGGGCGGTGGTGGGCACACAGGGGGGCGGTGGACACACAAAGGGGGGCGGTGGTGGGCACACACGCGGGCGGTGGTGGGCACACAAAGGGGGGCGGTGGTGGGCACACACACAAGGGGCGGTGGTGGGCACACGAACGGGGGCGGTGGTGGGCACACACACGGGGACGGTGGTAGGCACACGAACGGACCCGCCGGCGCCGCGCCACGCGGCCGCGCCACAGGCCACCGCCGCGAGCAGCGCGGCGCGGCGCCGGCAGCCATGCGCACCACTGCGCGGCCATGACTGTTTCGATGGAGTCTGCAATCAAGTCGCGAGACTGGAGCGAGTAGGACATGCCGTCCGTACCCATGCTAATGCCGTCGGAGACGCCGATCGTGTTGAAGCGGAGGCCGACGAGTCCCTCGGCGAGCACGCCGCGCTTCACGTGCCCGGCCAGATCGAGCAGGTGCATGTTGCACGGGTTGCCTTCGTACCTAATGCGGCAGGGGGGCAACGGCGACGGCGACGGCCACGCGGCGCGCGCCCAGCGCGCGCGCGGCGGCGCACGCGCACGCGCGCGCGAGCGAGGGTGGACACGCAGGCGTCCGCGTCAACAAGCGGGCTCGCTCGCGCGCGCGCGCGCACACAAGGAAGGGCGACGCGTGCGCGCGCACGCGCGGCGGCGTGGCGCGGCCGCGGTGCGCACGGCGTTGCCTCGGCCGGCGCGCCCGACACGCAGCGCGCAGCCGCGCGCGCGCGCGCGCGCCAAGGCGCAGCCGCCGCCGCGCCCGCCGCGCGCGCGGCCGCGCGCGCGGCGCGCCGCACCAGACGGACGCGATGCCGACCTGCGCTTTGCTCATGTCCGCTTCCGTGAGACCGGTGGCGTAGAGCATGGCCTGCGAGGCGCCCTGCGACTTGGGCTGCGTGATCCGCCGGCTCGTCTTGTTGGGCACGGCATCGCTCGACAGGCGGCGCAGCGCGCCGAGCGCCGAGCGCGCGCCGCGCGGGGCCGCGAGCATTTGCAAATGGGCCGCGCTGACGGAGGAGCAGGCCGCGTGCCAAGGGGCCGTTCAAAGCAAAAGCGATGGCGGGCGCCGGCGTTCCGACGAGTCGGTTGGGGCTCCTCGGCGTCCTGTTGTCGTGGGCTCTTCCCGGGAGTGCCGGGCAAGCCGTCGCTGGCGTGGCGCGCGCGCAGCGCTTCGCCGTCGAGCTGGACAAGCCGCCGGCCGAGCGGTGGGACGAGATCGCGCCGCAATTCCGCGATGCGTACATCGCCGCGACCACCGCGCTCTCCGCCAAGGCGTCCACGCACCTCGCCGTCGAGGCGGTCGCGCACGTGCTGCACGCGGCGCCGGCGCTCGCCGCGAGGCTCTACCCGGGCGAGCTGATGGGCGAGTTCGAGTCCATCGCCCGCGCCTTCAACCTCACCGCCGAGCACGTCGCCGCGAACGCGCTGCTCTACGACCTGACAGCCGCCGCGCGGCCGGGCAACGCGTCCGCGCGCGCGTGCACCAGCGTCGTCGCGCAGACGGCGAGCGGCGTGCTGATCCACGGGCGCAACCTCGACTACGGCAGCGCGGACGAGCTCAAGCGACTCTCGATCCTCGTCGACTTTCAGCGCGCCGGCGCGGTGCTGTACACGGCGACCACGTTTGTGGGCATGCCCGTCTTCAACACGGTCCAAAAGGCGGGCGGCTGCGCGCGAGACGCGCCGTGGTCTCTCAGCCAGAACGAGCGCGACCAGGGCGACATCCGCCTCAACTGGCTCCGCCTCCTCACCGGCACCACGCCGTCCACGTTCGCGCAGATCCGGCGCGTTGCCGACGGCGCGTGCTCGTACGGCGAGGCGCTCGGCCTCGTCTCCGCGCTGCCGCTGCCCGCGCCGTCCTACTTTGTACTCGCGGGCAGCCGGCCGGGCGAGGGGGCGGTCGTCGCGCGCGACCGCGACGCGCCCGTCGATGTGTGGCGCCTGCCCGCCCGGCCCGGGCCCGGGCCCGGCAATGATTGGTTCGTTCTCGAGACGAATTACGACCGGACGGCACAGCCCGCACCGCATGACCGACGGCGCGCGGTCGCCGAGCGATTCTTGCGGCGCTACGCGGCGCGCAACTTTACGCAGCAGGCACGTCACCGCTGCGGGAAACAGGGAGGGGGGGGGGGGGGGGGGGGGGCGTGCGAGCACGGCGCCGTGGCGCCTCTGCCAGCCCGCCGCGCTTGCAAGCCCCTCCCCCCCCCCTCCCCCCCCCCCCCCCCCCCCCCCCCCCACCCCCGACTGCGCCTGCCTCCTCGCCCAGCCCAGAATGACGCCCCACCCCCCCCCCCCCCCCTTTCCTTTCCCTTTTTGAATTTGTTTCCCGCAGGCGATGTGGCTTCTGCTCTCCGACCGGCGCGCCAACGCGAGCGCGGGCGAGCGCGGCATCTGGAACAACGAGACGATCTTCTCGCAAGTAATGGTGCAGGGACCGCCGCCTGCACAGCCGACGCTTCGCTTCCAGGTGCGCGGCGCCTTCCCAGGCCTCGCGCCGCTCACAGATGGGGGCGCCGCAATCATGTAGATGCGCCTGGGAGTCGGATGTCGGGGACAAGCGGGAAAGACGTGCGAGGAAAGCGGGAAAGACGTCTGGGGAAAGCGGGAAAGACGTCTGAGGAAAGCGGGAAAGGTCCTGTGCGCATTGCGATCGACAGGGGCAGCAGTCCCGTCATTGCCTCAGTGTGCGACGTGGTGACTGGTGAGCCGTGAGCCGTCGGTCACACTCGCACTTGTGCACCGACGTTGGTGTACACTCGCGACTGTGACCAGCTCTCAAAAGCGACATGGTGAGTGGATGAGAGCAGCGAGTGCTCTCGAAAGCAACGATGGAAGCCGCTCTCGAGATGACCACCAGCACACGCCCTGAGTGGGGGCCGCGCAGCGCATTCACGGTTTTGCGCCGCGCGCCCAGTGGCCGCCCACTCCGTCGCTCCACCTGCCAACTGCCCGCGCTGCCGCAGCGCGTCTGCGCGTGCCCTGCAGCCTCTTCCCCCGCCAGCGGGCGACCATCCGCCAGCGGGCGGCCCTGAATGCGCTGTCACGATGGGGAGGCTGGGGAGCTGAGAGGAGGACAGAATGGGGGCAGGCTGGTTGAGTCAAGGCAAGGGTCAAGGCAAGGTCGAGGCAAGGTCAAGGCAAGCTCCCAGTGGCATACTGCTGCGTCCACCGCTTGGCTGCGCAACAGCCGCGCGGCGCACGGCGCGCGACGTCGTGAGGCACCCGCAGCGCGCAGTGCGCAGTTCGCAACCGCCCAGCTTCCCCCTTGCCCTCCCCCCCCCCCCCCCCCCCCCCCCCCTCGCACGCTCCCATGCACGCGAGAAATGCCGCCACCGCCTCCGCACCACCGGGCCACCGCCGCCACCGCCACCGCCACCACCGCCGCCACCACCGCCACCGCCGCCGCCACCACCGCCGCCACCGCCGCCCGCTCACGCGCCCACTGCGCGCTCTGTCGCCGCGCCGAAGAACCGGCGCGCGCGCGCGCAGCCACGCGGGCGGAGGACGCACCCCGCCCGCCGCGCCGCCCGCTGCGCCGCCCGCTGCGCCGCGCGGTGCTTGAGGTGCGTTGGACGCACCTTCCTCAATCGCAGCGGCCTCGTTCGATTTCCAGTGGTCGGCCACGCCGGCATCGAGCGGGTCCTCCGGATTGGGCGCGGAAAGGAGCGCCTGAATTGAAAGCAGGACCGTCCGGACCTGCAGCGCCGGACTCCACTTGTCCTTGAGAATGTCAAGGCAGATTCGGCCTGCGCGCGCGCACAGCGCACGGGCGGCGCGGGCGGGCGGGCGGCGCGGGCGGGCGGGGCAGCGCATGGCCAGGAGGGCGGGCCGCGCGGGCGGGCAAGGCCGGGCGGGCGGGCGGGCGGGCGGGCGGATGGGCGACGGGTGGGGCGGGCGAGCGGGCGGGCGGGCGGGCGGGCGGAATGAGCCATGCGGGTGGGTGGCAAGGAGGCCACGCTGCGCGTAGCGCGCGCCGCGCAGCACCGCGCCGCGCAGCACCGCGCCGCGCAGCACCGCGGCGGGCAGCACCGCGGCGGGCCGCACCGAGCTTGTCAATGTTGGGGTGGTAGATCTTGGTGAGGAAGCGAACTTTTGGCGGGGCCATGGGGTACTCTTCAGGCAAGAAGAGCTCCAGACGAAAGATGCCGCCTGGATGCGACGGGCGCGCGGCGCGGCGCGGCGCGGGCGCGCGGGGTGGCGGACGGGCGCGCGGCGGGTGGGCGGCCGTTTGGCGGGTGGGCGGCCGTTTGGCGGGTGGGCGGCCGTTTCGAGGGCGGGCGGCCGTTTGGGGGGCGGGCGGCCGTTTCGGGGGCGGGCGGCCGTTTGGTGGGTCGGCGGCCGTTTCGCGGGTGGGCGTGAAGAGGGGCCGTGCTGCGAAGGGGCACGTGCCCAAGGCGGGGTCGTGCTTTAGGTGGTGGAGAGAGGGACCTGCCCCTGCCCCCACCCCTGCGCGCGGCGCGCGCGCGCGAGCGTGCGCAATGTCTGCCTGCCCTGCCCACCCGGCACGGCGGTGCCGCGCACGCGTGCGGCCCGCGCCTCGCGTTACGCGTTACGTGTCACGCGCAGACGCCGCGCCCTGCAGGCAGCCACGCCGCGCACAGCCGCATGCGCTGGCCCGTGGCCGCATGGCCGGAATGGTGGGGAGCGGCAACCCCGGCACGCGCCGCTGCGCGGTTGACCGCGGCACAGCCGTGCCGCGGTCGCGCGGAGCGATGCGCAGAAAGGCGCGGCACCTTCAAAAGGGGACGTCGCGGGGCCGGCGAGCACCACGTTGAAGTAGCGCAGGTTATCTTGGTACGGGGATGCCGAGATGCCCGCGACTGCGACGGTCCGAGCCGGCACGCGACAGCGGCGCGCGCGCGCGCGCGCGACGCGAGGGGCGCGTGAGGCGTGCGCGTTCACAGAGGCGGGCGTTCGACGGGGTGCAGGATCGACGGCGTGTGCGGCGCGCGCGTGAAGAGCCTAGGCGCGCCAACACGCATGCGCATCGCGAGGCCGCAAGCCCGCCGCGAGCCCGCCGCAAGCCCGCCGCGCGAGCAAGGCGCGCACCCGGCTCGGAGAGCAGCCGCTGGGTCTCCTGCGCGGCGCGGGCGGACAGGGAGCGTACCAGGCGCGCGCGCGCGCGCCGTGGCGGCGATGTGGTGAGCGACGGCGCGCAGATGCACCCTCCCATGCGAGCCACCGCGCGCACCGACGCGCGCCCGCGCGGCGTGGCACACACCTTCTGGATCCGCCGCGGGAGCTCGCCCATCGTTCACCCCTCCTTGTTGGACGACTTGGACCGCGCGCTTCCGGACGGTCCCGTATCCGAAAGCCTCACGGGACGTTCCGGCTTCCGACAGCCGTCGAGCGGGCCTAGGCACGGCCGACGGCTGGATCTCGCGCTCCTCGGGAACGCACGCGCCTGCACCGGGCCTGGCTGCGCGGCCGACAAACAGCACAACGTTTGCCAGGTGGGGGTCCGGTGCTTGGAGTGCGTGGTGCGCGAACCGTGTCGAGTCGAGAGTGATCAAGCGATCAGTGCAATCAGCGGGCCGAGACCCGTGGCCATGGGCGATCGGCCAGTCAATCAGCGAGAGTCGTGTCCGAGCGTGGTGTCAGCGCGCCGCCGAGCGAGCAGTTCATCGTGTGCACGTGGCGAGGGCGAGGCAGCCGCTCGGCGTCGCTCACAGCCGCGCGAGGCCGCCTGCGCCCGAGCTGGCGCGCGCCGCCGGGCGCCACGAGAGCGGCGGCGTCCCGGAGCGGCGCGCGGCGGCCGAGCAGTGCTCACGCGCGCAGCGCGAGCTCGCGCCGCGCGCCTGGCACACCGCGCGCGCGGGCGAGCGCGAGGCGAGCGGCGAAGACGAACACTCGCCGTCACCGAGCGCCACGACGTTGCTGAAGCTGCTTGACTGGGAAAGCCGGCTGCTCGCACGCCACATGCGCGCGGCGAGCTGCAGGTCGCAGCAGCGATCGGGCGCGGCACGTGCGCCGGCGGGCTCGGCATTCGCGTGCGGCGCGTCGACGGCGAGCGGCTGCGGCAGGCGCGATGGTGTGGGGTCTGCGCCCGCGTGGCTCGGCCTCACGTCCGCTTGGGGCTCGGCGCGGCCGACGAGCGCGCCGCACCGCACGGCACTGACGGCGCGCGGCGGCGGCGGTGGCGGCGACGGGGCGACCGCCGGCGAGCCGGCGGGGCGCACGACGATGACGCTACTCGGCATTGCCTTTGTGCGCGTGCGACCAAAGCCCGTCGTGACGGTCGCGCGCGCGATCGTGCTGCGCGGCGGCGGCGGAGCGGTGGCGGCGACGGCCGACGGCGCGTCGCCGGCGGCCGCGCTGCCGCCGGCGGACTGGACGGAAGGGCCGGACGCGCTGCTCCCACCGCTGCTCGTGCTGCCGCGGCTCGTCGCGCGGCTGCTGCTCGACTGCAACTCGCCGTCACCGGCGCCGCAGCGCCGCTTGCGAGGCATGCACGACCACGCGCGCTGCTGCGCCACGCGGCCGTGCGCACCGTCGGCGCTCGGCTGCGGCGCGGGCGCGCCGCGCGGCTCGCAGACGCGCTTGGCGAGCATGGCGAGCGCGAGCGTAGCGGCGATAATCGCGGCGAGCGGGAGCGCGAGGACAAGCGTGAGCCGCAGCCAGCCTGAGTAGTCCGCGTGCAACGCGCAGCGCGGCGACTTGACCGTGCTCGAGCAGACGGGGTAGAGCGCGTGCAAGCCAGCGATGTCGTCCGCGCGCGGGCACGCGCGCTCGAGGTGCTGCGTAAACTTGAGCATGAGCGAGCCGCCGGCGGGCGGCTCGGCGGCGGGATGGACGCGACGGGCCCAGCGACCGTCCGCGCCGCACTCCGCGTGGCCGCCGCCATTCAGACCGCCCGTGCGCATGTTACGCTCGAACGCGACGGCCTCGTCCGGGTGGCCGAGGCCGAGCGCGTGTCCGACCTCGTGGTTGAGCGCAGACTGGAAGTCAAAGCACTGCCAGCACGGCGCGAAGACGCGTGCGTAGAAGATAGGCGGGAACACGACGAAGAAGATCACGACGGCGAGCGAGCACCATGGCATAGAGCGCGGCGCGCGCGCCGTGCACGCCGCGCGCCGCGGTGGCGGCGGCGCGGCGGCGGTGGCGGCGGCGGCGGCGAGCTGCGGACTGCCGGCCGCGCCCAGCCCGAGACGTGCAGCGGCAGCGGCCGCGCGCGCGTCCACCGCCATGATGCAGCCGTCGCACGCGCCCATCTCGAAGACGAGCAGGATGGCGACGCGCTTCACTGCGAGCGACGCGCACGCGCACCACGCAAAGGCGAGGATGGCCTGCCCGATGCGCACGTAGTCCGTCCCGTCGGGCGGCTTGCGGTGGAAGCGCGAGCACCAGCTCGAACTGTACCAGCACACGTTGGCGTTAAAAGTGATGCGCGCCTCCTTGATCTGCCGGCCACGCGCCATCAGCTTGCCGTCCGTGCGGCGCACGCCCCGTGCGCCTTCGAGCACGATCGACGTGAAGGCCGCGCGCACCCCTTCCGGCGAGGCGTAATCTTGCGCCGAGCGGCCGGCGCGCGGCGCGTGCACGATGATCTCGGGCTCGATGCAGCCGCGCGCGGCCGCCTTGTCGTACGCCCAGATGCGCGCACTGCCGCCGGACGCGTTGGTTGCGCCCGCGTCCGCGTCGTGCTGCGGCCCGCCGAGGTTGGCAGAGGACGAGACGGCGGAGGGCGAGCAGCGCTCGGCGCCCGCGTCCAAAAAGTGGACCGCCTGGTGATGCGCAGACCAGCTCTCAAAGGCGAGCGCGATCGAGCTCAAGAGCTGCTCGCACGTGATGAACGGCGCCTCGCCGGAGAAGGTGGGCAGCATCGCGTCGCAGAAGTCCTTGTCAACCGCGTACACGAGCGAGCCGCCGAGCCCTGCGTCCGCATGGCCGCCGGCCTGGAGACTCGGAGGCGCCCAACGCCAGGCGGTGTCGACGGGGCTGCGCGCGTCGCTGTGCAATAACGACCACGCGTCGGCGCTGACGGCCAAGAAGGCGGGAAGGAAGAGCGCCCACGACGCGCGCATGTCGAGGTCGTCCCAGGTGGACGGGTTGGGCGGGGCCTGCTTTGCTGGTGCGGCGACTCTCTTTTTAGCTCTGGTCCAGGATGGCGCGCGCAGAGGCTTGGGGGGCGGGCGCGTACTCGGTTTTTGAGGACGAGCAGCCCGCGTGCGAGCTCATGCGCGGAGCTTCTTCGCAAAGCGCCGCTGGTGCACCGGCCGCCACCGCGTCGCCTGAGCCCCCCACCGCCGCGCCGCTCCCGGCCGAGGCGCCGCTCCCGCACTCGAGCGCGGGCATGCGCCGCATGATGAGAGCGATGCAGAGGCCCACCAATGCGCGCAACACCTCGGCCTTCTCGTTGCTCGGCGATGGTGACGACGCTACGGGCATCGACGGTGCGCGCGCGCGCGCGCGCGCGCGCGCGCGCGCCTCACGGTGCGAGCGCACGCTGACGCGCCGCCTGACATCGCGCCGCCCGCCGTGCTGCCGCAGTGGACCTCGAGGTGGCGATCGGGCTCAAGGTGCGCTGGATGCAGGCCTTTTGGGAGATCTTTTTCATCCAGCTCTTTGCGCCCTACTCGACGCCGTACGCGTGGGCGCGCTACGGTTGGCAGGCGGTCGTCAACATGAAGGTCGCGCTCATCGTGCCGCCGCTCAGCTCGCTCAGCTCGCCGCGCCATGCGCTCGAGCTGTCAGTGTACGCGCTCACGTGGGCGCTCGTCACCGCAGTGATCGCCATCTACGCCGCGCGCCATCGCGACCTCGCCGAGCAGGGCATCACGTTTGCGGAGCTCACGATCGCTCTCGTCATGTTTGTCACCCATCGCTTCATGGTCGGCGTCAAATACGCAACGATGACTGCGGGCGAGCTTCGGCTCTTCCTCGTCGCGCCGCAGGCGCGCGCCGATGCGTACAATGCGCGCATCCAGCTGCTCTCCGGCGTGTGGGACCCGCAGATCGATATGGTGTACAGGGAGGTCACGCGCGCGTGGCGACATGTGCTAACGAGCGGCACGCTGCCGCACAAGTCGGCGTGCACGCACACCCTGCACTACTCTTTTAAAGTCGAGCGCGGGCAGGAGGCACGATGGCGGAATCTCCTCGCGCCACTCGGCGATGCGTCGCCATTCGTCAGCGCAAGCCGCGACGGCGGCGAGCGGCGCGCGCTCACGCCGGCGGCCGTGCAGGTGGACGACGTGCTGTGCGCGCTCGTGCTCCGCTCCACCGCCGCCGTCGTGACGCCGCGCTTCAAGAAGCGGTGCGCGCGCGTGCGCCGGGCTCCCTCCCTCCCTCCCTCCCTCCCTTCCCTCCCTCCTTCCCGTGGTGTTTTCGCGCCCCGCTCGCCGGCGCGCCCGTCTGCGAGCGGCCGCCTCCGACGGGCGTGCGCGCGCGCCCGCGCGCTCCGTCTCGGCCATGGCCCGCGCGCGCTCCGTCTTGGCCACGGCCCGCTTTCGACGCTGCGCAGCTGCGAGTGGGCGTCGAGCATGCTCGGCCTCGCGTTCAGCGCGATGCCCGCATGCCTTCGCGTCATCGAGGGGCTGCCTCCGCTCGGGCGCACGCCGTGCGCGGTCGCGTTCGCCGTCTGCTGCGCGATCCTTACGATGACGTGGTGGAGGACGCACTGCCTCTTCCTCGTGACGATCGGCTCGTACTACGAGCGCATCGCCGTCGAGCGCGAGATGCTCTCCGCGCTCATCACCGAGCACGACGGCCCTGTCCTCGCCGAGCACGAGCTGCGCGCCGCGCGCCACGACGACGCGTGCGACGACGCGGGCGCGCCGCCCGCCGCCGCCGACGCCGCCGCCGACGCCGACGGCGCCGCCGACGGCGACACGGGCGCGGCGCCACGCAACGCGCTCGACGCCTCGCGTCGCAAGAGCGCACGCGCGGTGGAGGAGGCACGCGTGCTGCGCGCGCTCGCGCGCGCGCACTGGCAGTGCGGCGCGCCCACCGAGCGCGTGTCCGACTGGCCGACGCTCTCACTCGACTCGCCGTCGGCGGTGCGTGTCTTCGCGCTGCTGTGGAAGCTGCAGCTCTCGTACGGGCGTGCCTACGCGCTGCGCATGACCATATACAACACGCTCACGTGCGCCGTCGCCGCGCTCGTCTTCGCCCTCCTGCTGTGGGGGGTGGTTCAGCATGGCCGCCTGCTCGACTCGGTGGACGGGCCGGCGAGCGAGGGCGCGGGCGCGGGCGGCGCGCATTACGGCAGCCATGCTGAGCATGGCGGCGCGGGCACGCTCGAGCTGCGCCTTGCGGCGGAGGACCGGCTCATGCTGCGCGAGTCGCTCCCCGTCAACATGAGCCTGCTGCTCACTGCCGTTCTCGCCGCCATCTTTTACTGGCATCTTCGCGCCGGCTCGCGCGCGAACGAGCAGGCGCGTGCGCGCGCGCGCGCCCACGCGCGGCCGGCCGCGCCGCTGACGCGATCTCGCGCGCGCCGCGCGCGCGTCGCGGCGTCCGGCGTTCGCTCGCCCGCCCGCCCGCCCGCCCGCCCGCGCGCGCGCCCGCCCCCTGGCAGGTGGAGACGCTGCAGTTACATATGCTCGCGGGCGTCACGTCGGCGCACGCGACGCTCGAGCAGCTCAACCACTTCGAGAAGTCGGTGCCGCACGGCTCGGCGCAAGCGGCCGGGCTGCTCTCGGCTCGGCACCTCGCGCAGCAGGCCGTCGAGCTCCTGCAGCACGAGATCGCCGCAATGAGCGTCCTCGCGTCGCTCGAGCCCGTTCGCTTCCTCGGCGTGAGGGCTTCCATGTCACTCGCGCGCGGCTTCGGCACGTCGATCCTGACGGCGGCTGTCGTGCTGCTCGACCGTGTGTATGGTGTGAGTGTCTTGCCGTACCTGCACATCCTCGACCCGGGGCTCGACGACCGCCGGCGATGAGGAGGCGGTCGGCCACCGCCCCCTGGAGTCTGACAGTTTTTGGACGGCTGTGCTCCTCGACTCGAGTCTGACCAAACTTCAAGCAGACACACACGGAAAACTAGGCGGCCGCCGTTATCAAAAATCGCCTCAGAACCGCATCGACGCGACGATCGCATCGAGCTCCGCCTTGACGTCCGCGTACCCCGGCTCCTCGGCCTGCGCCGTCAGCGTGACGAGAAAGTCCGCGCCGGTCGGCGAGCTGCTCAGGCCAAAGGCGGTGCGCAGATGGCGTGTGGGCCCACTCTCAAACTCGAGCACGTACTCAAACTCGTAAGTCTTTCCCTTGTTTGCCGAGGCGAGCACGCGCGACGTCACGCCCGGCGTGCCGGCCGGCGGGACAAGCGTCGCGAGCACGTCAGCGGGCGAGCCGAAGCTTCCGAGCGACATGTAATCACCGCGGATGGAGTTGATTGCCAAGAAGGCGTAGGCTGGCGCCGTGCCCGACGGCCCAGCGCCCGACTTGCTCACGATCACGAGCGGCAGCTGCGCACGGTCGAGCGTCTTCTTGTCGAGCGCCCAGTCGGACGGGTAGCTAAAAGAGACGCCGCTCGCCGCGTCCGTGTAGACGGACGTGGGCGCAGCAACAACGGCGCGCGGCAGCGCGATGAGCGCGGACGACGATGCCACAAAGCTCCGTCGGGTGGTCGTCGTCGTCGAGTGCGAGCATGACAGCGCAAAGAGCACGACGACAGCCATCGCAGGCCAAAAATGGCATTCCAGGGCAGGCTAAAAGCGATGCGCCCTGAAATTCCCGCGCAAACCCCTCGCGCGATTTTTCGCCGCCTCGTCGCCGTCAGCGCAAGGATGCTTGCCTTCCGGACCTGCATGCTCGCTGCGCTTGTCGCGGGCGCGGCCCTTGCAGCGCCACCAACGCTGTGCGCGCAGTGGATGCCCAGCCGCCTCCCGGCGGCTCGGGCCACCGCGCGCAAGACGACCGTGACTTCACCGATCGCTCGCTTGCGGTTGCTCCGGCTGCCGCTGCAGCAACAGCAATCGCCTTCCCACGGCACTCCGCCCGCGCCGGCGCGCAGCTCGATGCCTTCTGCCCTCACGCACCGCAAAAGCGCGCGCGCCGTGCGCGCCTCCCGCGCCGCACGCGCGTCGCCGCGCCCACCAGGCATGGCAGCGTGATCGAGATCACCGATCACGGCGCCGGCGACAACCGCCGCGAGCTTCAGGACGGGTTGCCACCAAGTCCCCCACCGCCAAGCCCACCCCCACCAAGCCCACCCCCACCAAGCCCGCCACCGCCAAGCCCGCCGCCGCCAAGCCCGCCACCGCCAAGCCCGCCGCCGCCGAGCCCGCCGCCGCCGAGCCCGTCGCTGCTTCTGCTCGAAGACCTGCCACCGCTCCGCCGCCGCTAGGCTCCATTGCCGAGGCCAAGTCGCCACACTTCGCAAAGCGATTGCGTGTAGAGCAAGGCGCGTCGACGATCGACTGGGCTAGCGAGGTGAACACTCCGGCCCGCGCCGTCTCGCTCGCGCGCTCGCGGACCCGCTCGCAGCACGCTCGCGGACCCATTCGCCCGGGCAGCTCCGCGCCGCGCTGGCGCTCGCACCGAATCACACCAACGAATGCCAGCCGCGCCGTCAACTGAATGTGCACGCCAAAACTGTCGTCCCTGCTACCGCAGTGCTCTGCGCGCTTTCACTCGCGCCACGTTGCACGCCGACGCTGGCGCGTCGTTGAGCGCAGGCACACAGGCCGAAATCAAATAAAAATCACCAAAGCAATGGCTTCCCATGCAATCTTTGGCCTACTGGTCCTCTGCGGCGCGAGCGCGCACGCGCCGCCGCGGGGTCGCTCGCCGGAGGGGCCAGTGCTGCCGACGCACGGGGTTGTGGGCGCGTGTGCCGCGCCTGCCGCGCGGCCGTGCGGCGTGTGCGTCGTGACGGACGTGGACGACACGCTCAAGTCGAGCGGCGGCTGGATGCTCGGCGGGATCGCGCTCGGCGGCGTGGACAGCTCGTTCAGCCGCGGAAGCTATTACCCGGGCGTCGTGCAGTTCGAGCTCGAGCTTTCGCTTCACGGCCTGCCTCCCGGGCAACCGCCGCACGATGCGGCGATCCTCACCGCGCGCGCGGTCGAGCTGCTCGCCTTCCTCGAGATCGCGCCCGACTCGCCGCTCTGCGAAAGGTTCCGCGCGGCCGGCGCGGAGATGGGCTGCGAGTGGCGGGTGGGTGACGTGCTCTACGGCTCGGTGCAAGAGTGGATCTGCCAGGAGCGCAAGGGCGCGCGCAAGGTGCGCAACTTTGCGCAGCTCGCCGCGCGCAGGCGCGCGGCCGCGCGCGGAGAGCCGGCGGCCTTCATCTTCTGTGGAGACAGCGGCTGGTCGGAACGCGACGAGGAGGCGATCGACGGCATCTCACAGACGCGCCTGCTCTCCGCCGCCTTCGTCCACGTCGTCTCGGACGACTGGTCCGCGGGCGCGCCGCGCGTGCCGCCCGACCGCACCACCGCCGACGGCGTGCCCGTCGCTCACTTTCTGACGTACCCAGGCGCGGCGCTCAAGGCGGCGCGGCTCGGCCTGCTCGGCGCGAGCGCGCTCCTGCGCATATGCGCGAGCGCGGAGCGCGACGCCACCCGCGACCCGCGCAACCTGCCGGCCGGCGGGTTGAACGACGCGCTGCTGCGCACGGACCTCGCCGAGGCGCGCGCGTTCGCCGCCTGCGCCGAGCGCGCGCCGGCCGCGTCGGCGCGTTGGCCGGCCGTCGGTGCGGCCGATGCCGGCGCGGGCAAGCAGCCGGCCGCCGACGGCGACGCGTCGCCGCTCCTCCCGGCCCGATGATCGAACCGCTCAAGCCCTGTTGTGCACGCGCGCCTGGCCGAGCGCGTGGGAAGGAAAGCCCCCTCGCCGGAAAAGATGAAAGAACGAGGCAACGAGGGGGTGCTCGGTGTGCTGCACGTGACCACCTAGCGCGCCTCGCTCACGCGCCTCTCTGCTGCGGGTTGGGCTCGCACTGCGCCTGCGCCTCGCGCGCGCGCGCGCGGCACTGCGTGCACGCGTCGTCGTCGTAGTAGCGCCACTTGTAGTCCTTGAGCAGGCAATTGCAGCAGAGATGTTCGAGGTGGTCGAAGCCGTCGAACGAGCACACGCTCGCGTCCGCCCGGTTCATCGGCGATCGTTTCGTGCCGCACTCGCACGTGCCCGTCGCCATGCCCACCATTCTTTTTGTCCTCCCAAGGCCGGGTCGCTCGGCACGGCGCCCACGCGCGGCGAGGAATGGACGCGAGCGGAGGGGCGAGCGAATCGAGGAATGAGAGCGACAGCGGCGTGGCGCACCCGGAGGTGACGCGGTTGAAGCAGGAGGCGGGAGAGGCGTACCGCGCGTGCGAGTACGCCGTCGCGCAGGAGCGGTACACCGCCGCGCTCGACATGCTCGACGAGACGGTGCGCGACGCGCGCGCGGCGCCGCTGCTGCGCGCGGCGCTCCTCGTGAACCGCGCGATGGCGCAGCTGCAGATGCGCACGCAGTGCGACTCGCGGCGCGCGCGCGAGCGAAACGAGCTCGCGACGCTCTCGGTCGCCGACTGCACTGCAGCGCTCGAGCTCCACCCGTCGGGCACCAAGGCGCTGTACCACCGCGCGCGCGCGCGCGACCTCCTCGGCTGGCGCGACGAGGCGATCACCGACCTGCAGCGGCTGCTCAAGACGGCGCCCAACAACCCGACGGCGCGCAGGCTGCTTGAGCAGCTATCCGGCGACGCGCCGCCCTCGCCCACCGCGCGCGCCGCGCGCTCCGCCGTGGGCGGCGCGCGCTCGCCCGTCGCAGTCGCGCCCATGGCGAGAGCGGACGGAGGCGCGCCGCCTCCGCACGCGCTCGCCGATCCGCTCAGCCTGCCCGTCTGTCGCGGCGTGAGCTGCTCGGGCGAGCGCGCGCGCAGCGGCGCCCTCGACGCCGAGCGCGACGCCAAGGGTGCGATCGACGCGGTGCAGCGGCCGCCGCCGCACGCCGCCAACGGCGGCGGCGCGTTTGACGCCCCACGCCGCGACGACGTGCGCGTGCGCGCGGGCGCGCCCGCCGCCGCGCTGCGGCCAACGCTCGGCAGCTCGACCCATGCCGGTGGCGCCGCGCCCGCATCCGCACCCGCACCCGCGGTAACCGTCGCCGCGGTAACCGTCGCCGCGCTGGCCGCGCGCATGGACGCCTCGCGCATGGCCGACGCCTCCGACCTGCCGCCTGGTGCGCCGCGCGCGTCAGCGCTCCACCGGCAAGTCGCGGCGGCTGCAGCGGCTGCAGCGGCGGCGCGCAAGGCCGTGCTGCCCGTCGCGATTGCCACGCCCGTCGCGCGCGCCGAGCCGCGGGCCTCCGCCACCGCCTCCGCCTCCGCCTCCGCCTCCACCTCCGCCTCCGCCTCCGCCTCCGCCTCCGCCTCCGCCTCCGCCTCGCCGCCGCCATGGCCCGCGCAGCCGCCGCGTGGCGCGCCCGAGCGCGGCGCGTGCGCCACGGCCGCGCGTCGCGGCTCCCCGTCCGCGCCGGCGGTCGGGCGGCGGAGACGCGCGCGCGCGCTCGCACGCGCTGTGCTCTCCGAGCTGCTGTGCGAGGCGTTGCCCCTGGCGCTGCTCCAGTGCGCATGGCTCGCTACTTTCCCGCTCATGCTCGGCACGTGGCACGCGGCGCGGCGCGCGCCGTCGCGCCGCGCGGGCGGCGGCGGCGACGACGACGGCGACGACGACGCGGCGGCGCCGGCGCGCTCTAGCGAGGAGCGCGCGGCCGCCGCGCGGCCGCCGCGCGCGCTCGACGCGCGCGTGCCGCCGCTCGGCGCCGCCGTGGGCGTGCGCGCGCGCGTGGTCGCCGTCGCGCCGGTCCTTCTCGTCAGCCCAACGCCGCCGGACGCGCGAGCGGCGCGCCGCGCGCGCGCCGGCGCGCCGGCAGCGGCGCGCGGCGGCGGCATGGGCGGCGGCGGCGGCGGTGGCCGAGGCGGCGGTGGCGGAAGCGGCGCGGGCGGCGAAGCGGCCGCTCGCCTCAGCTCGGATGGCGGCTCTGCGGGTTGGGTCGACGGTTGGGTCGACGGTTGGGCTGACGGTTGGGTGGGCGGTGGGTGGGCGGGCGGCCAGCCGCGCGGCCTTGCATACGCTTCCAACATCATCGCACTGGACGACGAGGGCACGTTGCACGTGGCGCCCGTCGCAGCCGGCGGAGGCGCCGCGGGCGGAGGCGCGGCGAGTCATCCGCTCGCCTCTGCGCCCGCGACTCCATTGCTGAGCGCCGCCGAATTTCGAAAGATCGCCGCGCGCGCGATCTCGCCGCCGCCGCCAACGCCGCCGCCGCTGCGGACGTCGGCGGCGACGCCGGCGGCGACTTCGGCAGGCACGCGCGGCGCGCGTCAAGCTGGCGGCGGCGGCGTTGGCGGCGGCGGCGAGATCGCGCAGCGCACCGATGGGCTCGCGCGCGTGGGTAACGGCGTGGGTAACGGCGTGGGTAACGGCGTGGGTAACGGCGTGGGTAACGGCGTGGGTAACGGCGCACGCGCGCGTGGCAGCGATTCGCCGCCGGCGGCGGGCGAGTGCGCGGGCGCGGCCGGCCGCGTGTCGCGCGGATATCGTGGTGGCGAGCATGATGGCGAGCATGATGGCGGACGGGGTTTTAAGGCGGCGTGCGAGGCCGTCGAGCTTGACGAGGACGCGTGTGGTCACGCCGACGCCGACGCCGACGCCGACGCCGACGTCGACGCCGGCGACGGCTGCCGCGAGCGCCCGGCCGCGACCGCGGCCGACGGCGCGGACGGCGAGCGCGGCAGCGGCGCGGGTTGCGAGCGCGGCAGCGGCGCGGGCTGCGAGCGCGGCAGCGGCGCGGGCTGCGAGCGCGGCAGCGGCGCGGGCTGCGAGCGCGGCAGCGGCGCGGGTTGCGAGTCGCTCGAGATGCCGACACACATGGCGAGCGCGCCGCCTTCAGCTGACGTCCTGCGCTCGCTTGTCGGCATCGGCGGCAACTGCGGCGCCATCGTGGCCCTGTGGCCGCTGCGTCCGGCGCTGCTGCCGCCGCCCGGACCGCAGCCGGCGCCGCGCGCGCCGGACGCGCCGTTCGGCGCGGCCGGCGGCGGTGCGTTGCGCTCGCTCGCCGCCGTCGCGTGCGCGCCCGACCGCGCCGCGCCCTTGCCCGCCGTCGTGACGCTCGTCGCGCTGAGCGACGGCGTGGACGGCGCGCGCGGCGCGGCGTCGGCCGACCGCCGCTTTGTCCGCTCGCGTTCGCTTCTCGTATCGACGCACCGGACGCACCGGACTCACCGGACTCACCGGACGGGCACGTCGACCCGTACGAGCACAGCCGAGGCGCGCGCGCAGAGCGACGGTGCGACGGCGCGCTCGGCTGCCGAGCGGCGCGCGCACGGGGTGGCGCGCGCGCTTCCAGCCGCGTGGGTGCATTTGCCCACGTGGCCGGCGCCAGCTTCGTTCGGCGGCGGGCGGCTGCACGGCTTCTGCACGTCCGTGCAGCTCGTTGCGGACGCGCGCCAGCTCTCTCGCGCGCTCGGGCACGCGCCGCTCGTCGGCGCGCTGCCGCTCCCGCCGCCGCCGCCGCCGCCGCGCTGCGCGCAGCACGCGCCGCCCGTCGCGCCGTGCCCGCGGCCGATGCCGCCGCCGCCCTCGCCTCCTCCGCGCGTGGCGCCGAATTCGTCAGCGCCCGCCGACGACGGTGACATTCACGACGGTGACATTCACGATGGCGGCGTTCACGATGGCGGCGTTCACGATGGCGGCGTTCACGATGGCGGCGTTCACGATGGCGGCGCTGCCACGCCGCACGCCGCCAGCGTGCGCAACAAGGTGCCGCGCGCCGCGCACGCCGCCGCGGCCGCCGCGCCGGCCGCCGACGCGGCGCGGCGCGGCGCTCGCCGCGGCCCCGGCGCTGACGGCGACGTGGGGGCAGCCGCCGCGCAGGTGGCGGCCGGGCAGCCGAGCGCCGAGCGCGCGGCCGGCGCGTCGCCATCGCTCGCACCTTTCCCGCCTCCCCTCCCGTCGCGCCCGCCACCGCCGCCGCCGCCGCCGCCGCCGCCGCCGCCGCCGCGCGGCGCGCGCGCGGCGCACGGCGCGCGGGCGGGCCTTGCGCCGCTGCTTCTCACCGTACATGAAACGGCCGAGCTGCGCCGCCATGCTGCCGGCCGGGTGTACCGCCTCGCGCGGCCGGCGCAGAGCCTCCTCGTCCTCGCGCACGCGCACACGCCCGGCGACCGTTTCGACCGTTTCGACCGTTTCGGCCGTTTCGACCGTTTCGTTCTTGGCGTCGCGCCGTTCCGCGACGTGGCCGCGGCGGCCGATGCGGCGGCGCGCGCGGCGGAGGGTCGCGCGGCCGACGCGGCGCGCGCCGCGCGCGCCGTGGCGCGCGCGGCGGCGATGGCGGAGAGGGCCTTCGCGACGCACTTCGCACGTGGCACGCCAACCGACGGATCGGTTGGCGAGCGAACCGTCGGCTGGCAGCCGACGCCAACCGATGAGTCGGCCGCCGAGGCGACCGGTGCTTTGCGCACCGCGCCGCTGACGCGCGCGGTGCGCGACCACTCGCCGCCGTCGACGTCGCCGCCGCCGATTTGGCCGCAGCCGTGGCGCGAGGGCGCGGCCGCCACGCTTACCGCCGCGCCGCCGCCGCCGCCGCCCGCGCCGCCGCGCGTCACGCTCGAGACCGTGATCTGTGCCGCGCCTGTGCCGCTCGGCGACACGGGCATTCTCGAGTGGACAGCGGGCGCCGCGCCGCTCGACCTGTTCTACGCGCGCACCAACCGCCACCTCGTCGCCTTCCGCCTGTCACCGGCGGACCCGCCGGACCCGACGGACCCGACGGACCCGACGGACCCGACGGACCCGACGGACCCGACGGACCCGACGCCGCCGGTCCGCCGCGCGCCGCGCGCGCCGCACCGCCAGGACGCGGACGCCGCCGCTGCGATACGGGACGACGACGACGACGACGACGACGACGACAACCACGACGACGCTCACCGGGTGCGTGCGCGGCGCGGCGCGGCGCTCGCTCTCGCACACCGCTGCCGCCGCTTTGCGCGCGCGCGTGGCGCGCGCGCTTTCTCCGCGCACGCGCGCGCGGCCGCGCGGAGCCCACCAGCCACGCGCGCGCGGCCGCACCGCAGCTGCCGCGGCCGCGCGCCGCTCGTCGCAGCGCCACACGCCGCGCGTACCCGCCGCGTACCCGCCGCGTACCCGCCGCGTAACCGCCGCGTAACCGCCGCTCATCTTTCCGCTGGGCACATGCCGCCCCTTTTCGCCTCGGCGCGCGCAGCAGCCCGCGACGCGCTGGCGCTGCGACGCCATCGCCACCGCCGAGCTCGACGACGCGCTCCCGCTTGACCAGCCGTCGGCGCAGACCGCCGCCAACCTTCGCGCGCACGCGCCGCCGCGCAAGGCGGCGCGCCCATCGCCCGACGACAGCCGCGCCGACGCCGCCTCTTGGCCGCCATCGCCGCACGATGGCCGTCGGCTCCTCGCGCTGCCCGGCTACGTGGCCGTACTCGACGCGACAGGCCGCGCGCACCGCCTGTTCAACGCCTCTGCGCTCGAAACGCCGCCGATGGCCGCCGCTGCCGCGTCGGCGCGCCGTGCGAGGGATTGGGGAGTGCGCAGCGCGGGCGGTCACGTGGGCGGAGGCGCGGGCGGTCAAGTGGGCGGAGGCGCGGGCGGTCATGTGGGCGGAGGCGCGGGCGGTCATGTGGGCGGAGGCGCGGGCGGCCATGTGGGCGGAGGCGCGGGCGATCATGTGGGCGGAGGCGCGGGCGGTCACGTGGGCGGAGGCGCGGGCGGTCAAGTGGGCGGAGGCGCGGGCGGCCATGTGGGCGGAGGCGCGGGCGATCATGTGGGCGGAGGCGCGGGCGGGGGCAGCGGCGGAGGCGGGGGGGGCGGCGGAGGCGGGGGGGGCGGCGGCGTCGGCGGCGATGGCGACGCACGCGCATGGCTTCCGCTTGAGCTGACGGCACTCGCGCAGCCGCCGCTCGGCGAAGCCGTCGGCGGAGCCGTCGGCGGAGCCGAGCGCGCCACCCGCCAGCGCGAGCCCCCGGCCGCCGCGTGCGCGCGAGCGTGCGCGCTCGGCCCCGAACGCGGCGCGGGCGACACCGGAACGGCACCCGCGCAGCCGGACTGTGTGACGCAAATGCTCGCAATCACAGCCGACGACGAGCGCGTCGCGTCCGCCCACGCGTGCGTACGCTGCGCGCCCGCCGGCGCCGGCGCCGACGGCGACGGCGCGCTGTGCGCCGCGCCGCCGTGCACGCTGCTCGTCGCGCACACCTTTCGCCTCCCGCATGCGTCCGCGCTCGCTGAGGCGCAAGCGGACGCCATGCTCGCATCGTGGCTCGTGTGGGGCATGCTACTCTGGACGCTGCTCTGGCGCTGCTGCGCGGCCGTGCGATGCGGCACGTCCGGGGCCGCGCGCCGAGCGGGCCGCGCGCCGGCGCGTCGGACAGCGGTGACGGCGCGGCAGGTTTCTGGCGCGGCCGGCGCGCGTGCAACGCATGCACACCTCGACTGAGCTGGCGGCTGGCTGCGCACAACTGCTGCACGCAGGGTGGCGCGGCCAGAATGTTTGAGGGCGAAAGTGGCGGCGCGGTTGAGCATGGCATGCGGGTCACTTAGGTGTCGTCAGAGAAAACCTGAGCTGTCACGTTCTGCTCATGCTCGCCAAGGACTGTGTTTATGACCGCCCAAATCCCCCTTTTTTTTTTTCCCCTTTAGTTTTGAGCGCAAGCGGCTCAGTGCGCAGCAGCGCCGAGCGCCTCCGCGCCGTCGGGCGCGTACAAAAAGTCGGCCACGCGGCTCGTGTAGAACGGTCGCACGACCGGATGGAACGGCTCGACTTTGAAATTGCCCGACAGGTGGCGGAAGAGGTCGCACGAAAACGTCTGGCAGTTACTCCGCTCGCGCATGTAGTGCGGGTTGCGACCAATGTAGTTGAGCAGGTATTGGAAGATGTGGCCGCGGCTCGCGTGGCTCAGCCGCACGTCGGAGGACGCGCTGAACGCGGGCTGGACGAAGCGGCGCGTGTTGCCCGTGTGCTCGGTGAGGAAGTGGGCGAACGCGGCCTTGTCGCGCGCGGGCACGTCGATCACACGCACCTCCGCGCGCGTCGACACCCACGGCGCCTTGAGCGCCGCGGGCAGCGCGTCGTACAGCGCCGGCCTCTCGGCCTCGCGGTCCAGAACAAAATTCGATTTCCCGCCATACCCGCCCAGCCCATTGAGCCACGCGAGCTCAACGACGGTGCAGTGCGTGCCGTGATCCCACTCGAGCAAAATCGCAGAGTGCCACGTCAGCCGGTCCGTCGCGCTCTCGCGCGCCTTCGCGTACCTAAGCGACGCCGCCGCGTAACGCGCGGCGCGACGAGCGCGCGGCGCGCCGGTCGGGGCGCGCGTGCGTGCGCCGGCGCCGCGCCGCGCCGCGCCGCGCGGCGCTCAGCACCGCGCCGACGGGTCGAGTCGCGCCCGCGCCGTGCCGCGCGCGCTGCGTGCGCAGCGCACCGATGTCCAAACATGTGCACGCGTACCGCGCGCGGGCCGCCTTCGCCGTCCGCGCCGGGCGGCGAAGCGCCGGCTGCGCCGGCGCGCCAGCCGCTCGCGGCGTCGAGCACGCTCGACGGCAGCAGCTCGCGTCCGCCCGCCGCGGCGACCATGTGCGTGCCGTACACGAGGCGCGGTCCGGACGGATTGAGGGCGTCGAACCAGAAGCAGTGTCCGGGCGCTTCGGGCGCCCAACCACGGCCCGACCAGCGCGGCGCACGCAGCGTTACGCGCACGCTCGCGCCCGGCTTGAGGTGCACCGCGGCAAAGGTGCGGATCTGCTCAGCGGTCGAGGGTACCGAACCCTCGCCCGTCGCCGCATCGAAGAGCCGACAGATCGGGCCGAGCTGCACCTGCGCTCGCGGCCGCGCTCGCGGTCGCGGCCGGTTACGCGGTGACGGGCTCGCGGTAACGGGCGGTAACGGGCAGGCTCGCGGTAACGGGCATGCTCGCGGCCGTGGCCGTGGCCGCGGTCGCGGCCGGTCGCGCGCGACGCCAGTCCGGCGCGCCCGGTCCGGCGCACCCGCCCCGTGAGCGCGGCCGGGTGGGCGAATGGGGGCAGAGCAGCGGCAGCGGCCATCGGCGAAGCAGGCGCCAGCACAGAGCGCACATGGCGCGCGCGCGCCACGGCGCGTTCCGCGCGTCTGCGCGCCGCGCGTCGCGCGGTGTGTGGCCGCACCATTCGGTCGCGCGCCCTCTTCCACGTGATCGAGCGGACCTCAAGGCTCGTCAGCGCAGGCCAGCCGTTGAGCGCGCCACCGCCGTAGATCCACCGCCCATCGTGCGTGCGCACGAGCGAGCTGAAGAAACGACTGACGCGCTCCTGCGGCAGAGGCCGGCGCGGCTTGAGCTCGCCCGACGGGAGGACGTGGCGCGCGCTGCTGTAGCCGTCCGCGACGATCTGCGCATGCCAGATCAGACCCTCGCTCCCCGCGAGGATCAGCTCGGCCGCCTCGGCCGACAACGGCTCGACCGCCTCGCTCGAGCCCCGGCGCACGACGAGCGAGTGCGGCTTGGCGCCGCCTAGCGCTTCATCCTCATCGTCGTCATCATCGGCGCCAACATGCGCCGATGGTGGCTCCACCTCCGACTGCTCCGCCTCTGGCTCCGACGCGTACGCCTCCTCCACCACGCCGTTCGCGACGTAGTGGAGCTGCGTGTGGGACGGGGAGGGCAAAATGGACATCCTTTGAGTACATTTCAAATCTGAGAAAAGCAGAAGCCCCTGCCCGCGGCGTTCATGAGCGGCCCTTGTCCGGGCGGGTATGCGCCCTCGCCCCACGCGCCCATGTCGACGAGCTCGGCGCTCACTTGCGCGTACGCCTCGGCGCTGAGGGCGGCCTGGACGATCCTGTGCGTGCGCTGCCACTCCGCCTCGTCCTGCGCGATCGCCTGCAGCGCGTGCACGAACACGCGCGCGCGCGGATGCCCCTCCGCGTGCTTCTCGAGCGTGCGCACCGCGTAGTCGACGAAAAAATCCGTTTCGTCCGCGCTCAGCGCGGCGAACGCGCTCTGGCGCATGAGTGCGCGCATGTCGGTGCCCTCCTCGCTCAACTTCTTGATCGCCGGCATCATCGCCTGCGTGCGCGCGCGCCGCGGCCGACGCGTTTAGGCTGGCGTGGTCATCGGCGGCGGCGCGTGCGGGGACCGCGGTCCGCGGCCGGGCGCGCGGACGCGTGCGCGCGGCAGCGAAGGCACCGGGCGAGCGCGCGCGCGCGCGCGCGCGCGCGCGGCGCACCTCCTGCTCGACCGTCAGGTGCGCCTCGTTCACCTCGCTGAAGATGCGGAAGCGATCGGCGAGGTCGGCGTGCGTGCCGAAGGGGCCGAGCGCGCGCTCGACCGAGCGCTCGAGGCCGGCGATCGGCGAGTGCTCAGCATGGAGGCCAGCATTGTTGGCGCTGCCCTTGGCGAGCCGGTCGAGCATTTTGAAGACACCCTCCGCCTCGCCCGAGCCCTCCTCCATCTTCATGTGCAGCTGCATGAACTTGATGAACGGTGCCCAGAGCTCGCGGAACTGCGCGACGGCCGTCCTCTTGTCGACGGTGTCGGAGAGGACGAGCGCCGCGGCGAGGTCGCGGCTCGCGCCACGGATCACTTCGTGCGCGTTGCGCATGAGCGCGAACACCTCGGGACGCGGCTTCACCGGCGCGGAGTTGTAGATGCCCATGGACGGCGTGCGTGGAATGGAGGTGGCGCGCTGGGAACCACTTTTGACTTTTTAGCGCAGGACAGCGGGGGCAGTACGTCAGGACGATAGCATGATACGACCGTTCGCAACCACCCACGAAATTTCAGAGGAATTCCGCCTCCGAGTCGGACGACAGGATGCTGTCCGCGCCGCCAATCCCGCCTCCGCCACGCGCGCGCTCTTCCGTCATCGCCGTCTGCGGCGCGTAGATCAGCCGGTCTGATCGCACGAGCTGCTTCCACCCGCCGGCGCGCGCACGCGGCCCGTCGCCAAAGAGGTCGGACGCCTCGGCGCGCGCCATGCCCCACGAGCCGCGCGCCAGCTCGCCGAGCAGCTGCGTGCGCGACCAGCGCGCCTCGCCCCTGCGGACGCGCCACGCGCCGACGGGCGGTGTGCGCGATGCGCGAGCGGTGAGCGCGGAATGGCGAGGCTCCGCGAGCGGCGGGCGAGATGCGACCGATTGGGGTTGGCGGCGCCGGGCGCGGGCCGCGGGCCAGGGCCAGGGCCGGGGGGGGGGGGGGGGGGCAAGGGCTTTGCGCGCGTGAGCTTCCTGTGAGCTTTCCTGTGCGCGCCTCACCAGAACACGAGCACCTCCGGCAGCGGCGCATCTGCGGCCGGCGCTGATGCAACCCTCTCGCCACCGCCGCTGTCAAAGCCCTTGCGCGTCGCCGCCCCGTCGGCCGCATCGGCGCCCTCCGCGGCGGGCGCCTCGGCGCGCGCCTTGGCCCGGCTCAACGCGCCGTCCGCGCGCGCGAGTGCACCAATCGCGCGCAGATCGCCCGTGTGCCACACGCCGCCACGCGTGCCCGCACGAACCGTCCGTCCGAGCAGCGTGCGTGGCAAGTCCGCCTCGGCGTTTGCCAGTCGATACAGCGCGCGCGGCGTGAACATGGAGCACGGCCCGCCGTTGAAGTGGCGAATGGCGAGCAGTGAGGGGCGCGACACGGCAGCGGCCGGCGCGCGGTGCGCCGCTCCGACCCGATCGACAGCCGCGCTGCCATCGCCGTCGTCGCCGTCGACGTCGACGTCGACATCGACGTCGTCGGCGTCGTCGCCGTCGACATCGACGTCGCCGTCGTCGTCGTCGTCGTCGTCGTCGTCGTCGTCGTCGTCGTCGTCGTCGTCGTCGTCGTCGTCGTCGCCCTCGTCGTCGTCCATAAGTTCGATTGCGGCCACGTCGCCGTCGTCATCCAACGCGATGGCGCGGCTGGTCCCGTCGCCCTCGTCGGCGTCCATCCCATCGCCACCGTCGGCGCCACCGCCCAGCCGCGCCGTGCCATCGTCGGCGGCCATGGCGCCGCCACCGTCGGCGCCACCGCCCAGCCGCGTCGTGCCATCGTCGGCGGCCATGGCGCCGCCACCGTCGGCGCCACCGCCCAGCCGCGCCGTGCCATCGTCGGCGGCCATGGCGCCGCGCGCCTCCGCCACGCCCGCGCCCGCCAGCGCCATCGTATTGCCGTCCGCCATCGCGCGTCTCGTGGACGGGGGCTCGGCGCCATCGAGCATGGCGGCTGCCGGACTGTGCGCGTCCGGCGCGGACGGCGGCCGTGGCACGCGCGGCGCCGAGGCAGGCGCGCTCGCCGCGGCGGGCGTCATGCCGGACGCCGCGGCCGACGCGGTGGCCGTCGGCGCGGCGGCGCTCACAGCGCGACCGGACAGTCCGGGAGCGCCGAGCTCTCGCACGTGCAGCAGCCGAGCCGCCATCGCCTCGAGCACACTGCGTGCGCAACGAGCGCCGTGCACGGGTGGCCGGCGCATGGGCGGCGGCGAGGCGCGCGCCACGCGCGCAAGGGCATGCGCTCGCCGCACGCCGCGCAGCACGCGCGCGGCGCGGCACGGCACGGGCGCGGCACGGCGCGGCGCTACGCGGCGCGGCGCGGCGCACCTCGGCAGCTGATCGGGCGGGATTGGGCGCGAAAGGTTCACAGCGACGATCCCGTCCTCGCCGTCCGACGCGGCGGAGGGCTCGACGTCAGTGATGGCGTAGACGCCGCGGATCCAGTGCACGAGCGAGCAGCGCCGGCCGAGCCGCGCCGAGAGGCGCAGCGTGTCCGCCATCGCCGCCGACGTCTCGCGCTCGCACACGATCAAGCAGCCCGGCTCGAGGAGCGCTGCGAGCTCGGGCCCAGTAAAGGAGGCCATGAGCTCGCGGCGCGAGGGCGGCGGGCGGTTGTACGGCGTGCGGCACACGTTGCACACCGACTGGCGCACGTCGTCCTCGTAAAAGGCGGGGTGCGTTGGCTGCGTCACGAGCACCGACCGCTGCCACGCGACGAGGCACGCCGTGTGCACCCAGCGCTGCCCGCCCTTGCACGCGCACGGCGCGATGAGCTCGCCGTCGTCGTCGTCGTGCGAAAGGCAGTAGCGGCAAATGCGCTCGCCCTCATCCGAGTTGCCCACTCGGCCGGCCACGGCGGCCTCCTGCGCTGCCATGCCGTCCTCTCGCGGCCGTTGAAGACCCGTCTCGCGTGTCAGATGGGACGGGCGGGGCGGGATGGGCCCAGGATGGCGCCGCTTGGACTCCGCGGAGGAGCGTATACGCCGCCCACGCGTGCAGCACGTGCTCGCGACGCTGCTCGCGGTACCGTGCTACATGTGGCTCGTCTTCGCGGCCGAGACGACGATCGACGCGATCGCCGCCGCCGTCGCCCTCGCGCTCACGGCCGCGCTCCTGCACCACAACGACGCGCTGCTCCGCGAGCTGCGCGCGCGCGCGCGGCGCGACGGCGGCGTGCAAGTCGAGGGCGACGCGGAGGGGCGTGCATGTGACGAGGGCGAATCGGCTGTGCAAAGCCGCGCGCCGTCGTGCGACGCGGCGCGCGCGGGCGCGGGCGCGGGCGCGGGCGGGGGCGCGTCGTTCGCCGACGTGCAGCACTGCGCCCGCGACGAGCATCGCACCACGTCCGCCGCCACCCTCACCCTCACGCCGCCCGCCGGCGCGCGCGGCAGCTGCGCGGCGCCTGACGCGCGCGCGCCGCGCGCGCACCCGCCCATGGCAGTTGAGCTCGCCATCTCCCCAATCACCGGGTGCGCATGGCGGACGGGCGCGCCAGGTGCGCCGGCGCACGCCGCCCACGCGGACGCGTCGGCTGCGTGCGAGCTCGTCACGCGCGACGCGCGCCCGGAGCGCGCCGAGGCGGACACCGCGGCCGCACCGCCCGTTGCGCCGGGGCACCCGCGCGGGGCCCAGAGGACGTCGCGCCAGGCTCCGCGCGGGGCGCGCCCGCCAGATGCGCCGCAGCCGCGGCTCGGCGCGGCCACGATGGCGCACCCACGTGACGACGCTGGCAGCGATGGGCAGGCGGCCTGCCAGTCACTCAACTCGTCACCTGCGCCCGCCTTGGCGTGCGCCACGCCAGTCGCGCAGACGCGCACGCCGCTCACGCGCTCGCACTGTGCGGTCAGCCACGTAAGCGCACGCGCGCGCTCGGCTGATATCGGCGCGGCGCGGCCGCGCGGCCGCGCGCGCCCGCCGGCCGACGCGGCGCGCACGGGCCGCTTTCGCGCCATTCACGCGCCGAGCCGGTCGATGCTGCTTTTGCCGAACGTCTCCCTTGGCTGGCGCGTGCGCGAGCTCGAAGGGCGGATTGTCGAGCGAGCGGCGCGCGCGCCGCCGAGCGCCGGCTGGCCCGCGCGCTTTGAGCTTTTCGGCCGTTGGGCTGGGCCGGCGGGCGCGCCGGACGGCGGCGGAGGCGCCACTGCAGCTGGCGCGCTCGACATGCGCGCGCTGCCACGCGGCGAGCGGCTGCGCGCGCTCGGCTTTAGCGCCACGCGGGAGAACGTCGTGCTCGTCGTCGAGCGTCGCGCGGTAGAGGAGGACGCGGAGGCGGACGACGCCGGCTCGGAATCGGGCGCTTCGGCGGGCAGCGCGGCGAGCGCGTGAAGTGTGTGGAGCCTCGGTGACTTCGACGGGTCGTTGTGCGACCTGACTCCGCGGCATCCTGTCGTCCGACCCGGCCGCGCCTCCGACTCGGACGACACGATGCCGTCCGCATTCCACCAGCGGCGCGTAGATCAGCTGGTCCGACCGCACGAGCTGCTTCCACCCGCCGGCGTGCGCACGTGGCCCGCCGCCAAAGAGGTCGCACGCCTCGGCGCGCCCCATGCCCGGCGAGCAACGCGCCGTGTCAGTGACTCAGTCACCCGGCAGAGAACGCTGCTGGGGCTGGGCGCGAAAACTTCGTGATTTGCGCCCCGCTGGGCGCGAAACGGCCAGGTGGGAACTTGAAATGCCATTTGTTTTTGCCGCGCCTGGAGGATTTTGCTCACTCCATGGCCCAGAACGCGGGAGCGCCGCCGGCCGAGGCCACGGGCCCGGTGGCTGAGGACAGCGCGCGCGCGGAGGAGACCCTCACCCTCATCTCGACTGAGCTTGCCAGGTTTAAGCCCGCGATCAACATGCTCGCCGTCAACGAGCAGGTGTGGCCCCGCGAGGGCGCGCGCGTGCTTGATGGGTTTGATTGAGGCCCCGCCTGGCGCGCAGAGCGCAGCGCGCCAGGGTTGAGAGGCATGGCCGGCGGGCGAGCGGCGCACACGACTGCACGCCCAGCACCTCGCCGCCCCGTGGCCAGGGCCGCGCCCGGCTAAGGCCGCTTCGCGCGCCCCCTCGCTCGCGGCCCCTGTCGGCGGGCCGCGTCCCTCGCGCGCCGTGCCCTCTCGCCCGCGTCGCGCAGGTGCGGCGAGTGGTTCAATACGTGCTCGCGCACAATTACGATCTGCTCGAGGGCCGCCACCCAGACCAGCTCGTCATCGCCGCCGTGTACGGCGTGTGCAAGATTCACTCGACCGACGTGACCTTCAAGGACCTCGTTCAGGCGTACAAGACGATCGCCGCCACCTCGTCGAACATGTGGCTCGCGGTGCCGCTCGTGAGGCCGGGCTCGTTCGGCAACATCATTGCCTTCTACAACGACGTGCGCGCGCTCCTCGCCACTGCGCGCGCCGCGCCGCGCACGCGCGCGCGCTCGACGCGCGGGCCCGCCTCGCCAACTTTGCGTCCCGTTTGGGCGCGGCACGTCCCGGTACGTCCCATCGGCGCATGCGCGGCGCGCGGCGCGCGCAGGTGTTCGTGCCGCGGTGCAAGGACTACCTGCACGGGATGAAGGACGGGAGCACCCCGATCACCGTCTCGCCCAGCGGCTGCGCCTCCGCCAACGCGGCGACGGCGACGGCGGACGTGACCGCCGGCGCGGCGGACGCGGCGGCGCATGCCGACGTCGACGCACCCGCGTGCCCGCAGGGCGGTGCGGTGAGCTCTGGCGCAGCGCACGGAACGCTCGTCGGCTCGCCCAACGGCTTTCGCGTCAAGCGCCAGCGCGTCGCCGGTAGCTCAGGCGACGTGAAGGGCGCGCCGGGCGCCGGGGCGGACGGCGCCGCGCCCGCCGCGCCCGCCGCGCACGGCGCGCACGGTGCGGCCGGCGCGGCCAGCGCGGCGGGTGGGGATGGGAATGCCGACGCCACACTGATGGGTCCGCCCCTCTCGCCGACGCGCCGACCGGCGGCGCACGTGCCGCGTTCGCCTTACGTCGAGTACCCGGCGTCTCCTTTTAAACGCCCGGCGCCATCGCCAATCCGCCCGGCCGCCACGTCGCCGCGCCGAGCCGTGCCGCCCTCGCCGCTGCGCGCGCGCTTGGCCGGCGACGCTGGCGCCGGCGCCGGCGTGGACGGCTTGCTCTCGCCGCAGCGGGTGCGTGCGGGCGCAGGCCGCGGCGCCCGCGGCGCGCCGGACCGCGCCGGACCGCGCCGGACCGCACCGGACCGCCATGCACGCGCGCGCTGCCCCGCCCCCGCTCCGCCCGGCCGCCGCACCCGCCGGCCGCTGCGCCCGCCGGCTTTCGCGCGCGCGCGCGCGCCCGTGCCGCCACCGCACGCGACGCCCGACCGCCCGCGCTGCGTCGCGCGCGCCATTTCCGCGTCGGTCGGCGTGTCCTGTGGCCTCGCCTCGCCTCGCCTCGCCTCGCCGCCTGATGCGTAACAGAAAGTACCCGCAAAATACGGCCAGGTGACGCTGTCACCCGCACGCGCGGTCAAGTCGCCGCTCCAGCACGCCGCGCACACGCCGCGCACTGCCTTCTTCCGCTCGACAATTGGCACGCCGCTCGGCGCGCCGTCGCCGCATGGCGGCACCGTGCCGTCGCCGTGCACGCGTTTCGACGCCATCAACGAGAAGCTCAAGTCGCCCAACTGCATCGGCGTGGGCGCGCACGGCTCGAACGGTGGCGCCCGCACGCTGCTGGGCGGCGGGCGAAGCCCCGTGCCGCGGGTGCGTGCGCGCCAGCTTTGCTCGGGAACGGCGGCGGGCGGGCAGGGGGTGGGTGGATGGGGGGGCTGGTGTGCGCGCTGCTGCCCCCGTACGCCCGTTCGCGCACGTGTGCCCGTTAGCGGTGCGCTGGTTTGGCTCTTTTTCCTGTCAATGTATTCTCCCTTTTTTCTCCCTTTTCCCCCTCCCTTTTTCTCCCTTTTTTCCCCCTCCTTTCTTTGTCTTCTTTTCCTCAGCGCCGCGCTGCTCAACATCGCGGCGCCCACACTCATCGATCGCCCGCCCATCCGCCCATCCGCTCCGCCCTCCCGCGCGCCCGCCCGCCCGCCCATCCGCCCGCCCGCCCGCCCGCGCGCCGCGCAGCGCATGGCGACCCAGCCGCTCGATTTTGAAAGGCGGCGCCCGGGCCCGTCGGCGCTCGGTGGCGGCGGTGGATCCGACGCCGCTACCGCTGGCCAGCCGCGCATTTCGCTCGCCGCCCAGTCCGCCCTCCTCGCCCTGGCCGATGCCTCTTCCGGAAATTTCCAGCGGCCAGGCGGAGGCCATGCGCCGGTCGACGGCGCGGCGGGCGCGCGCCCTGCTGAGCGCGGCGTGCACGCGGCGCGCGGGCCGGTGGCGGGCGCGCCCGTGCCGGACAGCCACCGGATGCAGGATCTTGCCGTCGCGAGTGTTTTGCTCTCCGCCGACGACGGACAGTGAGGGGCGGACACTGGGGCGCGGACAGTGGAGAAGCGGGCTGGGCGACGCGGCGCGGCGCGGCTTCTGCGGGCGCGCCCGGCGCGCAGCCGCGCGCCGGCCAGTCGGCGGTCGCATGCGCAGCTCGGTCTGCCGTGCTGCAAACGGCCGACGGCTGGCGGGCGCGGCCGTCGTGCATCGCTCAGCGGGTGGCCGTTGCGCAAGGCGTGCCGCGCCGCGCCGCGCACAGATTTTGGATGTGTGACGAGACGAGCGCACGGCGCGGCGTGTTCCTTCTCACCTCATTTCTCACACCATCATGCTTGTCCAAGGCCGGCATTCCTCGTGGCTTCGTCGCTCGAGGCGCATGTGCCCAGCGTCAGAGTTGCATGCGCGCTCCCAAGCTTTTTGAGTGCAGAGTGTCATTGGGTTTCCTTCAGTCGTTTTTCCCCTGATGATCGCATCGCAACCAGCGCGTACGGAGCGCCACGTTGACGTGGCACGGCGCAGCGAAGCGCCGGACGTGCTGGGCGAGCGGCGAGGCGGGAACGGACGACGGCGCGCCGTGCGCCTCAGGCGTTGTAGCCCTTGAACGACATGTTCTCCGGCGGGATGTACACGGTGATCCCGTCGAGCTCCTTGCTCAGCTTGATGACGGCGGCGAGGCGCGACGTCTCGGTCACATGCTCGACGTACCCGAGCATCTTCTCCTCCTCGGGATACATGGGCGCGAGCTTGTCAAACCACTCCTTGGCGACGACGACGTGGTCCGCCGCCGTCGCTGGCCCGTCGCCGTAGTCCTCGCTCCACGACGGCGACGCCTCCCAGCCCTCGAGCCCAACGTCGTGGTGTTGCGCCGTCTTGAGCAGCGACCAGCCGACCCGGCCGGGCACGGTGGTTCGCTTGCCGTTCGGCTTGATGAACGTGCAGTTCACGCTGCGCGCCGAAAGCGTACGACGACGCACGGCGCGTGCGATGTCAGCCGCGCGCGCGGACGCGCGCGGCGGCGCGGCGCGTGGCGCGCGCACGTGACGTCTGCGACCGTGCTGGCGGAGCGAGCGAGGGCCGCGTGCGAGGCAAGCGAGCCTGTGGCGCGGGGGGCGAAGGGACGAGCGGCGTGCGGATGAGCCCACCGGCTACACGACGCCGCACCGCGCCCCGGCGCGGCTGTTTCGACGCACCTCGTCTGAGCGCCAGCGCTCCAGCCCGCAGCATGGCGATCTCGCAGCACAAACAGGGTGCGTTACGCCGTGCAGCAGCGTCACCAGCAGGGCGCGTTACAGCATCGCTCGCAAGGCCGTTGTTCGCCGACCGGCAATAATGGATGCCCACATGAGTGCGCGCGCGCGCGCGGTGGCGCGGGCTTGACCGCACTGCAGCTCCGCATCGGCCCACGGCCTGCGGCTTGCGCCTGTCCTGGGCTTGCAGCGCGCCGCGCTCGCACGTCACGCTTCTCCTGGCGCGCGCGCGTTTCGCGGGGTGTGTGCCGGCGACGCGCCTCGCGCCGAGCGCGAGGCGTGGCCAGCTCTGGACATGCACTGCCGACGTTCATCGCGCCGCAGCTCCTGCGCGGCATTGCGCCGCGCGCCGCCCGTGCGACGACGCGCGCGCTTGGCGGCTCCTCGCCGGGCGGGCGCCACGTGCAGATCTCGTCTTCTCGGTCGCCTTTTACATGGTCGCGTCCGCAGGTGCGCGCGCCCGGCAATCGCGCGCCGCCTAGTCCCATCCGTGCGAGGTAAGGCGCGCGCACCGTCGGGCTGCCGCGTGTGCGCTTCGGCCTGGCTGCATGGCGCATGAGCAAGACGCGCCGCCACGTGGCCGTCGAACGCCCACCCGCGCTGCGCGGCGCCGCCCACCCGCGCTGCGCGGCGCCGCCCACCCGCGCGCGTCCGGCACCGGCGTGCGCGCGCCTCGTTGGCCGCGCACAAGGCGCGTGCGCCGCGCGCCTCAGCCGCCGCCCGCCTCGCCCGCCCGCCCGCCCGCCCGCCCGACCACCGACCGCTCCTGACATGTGCGCGCGCGCGCGCACACAGGCATGTCCATTTTTAATAAGCTCGCGGTGGTGCACACACCTCTGCCGCTCACAATCGTGACCGTCCAGATGGCCTTCACCGTCCTCACCCTCCTGCCCAACAGGTCGGCGCTCACGTACGGCTCGGCGCGTGACGTCACACGATGGGCGGTGACGGTGCCGCTCCTATTCGTCGCTATGCTGGCGTCATCCATGCTTGCACTGCAATATGCCACACTCGGCACGATCGTCGTCTGCAGGAACGTCGCGCCCATCGCGACGATGCTCATCGAGCGCTGCTTCCGCGTGCCCTTCGCCGCGACGGCGCACACGGTCGGCGCGCTCAGCATCATCGTCGTCGGCGTCGCGCTCTACGAACGCGGTGACGTTGCCTTCTCGCCCGCGGCCATGTGTGCCATCGCGCTCAACATGGTCTTCGCCGTGCTCGAGCGCATCATGCAACGCCACCTCATGGCCAACGACCCGGTGCGCGGCCCGTGCGCACGCGCGTTGCGCGCCTCGCGCCGCGCGCGCCGCGCGCGCGCGCGTGCCGGAGGCGGGCGCGCGCGCACGCGCCCTGAAGCTGGGGTGCAAGACACTCTGACCTTGGCGATCGTCGCGCGCATCGCGCCGAGCCTCGCCCGCCGCACGCCACCGCCGCGCTGTGCGTCACGCCGACTCACCGCGTCGCACCGCTGCGCCGCCCCTTCGCCGCGCCGCCCCTTCGCCGCGCCGCCGCGCGGCGGCGGGCAGGTGACGCTCTCCAAGGGTATGATGATGATGTTGAACAACGCCATCGGCGCGCCGCCATGCTTACTCCTCGCTGCTGCGATGGGCGAGCACGTGCGTTGGACGAGCACGTACGCCGAGCTCACACCGCGCGCACTCACATACCTATTGGTCTCGTGTCTGAACGGGCTAGCGATCTCGTATGCAGGTATACGGTTACAGCACCTGGTCACGGCGACGACCTTTATGGTCGTGACGAACGTGAACAAGTTCGCCGTCATCCTCTTCGGCATCGCCGCCTTCAACGACACGGTGCTGCGCGCGGGGCGCGCGCGCGCGGCGCGAGCGGCGCGCGCGCGCGCGGCGCGCACGCTCGGGTTTGCCGGCGCGCCCCGCGTGGTGCGGCTGCTCCAGCCGCCATCGTGCCGTGCGCCGCTCGCCTCAGCGCCTCGCGGGCGCGCGCCGTCCCTGCGCCGCCCTCGCGCCGCGCCGCCGCAGGCCGGGCCCACCGCCTTGCTTGGCTGCATGCTCGCGATCTGCGGCGGCATTTACTACGCCGAGGCGCGGAAGCGAGCTGACGCGGCCGGCGCGGCGTATGCCAAGGTGGGCCAATCCGACGCGGCGCAGACGTGCGCGCCGCGCCGCGCGGGCTGTGCGTGCGCCTCGCCGGTCAGGGCGTTGTCCGCGTCGGCGGTGGCGGCGCTCGCGCTCGACGCGGTGGACGACCGAGGCGTCGACGACGGCGCGCGCGTGTGCAAAGCGGCCGCACGGCACGGCAGCTGTGCGGCCGTTTCAGGTTCTTTTCAATGACCAACGAGACAGCAACTCTGTACAGAAAGGGCCAAGGACAGACGGCCGTCAGTTGGGCACGCTGGTCGCCTCCTCGAACATCACGTTCGACGCGCGCATGCGCGCGACGAGCGCCGCGCCGTACGCGCGCTTTGCGCCCTCGTCATTGTCGAGCGCCCCCCACTCGCGCCAGCCCACGCGAAAGACCGCCCAGCCAAGCGCGCTGAGCACGCGCGACTTCCAGCGCGTGCGCACGTCGTATGCCTCGGCGACGCCGTCCTCAGGCGTCCAGCCGTCGGCGTCGTCGCCACCGCCCGCGGCGCGCGCGCGTGCGCGCGCGCGCGCGCGCGCGTAGTGGCCGGGCCCGTCGAATTCGACGGCGACGCGCGTGCGCGTGCACGCCATGTCGAGGATGAGCAGCCCGCCCTCGATATGCACCTCGCACTCGTGCGCCCAGCCCGCGCGCGCGAGCGTGGCCGACAGATCGAGGTGCGAGCGCGACGAGACGATCCGCTGGTTCACGCGCGTCGCCTCGTACCGTGCGCGCGCGCGCGCGAGCAGCGGACGCACGCACGCGCTGACCTCGTCGGTCGGGTGCGCGGGCAGCGCGAGGCTCGTGGTGAGGAGCGCGCTCGCAATCGAGTGCGCGACGCGCGTCGCGTTCAGCTTTGTGTCCCTTTTCTCGGGCACGGATTCAAGCGAGCGCCTTGCGAGCGCGACGAGCGCGCGCGTGTACGGACGCACGTCGTCCGCGAGCGACAGGGCCCACGCCACGTTGGACAGGCCCTGCGGCGTGAAGTCGGCTGCTCGGCGCTCGGCGGCGGATGCGAGTTCGCGGAAGACCTCCGCGAGGATCTGCGCGCGCGCGCCGGCGAGGTTGCCAATGGCGAAGGCCCACGTGCTGCACGAGATGCTATGCGCGTCGAGCGCAGACGCGTGCTGCGTGCGCGCGGGGCGGGGCCGACGGGCGGGACCGGAGTGGGTAGAGGGCACGCGGCGAAGAGGCGGATGGACCGCGCCGTGATGATGAGGGCACGCGGTGGGAGGCGAGCAGGCGGTCGAGGCGAGCAGGCGGTCGAGGCGAGCGGGGGCAGGCACACCAACGCGGCACGTGCCGATGCGGCCATCCGGCGCGCGGGCACGCGGGGCGCGTCGGGGCGTGCGCGATGGCGCGGCGGGCAGGCTGAGCTCGATGCGCGTGCGGATTGGGCGTGCGGCAACACCAACACACCCGCGCCGCGAGCGGCGCGCGCCTGCTCCGTGCGCTCGGCGAGGAGACGCCATACTTGGCCAGACCGCTTGTGCGCACCGAAACCGAGGCGCGCGAAGGCGTACGCCGAATGCGAGAGCGCGCGCGCGTCGTACGCGTTGGAGAGGAGGCTGCGCTTCATTCGAGCGAGCAGCGTCTGCACCGCCTCGTGGTCCTCGAGCGCCGCGTGGTTGAGCCCGGCCATCCCCTCCGTCTCGCGCGCGAGGCGCGCGAGCGCCGAGACCTCGTGCAACGGCGTGAACGAGTCGGAGCGCGTGGCGATGAGGCGGAGCACCTGCGTGACCGTCAGCGGCGCTCTCAACAGCTCGTGGTGCAGCGCGCGCTGCGCCGGACTCACGCGGCTCGCCGCTGCGCGCTGAAGTGCTGATGCGGCCGGCCGTGCGCGCGATCGACCGGCGCGCGCCGCCGCGCGTGCAGCGCGCGGCGCTCGCGCCGCGCCGCTCGCTTCCCGCCTGAGCGCGCCGAGCAGCAGCGGCGCGCGCTGCAACGGGGCGGGCTGCGCCGCTGCGCGTGCGAGCGCGAGCAGCGACGCGGCCGACGCGCGCCACATCCTGCGCGTGAACAGGTGATCACGTGGTTACGTCACGCGTTGCACCCGTCACAAGGCGGGTCAGGGGCGTGCCCCTCTCATCACAAGAATGGGGGCGGTTGCCTAGATTCTGAGCGCGGCATGGGGTTTGGAGCTCCACTCCTCCCCGAGGACGACAGCAGCGTCGCGGCGCCATACGCCGGCTTGCGCGCGGCGCGTGCAAGGCGCTCCGTTGAGCTCTACCGCTTCGCCGAGTCCGACGCGTCCGTCCCACACTCGGCGTACGACGGCTTCCGGTCGGTGCGGCGAGCCGCGCCGGAGGCGTCGGCCGTGCTCGCGCTCGAGGACGCCGAGGAGGTGCACAGCGGCGGCGCGGGCGGCGAGGCAGATCCGCACGTTCTAGACGCGTACGTTGCGCCTTCCGGCCGCGTGTACCAGGGCCTCTTCCTCGGCCTCAATGTGTGGGAGTCGCCGCGGCGCCAGGTGATCGAGCTCGTCGAGTGGGTCTGGTTCGATCGGATCGTGCTGCTGCTGATCCTGTTCAACTGCGCGCTGCTCGCGGCGCAGGGCCCGGGCGCGGTTGTCACGCACGGCATCGCGCAGCTGATGCTCTACTTCCAGGTCTGCTTCACCGTGGAGATGGTCCTCAAGGTCGTTGCGTATGGGTTTGTCGCAAATCCTACCGCCTACGTATGGGACCCGTGGAACCTGCTCGACCTCCTCGTCGTCGTGACGGGCTGGATGCCGTACGTGTACCCGTCCGCTTCCAACGTCTCCGCAATCCGATCCATCCGCGCCCTCCGCCCGCTCCGCTCGATCAAGCGCATGCCCGGTGTGAAGGCGCTTGTCGACACGATGGTCGAGGCCGCGGCGGGCCTCGCGAACGTCATCGTGCTGTGCGCGTTCATCTTCCTGCTCTTCGGCATCCTCGGCATGCAGCTGTTCAAGGGCACGCTGCGTTACCACTGCCACGAGCCCGGCGCGCCCGAGCCCGTCGATGTCGCCGCCGTCTGCCGGCAGGGAGACCCTGGCATGTTTTGCGCTGCTGGGCAGGTGCGACACGCCGGAACGCGGCGCGGCGCGGCGCGCGGCGCGAGCGGTGGGGCGCGCGGCAGGCCTGCGGCCGATGCGCGGCCGTGCCCGCTCGCCCACACCGCCCGCTCACGCCCCTCTCCGCGCGCGCGCGCTCGCCTCGCCCCGCGACGCGCGCGCGCGCGCGCGGCCGGCCGCGTATCACGTTTTGGCCCGCCGCTGCGCAGGAGTGCGTGCTCGGCGAGAATCCGGCGAACGGCGCGGTGTCCTTCGACCGGATCGACTTGGCGTTCATCACGATCTTCCAGTGCATCACGCTCGAGGGCTGGACCGACGTCATGTACATGGAGATGGACGCGATCGGGTAAGGCGGCAGCATGGCCGCCCTGCCAGCATGGCCGCCCTGCCAGCATGGCCGCCCTGCCACGCGCAAGGCATGGCCGCCCTGCCAGCATGGCCGCCCTGCCAGCATGGCCGCCCTGCCACGCGCAAGGCATGGCCGCCCTCCCGTGCCTGCGCGCGCGGCGGCGGCCGGCGGGCAACAGGAAAAAGGGAATGGGGTGGGGGGGGGGGGGGGGGGCGGAGGGCGGTTGCGCTGCTGCTGG
This sequence comes from Diacronema lutheri, assembly GCA_019448385.1. NCBI lineage: Eukaryota > Haptophyta > Pavlovophyceae > Pavlovales > Pavlovaceae > Diacronema > Diacronema lutheri. Next base: position 142,722 of record JAGTXO010000018.1, read on the forward strand.
CATTTTAAAAAACACCGGCGTTGGGCCCCCGTCTGCCCGCCGGCGTGGGCGCAGCGCTCACCCGCGCGTCGCCGCGCGCGCGCGCTCCGCCCCGCCGCCCGCCGGCGGCCCCGCCCGCGGCCCTGCCCGGCGACCACCAGCTGGGGCGCCTGTTTTTATTTCGTCCTGCTCGTCGTGCTCGGCGCGCTCTTCGTGCTCAACCTCTTCCTCGCCATCATCTGCGACAAGTTCCACACGCCCGACCGCACGCCCGCGCCACCTGCGGCCCACGATGTCGGCCTCGGCCCCGAGCGGCGTTCCAAGCGCCAGATCGCCGCGGACGCGCTGCACGACGCACGCGCAAAGGTGTTGCGCGCCGCAATTGAATCGACGGCCTTCTCGCGCTTCATCGTCGGCGTGATTCTGGCGAACACCGCCATCATGTGCTGCTACTACCACGGCATGCCGCGCCGCCTCGAGGCCGCGCTCGACGACGCGAACGCCGCCTTCTCGCTCGTCTTCGCCATCGAGATGGCGCTCAAAGTCTACGCGTACGGCGCGCGCGCCTACGCGTCCGACCCGTACAACTTGCTCGACGCGTCCGTCGTCGTCTCGTCCGCCGTCGAGTTTGCGCTCGTCTACTTGCCCATCGCGGACGAGGCGGGGACCAACGTCTCGGCGTTACGCGCGTTACGCCTGTTTCGCGTGCTCAAGCTCGCGCGCTCCTTCTCGGGGTTGCGTAAGGTGCTCGTGATGATGTTGAACGCGCTCGTCGAGCTCAACTCGCTCTTCGCGCTGATGAGCCTGATCATGTTCGTCTTCGCGCTGCTCGGCGAGCAGCTCTTCGGATTGCGTCTTGCGGGGCCGGGCGAGCTGCCGCCGCGCACAAATTTTGATTCGATGCAAGAGGCTATGATCACAGTCTTCATCGTCATGTCGGGCGAGAATTGGAACGAGGCATTCCAGGCGCGCGCGGGTGGGAGGGGGGTGGGAGGGGTTGGGGGGGGGGGGGGGGGGGGGGGGGGCAAGAAGGGTACGGGGCATTCCAAGTGGGAGGGAGGAGAGGGGGGGGGGGGGGCAAGAGTGGCACGGGGCATTCCAAGTGGGAGGGAGGGGTTGGGGGGGGGGCGAGAGAAGGGCAGGGCGCGCCGTTCCAGCGCTCGCGAGACGCGCGCTGCGCAGCGCGCGCCACTCGCGCGCGCGCAACGGCTGCGCAACGGCTGCGCAACGGCTGAGCAACGGCTGAGCAACGGCTGAGCAACGGCTGAGCAACGGCTGAGCAACGGCTGAGCAACGGCTGAGCAACGGCTGAGCAACGGCTGCGCAACGGCTGCGCAACGGCTGCACGGTGTGGTGGCGCCCCGCTTCACACGCCGCCCGCTCGCCGCCGCGCCGCGTGCTGCGCGCAGGACTGCTTCGCCGCCGCGCCCTTCGCCGCGTCCGTCTACTTCATCGTCCTGGTGATCGTCGGCAACTTTGTGCTCCTCAATTTGATTATCGCGATCCTTTTAAATTCGATCGACGACGACGACGACGACGACGACGGCGGCGGCAACGACGCGGGCGACGGCGATGGCGCGCGGGCTCCCGGCGCGGGCGCGAGCGACGCGGACGCCGACGCAGAGGGCGACGAGGGCTTTGTCGACGCGACTGAGCAGGTGCGGGACCTTCCCAACGCGGGCGGCGCGGACGGCGCGGGCGGCGCGGCGGCGCGCGCGGACGCGGACGCGACGGACGACAACGCGCGCGACGGCGGCGGCGGCGGCGCGCGGAGCGAGACGCGCGCGCGGCTGCTCTCGGCCGGCGCGCTGCGATCGGACGACTTGGCTCTGGCGCGCGCCGCGAGCCCGCCGTGGCTCTGCGCCCGGCCGACCGCCACGGCAGGCAGCCATGCTGCAGGCAGCCATGCTGCAGGCAGCCATGCCGCAGGCAGCGTTTCGTCAGCGCACGTTTCGGCGAACGCGAGCGGCTTGGCGTCGCGCCGCGTGAGCAATGCGGCCGCGCTGTCCGGCGCGACGCCGAACGAGCGCAAGAAGGTGTCGAGGGTCGCGCGCGCGCTCGGCGAGAAATCGCGGCAGGGCACGATCGCGCCGGGCAGCTGGCCGATCGCCGACACGCCCATCTCAGACGGCTACCCGTGCTTCCGCCTGCGGACCCGCGACCACGCGCTCCTCTGCTTGCCGCGCACGTCACGCGTGCGTGCGTGGGCGGTCGGGCTGACGATGCGCCCGCAGTTCGACTCGTTCATGCTCGCGCTCATCATCGTCTCGTCGGCGGCGATCGCCGCCGAGCCGCTGACGGACGCCGACGTGCAGGCCTCGTCGGGCGCGTGGCTGAACACCATCTCCGTCCTCAACAGCGCGTGCACCATCATCTTCACCGCCGAGCTGCTCGTCAAGGCAAGCATCCCTGCGCCCGCCGCCGCCGCGCGCGCGGCCTTTTGCGCGCGCGCGTGGCCACCGCGCGCCGCGGCCGCGCGCCGCGCGGGCGCGCGCGCGCCGCGTGCGCTCAGCGACCCGGATCCCGCCTGACCCGGATCCCGCCTGACCCGGATCCCGCCTGACCCGGATCCTGCCTGACCCGGATCCCGCCTGACCCGGATCCCGCCTGACGCGCCCTGCTCGCCGCCCCGCCCGCCGCCCGTCGCTGCCCCGCCCGCCGCCCCGCCCGCCGCCCCCGCCTCCCGCCCCCGCCTCCCGCTGCCCCGCCCGCCTCCCGCCCCCGCCTCCCGCTGCCCGGCCCGCCTCCCGCCTCGCCGTCCCGCCCTCCTTTGACGGGTTTGACGGTTACAGGTGGTTGCGCTTGGCCTCATTTTCCCGCGCACCGCCTACCTGCGCGACTCGTGGAACGTGCTCGACGCGCTGATCGTGCTCACGTCGCTCGTCGCGCTGTACGCGCCCGGCACCTCCTTTTTTAAAGCGCTGCGCATGGCGCGCATGCTCAGGCCACTTCGCCTGATCGCGCGGCACGGCGGGATGCGCGTGATCGTCGGCGCGCTGCTCGCGACGCTGCCGCACGTCGCGTCCGTCCTCGTGATCTGCGCGCTCTTCCTCACCGTCTTTGGCATACTGGGCGTGCAGCTCTTTGCTGGCCAGTTCTACTCGTGCTCGGACCCGTCAGTCACAACTGCCGCCGAGTGCGTCGGTGACTGGGCGCCGTCCGGTGCGCAGTCCGGCGCGCAGTCCGGCGCGCAGTCCGGAGCGGCGGCGGGCGCGGCGGCGGGCACGGCGGGCGATGGCGCCGCGGCGGCGCACGTGCCGCGCGAGTGGTCGAACCCGCGCTTCGGCTCCTTTGATTCGCTCCCGGACGCGTCGCTGCTGCTCTTTGAAATGTCCGGACTCGAGGGCTGGCCGGACGTGATGTTCACCGGGATCGACGCGGTCGGTGTCGGCGTCGCGCCGTCGCGCGGGCACAACCCGCGTGCCGCGCTCTTCTTCATGGCGTGGATCGTGATCGGTGCCTTCTTCGTCCTCAACCTCTTCATCGGCGTGATCGTCGACACCTTCGACACGATCAAGAAGCACGACGACGGCCTGCTCTTCATGACGCCCGAGCAGAGGCAATGGGCGCACGCGATGACGCTGATGCTCAACTCGTCGGCGATCGAACGCGCGCCGCGCCCGTCGCGCGGGCCGCGCGTGCACGCCTACGACGCCGTCACGCACGCGCTCTTCGACCCGGCGATCATGGCGCTGATCGTGCTCAACACGCTGTCGATGGCGCTCGACTCGTACGCGCAGCCCGCGTGGCTCACCGTGGCGCTGTCCGCGGCCAACGCGTTCTTCGTCTGCGCCTTCTCCGTCGAGGCCGCGCTCAAGCTCGTCGCGTTCACGCCGCAGAAGTATTTTGCGAACGCGTGGAACCGATTTGACTTTGTGCTCGTCGTCGGCTCGCTCGCTGACCTTGCGATCGCCATCTGTGCGAGCACGGTGACGCTGCCCGTCTCGCCGATGCTGCTGCGCGTCTTTCGCCTCTTCCGCGTCGCGCGCCTTCTGCGCGTGATCCGCTCGGGCGAGGCGTTGCGCGCGCTGCTCGAGACGCTCGTCCAGTCGCTCCCGTCCCTCTCCAACGTCGTCGTCCTTCTTGCGCTCCTCCTCTTCATGTTCGCTGTCCTCGGGACGCACCTTTTCTATCAGGCCGATGGCGGCGACTTCCTCGGCCGTTACGCAAACTTTCGGACGTTACCCGCCGCCATCCTGACACTCCTCCGGTGCGCGCCCCGCTCGCGCGTGGCGCCCTCGCGGCGCGTGCGCGGCGCGCGGCCGGCGGATGATTCGCGCGCGTAGCCTTAACCCTAACCCTAACCCAAACCCATCGCACGTGCGAGCGTGCGATGGTCGACGGCGACCCACGCGCGAGCGTGCCACGCGCGCGCGGACGCGCGCTCGCGCGCGCGAGCGAACCGGTGACGAATCCTGCGTCGTCCGCCTCCTCCGCCTGCGCGCGCCTCGCGCCGCCTTCGCTCACGCGCCGCCCCGCCCCTGCCCCGCGCGCCCATGTTTGAAATGGACGCGTCGCGGGCCCATGCGACGCGCGCGCACGCCCACGCCCACGCGCGCCGCAGCTGCTCGACGGGGGAGTCGTGGAACGGGATCATGCACGACCTGATGGACGGCGCGGGCTGCGCGCGGCGCAACGATCCGGGCTGCGTCACGTGGGCCGCCGTGCCCTTCTTCGTCGCGTACACCGTCGTCTCGACCTTCATCACGCTCAACATTGTGATCGCCATCATCCTCGACAACTTCTCGGACACGACCGCCGACGTGGCGCCGTCGCTCGTGCGCGCGCCGCGCGCCGCCCCGCGCGCCGCGTCTCGCCGCGAGCGACGACAGTTTGCCCCCCCCCCCCCCCATCCTCCCTTCCTCCCCACCTCCACTCCCGGGGGGAAAAGGGGCGTGCGGGGCACCTTACGGCTCCTACCCGCCACCCACGAGCGCAGCCCGCCCCGCCCGTCCCCGCGCGCACCGCACCGCGAGCTGCGCCGGCGCGCCCGCCGCCTTGCGGCTGGCCGTACGGCGCCCCGCCCCGCGCCTGCACGTGCGCGTGCGCATGGCGCCGTGGCGGAAGGTGGGCGTTGCGGGGCCGCGCGCTGCGCGCTGGCAACTGCCGCCCCACGCCCGTCGCCCGCCGCCCACACCGCGCGACCCCGCAACGCCCACCTAATTTTATTTTATGTTCAAACATGCAAAACCCGCCACGGCGCCCTGCGTACGCACAGGTGCAGGCCGAGCACATCGACGCCTTCCGCGAGGCCTGGGCCGAGATCGACCCTGACGCGCTCCACCGCATCCCGCTGCGCGAGCTGCCGACGCTCGTGCTCGCGACGCCGCCGCCGCTCGGCCTCCGCGGCAAAGTCGCGCACGGCACGCGCCGCCTCGAGTGCATGCGCCTAATTAAAACACTCTCCATTCCCGTCGACATGCTCGCCGTCGGCGCGGCGACGGGCCGCCGCAGGCGCGCGCGCAGCGATGCGGCCGGCGCGGCCAACGCCGCCGCGCAGCCGTCGGGCTGGGTGTGGTACCTCGACACGCTCGATGCGCTCGTGAGTAACGCATTCCCGCCGGAGGCGCGCCGGACTGTGCTCGGGGCGGGCGGCACGTCACCGGACTTTCCGTCCGGAAGCGCAACCGTCGGCGCGGGCACGGGCGCGGCCGGCATCGGCGGCGCCGGCGTCGGCGCGAGCGCGAGCGGCGGGGCGGAGGGCGGCGGTGTGGCGAACGCGCTCATCTCGCGCCTCTCGAGGTCACGCGCGGCCGTCGAGAAGCAAAAGTCGCAGCGGCGCGCGTCCGTTACACCGCGCGCGCGGAGCCTCGCCGCCATCGTTGCGAGCGCCCCCGCCTCGCGCGACGAGGGCGAGCGCGCGCCGACGGGCGCGCACGGTGACGGTGACGGTGACGGTGACGGTGACGGTGACGGTAACGGCGTGCCGTGGAGCTCGCATGAGATTTACCCGGTGGTCCGGCTGCAGGAGCACTACCGGACCAAGGCGGCGCGCAGGCGCGAGGCGCGCGAGGCGCGCGAGGCGCTGCACCGCGAGGGCGCTGCGGGCGTTACCGCGGGCGTAACCGCGGGCGTAACCGACGCTGCCGCCGCGCCGGCTGGCGCCGCCGCGCTGCGCAGCTCTGGCGATGGCCGCACCGACGGCGTCGACACGCCTCATGGATTGGCGGGCGAGGCAACTTGGCCGGTCGCAGGCGCAGGCACAGGCACAGGCGCAGGCGCAGGCGCAGGCGCAGGCGCAGGCGCAGGCACAGGCACAGGCAGGGCGGACGCACGTGGCGCAGCGATGGCGTCGCGCACCGGCGCCTCCACCGTCGCCGTGCCGCGCGCGCGCGGCGCGAACGCCGGCGGCGCCGGCGCCGGCGCGAGGGCGCGGCTTTTCATTTTCGGCGGGCTGCGCACGGCCGATGATCGGTTTCTAAACGACTTTTGGGAGCTGACGGTTAACGATGGCGGCGTGTGGGTCGACCGCTCTGCGTCCGTGCCGCGCGCGCTCGAGCCGCGCCATGGGCACGCGGCTTGGCTCGTCGCAGGCGCAGACGGCGCGAACGGCGACACTGGTGGTCAACTGTCGATGGTGATCAGTGGCGGCGAGGGCGTGCTTGGTCCTCTCGATGACACGTGGGAATGCGATTTGGCCACCTTCGCCTGGCGTCGGCTCGTCGCTCTGCCCGCGACGCCCAAGCCGCCGCGCACGGACGAGGGTGGCTTCACGGAGACGGAGCCCTTTGGCGGCGGCGGCGGTGGCGGCGGCGCGGGCGCGGGCGCGGGCGCGGGCGCGGGCGCGGGCGCGGGCGCGGGCGCGGGCGTGGGCGTGGGCGCGGGCGCGGGCGCAAGCGGCGGCGTAGCGTGCAACGCGGGGTTGGGTGGCGCGCCGACGGGCGGCGGCGTAGGCGCACCAGCCGCGCGCAGTTTTGCTTCCTCGCCTGCGCTTCGTCAGTCGCCTGCGTTTCGTCAGTCGCATGCGGACGACGCGAGCGCGGCATTAAACGGCGGCGTGCGCGCGCACGCCGTGGGCGGCTGCTGCGCCGGCGGTGCGCCCGCCACTGCGGCGCGCGACAACGATGGCGGCGGCGATCGCTGCCGCGGCGGCGCGCCGCTCGCGACCGCCGCCACGTCGCGCAGTCGTTCGACTGCCAGCGATGGCGGCGGCGATGGCGGCGGCGATGGCGGCGGCGGCAGCGATGGCGGCGGCGGCAGCGATGGCGGCGGCAGCGGCGGTTTGAGCGTTGCGCATGGCGGACTCGCGCGGCTCGGCGCGTTTCGTCAGTTGGACGCGGGCGTGCTTGCCGCCATCTCGCTGCAGAGCGCTTGGCGAGGTACGCCGCGCGCTGCGCTGCGCTGCACGCACGCGCGCGCGAGCCCCGCGCGCACGCGTGGGCATACGCGGGGGGAGTCGAAGCCACCATCGCTGCTGCGTGCATTTTCGAAGCCGCCATCGCTTCTATCCCCCTCCCATCGCGTGGGCATACGCGCGCGCGCGCGCAACGCCAGCCGCCATCGCTGCCAACGCCAGCCCCTGCCATCTGTCATCGCGTGCGCGCGCGCGCACTGCCAGCCGCCATCGCTGCCAACGCCAGCCCCTGCCATCTGTCATCGCGTGCGCGCGCGCGCAACGCCAGCCGCCATCGCTGCTGCGCCCGTGTGCGCACCGCCAGCCGCCATCGCTGCTGCGCCCGTGTGCGCACCGCCAGCCGCCATCGCTGCTGCGCCCGTGTGCGCACCGCCAGCCGCCATCGCTGCTGCGCCCGTGTGCGCACCGCCAGCCGCCATCGCTGCTGCGCCCGTGTGCGCACCGCCAGCCGCCATCGCTGCTGCGCCCGTGTGCGCAACGCCAGCCGCCATCGCTGCTGCGCCCGTGTGCGCAACGCCAGCCGCCATCGCTGCCAACGCCAGCCCCTGCCATCTGTCATCGCGTGCGCGCGCGCGCACCGCCAGCCGCCATCGCTGCTGCGCCCGTGTGCGCAACGCCAGCCGCCATCGCTGCTGCGCCCGTGTGCGCAACGCCAGCCGCCATCGCTGCCAACGCCAGCCCCTGCCATCTGTCATCGCGTGCGCGCGCGCGCACCGCCAGCCGCCATCGCTGCTGCGCCCGTGTGCGCAACGCCAGCCGCCATCGCTGCTGCGCCCGTGTGCGCAACGCCAGCCGCCATCGCTGCCAACGCCAGCCCCTGCCATCTGTCATCGCGTGCGCGCGCGCGCACCGCCAGCCGCCATCGCTGCTGCGCCCGTGTGCGCACCGCCAGCCGCCATCGCTGCTGCGCCCGTGTGCGCACCGCCAGCCGCCATCGCTGCTGCGCCCGTGTGCGCACCGCCAGCCGCCATCGCTGCTGCGCCCGTGTGCGCAACGCCAGCCGCCATCGCTGCTGCGCCCGTGTGCGCACCGCCAGCCGCCATCGCTGCTGCGCCCGTGTGCGCACCGCCAGCCGCCATCGCTGCTGCGCCCGTGTGCGCAACGCCAGCCGCCATCGCTGCTGCGCCCGTGTGCGCACCGCCAGCCGCCATCGCTGCTGCGCCCGTGTGCGCACCGCCAGCCGCCATCGCTGCTGCGCCCGTGTGCGCACCGCCAGCCGCCATCGCTGCTGCGCCCGTGTGCGCACCGCCAGCCGCCATCGCTGCTGCGCCCGTGTGCGCACCGCCAGCCGCCATCGCTGCTGCGCCCGTGTGCGCACCGCCAGCCGCCATCGCTGCTGCGCCCGTGTGCGCACCGCCAGCCGCCATCGCTGCTGCGCCCGTGTGCGCACCGCCAGCCGCCATCGCTGCTGCGCCCGTGTGCGCAACGCCAGCCGCCATCGCTGCTGCGCCCGTGTGCGCACCGCCAGCCGCCATCGCTGCTGCGCCCGTGTGCGCACCGCCAGCCGCCATCGCTGCTGCGCCCGTGTGCGCACCGCCAGCCGCCATCGCTGCTGCGCCCGTGTGCGCAACGCCAGCCGCCATCGCTGCTGCGCCCGTGTGCGCAACGCCAGCCGCCATCGCTGCTGCGCCCGTGTGCGCACCGCCAGCCGCCATCGCTGCTGCGCCCGTGTGCGCACCGGGCGCATGTCGCCTGCCCACGTGATGACAGATGGAGGGGGAGAGAAGGAAGAGAGGAAGGGGTGGGGGAAGGTGCAAAAAAAGGTGGGGTAGCGATGGCGGCATGCCGCCATTGCTGCTCGCTGCTCGCCCTACCGAATGCCCACGCCAGCGCCGTGCGCGCGCGCGTGCACGCGCTCGGCCGCGCCCGATGGTGTGCGCGCGCAGGCCGCCGCGTCAGGTTGCGCCTACACCTCCTCCTGCACGAGATCGCCCTGCGGCACTTTGCGGCCGTGCTCGTCCAGGCGCGCTGGCGTGGCCAGATGCACGGCCAGCGCGGCGTGCGCGCGCGCAACGGCGGCGCGGGCGCGCACACGAGCGGCGCGGGCGCGCCCTCGGCCGCTCCAGGCAGGCCACACCTGGGCACCGGCTGCTCGCCGTGCGCCGCCAGTCTCTATTCGCCCAGACATGAGGAAATGACGTACTGATGAGCACGGCGCCCTCCTCTTTCTCGCTTCTGATGTGATGACTGCAGACATGCCGCGAGGCGATGGTGAGCAGGGCAAGTCCAGCCAGTCCCGCATGCAACTCTTGCGAGCACCGTGGCGCTCGGCCCCCGATCCGAGATTGGCGACCGACATCTCGCCTGGCCCCCGGGGTGCAAGGCGTGAATGGTGTAATGCGCCTTAGCCTGAGGCGAAGCAAGCCAGGGGGTGGGTAAGCAGCGAATGGTGTAATGCGCCCGTGGCGGCGTCAGCACGCCGCGAAGCGCGCGCGCGAGCGCAGCGAGAAGGGCGGAGCCGCGCGAGGGCCTCGGGGTTGGATTGCTGCGTTTGAATCAGGGGTCATGTAGCGATACTGATCGGTCGTCACTGGCGCGGGCGGCGGCAAGGCTGCGCGATCGGGGCGCGCGCGCCTCACCTCCCGTACTTGCCTCGCTCGCATCGCGATTTCGGGGACGACAAAGAAATTTTGGCGATTTCGGGGGCGCGATGGCGCCCCGCACAATTGCGTTGGTGCTGGTGTCGGCGTTCCTTCCGGGAGCCCTCGGCGCACGCGTGGCGCGCGCGCACGTCGCGCCGCGCTCGGCTCTCCATCGACGCTGCGCGCCGCGATGCGTTCCCCTCGACGATCAGGAGCTTTTCGCCGCGCTACGCGCGCGCGCAACGGAGGTGACGGAAGAGGGGATTGCGCGCTCCGACCGCTGGCGGTCGGGCACGTGCCAGACCAAGATTGGCGTGGCGCTCGACGACTGGGTGCGACGGCTTGACATGCGCGAGTGGCCGCTCGCCGCGCTCGGCACCGCGAGCGGCAACGTTGTTGTCGCCAACCTCGAGACGGGCACGGTCCTCGCCCAGGCCAAGGCGCACCCGGCTCACGTCGCCGAAACCGACGCGTCCGTCGCGCTGCTGCACGGCGCGTACGATGGCGGCGGCGTGACGGCGCTCGCGGTACGCGAGCGCACCGTCGTCACCGGCGGGCGCGACGCGTGCGCACGCATATGGGCGCTCGAAGGCGGTGACGAGGGCGACAAGGCTCCCACCGATGCACCCGGCGCGTCGCGCGCGCGCGGCGCGGCGCGAGGCGGTGCCGACGGCGGCGGCGCTCGCAGCGCGCCATCGGCGCGCGCCACTGACGCGCGCCTACGGCCCGTCGCCGAGCTGCCGTGCGGTGGTGTCGTTTCGTCAGTCGCGATAACGGCCGCCGGTGCCGTGTGGGGCGCTGGGCTCGGCGGCTTGTTGCGACGATGGGAGCGCGAGGCCGACGCGGGCGACGCGGGCGACGCGGGCGGCGCGGACGGGCGCGAGGCGAGCGCGCGCGCGCCCACCGCCGCACCTACGCCGCCGGACTCGCCGGACTCGCCGGACTCGCCGGACTCGCCCTCCGTGGTGGACGCGCCCACGCGCGGCGCGCGTGGGCCTTACGCGCTGCGCCTCTCCGTCCGCCTCGACGCGCCCGCGCTCGCCATCGCCGTCGACGAGCGGCGCGGCCTCGTCGCGTGCGCGCTGGCCAACGGGTGGGTCGCGCTGCTCGACGTGTCCACCGGCGCGCTCATCGACTCGTGGGAGGCGCACGCGCGCTCGCGCGCGCGCTCTGTTGCGCTCGCGCACGATGCCGTCTGGAGCGGTGGAGCGGACGGGACGGTGCGTCGAAGGCACCTCAAGCCGAGCGCGCTCGCGCCCGAGGGGGGCAAGGCGGCGCTCGACAACGAGCGCGAGCTCGAGACGCTCACGCCGCCGCACGGTGCCGCCGTCGTCGCGCTCGCCGGGCGCGCGGACGGTCTCCTCATCTCCGCGGCGCACGATGGCACCGTTCGAGTCTGGGACGTGGCGCCACGCGGCGGCGGGCCTGTACGGTGCCTGTACGGACTCGTCGGATACAAGGTGTGGCTCGGATCGGTCGTCACGGACGGCACGCGGCTCGTGTCGGACGGGTCGGACAACGTCGTGATCGTGCACGACTTCTCGCGGGGCGTGTCGGAGGCGGAGGAGGAAGATGGCGAGTCGGACATGGACCCATTGTCGGGACTCGGCGACGACGACGACGACGATTTTGACGACGACGAGCTCGACGACCGGCGGATGTAGAGAAATTGTTGCGCCCCACGAGGCCCTCCTCCTGTCCCGGACGTTGGCCTTGGCGGCCGTTGAAAAGGCGAAACGGCCATGGGATCGAGCGTGCAGTCGAGCTCGCTCCGCGAGGCGGAGGCGCGGCTGACGCGAGCTCGCCTCGACGCCACAGATGGGGTTGGCGGTGACTTGGCTGGGGCTGATCCCGCTGACGTCATCGAGCGGCGCGCCGTCGCGTCTGAGCTTGACGCGCTCCAGCGCGACGTGGCGGCGACAAGCGAGCTCGTCGCGTCTCTGCAGGCCGAGGCAGCGAATGGTCTGGGCGAGGTGTCGAGCGTGATGAACGCGGCGCGCGAGGAGTCGTGGCGACTTTCGGCGTACATGCAGCTCGAGGCGCTCAAGGAGCAGATCCTTTCGGGGGACAGCGCTGGTGCGATGCGCGCGCTCGAAGCGCTCGAGGCGCGCGAGGCGCTCGCCGCCGCAGACGCGCCTGTGCCGCCAACGGCGAGGGGCGAGGCGGGCAGCGAGCTTGCCGGGCTACGCGCGGAGAAGGCACGCATCGAAGCGGAGCTCGAGGAGACGCGCCGTGCGCTCGCCCAGCACGCGATTTGATCTCAGGTGTGGGGCGGGGGCTGCGATACCCGGTCAGGGTCACGGAACACGCGCCAGCCGCGGTCGTCGAGGCGCACAGTACGCGATTTGAGTCACGCTCAATCTGCCCTCCGCCTATACACCTGGATGTACGACTCGGAGACGGAGATGAGCTGTGGGTGGATCTGCTGCACGTGCAGGTCCTGCATCTCGTACCACGTGTCGTTGGCGGAAAAGTGGACGTGCGCCTTGTACGAGCCGTCCGCCGGCTTGCCGTCGTGCTGCGCCGAGCACACGAGGTCGAATTTGGCGCGCTCGTCGTCGGCGGGTGCGTCGTCTGCCGGCCGCGTGCAGAAGGGCGCGAGGTCGAGATTCTTAATCGGGCAATTGACGATGGTGTGGTTCTTCTCGACGAGCTGCTGCGTGTTCTTCGAGAAGCGCTTGATGTGCACGATCAAGTACGGCGGCCACTTTTGAATCGAGAACTGCCGCCGGTCGCCGCTCATGAGCTCCTGAAACGACGAGCCGTTGAATTTCGCCATACACGAGGTCAGCGGCACCTGCGGGATAATGTTGCGGTCGAGCGCGTCGCGGAAGAGGGGCATCGGCGGCACGTCCAGCGTGAGGAACAGGAATGGCGATACCGTCTCCGTCACCGTCCACGTGTCGCGCGTGTCGTCCGCGCCGGCCGCGTCGGCCGCGCCGCCGTTCGCGCCCGCCGCCGCCGCCGCCGCCGCCGCGGCGGTGCCCTCGTACTCGTCGGCGGCGGAGGCGGGCGCGCGCCGCTTCTTCTGGCGCGCGTGGTGCCGGATGAGCACCTCGCCCTGGAAGACACGATGGATGATCGAAGAGCCTCGCCGCGCGGTGCCGCCGAGGTCCGCGTGCAATTGGTTCAGTAGCCATGATAAAAAGTCAAGGGCGTCGGACTGCTTGCCGATGGCGAAGCGCTTGGCGGAGGCGTGTGTGACGGCCTGCATGAGCTCGTGCGGGCTCACCTGCCCCTTGAAGTTGTACGGCGACCAGATCTTGCGCACGAGCATGCCGAACTGCTGCACGAGCGGCGAGTGCGCGCTCGCGTAATTGCCCGGGATTAAAAAGAAGTCGCGCAGTGGCGCGATGCGGACGAGGCACTGGACGATCACATTGACGAAGTCGGTGCCGCGGATGTTGTTCAGACCGATCGCGCCGGGCAGGTAGTCGCCGCCGTCGATCCCGCGCGCGAACGAGATCTCGCGGTCGAGGCTCGCGACCATCCGCTCGGTGAAAGTCGGGTTCAGCATGTCGCGGATGTCGCGCAGCGAGGCGTCGATGACCTCGTAGCCGTCGGGGAGGGAATAAATGCGCCCCGTGTGCAGGTTCATGACCACGTGGTGGTCCTCCTGCAGCGAGTGCAGGTAGGCCGGCGTCGAGCGGCCGCGCCCCTGGTAGTACCGGCCGCACACGAGGCATGCGTACACATTGAAGTTGTTGCCGGTGACGCAGCAGGCCTTCTCAAAGTCAAAGTCAAGAGCCGAGCGGTTCACCGTGTCGAGGTACGGACACAGCTGCGGCAGCGCCGTCGAGCCCGGCTTGGCGTCCTCCTCGTCCGGCTCGCGCTTCATCTCCGCGCAGCAGGCCGCGTCGCACGATGGCGGCGGGCGGCCTCCGTTTTAGCGAAAAAGAGCGCGGGCACATCTTCGCGACAGAGCATGATGGAGGGCACTGGCGGCGCGCGCGGACGCCGGGTGCGCGGCGCGGCGCTCGCGTTGCTGCTCGCGCTCGTGCGCGGCGCGTCGGGCTGGCGCGCAATGGGCCTGCCCGTTGCGCGGCACGTGCCGCGTGCCTCGTCCATCCGCGCGATCGCGACGCCGTTGCCCGAACGGCGCGCCGGAAGCGGCGGCGTCGGCAGCGGCGGCCAGGTCGCAGACGAGCGGCTGGGCACGCCGCCGCGGCCAGCGGCGGGTGGCGGTGGCGGCGGCACGCTCGGCTCGTCGGTTGGCACGCTGCTCGCCACGACGACTGCGCCGCCTGGTGTCGCCGAGCCGGCGGACAAGTCGGATTCGGTCGCGATCCTGCTGCTCAACCTTGGCGGGCCGGACTCGCTCGACGCGGTCGAGCCGTTCCTGTACAACCTCTTCTCCGACCCGGAAATCATCAGCCTGCCCAAGCCGTTGCAGTTCTTGCAGGGGCTCATCGCCTTCGCCATCGCAAAGTACCGCGCGCCCGCGTCGCGCGTCGGGTACGCGTCCATCGGCGGCGCGTCGCCACTCCTCACGACGACGCGCGAGCAGGCGGCCGCGCTCGAGCGCGCGCTCGGCGCCAAGGGCGTCAAGGCGTGCGCGTACGTGGCGATGCGCTACTGGCATCCCTTCACCGCTGACGCCGTCCGCGAGCTCCTTGACGCCAAGCACCGCGAGCTCGTCATATTGCCCCTCTACCCTCAGTTCTCGGTGTCGACCTCCGGTTCGTCACTGCGCGTGCTCGAGGATATCTTTTACGCCCAGGAGGAGTTTGCGCGCGTGCAGTCGATCGTCATCCCCGCATGGTGAGCCGCGCGCCGCGCTGGCGGGGGCGCGTCGACAGCGCCCGGCGCGGGCGCGGGTGTGGGTTACGCATGGCCGAAGAGTGCCGCGCCGCCGAGTGGCCGCGCAGAAGGGCGCGTGCAGCGGCCGTGGCGCGCGCGCGGCACACGCTCGCCACGCCGAGGGCGCTAGGCGTTCGTAGCTGCGGAGCGGTGGGCGCGCCTGGCCGCTGCGGCGTGCCCCACGCGACCGCCGGGCGCGCACGCGTCACGCGCCAGCACCGCGTGCGCGTGACGCTTTCGTTCGCGGTCGTGCTCCTCGAGGCCGACCTCGAGGCGGGCCTCGAGGCGGTCGCATGGGCTGTTCGCCGCGCCGCCGGCCGCTGCGTCCACCACGTGACGCCCTCTCCGCCCTCTCCGCCCTCTCCGCCCTCTCCGCCGCCTGCGCCGCCCGCCCGCCCGCCGCCCGCTGCCCGCCGCGCAGGTATAACCGTCCTGGTTACGTAACGGCAATGGCCAGGCTCGTCGAGGGCCAGCTCAACTCGGCGGTCTTCCTGCCCGCCGAGCAGGCGGCCGCGATCGCCGCGGGCGACGCGCGCGCCAAGGAGGCGGCGCGCGAGGCGGCGAGCGCGCCGCACGTCTTCTTCTCAGCGCACGGCCTCCCGGAGAAATACGTGAGCGAGCTCGGGGACCCGTACCAGGCTCAGACCGAGGCGACCGTTACACTCGTCATGGCGCAGCTGCGGCAATGGGGGTACACGAACGAGCATTCCCTCGCGTATCAGAGCCGGGTCGGCCCTGTGGAGTGGCTCAGGCCGTACACGGACGAGGTGAGCTCGGCCGCCCCGCGCCGGGCCGCGCCGCGCCGGGCCGCGCCGCGCCGCGCCGCGCCGCGCCGGGCCGCGCCTGGCCACGCGCCACACGCCGCACCGAGCAGGCCGCTGCCGTGCGGCGCCTGCGCCTGCGACGACGTCCACGTGGCGCGTCGTCGCGCGTGCGGCGACGGCGCCGACTTTGCGCCGGTGCGGTCCTTCGCCTCGGCCGCGGCCCGCGCCTTTGTTTTTCCCGCGCTTTTCGCTCGCCTCGCGCCTCTTGACAGGTGATTCCCGAGCTGGGTGCCAAGGGCGTGAAACAGCTTTGTGTTGTCCCAGTCAGGTGCGCGCAGCAGAGTGGGTGGGTGGGTGAGGGTGCAGGGCACGGATGGAGGGCTGCTGTGCGTTGTCCCAATCAAGTGCGCTGGCGCTCTGCTCGCAGCAGCTGCGGGTGGGCACGTGCGGCTGGGTGGGTCGGCTGGGTGCGCACGCGCACGTGCGGCTGGGTGGGTCGGCTGGGTGCGCACGCGCACGTGCGGCTGGGTGGGCACGTGCATGCGCGTGCCGGCGCGCGCGCGCGCCGCCCCGTGCGGCTGATATGCGGTTGTATGCGGTTACGCATGCGATGGTATGCCTTCCCCTCCGTATATGCCCTCCTGCACCCGCAGCTTCGTCTCAGAGCACATCGAGACGCTCGAGGAGATCGACTGCGAGTACCGCGAGCTCGCCGAGGAGTCGGGCATCACGCAGTGGGCGCGCGTGCCCGCCCTCGGCCTCGACGCGACGTTCATCGACGCCCTCGCCGACGCGGTCGTCGAGGCGCTGCCCGGGCTAAAGGTGGGCGGCCGAACGAGCCTCATCTGCGCGCGCATTGTGGCCCTGCCCCCGCCCCCCTTTTTTTGAAATGCCCTCGAGCCTACAGTCGCCTTCCCGCCCATTGCCTTCGATTCGTGCCTGCCTTTTTACCCTGCTTCTTTTCTTCCTCCCCATGCTTCCTTCCAGCCTGTCTTTCCGGCGATGTCTCGCCAGCCACCGGCTGCAGCAGCAGCGCGCCGCGCGCCGAGCGATGGCCCCGCTGCGGCTGCCCGCTGCGCTGCGCGCTGGCGGCCTGCCCCTCAGATGAGGCCCTGTGCTCGCCCGCGCTACCTGACACGCGCTAACTTTGCGAACGCAAATCCATGGACGCGCCTTGCTCGCGCCCGCTGCGTGCGTTCTTCTCTTCACCTTGTCTTCATTTTTCGTTCTTTCCCCCCTTTCTTTTTTCCTTCTTGCGCATGCGCAGACGCCGACGGTGCGTGCGATCAATGAGGGCACTCCGGTATCGCTGCGCATCATCAATGACCTTGTCGCGCTCTCGCGCAAGGAGGAGCTCAAGCTCGCGCCGCGCAGACAGGTGCGCCGCTGCCCCCTGCCCCCTGCCGCCGCTGCCGTTGTGCCGTACTGCGCGTGCGCTGCACACACCGGACAGTCGACAGCCACTCGCAGACAGGCCGCCACAGTCACGCTCACCTCACTTGCGTCCCCACCAACCGGCGGGCCTCCTCCAACCACCGCCGCTCTGCTCTTCCCCTTCGCGCAGCGATACGGCTTCACCGACACAGCCGAGCGAATCAACGGGCGCATTGCAATGGCAGCCATTTCTTTGTTTGGCCTTGGCATGCTGCCGTCTCTTGTGGAAATGCTTCGTAACCTCCGCCAATGAAAGCACGCGACCCCGTCGCGCGTCGCGGCGGGCCACGCGCAGCTGATGACGACGGCGTGGGCAGCGGCGGGCGACAGCGCGGCCCGTGGCCGACGGCGTGGTTTGGCCCCGGCGCATTGCCTGCACACCGCAGTATGGTCGACTCGCACTCTCTCCCACTCGCGGCCGTGTTCTGGCGGTGCCTCGCTGCGCGTCAGGCCTGGCGCGGCGCGCTTGGCCCCGCCGCTTGCCGCGTGGAGGGGGGAAACGGGTGAGGGGTGGGGGGGGGGGGGGGGGGGGGGGGGGGGCTGTGTTTCATTCAGCGGTGCGATGAACTGAGGCTCGGCGCTCGCGCAGCAGCTGTGCGCCCAGTCTTGTGCCAAGAAAGCGCCGCGCTGGCTGTGCAGCACACGCACTCGCGTTTGTGATGAGAGCCCGGCTGGGGGCAGTGGCTGCGGTGGGCATGGGCGGGCATGGCGTGGGCTCGCAGTCGCGGCAGTGGAAACAGCAGCATCTGGATGCATGCGCCACTTGCGGCGCAACCCTTTGTGAGACAACGGAGAGTTGGCAAGGAGGGCGCTCGTCTTGGTGGAGCACACGTGGCGTGACCTTTGCCCTCGACGCCCGTTGTGGCTCGTCGTCTGCCGGCGGCTCGAGCATGGCGCGGGATGCGGATCAATGGATTCACTGGATTGGGCGACGGCAAACTCAAGTGTGGATTGGCCGACGGCAAAGTCAAATGTCAAGTGTACGTCAGGTTTGACGGCGATGGCGATGGCGACTGCATGCCTGCTTCGGCTTGTACATCACGCACGCGCGTGGATCATCGTCGGATCGTGCCAGTGTCTCAGTCAACTGCTGACTCGGAAGCCATCCGAACACACACGGGCTTAAGTTCGCTGAAGGCACAGCACTCACGTTTCACACCAACATGGCTGAGAGCGAATTCGCCGGCCTCCACGCGGCGAGCGCGGCAGCGAGCGCGGCGCCTGCAAGGGCGGCACAGCCGACGCTCACGGCCCAGCCTCTACAGCCCGACGCGTGCCGCGCGATCAGTTTCCACGCCGCGCACCTGCCGTCGGCCGCGCCGCGCTCGCCGTCGGCGCAGCCGCCTGCGCCGTCGCGCGCGTCAGCGCCGGCCGCGGCGAAGATGCGGCGGTAGAAGCGCTTGCGCTTGCGCTGCAGGTGCTCGGTGCGCCGCTTGACCATCGCGCGCAGCGCCGCGCCGTCGGCGTGGCCTGGGTTGAAGCGGAGAAGGCGGTCGCACGCCGCCTCTGCTTTTAAAATGTCGCCGAGCGCCGCGTGCGCCTGCGCGGCGCGGTAGTGCGCCTTGGCGTTGGCCTCGTCGACGGCGAGGACGGCGGCGCAGTACTTGAGCGCGTCGCGCTCCAGCCCGAGCTTGAGCGCCGTCGCCGCGCAGTTGAGGTCGGACGTTACTTTTGCGCGCTGAACCCGTTCCGCGTCCTCTGCACCCAAGTCAGCCATGAAAGACAGATAACGTTGCCCCTGCAGGAACTCCTCGTGCGCGCCGTAGGCGTGGCCGCGTTGGTAGAGCGCGACGCCGCGTGCGCGCCGCCACTGCGCCAGCTCCATCTTGGCGCCAAAATCAAGATCCCACAGCTCAGGTTCGGCCGTGAGGGCGAGCAGCTCGACGTCGTACTCGAGGGACGCGCGCGCGGGGACGCCGAGGAGGCGGTTGCCATCGACGCCCCAGCCCGCGTCCGCGTCAACGAGCACGTGCGCGCGCTCGCCCACGCGCATCTGCGCCAGCGCGAGGTCGAGCCCGCGCACAAAATTGCCGCGGCCGAGCCGCAGCTCGAGCTCGGCGCCGCGCGCGCGCGAGTCCTCAAACGTGCGGCCGGCGCACGTGCCGACGACGTGGACGCGGACGCGGTCACCCGCGACGGGTGCAGGCGCGCTCGGGTCGGCCGGCGTGATCACGTGCTTCTCCCAACGCCCGGGTGGAGGCGAGTCCTCCGGCGGCGGGGGCGAGTCGCTCGCGAGGTCGTCCGCCATGGCGCTATGTGGACAACTTTCGAGAACTGTGGCGGCGATGGGCCACCGGCCCACCGCCACACCCGCGCTATGACAGTGACAGCCGCACGTCCACTGACCCTTGACGTGACAGCTGAACGCCCACTGACCCTGGAAGCATGGGGCCCATGGACGTGCAGCTGTCACTGCGGCAACCCGTCGTCCGTGCATGCCGGCGGAGTGCAAACTTGAAACTTGGAAACTTGCCCTCCCGGCTCCCTCTCCACCACGCCCCCTGACGGCACCACCCGTGACCGCCTGACCGGTGACCCCGCGCCCTCGCCTCGTGTCGTGATTCGTGAGCGGTCGTTGCAGCCTCGCCACCGACTGACGAAGCGCACACTTCAGCCAGCGAGCAGACACAACAGCCTCGCCTCCACGTTGCCTCGGCTTGTCGGCCACCCAGCGGGCAGCGGCAGGAGGGATGGAGAAGACGGACTCAAAGAGGCGGGGAGAAAGAGAAAGCCCCTGCTGCCGCGGATGCGCCGCCACTACCTTCTCTTCCCGCCCTGCTGCCGCGGGTACCACGTCGCGCCGAGGTCCTCGCTCCCGCCGTCCAGTTCGGCGGGCACCGCACCGCCGCCGCCGCGCCCGTCCGTCGCGTAGTAGTAATCCTGCGACCCCTCGTCGTAACGGCCCTGCTCGTCAAAGTCAAAATCGACGCCCGCCCGGCCCACGTCGCCATTCGGCCCGATCGCGTAGTCCTCGGGATGCAGCGCGTAACTGTCGAGCACGTTACTCTCGTGGCGCTCGGCCCACAGCTCGGCCGCCTCGCGCGACGCAGCGAGCAGGTCGTCGCGCGAGACGCCGGCGCGCAGAAGCATTGCCTCACGCTGCACGCGGTCCAAGCGTCCCTCCTCGACGAAACGTTTGCTCGGGATTCGGCTGGTGCGGGCGATGGCGTGCCCAAGGGCGGGGATTCGAGGCAAGGCGGGGACGCAGGGCGGGAACAAACGGGTGGCGAGAAGGGCGGCAAGAAAGGGCGGGAAAGAAAGGGCGGGAAACAGGGGGCGGAAACGAGCGCGGGAAAATGGCGAGGGAGAAAACGGCGCGCAGCGCGTGCATCGCGCGTCAGTGAACCGTCGGGGGAGGGGGGGGGGAGGGGGGGGGGGGGGGGGGGAGGGGAGGGGGGAGGGGGGGGGGGCATGTCAGCTGCAAGTCAGGGGCAAAGCGCGCGCTCTGGCACCGTACAACGTTGCGGTTGACACCGTTGCGGTGACACACCGCTGCGGTGACACCGTTGCGGTGACACCGTTGCGGTGACACACCGCGGCACGCACCCCGCGCGCGCGCACCGGCCGCGCCTCGCCAGTTCCCAGTCAACGAGCCGGACTGCAATCTCGCGCGCCACATTGTCCGACAGGTTGAGCGGCACGCCGCCGTCTCCAGGCACGCCGTCGCCGTCGACACCGCGCTCAAATTCACGCACGTGCACCATGCCAAACCGCAGCCGTGTTCCCGTCCTTTCGCCGCCAATGCCTCCGCCCGACGCGGCACGCGCGCTCGCCGCGCACCCTGCGGTGCGAGGCGCTGGGGAGGCGGGCCGTGCGCCACCACCGCCACCACCGCCACCGCCGCCACCGCCGCCACCGCCGCCACCACCGCCACAACCACCACCACCGCCACCACCGCCACCCGCGGCACGAGGGTGCAACCGCCTGCGTAGGATCGAACGGCCAGGCGACAGCGTGCGGTGGCGCGGTGCAGACAGCCGCCCGGCAAAGTCGTCGCCGTACCCACCGCCCACGTCCCCTCCGTACCCACCGCCCACGTCCCCGCCGTAACCGCCGCCGTAACCGCCGCCGTACCCGCCGTCGCTCGTGTACCCACCGCCGCCGCCCGCCGTTGCGTTGAGCGACAGGCCGAGCGCCGCGTTGGGCGCGCCGCTGGCCGCGGCGCCCGCGCATAGCGCGGGCGAGCCCAGCGCGTGCTGCGCCACCACGGTCGATGGACGCAGAGGTGAGCGCACCCAACTGCCGCCGCCATGCTGCGGCGACGGCGGGCGGCGCGGCGCGTTGCCGACCGCCAGGCCGCTGGCGGCGGCGCTCGTCGACGTTGCGTGCGCATCGTACCCGCCACCGCAATTGTTGCCGCCGCCGCCGCCGACATTAAAATCGAGCGAGTCGCGCGGCCTGAAACCGCCGGTGCGCGCGGCCGGCGCGGACTGCGCGCGTCGCCCGGACGGGGCGCCGGACACGCTCGTGTATGCACTGCTGCCGGTGCTGCCGGTGCTGCCGCCGGTGCCAGTGCCGCCGCCGCCACCGCCCACTGAGAGCCGCGAGACGTTGGTCGTCGAGCCGTACCCGCCGCCGTTCGCGCTTCCGTAACCGCTTCCGTAACCGCTTCCGTAATTGCTTCCGCCCCCTCCAGCGCCGACCGCGCTGTACGCGCGCGCGGCCGCGAGCGCGGACGCGCGCACGGCGGGCGTCGTAACGGCAGTGCGCGTGATCGGCGCCGAGCGGGGGCGGTTGGGCTGTGTCGACGCGCACGCGCGTGCGCGGCGCGGCGGAGGGCGGGGGCAGGGCGCAGGGCGGGGGGCAAGGCGGAGGGCGGGGGTCAGGGCGCAGGGCGGGGGCAGGGCGGAGGGCGGGGACAGGGCGGAGGGCGGGGGTCAGAGCGGAGGGCGGGGGTCAGAGCGGAGGGCGGGGGTCAGGGCGGAGGGCGGGGATAGAGCGGAGGGCGGGGACAGGGCGGAGGGCGGGGGCAAGGCGGAGGGCGGGGGCAGGGCGGAGGGCGGGGACAGGGCGGAGGGCGGGGGTCAGAGCGGAGGGCGGGGGTCAGAGCGGAGGGCGGGGGCAAGGCGGAGGGCGGGGGTCAGAGCGGAGGGCGGGGGCAGGGCGGAGGGCGGGGACAGGGCGGAGGGCGGGGGCAGGGCGGAGGGCGGGGACAGGGCGGAGGGCGGGGACAGGGCGGAGGGCGGGGGCAGGGCGGAGGGCGGGGACAGGGCGGAGGGCGGGGGTCAGAGCGGAGGGCGGGGACAGGGCGGAGGGCGGGGGCAGGGCGGAGGGCGGGGGCAGGGCGGAGGGCGGGGACAGGGCGGAGGGCGGGGACAGGGCGGAGGGCGGGGGCAGGGCGGAGGGCGGGGACAGGGCGGAGGGCGGGGACAGGGCGGAGGGCGGGGGTCAGACGGCGGCGGGCGCACGGCGGGCGCACGGCGGGCGCGCGGCGCGGCGCGGCGCGGCGCGGCGCGGCGCGGCGGGCGCCCCGCGCGCGGCGCGGCGCTGCGCGCGCGCGCGCGCGCGCACAGGTGGCCGCACGCCGCTCGGGCTGCCATTCGCGAGCCGGTCGTAACTGCTTCCTTTGACCGCGCCGCTTCCACCCGCCGCGGCTGCGGCTGCGCCGCCCAGCCCGCCGCCCAGCCCGCCGCCCAGCCCGCCGCCCAGCCCGCCGCCTGAGCCGAAACTGTCGCGGCGCGAGCCCGCGCTGCCCGGCCGCTCGGCGCGCAGCGGCGTGCCACCTACGCTCACGCCTGCCCCAAGGAGCGAACTCGAACCGCCCGCGCCGCCGGCCGCGCCCGGCGCCGCCATGCTGAATCGCACCCCAACCAAATGGGAACAAAAGTCATGGCCGTCAAAGCCGCCAAAGACGAGCACGGTCAGCCCGCCGCTCGCACCACCGCTCGCACCACCACCACCGCCGCCCTCGCCCGCGCCATGCACGAGCACGGCGGAGTGGTTCGAGCGCGCCCGCGGCATGTCCTCGCCGCGTCGCCACGTCGCGCGCGACGCCTCCAAGTCGATCGCGGCGTGGAGCGGCGTGGTGCCGTCGGCGCCGAAGCCGCCAAAGACGAGCAGCCGGCCGCCGGGCAGCGTCACCAGGTGGTGGTACGCGAGCGCGGGGAACGGCTCGCCCGCCGCCGACCACGCGACACGCGTCCACCGGCCGCCCCCCGTCACGCCCGCGTGCAACGTGTAGGCGTCACGCAGGTATTCGTAACCGTTACGCCCGCCGACGACGACGAGCGTGCGGCCGACGACGGCGGAGGCGTGGAACGCGCGCGGCGGCGGTGGCGCGCCGTCCACGCCCGCCGCCTGCGACCAGCGCAGCGCGTCCGGATCGAACGCCCACAAGTCGTTGAGCGCGCCGCGCGTGTTCGACCCCCCGAACAGCAGGAGCGCGCGCGGCGAGCTCGGGAGGAGCGAGAGCGAGTGGCCGCAGCGCGGCGTCGGCAGCAGCGCCGATGCGCCGCCGCCGCCCGCCGGCTGCGCCGCCACCGACAGGCAGTGCGTCGCCGCGCCGGGCGCGCCGCCCGTCGCGCCAAAGTCGAAATGCAGCGTGTAGCTGTCGTTGTACCAGCGGTACTCGTTGTCGTCGGCGCCGCCGAAGAGGAGGGCGGACGTGTCCGTCAATCGGACGAGCGAGTGCCCGAACCGCGCGGGCGCCACCTCGCCCGACGCGTGCACGCGCTCCCACCGCCACGGGCGGGCGCGCGGAGACGCGTCGAGGACATAGAGGTCGTCGAGCGGGCCGTGCGCCGAGTTGCCGCCATGCACGACGACGTGCGCGCCAAGCGCAACGCAGCAGTGGTCCGCGCGCGGCGGCGGCGGCGCGCCCTGCGCGCTCGGCTCGAAGAAGTGGCCCTGCCGCGGCTTGGGCGGCGCGCCGCGGCCCAAGCTGGCCATGTGTCGTAGCGCAAAGCTTTTGAACAAAGGCTGTCGAGCGGTTTTGCCCCTTCCATTCCTCGTTTTCCAAAACGGCGGCGCAATGGGGAGCGGACGCGCAATTACGGTGCGGCTTGCGTGCTGCGCGCTGCTCTGTGCGGGGCCGGCGGCGGCGCTGCGCGCGCCGAGCGGCGGCGCGGGACGTTCGCGAGCGCCGCTCGAGCGCCGATCCTCGCTCGTGCACGGCGGCGCGGCCGCGCTCGTGGCTGCCGCGGCGGGCGCGCTCGCGCCGCCGCTCGTCCCGCGCGCGTCCGCGCGGCCCGAGGGCGTGAACCGGCCGGAGCTGCTGCCGCGCGAGCGCGTGAGCGTGATCGACCTGCAGAAATGGCTCACCGCCGCCGAGCGCGGCCGCCTTGAGCGCCTCATCTCCAACCTCGAGCGCGACACGGGCTTCCGGCTGCGCGTGCTCACGCAGCAATACCCCGAGACGCCCGGCCTCGCGGTCAAGGACTATTGGGCGGTGGACGGCCGGACGGTGGTGCTCGTCGCGGACCTCGGGATCAACGGCCGCGCGCGCGCCAACGTGCTCAACTTCAACGTCGGCGACGCGCTCCCATTCTCGAACACGTTCTGGTCGCGCCTGCAGTCCAAGTATGGCAACACGTTCTACGTCAAGGAGAACGGGATCGACTCGGCGATCATGGAGGCGGCGGGTGCGCTCGCCGACTGCCTGCGCCGCGGCGAGCCCTACTGCGCCGCGCCGCCGCTCACTGTCTCCGAGTTCCTCTGAGCGCCTCGCGTTGTTTTGCTCGCCACTGCGGCGACGGCCGCACTGACGAGCGCCTCGGCGATCATGGAGGTGGCGGGCGCGTCTCGGGCCGTCCACCGCCTTGCCGAGTTGCCTTAACGACTTGACTTACAATCGTCATTACTTATCTTCGGCATGCGACTGCCCTTGCAAGCGACGGAAAACGGGCGGTGCCAACCACACACACGCACACACAGGCACCGCTCACAGCTCGGCGGCGCTCGCGCGCGCGTGCTCAACACACTCGTCGGCCGCGCGCAGCAGGGCGAGCGCCGTCGAGCGCGCGCCGAGCGGCGGCAGCCCGTGCGCGTCGTCGAAGAGCGCGCACAGCGCGCCATTGGGCGCACCGAGGGCGCGGCACGCGCCGTGCATCCGCGCCGCGCACTCCGCCAACAGCTCGGCCGACGCGCGGCGCGACGCGTCGAGGCGCGCGCGCGAGCCGTCGAGCGCGAGCAGCGCGGCCTCGCGCTGCTCGTAGGGCAGCGGCGCCTCGGCCAACGCGCCAAGGCGCGCGTGCGCGTCGCGGCAGAGCTCGATGCACGCCGCGTGCCGCCGCGCCGCGACAGCGATCACAGTCGCGACCAGCGCGAGCGCGGCTTCGACCACGGCGCGGCCGAGCTCGCCGAGCTCCGCGCCTGGCACAGCGACCGCCATCGTGCCACCACCGCCGCCATCGTTCAGACTGGTCGCAGTCGCCGCCGCGTAGGCGGCTACGGGCGCGGTGGCGGCGGTGGCGGCGGCGGCGGCGAGCGCGAGCGCGGCGGACGCGGCGGCGAGCGCGCGCGCGGGCAGCCTCTCCAAGACGTCCACGCCGAGCGTCACGAGCGAGGCAAGGTCCTCGAGCGCGCACGTCTCGACGTGCGCGGTGAGCGCCACGGCTCCGCCTCCGCCTCCGCCTCCGCCTCCGCCTCCGCCTCCGCCTCCGCCACCGCCACCGCCACCGCCACCGCCTCCGCCCCCGCCTCCGCCTCCGCCACCGCCTCCGCCTCCGCCACCGCCTCCGCCGTCGCCTCCGCCCACGCCTCCGCCTCCGCCACCGCCACCGCCGGGCAGCGTGGCGAGCGCGCGCGCGGCGGGCGCCGACGGCAGCGCCGCGGCGAGCGCGCGCAGCGCAAGCACGAGCGCGCCGAGCGCGGGCGCGCTCGCCGCCATTCTGACACCCGAGGAGCCGCTGAGTCCGGCGCCCGAGGAGCCGCTGAGTCCGGTGCCCGAGGAGCCGCTGAGTCCGGTGTCCGGCGCAGCGGCGGCCGCA
Organism: Diacronema lutheri; assembly: GCA_019448385.1. Lineage (NCBI taxonomy): Eukaryota > Haptophyta > Pavlovophyceae > Pavlovales > Pavlovaceae > Diacronema > Diacronema lutheri. Next base: position 168,562 of record JAGTXO010000018.1, read on the forward strand.
GCCGCAGCGCTCGCCTCGAGTGCGCGCGCGGCGTGTATCGCGCTAGTGACGAGCGCGCGCACGAGGCGAGAGCCGAGCACAGCCGCGCCCACCGCCGCCGTCGACGCCGCTAACGCGCCGCCGGCGGCCGCGCCAGCGGGCGCGTGCAGGTGCTCGAGCAGCCCGACCGCCATGGCTCTACGCAGCGTCAGGATCGCCTCGCGCATGGCGGCAAGGCGCGGCGCGCGCGCCGCGTCCGCGCCGCGCGCGCGCGCGCCGCCGCCGCCACCGCCGCCACCGCCGCCGAGCCGCGCGGCCGCGCCGCTCGGCGCCGCGGCGTCCGCGTCGGCGCGGGCGCACGCGTCGATCAACATGAACGCCTCGCGCGCCATCGTGGCGTGCGCCATGCACGCCGTTGCCGCGCGCGCGCCCGGCAGCACAACGAGCGCGCCCGCGCCGCTGCGCTCAAGCAACGCGCCCGCCGCACCCAGCGCGAGCGCCGCGCGCGCGCATGCTTCGTCGGCGTGGCGCGTGGCGTGCTCTGCGTGGACGTGCTCGTCGCGCTGCTCGTCTCCGCCGCGTGCGAGGCGCTCGCCCATGCCGATGCCGACGCGCGCGGGCACCGCGCTCATCGCAGCGGCGACCGCAGCGGCGGCGCGCGCGAGCGCGTCGCACGCGTCGCGCGAAATCTCCATACAGAGGGACAGCGCGCCCGCGGCGAGGAGAGGCGACGTGTCCGCCTCGCACTGCGCCGCGGCGAGCAGCGCGACGAGCGGCGCGTCGGCCGACGCGCGCGAGCGCGCGGCGCGCACGAGCGCGTGCGCGGGCAGCGCCAGCGGCGTCGGCTCGTTGGCAACCGCACGCAGCACGTCGCCGCCGCCGCCACCACCACCACCGCCGGCGTCACTGCAGCGCCGCCACGCGCCGTCGAGCACGCGGCCGCCGCCGCCACCCGCCGCGCCGTCGCATGCGGCCTGCAGCTCCGCGGCGTGCACGCGCGCGAGCAGCGCCCACAGCGCGGCCGCGCCCACACCGCCCGCATCGCCGCCGCCGTCGGCCGCGTCGACGTCGGCGCGGCCGAGCGCGGCGCACGCGGCGGCGTGCACGCCGCGCGCGACCGCGCGCAGCGTGGCGCGCGCGCCGCCGGCGGCGTCCGCCGCCGCAGCCGTGTCGGACGCCGTGTCGGACGCCATGTCGGACGCTCCGGCCGCCGGCCGCAACCCCGCCCCCGCGCTCGCGCCGGCGTCCGCCGCCAGCTCCCAGCGCGCGAGAAGCAGCGCGCATGCCGCCGCGAGAGCCGCGCACCCGTCAATGCGCGCGGCGGCGTGCGCGCCGTCGGGCGCGGACGCGGCGCGCGCAAGGCGCGCGCAGAGCGCCGACGCGACGACGGCGGTGAGCGCCTCACCCGCGCCGTCGAGCGCGCGCGCGAGCTCGGCGGGCGCGCGCGCGCGCGCCGGCGCCAACGTCGCGCCGGCGCGCGCGCTCGGCGGGTCGGGCGCGAGCGGCGAGAGGCTCCGCCAGCCCTCGTCCGTCGCGCAGATCAGCTCGACCATCACGAGCAGCGCGCCGCTGGCGCGTCCGACGCTCACCGCCGGCGTCGACGTGCCGTCATCGTCGTCCGACCGCGGCGCGAACGGCGCGCCAAGCGCGCGCGCGCGCGCGAGCGCAGCGTCGAGCTCTTCGCTGCCTCGAAGCGAGCTTGACGTGCACTCCGCCGCCGCCCGGTCCGCCTCCGCCAGCGCGCCGCCGGCGTCGAGCGGCGCGCGCGCACACACGCGCGCGAGCGCCGCGGCGGCCGCCCAGCACGCGACGGTGCACGCCTCGTCTGCGGGCAGGAGCTGTCCGGCGTCCGGCAGCCGCCCGTCGCGCGCCACGCCGCGTCGGCGCGGCCGCGAGCCCGCGCCGGCCGCGGCGCGCAGCATCGCGCACAGCTCGGACGGCGCGCGGCGCGGCGGCGGCAATGCCAGCGCCTGCGCCGCGGAAGCCCCACCCGCCGCGCCTGGCCCGCCGGCGCCAGAGCCGCCGTTGACGGCGGCGATGGCGGCGGCGTCCGCTGCGTCCACGGCGGCGACGGTGGCCAGCCACCCCGTCGCCGTGACGATGGTGACGAGCTCAACGCCGTTGCGCGCGGCGGCGGGCGCGGCGCGCGAGACGGCAAACTCGAAGGCGCCGGCAAATGGCGTCGGGTGAGCTGACGAATTTGCGCCGTCGGGCGGCGGCTGACCGGCGAAAACAAAAGCGGCGGCTGTGCGCGCGGGGCATTCGGGGCGTTCGGGGCGGAGGGCGCGGTGCGGCGTGGTTGGGATGGGGCGAGAGAGAGGGGGAAGGGAGGGCGCGGTGCGGCGTGATTGGGATGGGGCGAGAGAGAGGGGGAAGGGAGGGCGCGGTGCGGCGTGGTTGGGATGGGGCGAGAGAGAGGGGGAAGGGAGGGCGCGGTGCGGCGTGATTGGGATGGGGCGAGAGAGAGGGGGAAGGGAGGGCGCGGTGCGGCGTGATTGGGATGGGGCGAGAGAGAGGGGGAAGGGAGGGCGCGGTGCGGCGTGATTGGGATGGGGCGAGAGAGAGGGGGAAGGGAGGGCGCGGGGTGGTTGGGAAGCGGGGGCATTGGGACACGACGACGTCGCGCGCGTGGGCGCGACGGGGCGTGCGACGGGGCATGCCGCGATGCGCCGCGCGCTCACAGGCCGCACCCCCGTGCACGGCGGCCATCGCTGAGAATGCAAGCGCCGCCGGCCGGCGGCACGCGCCAAGCGCCGACGCCGCGGCGGCCGCCGCCGCATCCGCCGCCGCGGCGCGCGCGCGGACGCGCGCCGCCGCCGACGCGCCCGCGGTGCTCGCCGCGCTCGCCGCGGCGTCCGCGGCCGCGGCGGCCGCGGCGCCCGCCGCGGCGCTGCCCGAGGGCGCGAGCGCCGCGGCGTGCATGGCGAGCGCACAGAGCTGCGCCGCACCGACTGCCGCGGCGACGTCCGCGCGGAGCGCGCCTTCGCCCATCCCTTCGCCCATCCCCTCGCCAATGCCCTCGCCCTCACCCTCGCCCGCGCCCGCGCGCGCGACGGCGCCGGACTCAGCCCGAGCGACGGCGCCGGACTCGGCCCGAGCGCCGTTTGCGGGTGGCGGGGCCCTGGCGCACAGAGCCGCAGCCGCGGCGGCGATGTGCGCCGCCGTCGCCTCGAGCGCCTCGCGCCGCGGCGCCGCGTCGCCTTCCCCCTCCGCGCCCATCAGATCGTCGCCGTCGTCGCCGCCGCCGTCGCCGCCGTCGTCGCCGTCGCCGCCGTCGTCGCCGCCGTCGCCGTCGTCGCCGTCGTCGTCGCCGCCGACAGCGCCGCCGACAGCGCCGCGCGCGCGCGCCGGCGGCGCGCTCAGAGCGTCCACGGCGAGCCCAACGTGCCCGAGCGCGCGCCACGCGCGCCGCGCCGCGCGCGCGACGTCGGCCGCCGCGTCGTCGGCGTTGCCCACCTCCATAAGCGCACCCAGTGCTCCTTCCCAGTCCCCGCGCCGCGCGCACGGCTCGACGGCGCGAGACGACGCGCGCGCGTGCGCGTCCGCGTGGCGCGCCGCGTCGTGCGCGCCGCTCGCGCACGCGCGCAGCGCCGCCTGCGCCACGCCGAGCAGCGCGAGCGCGCGCGCGCCCGCGCGCGGCTCGCCCGCGCCGCCGCCGTCGCCGCCCGCACACCGCAGCGCGGTCGCGGCGGCGGCAAGCGCGGCGGAGGCGGCGGCGGCATCGGACGCGACGCGCGTGCCCACCTCGCGCGCGCAGCTCGCCGCTGCATCGGACGACGCGGCCGCAGCGTCGGCCTCGTCGGCGAGCTCGTCCGCGAGCAAGCACAGCGTCGCGTGCGCGCCCCATAGCCGCGTGCGGACGCCGCCATCGCCCGCGGAGGTGCTGCCTGCGCCGCTGCTGCCCTCCCCGCCCAACACCAGCACGCCGCTCGACGCGGCGGCGGCGCCGTCGCCCGCCGCGCCGCCGGCGCGCGCCGCCGCCGCCGTCAGAGCGCCGAGCACGGACGGCCCCAAGAGCGCGGCCGCGCGCGCGCCAGCGCGCGCGGCGCGCGCGCGCAGCGCGCTCGGCGGCGCGCGCGCGCCGCCCGCCGCCGCGTCGAGGCGCGCGATCGGGCCGTCGAGCGCGTCGGCGAGACGCAGCTCGGACGGCGTGGGGGGCGGCGGCGACGCGGCCGCGCCGGAGTCCGCGCCAACATCCGCGCCAAACGCGCCGCCGTACGCGCCGCCCAGCTCGGCCGCCGCGTAGCCAATGCCGCCGCTACCGGCGCGGCGCGGCGTCAGTTCGAATGAGCCGGACGGGCTCGCGAGGTGGAGCAGCGGCGGCCCGCCGGCCGTCGGCGAGTGCCAGCCCGGCCCGCCGGCGTACCCGCCGGCGTACCCGCCGGCGTACCCGCCGGCGTGCCCGCCGGCGTACCCGCCGTGCGAGCGCGCGCCCGCGCGCCCTCGCGCGGCGTTGCTCAGTTGGCCGAGCGCGGCCGCCGCGGCGTCAGCCGCCGCCGCCGCCTCGCCGCCGCCGCCGCCGCCGCCTCCGCGCGCGCCCGCCGGCTCGAGCGCGCGCAGCGCCGCCGCCGCGCCGCGCAGCGCGACCGCAGCGCGTGCCTCCAACGCGCCGCCGCTCGCCACTTCCCACGCGCTGCCGCCACTTGCGCGCAGGATGGCGCGTGCCGCGCGCGCCGCGCCCGCGCATTCCGCAAAATGCGCCGCGCGCTCGAGCGACGCCGCGCGCGCCTCGTCGCGCGCGCCCAGCGCGCGGGCCGCGTCGGCCGCCGCGGCGAGCATGTCCGCGCCGCCCGCGCCGCCCGCGCCGCCCACGCCGCGCGCAGCTGGCGCCGCGTCGACGACGACGCGGACGAACGGCGCGCTCGACGCGGCGAGCGCGCGCAGCGAGGCCGCGAGCGCGCACACGGCCGTCGGCCACACGCCCGCCAGCGCCGCCTCCGCCGCCGCCGTCGCGGCCGCCGCGCGCGCGCCGCGCGCGCTCGCGACCAGCGCGTGCGTTGAAGCGCCGCCGCCGGCGCGCGCGACGCGCGCGCGCACGGCCTCCAAGTCCGGGAGCGGGAGCGATCCGGCGCTCGCAGCCACAAAAATGGCGCCGGCGCCGCCGCCGTCGGCGGGCGCGCCGCTGCCTGCCGCACCGGGCGTCGACAGCGCCCACGCGTCGGACCCCGCCTCGACCGCGTCCGCGGCGAAGCGCGCGGCGGCGACGGCGGCGCGCACGAACGCGCGGCGCGCGCGCCCGCCGCACGCCGCGCCGGTCAGCGCGCCGAGCGCGCCCACCGCGTCGCCATCGCCGCCGTTGGCTCGCCCGGAGGCGGCGAGCGCGGCGGCTGCAGCCGGCGTTGCAAGCACGCCCCACGTTTCGAGCGCGTGACCGTGACCGTCACCGTCACGAAGCTCCTCGTCGCCGTCACTCAAGCCGCGCACGGCGAGCGCGACGACCACCGCACGCTCATCGCCGCCGACGCCTCCATGCGCCGTCCGCGCGCCGCCCGTCGACGCATCGGCGGCGCACGCGGCGGCCGGCGCGTCCACCGCCCCCGCCGCCGCCACCGCCGCCACGCCGTCGCGCGCGTCGCTCTCCGTTCGCATCGGCACGAACCGCGCGGAGAGCAGCGCGGCGGCGGCGGCGGCGAGCGCGCGCGGCGGCGGCGGTGGCGGCGGCAACGCACGCCGGCCGCCGCAGCCCGCGCCCGTCGCCGACGCGGCCGCCGCCGCCGGCAGCAGCTCGAGCGCAAAAAGGCGCAGCGCGAGCGCCGCCGCGCCGCGCTCCGCCGCCGGCGCGCGCGCCGCGCAACCGCGCAGCACGATGGCGGTCGCTTCCGCCCAGAGCGATGCCGAGGCGAGTGGCCGCGCGCGCGCGCGCGCGCACAAGCGCAGCGGCGCGCCGGCGAACCACGCGGCGGTGCCGGCGGTGGACGCGAAAATGGGCGCGCCGCCGTCCGCGCGCCCATCGTTGCCAAAGCCGCCGGCGCCCGGCGCGCCGCCGCCGCCGCCGCTTGCGCGCACGTAGGCCGCGGGTAACGGCTCCGATCGCGCCAGCAACAAGCACACAAGGCTCTCGCTCAGCAGCTCGGCGCCCGCCGCCCTCCAATCCAGCGCGCCGCCACCACCTCCGCCGTGGCCGTCGCCGTCGTCGTCGTCGCCGTCGTCGTCCGCACGACCTCGAGCGCTGCCGCCGCCGTCGCCGTCGGCGCCGGCGCCGTCGACCGCCATGGCGCCCTCGCCGTCGCCAGTGGCCTCGGCCTCCGTGTCGGCCGCGCGCAGCCACTCCTGCGCGCGGCCCAGAGTCCTTCCGATCAGGACGGCCACCACCTCGCCCTCGCCGCCGGCACCGCCGCCCCCGCCCACGCGCCCGCCGCCCGCGCCCGCGCCTCCGCCTCCGCCTCCGCCATCGCCACCGCGCCGCGCGGCGCGCGGGCCATTGCTCGCGTCCGCCCCGTTCAAAAATTCCCGCGCGCGCGACACGACCGCGTCGACCCGTTCCCACTTCGCACCGGCGGAGCCGACGGCGCGCCACGCGTCGTCGCCGTCGTCGCCGTCCGCCGCCGGCGCGCCCGCACCGCCAGCTGCGCCGGCTGCTCCGCCGCCCGCCGGCAGGCCGCCCGCGCCCAGCGGTACGCCCGCGCTGTCCGTCGCCTCGAGCTCGCACGCGCCGCCGCGCCACGAGCGGTGGGCCGGAAAGTCGACGACAGCGAGGGTCCACGGTTCAGCCTGCGCGGCGGCGCCAACGTCGGCGCCGCGGCCGGCAGACGCCTCCCGCCCGCCAAGCGCGCTCACAATCCCAGTGTCTGCACGCCCACTGTCCGCATGCGCGCCCACGAGGCCCCAGCCGAGCGCTGGCGACCCCATGTCGGCGCGCACGCGCACGCGCGCGCCGATGCGCACGCCGGCCGCGTCGGCGCGCGCCACCTGCTCGCCGAACGCGCGCCGCACGACGAGCAGCGTCGACAGCAGCCGAAGTCCCGCGCGCAGCGGCGCAACGTCCGCGCAGGCGCGCGCGCCATCGCCAGCGTCGACGCCCCCGCCGGCGCGCGCGGCCGGCGGCTCGGCCGCGCGCGCCGCGTCGGCGAGCAGCTGGCCGAGCGTGGGTGCATCGAAGGGCGCGGGCAGCTCGAACGGCGGCCCGCCGATCGCGCCGACAGCCGGCGCGCGCGCACCTGCCGCCGGTCCGGGTCCCGGTCCGGGTCCCGGTCCGGGTCCACCGCCGCCGCCACCGGCGCCGGCGCGCTCGCCACCGCGCGCGCGCGCGCCCTCGTCGTTGTCGCCGAGCGCGAGGCACAGCTCCGTGACGAGCTCGAGGGCGCGCGCGCGCGTGCGCGGCGCCAGGCCCGACGACTCGGCGGCGTGCTCGAGCGCCGCGCGGCACACCGCGCCGTACCCACCGCCCACGTCCCCTCCGTACCCACCGCCCACGTCCCCTCCGTACCCACCGCCCACGTCCCCTCCGTACCCACCGCCCACGTCCCCTCCGTACCCACCGCCGTAAGCGTCACCCACGCCCGCGTGCCCGCCACGCGCGCCGCGCGCCGCGTGCACGTCGGCACCGAGGCCACGCGCGCCATCTCCGCCGCCGACGCCGCCTCCGCCTCCGCCGCCGCCGCCGACGCCGCCAAGCCCCGCGCGCCAACCGTCGGCCGTGCCCAGGAGGAGAAGGTGCAGCGGCGTGCGCGCGTTCCCGCCAAGCGCGCGGCGCGCGGCGCGGAGCGAGCGCAGCGTGTACGCGTACAGCGCGCAGAGCAAGCGCTCGCACTGCGTGCACACGAGCGCCGCCTCGCTCACGCCCGCGTCGCGCGACACGCCGCCGTCGTCGCCGGCTGGCGCGCCGTCGCCGGCGCGCGCGCAGAATCCGACCGGCGCCTCGGCCGCCGCGCGCGTGCGGAGCGCGCGGAGCGCGCTCGCGTCGGCGCACAGCGCGCGGAGCAGCGCGGTCTGCGACGGCGCCGCCTCCCACGCGCCGAGCGCCGCAGCGTACAGCGCGAGCGCGCCGGCGTCGGCGGCGCCGGCGGCGATGACGGCGTCGTACGCGCCCGCGCGTCCGCCGCCGAGCGCGCCGCCCGGTCCGATGGCGGCCGCGCGCGCCGCCGCGTCGCGCGTCGGGTGCGAGAGGAGGAGGGCCGTGTGTAGCAGCCGCAGCGCGTCGGCGCGCACGCCGTAGATGCGCGCGGCGACGGCCGCCGCGTCCGCGCCGGCCGCGACCGCCGTCGAAGCGGCCGCGGCGGCGGCGGCCGCGTCCGCGGCGGCGCCTGGCGGCGGCGCGCGGCAAAAGGGTGGCGGCGGCGCGGCGGGCGGCGCGGCGGGCACGGCGCGCAGAAGCGCAGCAGCGCCACCTGCGAGCAGCCCGCCAGCTCGCGCGCTCCGGCGCGCGGCGGAGGCGGCGAGCGCGCCGCTGGCCGCGCCGCCGCCGTCGCCATCGCCGGCCACGCCACCCACCGCGCCGCCGAGCGCGCCGCCGTCCGCCGCGCCGCCGACGCCGGCGCCGCGCAGCAGCGCGGCCATGGCGGCGGCGCCGTCCGCGGCGGCCGTTACACCGAGGATCTCTCTCGCCACCGTCGTCACCACGCCGGCGAGCGCGAGCGCCGCCGCGGGCGTTGCCGCCGCGCCGCCGCCGTCACCGCCGCCCGCCGCCACCGTCGCCGTCGCGCCGCCGCCGCTGCCGCGCCACGGCGCGAACGCCGCAGCGCGGCGCAGTGGGGGCGATGACGGCGGCGCGCGGAGGAGCGCAAGTATGAGCTCGACGAACGCGCGCGTGCATCCGCCGCCTCCGCCGTCGACGCTGGCGGCGTCTTCGGCGCCGACGAGCCACGCCGCCGACGCCGCCGACGCCGCGCCGTGCGCGAGCAGCGCGGCGAGCGCGCGGCCGGGCTCGGCGGCCGCGCACGCGCGCAGCGCGCGCAGCGCCGCGCGCGCGAGCCGCGCCGCGCCGGGAAAGGTGGGCGGTGGCGCGCGCTCGCCGCCGCCGCAGCACAGGTGCAGCGCGCGCGCGCTCAGCGGCACGAGCCACGGCGCGAGCTCGGCGGCCGCACCAGCCGGCCGCGCGCCGCGCGCAGCCGCTTCCCCGCCGCTACCACCATCGCCACCACCGCCACCGCCGTCACCGCCGTCACCGCTGCCCGCGCCGGCCGAATCCGCTCGCAGGGCGATCGTGCCAAGCGCATCGAGCAGCGCTGCGCCGCGCTCAAGGCGATCCGCCTCGGCGCGCAGCCCGGCCATCGCCGGCGACAACGCGCCGCCCGCGCCCGTGCGCGCGCCATCGACGCTGACGTGCGCTGGCGGCAGCGGCGGCATCGGCGCGCCGCCAACTGCGCGCACGAGCGCGCTCAGCTCGTTGTCGTCGCCACCGCCGCCGCCGCCGCCGCCGCCGCCGCCGCCGCCGCCGCCACCGCCGCCCGGTGCCGCCGCCGCCGCCGCCGCCGCGCCGCGTGCCGCGCGAAGGAATACAACGATGGCGTCGGTACTCACGTCAGCCCAGAGCAACGCTTCGAGCGCGCCACGCACGACGCGCAGGCCGAGCAGCGCGCCGCCGTCGTCGCCGTCCTCGTTGGCGCGTCCGGCGGGCCGCGCGTCTGGCGACGTCGTGCCCGCGTTGACGGACACGCCGCCGCCGCGCGACTCGGCGCGCGCTTTGCGCTCCGGCACGCCCGTCGGGAAGGTCCGACAGTTCCGAAGGTCCCATCGGACGACGAGGCCTTCCGACGTCTCTCGGACAAATGTTCCGACAAGGCCCTCGGCCAGCAGCCACTCGGACCATCCTGCGCCGCCGCCCTCGCCCTCGCCGCCCGCGCCCGCCGAGCCGTCGCTCGCCGCCAGCGCGAGCGGCACGCGAACGCCGCCGCGCGCGAACACGCGCAGCGGCGCGCCCGGCGCGCCGCGCGTGCCCTCCGGCCCGGCCCACCACACGCCCCACGGGTGAAGGACGTTGAGCGCAAACGGGACGAGCGTCGTCGCGACGGGCGGCGCGCGCAGGTACGCGAGCGCCGCGCACGCCGACCCGCGCGTGCCGCACGCGCTCGCCAGCATCACGGGCAATGCGGCGACGTTGAGGGGGAACTCCACGCCATCGAGCGCGCGCGCGAGCGGCCGCGCGGCGGCGACGTCGGCCCAGAAGGCGTCGCAGAGCACGCCGCCATCGTGAAAGACCGCGCCGAGCGCGCGCGCGAACGCCGGGTCGTCTGGCGCCCAGCCAAACTCAACGCCGGCCTCGTCGCCGGCGCCGCCCTCCGCGCCGGCACCGGCGCACGCGCCGGTCGAGGCGCGTGCGGTGTCGGCGAGCGCCGGGCGACGTTGGCGCACCGCGGCGGAGAGGAGCCACGCAAAGACCTGCCGGACGCATGCGGTGGAAAGTCCGGATGGGTACAGCGCGCACGAGAGCGAAGGCAGCGCGAGCGCGCTGTCGCCGCCGTCGGCGCCGCCGCCGCCGCCGGCGGCGGCCGCCGTGGCCTCGGCCGCCGCGTCCGCCGCGGCGAGCGGCGAGCTGCCGCCGCCGTCGGCACCACCGTCGGCGCCGATGAACGGGTAGTACTCGGGTAGTCCGGATGGCAGTCCGGATGGCAGTCCGGAGTCCGACATGGTCTGGTCCGGCGTGCCCAGCTCGGACAGCTGGAACGAGCCGCGCCGCGCGCGCGCGCGCAGCGGCGAGGCGCGCAGCCCGCCTCCGCCTCCTCCTCCGCCTCCGACGCCGCGCGCGCCGGCGTCGACGGCTAACAGGCGCTCGTCGAGGAAGGGGGCGTGCAGCGTATGTAAAGGCTGCGCCTCCGCCGCCGCCGCCGCCAGCGCCAGCGCCGGCGCCGGCGCCGGCGGCGCGAGCGAAGGCGCCGGTTCGAACGCCGCCGCGACGAAACGCAGCGGCTGCGCGCGCGCCACGATGGCTGCGAGCTCCGCCAGCGTCGGCGCCGACGGCGGCGGGGAACCGCGTGCGTCCGCCGTGTGCGCGCGCGCGTGTACGCCTGGATCGCTTGCGACGCGCTCCGTGCCCAGCTGCGCGCCGTCTCCGTCCATGCCCGCGCCCGAGCTCAGCCCGACGCACACCCACGCGATGCCCAGGACAGCGACCCCCGCGGGGCCCGGACTGTCCGGGGTGCCGGCCCGCGCGCCGGCGCCGGCGCCGGCGCCTGCGAAAAGGCCCGCGCGGGGCCCGGACTGTCCGGCGTGTCGGGGCGAGCTCGCGCCCGATGAGGCGCCGCAGATCGAGCCGCCGTACCCGCCGCCGCCGCCGCCACCGCCGACGCCGTGCGCGCCGTCCGTGCGCGCGCCAACGTCGCCGCCACCGCCGACGACGTCTGCGCCACGCGCCGCGTCGGGCGCGCGCAGCGGCAGCCGCGCGCTGCCGGCCGCGCGCGCGCCGGCCGCGCCGGCAGCGGCCGCGGGCGTCCGAAGCATCTCGACAAGCCGGCGCGCGACGCTCGCCCACGCGCCGCCCACATCAGGCCGGTAGCGCCCCAGGCCTCTGCCATTGGCGCTACCGCCGCCGCCACCGCCGCCGCCACCGCCGCAGGCACGCCGCCGGCCCTCGGTGGCGTCGGCGTCGGCGTCGGCGGCAGCGGCAGCCAAGCCCTCGCTGTACAACAGGAGCACGCCCGCAAGCGCGGCGGTCGCGAGCTGCGCCGAGCGCTCGAGCAGCGCCGCGCCGCGCACGGACAGGGAGCGCGTCGCCGCGAGCTCGGCCGCGATGTGCGCGGCCGGCGACGGCGCCCCGACCGCGTCGCCGCCCATGCCGAGCTGGGCGGGGAGCGCGAGGCGCGCGGCGTGCGGCGCGAGCAGCTCGAGCGCGCGCTCGATCCCCGCCGCCGTCAGCAGCGGTGGCACCGCCGGGCCAACGCCGAGCGACAGATTAAAAATCGGTAGCAGGAGCAGCTCGCCAAGGAGCGCGCACTCGGCGCCGTGGGCGTGCGCGCGCGCGCGCGCCGCGCCGTCCGCCTCGAGCGGCAGCGCGGCGAGGCGCGACGTTTCGACAGGATCGGTCGACGCAGGCAGCCACGGCGCGCGCGCCGCGCCGCCAACCGAGCCGGCCGCGCCGGCCGCGTGCACCGTGCCGGCCGAGCGCGCCGTGCCGGCCGCCCAGCGGGCGCAGAGCTGCTCGAGCAACGACGTCTGCAAGTCGGCGAGGATCAGACGCTGCGTGGCGGCGAGCGCGACGGCGTGGTAGCGCTCGCCGACCGCGCCCGCCATCGAGAGCCGCAGCAGCTCGCGCAGCGCGCCGAGGAGCGCGAGCCGCTCGGCGTCGAGCAGTGCCACGAGCTCCGACTGTGCCCGTAGCCGCGCGCCATGCGCGCGCGCGAGGGCGTGAAACGGCGCGGTCAGGTCGAGCTCGCGCGCGACGAGGAGCGCGTGCGCAGCGTTGGGCAGGCGCAGCTCGAGCAGCTCGAGCAGCGCGCGCGTCGCCTCCGCGCCGAGGTCGAGGAGCGAGCCAAAGTGCGCGAGCGCCGCGGGCGACGCGCCGCCGGCGCCGGCGCCGGCGCGCGCGCCGCCACCGGCGGGCATGCGCTCGGCGGGGTCGCGCGCAGGGAAGGCGGCAGCGCGCGACTCGCCAAACGGCCGCGCGCCCACGCCCGTCAGCAGCAACTCCTCGCACTCTCGCAACCATGCCTCCTGCGCGCGCGCAACGCGCGCGCGCGGGGGGACGCGATGGCGCGCCGCGCGCAGGGCGGCGGCGCGTGCGTGGGTGAGCGGGCGGCCAGCGGTGGCGTACTCTGCGCACGCGCGCCCACGCTGCCACGCGGCGCGCACGACTGTCTCAGGCTCCTCCTCGCCCGCGAGCAACGCGTCGAGCAGCGCTCGCCAGTCGCGCGTCGGGATCGCCATCGCAGCCCTGCGACGAAAAACACGTGCGTCGGCAATCGGCATGCCCACGGCGATCGTCGTGGACGAGGAGTTTTTGCGCGAGCAGGCGGCGCGCGCGGCGGAGCGCGCGGCGCGCTTCGCGCGCACTCCCGACGTGCCACCGATCGAGCCGCGCAAGCGCATCGCCTGGCCCGGCGGCAGGATGGTGACGAACCGCGACGACGCGCTCCGCCGGTTTCTCGAGCGGCGGCCGTCCAAGGAGGAGCAGGCGGTGCGCCTCGCGCAGCTGCGGGCGGGCGCGGCGAGCGGGCGCGCGGCGCTGCGCGCCGCCGATGCGGCCCAGCGCGCGGGGCACACGCAGCGCGAGGGCGAGGGCGCACGCTTCGGCGGGGCGGACGGGCACGGCGGCGACGGCGACGGCGGCGCTGGCGCGCTCGCGCCTTTGGCCAACGACGCGGCGGTCGGCCGCGACTGCGGAGTGGGCGGCGGCGGACCAGAGCGCGCCCTCCGGGCCGACGAAGTCGGTGGCGCGCCAGCCGCCAACGGCGCGGCCGTAGCTGCGCCGGCTGCGCAGGCGCCGTTCACATGGCGGCGCGCAGCCGGCCCACCGCCACGCCGCGCGCTGGACGACCCGGACCCCACGCCGCTCCTTCCGGGCACGCTCGTCGCGCTCACCGGGCGGTTCGACAACCGCGACGGCCTCAAAGCGCTCCTGCGCGCCAACGGCATCTCAGCCGTTACGCTCGTCCATGGCCGAGTCAATTACGTCGTCGCAACCGACCGCGCCGTGCGCTTTCAGACGCAGCACGTGCGCAAGGCAATCAAGCGCGGCATTCCCGTCGTCTCCGAGCCGTGGCTGCGCCTGTGCCTCGTGCTGCAGCAGCAGCACGCCGCCGCGTCAGCGCGCGCGCCGGTCGGCGGCGACGACCGCTCGGCGCGGGGCCCGAGGCGGGTACCGGCGCACTGGCGCATCGCGCGCCACAATCCGTACCGTATGCTCGTGCTGCTGCGCGGCTGGGCCGCGCCGCGGCCGGCGGGCGCGCGAGCGCCGCGGTTTGCCGCCCGTTTCCCCTCAGACAGACGGACACAGTGACGATGACTTCAGTCACAGTCAATCCAGACACGGTTCCATTATTTTGGGGGCCACGATGGAGCGTGGCGAGATCGCCGACCTTCGCGTCCGAGAGGCGGAGGACCTCAAGGCGCTGCTCGGGGCGTGCACGTCGGTACGGCTGCGGGCCGTGATCGAGGCCGAGCTGCGCGCCGCCCTTGCGTCCTTGATCGAGCTCGCCGCCGACCTCACCGAGGTCCGCCGCCTCCTCGCGGAGGCGCGCCGGCAAAACTCGCGCGCGCTGCTCGAGCGCGACGCCGTTCGGCTCGAGGCGGCGCTCGCGGGCGCGCCGCCTCTGCTCGCCGCAGCTTTTGCGGAGGGCCTTGCCACGCCCACGCCCATCGCCGCCGGCCTGCCCGACTTCTGCTGGCGCAGCCCGCACAAGCAGCCGCTCCCGGTCCCGATCGTGTCGGCGGGCGAGCCGGCCGAGGTCATGCAACGGCTCAAGGCGGGCGAGCCGTTCGTGCTGACGGGTAGCCGGCTGTGCATGTCGGCCGTGGGCAAGTGGACTCCCGCCTACCTCTGCGCCCACTTTGGCGAGACCGCGCTCTGCACCGTCTTTGAGTCGGCCGACGCAAACTTTCGGTACTGGGACGGGCGGAAGAATCGCGGAAACTACCACTTCCCGGACGAGGCGCACACGCGCAAGGAGCTGCTCACGATGCGCGACTTTTACGCGAAGACGCGCCGCGCGCTCACCAACCCGGCCGCGCCGCGCGCCTACTTGCAGACCGGCCTCGTTGAAGTGCGAGCGCGCGGCGCGCGCTGGCGCGGGCGCGCGCGCGCGCGGCAAGCCGCGCAGCGGCGCTTTCTGCCCGGCCCGCGCGTCGCTCGCGCTCGCTGGTGCACGTGTCGTGCCGCGCGCCGCGTTACACGGCCGCATCGCCCGCCCGCCCGCCCCGCCCATCGTCGGCGCGTCGACCCGCAGGGTGTGGGCGCGCAGCTTGTGCGCGACTTCGCACGTTTCGACTGGGCGTGGGCCAAGTCGCTCAGCGCGACGCTCGGCTGGGGTGCGCTCTCGTCCAACGTGGTCTTCGTCGGCATGGCGGGCCACACGACGCCTGCGCACTTTGACGAGCAGCAGAACCTACTCGCGCAGCTATGCGGCCGTAAACGGTTACTCCTCTGGCGGCCCGCTGATTGGCCGTGCCTTTACCCGTGCGTTGCGCGCGCGCGCGCGCGCGCGCGCGCGCGCGCGGCAGCCCGCGGTGGTCCGCTGGTTGGTCGCGTCCCCGCCCGTGGGTCGCGCGCGCGCCCGCACGCACGCTGGGGCTCACCTCAAGCCGAGCGGTGCGGAACTGGGCCTTCATTTTAAAAAGCCGCGGGCGTCGCGCGCACTGCGCACGCGCAATGTCGCCCGCACGCGCGCGCGACGGCGCGCAACGGCCGCGCCACGCTGCGCGCGCCACTGACGTTGGCTCCGCTTGCCCTCACGCGCCCGCGCGTCGTGCTCCGCCGTCGCGCGCCGCCGGACCCGCCGGACCCGCCGCCTCCGGACTGCACCGCCTAATCGCCCTTCGTTTCGCGCGCTTTTTCCTCCGCCGCGCAGTTTCCCGCTCTTCCACCCGTGCGACCGGCAGACGTCTCTTGACCTGCGCGCGGTCGACCTGGCCAAGTTCCCAAAGTTCGCGGACGCGCAGCCACTCGAAGCGGTCCTGCAGCCCGGCGACGTGCTCTTCTTGCCGCAGTGCGCGCCTGCTCACACAGCCGCCTGCTCACACAGCCGCCTGCTCACACAGCCGCCTGCTCACACAGCCGCCTGCTCACACAGCCGCCTGCTCACACAGCCGCCTGCTCACACAGCCGCCTGCTCACACAGCCGCCTGCTCACACAGCCGCCTGCTCACACAGCCGCCTGCTCACACAGCCGCCTGCTCACACAGCCGCCTGCTCACACAGCCGCCTGCTCACACAGCCGCCTGCTCACACAGCCGCCTGCTCACACAGCCGCCTGCTCACACAGCCGCCTGCTCACACAGCCGCCTGCTCACACAGCCGCCTGCTCACACAGCCGCCTGCTCACACAGCCGCCTGCTCACACAGCCGCCTGCTCACACAGCCGCCTGCTCACACAGCCGCCTGCTCACACAGCCGCCTGCTCACACAGCCGCCTGCTCACACAGCCGCCTGCTCACACAGCCGCCTGCTCACACAGCCGCCTGCTCACACAGCCGCCTGCTCACACAGCCGCCTGCTCACACAGCCGCCTGCTCACACAGCCGCCTGCTCACACAGCCGCCTGCTCACACAGCCGCCTGCTCACACAGCCGCCTGCTCACACAGCCGCCTGCTCACACAGCCGCCTGCTCACACAGCCGCCTGCTCACACAGCCGCCTGCTCACACAGCCGCCTGCTCACACAGCCGCCTGCTCACACAGCCGCCTGCTCACACAGCCGCCTGCTCACACAGCCGCCTGCTCACACAGCCGCCTGCTCACACAGCCGCCTGCTCACACAGCCGCCTGCTCACGCAGCCGCCACGCACGCAGCCGCCACGCACGCAGCCGCCACGCACGCAGCCGCCACGCACACAGCCGCCACGCACACAGCCGCCACGCACACAGCCGCCACGCACACAGAACAGGGCTCTTGCCAAACGCCGTGGGACCATCCGGGCGAGAGCGCACGCCGGCGGCGCGACGCCGATGCCGCCATCCCTGCCCGCCGCTCCGTCGCCCTCGCCCTTGCCCGCGCCCTCGTCATCAAACACGCAGCCCCGCGTCCACACGCACGCACGCTCGTTCGCTCGCACGCATGCACGAAATGACGCCGCCATCGTGCGCGCAGCCAGGGATTCGCATTCACCCGCCCGCCCGCCCATGCACCCGCCCGCCGGTTTGAAATGCGATCAGGTACTGGTGGCATCACGTCGAGAACCTTGACGACGACTGCGTGAGCGTCAACTTTTGGTACGTGGACAACGCGCAACGCGACGTGCAGGTGAGATGCGCTCGAGCCCGTTCGCATTCCAGCGCGTGTGTTCGCATGTGCGTTGCTGCGTGTGCACGTTGCGCGCTCGTCAAGCGACCGACAGCGGAAGGAATCTCAAGGGTGGCCCCGGGTGCATGGCGGCTCGCGGTTGGAGGGGCTGGCAGCACTTTGTGCAGAGCATGGCACTGTTGCGCAGAGCATGGCTTCGTGGCGTCTGCTGCTGCTGCATGCGGGCATCGGTCAGCGGGCTGGAAACGACTCGAAGCGGATCGCACGCGCAGCGCACGACGCGCGTGGCGGGCACGCAACCACGCGCCGCGCGCCGCATGCCTCACGCCAAGAGCGCGAACCCACCGAGCGCGTCCCCTTGGCCGTGCCGCGCCCAGCTGCCCATCTCGGAGAAAGCCAACGTGGCGCTGCGCCGGAACGTCGAGAGGATGATGGCTGAGAAGGCGGGCACCGAGCGCGCGCATGCGGTGTTCGCAGAGCTCGCGCTTGGCAAGCCCGAGGCCGAGCTCGCAGAGGACACGCGCAGCGTGCTCGACTATGCCAGGGTGCTGCTGCGCAACGTCTTCACGAGCGAGGAGGTGATCGAGCGCTGGCTTGTCGAGCTCACCGTGGGCCGCTTCACCTGAGCCCTGGGTGCGGCGACGAGACGCGGGCGAACAAAAGTCATCTCTCGGCTGAGCTCTTACACGGCACCGTTTCGTTTCTGGGGCAGGTACAAGGCGTTGCACATTTGAAATTTCGCAGCCGTACATGCCTGCAGGTGGGAGAAATGGGAAAGCACAACGTGCAACTCGTCACATGCCACAGCGAAAAGTAGAACAGGCGGCGCATTGAGCTCGCGCCTCCCACGAGCGTCGAGCGCAACCTTGGTTGCCTAGGCAATGGAAAGGAAGACAGGCATGGCGGCAGGCGCGCCAACGGACAGCGCGGGAAGGCGCACCGGCGCGTTCGCATCGCTGCGCGGATGCTGCGAGGAGAGCAGCGCCGTCGCGCCCACGCCCTCCTCGAGCGCGAGCGCGCCGACGCGCGCGCGCGCGCGCCCGCTCGTCTCGAGCGCGACGCCGCGCGCGCCGGCGTCGTCGTCGTTGGTGCGATGTGCGGCTTCCTTGGCCTCGCGCCGCGCGGCCCAGTCGTCAATGTTGCGCCGCAGCCACTTTCGAAACGGCTCCTCAGCGTACACGGAGACGGCCGCGGCAAAGAGCCACGTGCCGATGAGATAAGGGATGAGTACGGGCGCCGCCATGCCGATCGTGCGATCGGCGCTTTTGCGCCGCCAAAGGTGCTGCAGCGCCACGCGGCCGCCAGTCCCCGCGCAAAAGGGCGAGCGGGCGACGCCGCGCGCGCGCGCGCGGCGTGTGTGAGCGGTGTGCCGCGCCTTTTTAAAATGCGGCGTGCCATGGGGGCTGGCTCGCACGCATGCGCGTGCGCCACCCACAAAGCTGCGCGCGCATGCCTCGACCCATTGCCAACCCGGCACATGCACGCGCGCACGCCGCGGACGCGCGGCGCGGCTCGCACGGCCGGCAGACACGCACCATGACGAGGATGCCAATTGGCCAGTGCCATAAATAGACTTGGAACGAGTACTCGCCCAGCCCCTGCAGGACAGGATGGCGGAAGATGGCGCCCGCGATCGAGCCGCGCGAACCGCCGCCCGCGTCGCCCGCGTCGCCCGCGCCTCCCGCGCCGCCCACGCCGCACGCGCCCGAGCACGACGACGCAAAGATGAATAGGCCTGGGCGCGAAACGCAGGGCACGAGGTGGTGAGCCGCGAGACGCGCGCGCGCATGCGTCCAAAAGGGCACGAAGGTGTGCCCTGTGCCCTTTTGCGTCTCACACGAGCAGAGGACCCAAAAGTCCGGCCGTCGCGCGGACGCAAAGAGGCGCGCGCGTCCCCGGCCGCGGCGATGCTCGCGCACACCGACGATCGGCTGAAGGCCGGAGACGAAGAACGGCTCGTACCCCTGGCGCATCGGGTACCCACCGCTGCGCGGGTCGGTCGGCACGAGCTGGCACAGCGCAAACACCGCGACGAACGCGCCGTCGGCCAGCCACGCCCACGCGCGCCGCTCGGGCGCGCCGCGCCCGTCGGCGAGCGCCTGCGCGAGGGCCATGCCGAGGACAAAGTCGGCGAGGCGGAGCGGCGGGAAGTGGTACATCCACAGGCCCGCCTCGGTGCTGATAAAGTACGGCTTGCCGAGTCCGGGCGCGACGCAGCCCGCGAAGAAGGCGAGCAGCGCCGGCAGCTGGCACGCGATCGCCGCGCCGGCGGCGAGCGCGAACGGGCGCGCCTGCAGCGGCCGGCGGAGCCACGCCTGCAGCTTTGGGTACAGCAGCCAGAGCAGGCCCATCGTCGAGATGGTCCACGCCGGCCCGTTCGGGAAGTAGGGCCAGATTGGCTCGAACGCCTGCACGAAGAAGAAGGACTCGACCGCCTCCTTCACCGACGGCAAGATCCCAAACTCGGCGCCGGGCACGACGCATGCGCCGAGCGCGCACGACCCGATGGACAAGGCGATCATCAGCAGCCACGTCGCGTAGTACGAGAAGAGGATCGCGCCGAATCGGCGCGCATAGTATCGCAGCACCTGGGATAAAATGCGGCGGGGGCGGCGCCATGGCGGTGGGGCGCGGCCATGGCGGTGGGGCGCGGCCATGGCGGTGGGGCGCGGCCATGGCGGTGGGGCGCGGCCGTGGATCTCTTCGCGCGCCCGATGAACGTTCGCGCCGCGCCTCGCGGCACAGCGCAGCGCGAGGGCCACACGCACGAAGGGCTCGCGGCCTCAAAGGCTGGCATCCGTGTGTGCGAGGCGCGTGCGCTGTCAGCGATGATGCGGACTTCGCCGGCACGCGGTGCACGGCGGGCGCAATGCAATGGCCGGCTGTTAGCACAGAATCAAGCCGCCTGCGCGGCTCGCGCGCACCTGTGTGCGCGTGTCGTACGGCTTGCCGTGGTACGCGTAGTGTGTGACAAAGCCGGACAGCAAGATGAAGCTGCCCGTCGGCACGCAGCCGCGGTCGATCTGCGCCGCACATGGCCGGACGGACCGCCGGCGCGGGGGAGGTGGCGGCAGCCGTGTGGACAGCAACGACGTGCGTCGTCCGGGGAGGATCCGAGCGCGCGGTCAGGAAAGGCGGAGTGCGCGCGCTGCGCTCAAGCGTGCTGCACTCCAGCACGCACGTCTTGTCCTCGCGCGCGACGGCCGGCTGGTCGCAGGCATGCGCGGCGGGCACGCTCGGTCGCCGAACGCGCGCGGGCGCGCGGCGTGGCGCATCTTGGCGCAGCGCGCACGAGTGTTCCGAATGGTGCGCGCGGCCACGTCATAAAATGGCCGAGCACAATCCACATTGACGCGGCGGCGCGCATCCCCGCGAGCTGCGTCAGGATCGGCCGGCCCGTGCTCGTCGCCGCCGCCGCAAATCGCGTGCCCATCGTCAGGTTCGTCGTGTTTTGCGCACCTGAGTAAAACATTTAAAAACAAGCACCGCGAATTCTCTAAAAGGTGGACCGGTCGCATTCCTCTTTCTTTTTCCTTTTTTCCCCTTTTCTCTGTGCTCGCTGAGACTCAGAGCTGCACAGTGCGCACATCCCCAACGGCTTGACTGTCGCTCCGAGCGGCCGCCGGGTCAAGGAGCGCCGCCGCGCCCGCGCCAGTACCCTCCTCAAGCGCGAGCGCGCCGTCACCGGGGGGCGCCCCGCCCGCCAGCTCCACGCCGCCCTCCTGCACGCGCGCAGCGCCCGCGCCGCCCGCGCTGCCCTCGCCGGCAACGCACTCGTCGCCCTTGCTCGCTGCCGCCGCCAACGCGTCCTGCCGCGCTGCCCATGCGTCGATGCGCGCGCGCAGCCACTTTCGAAACGGCTCCTCAGCGTACCCTGAAACGGCTGCAGAGGCCACATATGTGGTTAAGATGTAGGAGATAAAGAAGCTACCCGCCATGCCTTGGCCCGTGTTGCCGGCCACGGCGATCTCCACGCCCTGGCGTGATGAGCGCGCCAACGAATGGGCGCGCGCGTGCACCCTCGTCAGGAGGAACGCGCGACGCGCGCCGCGCGCTCGCGCCTAGCCGTGCGGCGGCCGCGCTCGGCCTGGGGAAATGGGCTGCGTGTCCGCCGGCATTGGCAGCGGCTGTCGTGCGCAAAGCACGCGCGCGCGCGCGGCGGCACGGGTGGCTGCCGCGCGCGGGTTTCGGGCCGACGGTTGGCGCGAGGGAGCGTCGAATGCACCTTGAAAATGAGGCCAATTGGCCAGTGCCATAAATAGACTTGGAACGAATACTCGCCCAGCCCCTGCAGGACAGGATGGCGGAAGATGGCGCCCCACGCCGACAGCTCGCCGCCCGGGCACGAAGACGCGAAAATGAAGAGGCCTACGAAAAAGCGCATGTCCGGGGCGCGCAGGGTGTCCGGGGCGCCGGGCGGTCGTGGAGGGGCACGTGGGCGAGCAGGGCGCGCCGGATCGAGCGCGATGGCCGCGCGAACGAGCGCCGTGCGTCGACGGCCGGCAAGGCGCGCCCGACGCGGCGCAGCCGCCGCCCATCGCCCATCCCCGCGCCGCATGCGCTCGTAATGTGAGCGCCGCGCCACGACGCGGAGGCGCCTTGGACGCACCTATGAGGGGCTGCATGCCGCCGATGAACAGCGGCTCGTAGCCGCTCGTCGGGAACGGCTCGGAGCGCGCGTCCCACGGCACACACGCGCACACAGCCCAGACCGCGAAGGCCGCGCCGTCGGCCAGCCACGCCCACGCGCGCCGCTCCGGGGCCGCGCGCCCGTCGGCGAGCGCCTGCGCGAGGGCCATGCCGAGGACAAAGTCGGCGAGGCGGAGCGGCGGGAAGTGGTAGCCAACGAGCGAGGCAGCCTCGCTGACAAAGTACGGCTTGCCGAGTCCGGGCGCGACGCAGCCCGCGAAGAAGGCGAGCACCATTGGCAGCTGGCAAGCGATCGCCGCGCCGGCGGCGAGCGCGAACGGGCGCGCCTGCAGCGGCCGGCGGAGCCACGCCTGCAGCTTTGGGTACAGCAGCCAGAGCAGGCCCATCGTCGAGATGGTCCACGCCGGCCCGTTCGGGTAGGACGGCATCAGCGGCTCAAAGGATTGAAGCATCAGAAAAGTGAGGGCTGTTTTCACTGCGGCGTGCGCCGGCCCGATTGCTGCCGTGCCGCCAATGCACGAGTGCGCGCGGCAGGCGAGGATGGAGAAGAGGAGCATGAGCATCGTCGAGGCGTAGTACGAGAAGAGGATCGCGCCAAATCGGCGCGCATAGTATCGCAGCACCTTTGAGCGCACACGCGCGATGGCGCGCGCGGCGGCGCGCGCGCGCGGGCCAGCGCGCGACGTGGGCTAGCCACGTGGAGCGCGACAGCCTGCGCGCGCCGTCTGCCGCGCTGACGATGACGACACAGCGCGTGCGAGGGCGATGCAGGCGATGGTCCTGGTGCCGCCGTCGGGCACCACCAAGCTGCGCGGCGCTGCGTAGCCGGCCGCGCGGTTGTCGTACCTGCGTTTGGGTCTCGTACCGCTTGCCCATGTACGCGTAGTGCGTGACGAAGCCGGAGAGCAGGATGAAGCTGCCCGTCGGCACGCACGCGCGCTCGATCTGCGAGCGGCGAGCGCGCGGTGCGGAGCGAGCGGCACGTGAGCCGAGGCGCGCATCCGCGCGCGCGTGCGCGTTGCTCGCGCACACCAGCCATGCGCCGGGAGCGCGCGGCGCGCCGAGAAAGTGCCGGAGAAGGATCCAGAACGATGCTGCGGCGCGCAGGCCCGCGAGCTGCGTGAGGATTGGCCGGCCAGAGCTCGTGGTCCTCCCCGGCGCCGGCATGGGTTAGCGGGAAGACTCGCCGATTTTCAATTGCTCTCGTACCGCACAAGGATCGCCCACGAGGTCGCGGCGGCCGTCCCAATAAGCATGCACGCGCGCTGCTTCGCGCTCCTGCTGCTTGCGGGCTCGCTGAATGCGCGGCCATCCGCCGTGCAGGGTGGCGTGCACAGGGCTCGCGCGCTCGCGCCAAGCCGCCGCTGCTCTGTCGTTGTCCGCGCCGACGCGCCCGGCGCAGAGGCCGGCGACGCGCCCGAGGCCGCGGGCATGGCCGGCGCTGCCGAGAGCGTCGCAGACGACGCCAAGTTTGCGGTGTGTTCGCGCTGCGGTGCGATCTATGACGTCGACATGGCCCTCTTCCGCGGCAAGGGCGCCAAGGTGCGCTGCACCGTCTGCTCCAACACGTGGTTTCAGCTGACGGAGCGGCTGGTCGAGAAGCCCGACGCGTTTGATATCGTGAGCTTCCCCGAGGAGCGGAGGGTGGAGCGGCCGGCGGTGCTCGACTCGCCGCGCGGTGGTGGCATCATCAACATCTACGTCGGCAACATGCCCTTCGCCCTCTCCGACGTCGATCTCGCCAACCTCTTTGCGCCCTTCGGGACCGTTACCAAGATCATGCTCGTCCGCGACGAGATCGGCCGGTCTAAGGGCTTTGGCTTCGTCGAGATGGCGTCGGAAGAGGAGGGTCAAAAGGCCATCCTTGAGCTTAACGACCGCGCCTTTGG
This sequence comes from Diacronema lutheri, assembly GCA_019448385.1. Lineage (NCBI taxonomy): Eukaryota > Haptophyta > Pavlovophyceae > Pavlovales > Pavlovaceae > Diacronema > Diacronema lutheri. The sequence goes on from JAGTXO010000018.1 coordinate 191,909, forward strand.
CGGCCGCCCGATCACCGTCGCCGCGCGCGAGATGCGCCCGCCCGTCGCCGCGGGCATGCGGACGGGCCCGCCGCGCGGCGCGCCCGGCGGCGGCGGGCGTGGCGGGCCGCGCAGCGGGCCGCCAGGCGGCGGGCGTGGCCCACCGCGCGACTAGTCGCGTCGTGGCGCGCAAAAGTTGCCTCGCGCGTGCGCGCGCATGTACAGCAGCGCCTCTGGTTGTGCGTTTCTCCCCTTCTCCCCCAACATATTTGCTGTCAGGGCCAGGCACGTTGCACACACCTGACAGCCAAACCCCTTCTGCCCGCTCCCTTTTTGCTGGCCACGCCAACAGCCGCGCCCGTTTTCGCTTTGGCCTTGGCCGGCGACGGCGGCGGGAGGCTGCCACGGGCGGTGCCACCGTGCCCCGCATCCTCGTCAGCCGTCACCGCACCCGCCGCTGGCGCGCCGCTGTCGATTGTCGCGAGCGCCCTCTGGTTGGCGGCCTGCGCGGCCTCGCGGTTCTTACTCGCCTTGCCCAGCGCAACGCTCCGCGCGCGGGTCGCAAAGGTGAGGCTGCTGATGCTCTCCTTGACGTGCGACTGCGCAGGGCTCACAGTCACGACCCTGCGGCGCGCGCGTGTGCGGGCGCGCACGTGATGTGGAGCATTTTGAAGGGCGGTTGTACGCGCGGCTGGTTGCCCCTCTTGCCATTGGTGCCGCGCAGCACGCGCACGCGCGTGCGGCGGGCGTGCACATGAGCGTCTTTGAGTTGCCGCCGAGCGAGTCCTGCAACAGAAAGGTGAGCTTGGAGTTTCGGTATGGCACGTGCTTTTCGCCGTTTGCGAGCGCAGCGATCACGGTGCCGAGCGCAGTCAGCGACTGGTTGATGCCGATGGATTCCTTGGCCGTGTCGCCCGCCACATCGGACTGCGCGATGTTCGGGAAGGGAGGAGGGGAGGGTCAGGCATAGAGCATGCGTTTACGCATGTCGTACGCACGGCTACCCCGCGCCTCACGACGGCACAGGCAATGAGAACAGGCGGACGGTCGCACGGCTACCCCGCGCCTCACGGTCGCACTGGCGACGGAGCTGCACGCGCGTGCACTGCGCAGCCCGCCCCTGGTCGAACTGATGGGCCGGTAGCCAAGGCGAGCGCGACGCGCGCCGACGGCGTCCACACGTCCCCACCCGCTTGCAAGGCCTCGCGACACCGGTGATCGCCAGGTGCGCCCACGCACACGCGCGCGCGCAAACGGGGCGGGCACGCGCCCAAGCTGCAACCTCGCGTGGCGGGCGGCTGGGCGACGGTGCTCACCGAGGAGCACAAGCTGGCGCACGCGCGCAGCGCTGTCCACGACGACAGTCTCGCCGCCATGCACGTACATGCCGAGCGTCGCGTCCTTCTGGATCTCGAGCTTGGCAGCGGCGCCACCCTCCTGTCAACCGCGCATTGGCACGCGCGGATGCACGTCAAGGCGCGTCGAGGGCGTCGCGGCGGCCACGGCGAGCGCGTCGCGCGCAAGCAGCGGGCAGCGCGGTGGTGCCGACACGGCGCAGCCAGCGTGCGCAACTCTTGTCTGGACTTTTGCGCAGTGTGCTCAGGCAACGCCGATACCACGCGGCGGGCAACGGCGGGGGGCGCCTTGCTCGCTCGCTCGCTCGCCCGCCCGCTCGCTCTCGCCAACGCCGCCCGTGCCGCCCGTCGCGCGCGCGCGCAGTGCGTCGCGGCACGCATGGGCGGTACCTGCGCGATCAGGTCGCGCAGCCCTTCGTTGTAGATCTCAATCATGCCCAGCGTCAAGTTGCTCTCGTATCCCTGCGCGCGCCGCTCGGCGGCGAGTTCGAAGAGCCGTTCGACGGCTCGGAGCGTCAGTCCGGGCTCGTCAACGGTCCCCTCCATCGTGAACGTCTTGCCCGAGCCCGACTGGCCGTATGCGAGGACGCACACGTTGAACCCGTCGAGCACGGACGTCATGAGCGGCTCGGTGTCGCGAAAGACGTCCTCCTGCGTGCTCGACGGACCGTACACGCGGTTGAACTCAAACCTGCGCACGCTTGCGCGTGGGCGTGAGAGGGCAGGCGCCATCGCGCGCGCGCCGGCCAGCGTGTGGTTGTGGCAGGTGCTTCGCGCATGTGCGCGCGCGCCTGCGAATTGGCCGGCGCTCATCGTCGCGGTCAAGGACGATGGCGGTCGTCTCGTCGCGCGCCTCGACGGCAAACGCGTGCGCGGCCTCGCTGGCATGGGTGCCAGCCGCCTGCCCGCCCTCCGCGCCGCCCACGCCGGTGGCGAGGAGCTCGTCCGACCTGGGCGGGCGAATTCGGCAAAAGACGCGCAGGTTGCCCACGAGGTCTTGCAGCTGGTTGTGCAGCTCCTTCCTCAGGAAAAACTCGGTCACGTACTTTTTGGCGTACGCCTCGGCGCGCTCCTCCGCCGCGACAAGCATCTGGCGCGCGAGCGCGAGCTCTTGCGTCGCGAGCGCGACTTGTTCGCGTAGCGTACCGTCGTCTGCGTCCGACTCGAGCTTCTCTTTGACGGCGCGCAGTTCAGCGAGGTCGTGCTGGAGCGCGGCCGTGTCGACCGCGTCTGCCGGCACTGTCGTGTCGGGCGTGGCGTCGGCATCGATGTCGCCGTCGCCGTCGGCGCCGCCGCCGGCGTGCGAATCGTCCGTGATGGCGAGCAGTGACTCGATTGCGCGCTCGATCTGCTGGCCCGCAACATCGGCGTAGATCATGGCGACGACGCCGGGATACACGCTCGGGAACATGGCGCGCAGCGTCGCGAGATCGTCGTTGGCGATCGCAGAGGTCGCTCCGTCGCGACCAGCCACGCGATCTTCCGCGCGCTTGAGCCGTCGTCGCGCCGCGGCGGAGGCGATCTCCATGCGCTCCTCCAAGCTCGCCTTGGCCTCGCGCTCCCGCCCAAGCCGCACGCCACACCGATTCACAACGGGAACTTCAGGGCAATTTCCCGAGCGCTGGGCATGATAGTTTTTAAAAAGAGAGTGACAGACGCGAGTCACGCGACACGCCGTCCGCGTGGCGTGCTACGCTGCCGGCAGCGCAACCGTCGCGCTCGCCCGCGGCTGCAGCTGCACGTCAAAATCGTCCGCGCCGACAAGCGCGACGAGCCGCTCGAGTGTGCGGCGCATCGCGGCGGCTGAGTCGGAGTGCAGCTCGTACATCGCGGCGAGGTTGGCGACGAGCGTTGGGTCGAGGTGGCCGACGGGATCTGCGCGCACAAAGTCCTCGAGGCCCGCAATCGCCAGCCCAATGTGCGACAGATGGAGCTCGCACACCGCGCGGTTGTTCACCGCGACGCAGCAGTTCGGCTCGAGCGCGAGCGCGGCGTCGAACTCGGTGGACGCGCGCTCGTACTCGCCGTGCCCCATCGCGAGCAGCCCGCGATTCGCGCGCGCGCCCGCGTCCGTCTCCGCGCTCGCGAGCGTCGCCTCGAGCCGGCCGAACGCCTCCTCGGCGGCTGCGAGGTCGCCCATCTGAGCCGCACGGCACGGCGGGAGACGCGCGGCACGAAAAGGGGGAGCGTGACTTGCGAAAAGAAAAAGAGTGACGTGCGAAAAGAAAAAGAGGAGAGAGAGAAAACATAGGGCGCGCGCAGGGCAGGAGGGGAGAGCAGTGGCAGGCGCCGTGCGGCTGTTTGAAAAAAAGCGCTGCGCACCTGCAGATGAAGGCGGCCGACGAGGGACAGCGGCGCATCGAGGGTGCGCGAGCCCGGCGCCGTGGCGCCCGACGGCGCGCGTGGCGCGGGCCTGCGCTCGCCGCCCCGCGCACCGTCGGGCAAGCCCGCCTCGTGCGCCGCGCCGCCCACGCTCGGCGCGAACGCCGCGAGCGCCTCAAGCTCGGACACGGCGAGCTGATACTCGCGCCGCGCGATGTACAGGTTTGCGAGCGCGACGCGCGCGGCGGCTCCATTCGCTTCGAGCGCGAGCGAATTCAAATGCGGCGGCGGCGGCGGCACGCCCGCTGCGCCGGCGCGTGCGGCGCGCTCGCGCTCGCGCTCGTGCTCGCGTGCCGCGTCGGCGCAGCGCGCGGCGAGGAGGAGGAGCGCATTGAGCGCGCGCGGCGAGTCGTTTACAAAATGCGGTGCTTGCGACTGCACGACCCGCAGGCCGAATGGGACCATGGTGCCTTTCAGTAGCGCGCGGGCCGCAAAGAGGAGAAGGGCGAGGTAGAGGGCGGCGCGCGCGTCGGCGCCGCGCTGCCAGACGGTACCACGGGCCGGCTTGCCACAGCCGGCACGCCGCGACCGACCCGTCGGCGCATCGCTCGAGCTACCTCGGCCGCGCGCGGCAAGGCGCGCCCCGCGCGCACGCGCGCGGAGCCGGCGCGCGAAACTTGCAGGCGGGGTGGGCGCGGCGACGAATGCGCGCGCGGCGGCGTGGGGCACGCGCTAGGCATGGAGCGTGGAGGGCTCGCGGCGCGCGCACCGTGCCGCCCCGGGTAGAGCTCGGCGTGCGCTTCGTACGAGAGCGCGGGCGCGTCCAGATCGCCGAGCGCCGCGAGCTCGTCCGACGCCGCGCGGTAGTTGCGCACGCGCAGCAGCGCGGTGATGCGGTGCTGGCGCAAGGCAAGCGCAAGCTCGGGGTGCGCCGTGGGCAGCAGGCGCTCGGCGAGCTTGGCGACGGCGTGCCACGCGCCGCAGCTCGCGAGCTCCGCAATCCCGTCCAGCGACTGCGCGACCGACGCGTCGGTCGGCTTGCGCCAGTGGAGGGCCTGCCCAAGGAAGAGCTCGACGGCGTTGCCCGTCGCCAATGCCGGCGCGGGCGCTGGCGGTGGCGGCAGGGCTCGTACGGCCTCATCCCCCGCACCTCCCCCAAGTGGGTGAGCCCCACCTGTCGTCACGGCCTCCATCCTGGTCGACTCGACTCCTTGCCTCGCCCAGTGGCAGTCTGCTCAGCACTGAGCAGTGAGCAGCAGTCTTCTCTCGGCTCTCACCCCGCGCTTCTCGAGCGTGCCTCTGGCCAGGGCTTGCTGCACACCTCCGCGCCATGCCGTGGCCTCTGCTCTAGGCCGGCGACGATTGCGGACGCGGACTGGTCTTTCAGCGCATGGGCCCGTGGGCCTTGAGCCTTGGCCTGGTGGCCGGCGCTCCGCGCCGCGCGTTCGTCGCGCCGCGCGCGCGCGCTCGCGAGCCGCCGGCGCGCGCGCGGGCCGAGCGACTGGTCCGTAAGACTCTCGCCCAGGCCAGCGCGATTTGCCCATCGCCGCGGCCCCGCGTCGGCATCCAAAACTCGACACTCGGCGGATGCCGACGGGCGGAGGAAGGAAGGCGAGGCCGCCGAAGGCTGCAGAAGGGAGAAACTGAAAGTTGGAATTCTCCATTCTCCAAAAGAATGCGCGTCATTCTCAGCGTCGTGCTCGCCGCCGTCGCGCCGGCCGCTGCGCTGCACCGGCCGCCGGCGCTGCGCGTGCGCATGTCGCGCGGCGCGTTCATGTCCACGTCTGATTGCACCGAGCCGCGCGCGCTTCGCGGCGTCGCGCGCTCGCTGCCTGACCTCGCGCCGGCGGCGTCGACGGTCGGCGGCCGCGCGCCGCTCGTCGCGGCGGCGCTGCTCGCGGCGAGCGCGTTGCCCGAGGCGGCGCTCGCGAAGGGCGGTGAGTTTGGGCTACTGGAGAAGAAGCTTCCCGCGCTCGTCCACCCGGCCGTGATGCTTGCCATGTTCGCCGTGAGCGCGAGCGCGGCATACACCGGCCTCCAATGGCGCCGGCTGCGCGACGTGACCAAGGAGCTCTCGGCGCTCAAGGCGGAGCTCAAGCCGCTCGCCGAGCTGGAGGAGCCGGTCGCGACGCAGGCCGCCAAGAAGCGCGAGCTCGAGGCCTCCGTCGCCGCGCTCACCGACACGCGCTCGTCCCTCGCGTCGGCGAACCTGCGCGACACGCACTGGGCGCTTGGTTCGACGCTTCTCGGCCTCGGCACGTCGTTTGCGATCGAGGGGCCGGTCAACACATTCATGCGCGCGGGCAAGCTCTTCCCCGGCCCGCACCTCTACGCCGGCGCCGGCTGCGTCGTCTTCTGGGCCCTCGCCGCCGCGCTGACGCCGCAGATGCAAAAGGGGTCCGACACCGCGCGCGTCGCGCACATCGGCTTGAACAGCGCCGGGCTCGCGCTCTTCACGTGGCAGCTGGTGAGCGGCTGGGAGATCCTGAGCAAGGTCTGGGAGAAGGTGCCGTGGTAGGCACGCCGACCGGCGCGACCCTCTCTCCACATCCCTAGCGCGCGTGCGCGGCCATGCCGCCATTTCTGGCGTTTGCGGCCGTTTCGGCGCATGCGCTCGGCGTCGGCTCCACACGGGCGTCGCGCCCGGCTCGGCGCGCGGCGCCGCGAGGGTCGCAGCGGTGATGGGCGCTCGCGCACGCCGCGACAGCATAGCCATGGGGAAGGGGGCGATGCCGCCACGCGTGCGTACGTGCCGTCACCGTCACGCTGCGGCCAGCGCCGCACGGCGACCGCAGACTCGTTGATGGGATTTGCGGATTGCAAAATGCGTGTATGGGTATATACGCAGCGTCGCCCCGCAGATCCCCTCAAGCCCCTCCGAGCCTACTGGCCCAGAGAGTAAGGGTGCGCCAATGTTGTGCCTCCAACTTTGGGGGGAGCTCCAAGGTTGCGGTTCTGCTCACGCGCCGCTGCTACCCCCCAGCCCCCCCGAACTATGCCGCCCAAGGATCTGCTGCACGCGCGCGTCAAGCTCCTCCTTTGAGAGCGACCGCCCCGCCGCCGTGCCGGACGACGCGCCGCCCGGTCCGCCGCTCGCGAGCGTAGGCAGAGACGGGTTCGAGCGCGAGAGGATCGACCGGACTCGCTCGTCGACGGCTGCAGAAGAGAGCGCGCTCGCCGAGCTCCGCCGCCCGCCCTCCCCGCTCGCACCGCCACCGCCCGGCGTATCGACCGCGCCAGGCCGCGCGCACGAGTCAACGCCGCAGGTCGCACCACCGGCGCCGGCGAGCGGCGTCTCCATGATGCCGCGCCGCTGGAGCTGCGCGTCAATCGCCCCGCCCGTCTCATGATCCCAAGTCGAGAAGCAGCCGTCGCCACCGCCACCTCCGCCCGCCTCACCGCCATTGCCGCCTGCGGCGAGCACGTGCGCCGCGACCGCTGCGGCCGTCGGCGCGCCGTCGCCACCGCCCGCGCCGGGGCCACCCTGCGCACCGACGGCCGCCTGGCGGTAAAACGTGCCGGCCGCATGCCCGCCCGGCGGGCTGGGCGCGACGCTGTGCACCGCCGAGTGCGGCCCGCGCCCGCCGCCGCCCGTCGGCGAGCCGTACGCGCCGCCGTACCCACCGCCCACGTCCCCGCCGCCGTACCCGCCTCGCACGTCCCCACGGTACCCGCTGCCCGCGCCGCCACCGGCGTACGCGCCCGGCGGGAGTGGCGGCGACGGCGGCGAGCGCGCGCCCAGCCGGTACGAAGCTGCGAGTGCCGAGTTTGAAGCGGACTCGAGTGTCGTCAGACGTATGCGCAGCTCTGCGTACACGGCGCGCGCGCAATGAACACGGCGGACCCGGTGCGGTGCGGTGCCGCACGCGGCGCGTATGAGCGCGCGCAGCGTACGTACGTACGCGCGCGTACGCGCGCGACGCGACCGTCGTGGCGCGCGCGCTTGCGCGCTTGCGCGCGCGGCGGCGTGGGAGGAGCAGGGAAGGGGGGGCGGCTGGGTTGCGCACGCTTTGGAGGGGGCACCAGGGGGCGGCAATCAGCGGGCCGGTGAGCGCGCACCTCCGAGCTCCTCCTCGAGACGCTGCCGTCTGCGTGTCTCCTCCATCAGCTCAGAGCCCATCCTGACGATCAGCTTTGCGCACTCCTTCACCTGCGCATGCATGCATGCATGCATGCATGCAAGGCCAGATTTGTGAGCAGGCCAGTGAGAGAGCGCACGCAGGGACAGTGACGCGAGCGCATGGAGTGCAAGCGAGTGAGGCCAGTGGGTGATGCAAATGCATGGTGGCAGCCATGCACTCCCTCCCCCCCCCCCCCCCCCCCCCCCTTCCCTCCCTTTCAGCATTGGGCGCTTTTCAAATGGAGGTTGCATGCGTGGGGCGGAGCATACTTTGTGGTTAAAAATGGGCAGTGCGCATGGTGTGATGGCGGCAGCATGGGAGTTGGTTGCGCAGCGGCTGCATACGCAGCGCAAGTCCGCCGCATGCACATGTCCGCCATGGGCGCCGCCCGGCACGGTGCGCCACGCTGCACGCGCACGCGCTTGTCGCACGACCGCGCTGCGGCGCGCTGCGGCGCGCTGCGGCGCGCTGCGCTACAGCGCGCGCCTTGTCATCGAGCGCGCGGTATTCGCCGCCACGGTGCGTGCCGCCGCCTCCGCCGTCCGCATCGGCGGCGTGCCCTGCGCGGAGCGCGCCAAGCTTCAAGTCGAGCTCGGCGTGCAGGGCCTCGCGACGCTCTTTGAGCGACGAAACCTGACGCGCCAATGCGGACGGCACGCAGGCGGGCGGGGCGGACGAGGCGGGCGCGCGGCGCGGGCGAGGGGGGGCGAGGGGGGGGGGGGGGGGTTGGGTGGGCGGCGAATGGGCCGTGTGTCGGCGGCATCGCCTCTCGCCCCGCCCCGCCTCGAAGCGCGCGCTGAATGGGCGGGGCACTTGAAGGCACTTAGGGAATGCGAAGAGGGGGTGGGTAAGGAGGGTTCGAAGCACAGTGCGGTTATCCCACCTCCACCTCGACCATCTTGCGAAGCTCGCGCTCGTTGAGCAGCGCGAGCTCGACCTCGTGCAGTCGCGCCGAGATTGAATGCAGGCCGTTACCACCGCCGTTACCACCGTTACCTCCGCCAAGCCCGCCGCCGACTCCACCGCCGCTGCCGAGCGCGCCGGCGTTTGCGATGTGCGGCTCGAGCTGGGCGCCAACCGCGCTGATGGCACGGTCGAGCTGTGCACAGGGGGTGGAGCGGTGTTAGGGCAAATGTGAGAGGCTGGGCGCTGGGCGCGGTGGACGGTACGCCGAAATTGAAACCTGGTTGGGTGGGTGGTTGAGCGGCACGGTGCGGCAGTGTGCGTGTGCGTGTGTGTGTGTGTGTGTGTGTGTGTGTGTGTGTGTGTGTTTTGGGGAGAGGTGAGGGGGAAGGGGCCGCGACGCGCCGGCGCACCTGCGCGATCCGCTTGGCATCGTCCGTAAGCTTCGCCTCGGTTTGCAGCTGGTACGCCAGGAGCTCCTTCTCGAGCGTGTGGGATGCCTCCCGCTGTGCGATCACCATGTCCTAAGGCGGTTGCGGGTGGGCGGGATATTTTGGGTGTTTTGGGGGCGCGTTTTCTGGGGCGGTTTTCTGGGTGAGGGAAGGGGGAAGGGGGGGAGGGGTTCGGGGTGGCTGGGGAGGGGAGGGAGGGGGGGGGGGGGTTCCACGTGGCGACATATTTTGAATTCGGCGCGCAACGCACCTGCAGCTCGCCGAGTGAGCGGTTGACGTCGCCCTGCGCCTGGCTGACGTTCTGTCGGATGCCCTCGAGTTGAAGCTCTGTCGAAATGCGCATCTCCTTCTCCGCGGCAAGCTTGGATTGCATGCCCACCTCCAGCTCCTAACCGCACGCGCGGGCGCGCGCCCGCGAGGGCCGGGCGAGCGGAAATGCGGGCCGCACGGCGAAGTGGAGGGCGGCGTCGGCGTGTTTTTTTTTTTTTTTTTTTGCGAAGGAAGATGGTAGCGTACGCGCCCGCGACCGCGCGCGCGCGCCAGGCAACTGCCCACGCCACGACCCGCCAGCGCCTCGCCTCGCCGCGCGCGTCGATCTGTTCGCACCGCTCGCTTCCACGCTCGCTCGCCCTCGCCCCCTTGCACTGCGCCCGCGCCCGCGCCCGCGCCCTCGCCGCGCCACGGCCAGCGCACGGCCAGCGCACGGCCAGCTGTGTTTCCGCCACTGGGCGTGCTCGCAATGGCGAAAAAGAGCGAAAAAGGGCGCCCGGATGTGCGGCGCGCCCAGGCGCGGCGCACATCCGGGCGCGCGCGTGCTGCGCGAACAGGGCGCCGCGTGCGCATGCTGCGCGGCGCGGCTTTGAAAAAGGGCGCCGCGCGCGCGTGCTGCGCGCCGCGCCGCACCCGCGAGGCGTCGAGCGCGCGCCGCTCGTTGCTGGCGAGCGCAATGTTGACCTCCTCACGCAAGCTCTCCATTTGCTTGGCGGCGAGGTTCTGACGCATGTCCAGCTCAAACTTGATGCCGTCGAGCACGCCTGCCACGGCAGGGTCCCGCGCGCGCGCGCGCGCGGCCAGTGTGAGCGCGCGCCGGGCGGCGTGCGCGTGCGCGTGCGCGGGCGCGCGCGCGCACGCGAGAAAGCCTCTTTGAAGGCGGACTGCTGGCTGCGCAGCTCTTCCGCCTGTTGCAGCCCCGACGCGCCGCTCAGCTGGTTGAGCAGCTCCGCCAGCTTCTGCTCGCTCATGCCGTTGAACGCGCCGCCGCCCGAGCCCGCGCCGCCCGGCGCGCCCGCGGTCGGCGCGCCGCGCGACGAGGAGGCGCCAAGCGCGTCGGCATGCGGCAAGCTATTCTCTTGCCCGCCCGCTGACGAGCCGAGGCCGCCGACGCCACCTAGCCCCCCGCCCAGCCCGCCGCCGCCGAGCCCGCCGTACGTGCGCGAGCCGCCGAGCCCGCCGAGCCCGCCAAGCCCACCGCGGCCGAGTGGTACGTGATACGGCTCGGTGCGGCCTTGCAGGTTGCGCTCGGTCTGCTTAATGATCTGGTTGAGCTCGCGCTGCCAGTCGAGCATCGCGTACCGCGAGCCCGCCATCCGCGGCGCGCGAGACGAACCTGCGCCCCGGCGCCGTTCAAAATGGTGCTCCACGCGAGGGAAAATCAAAGGCTCGGCGGTCCCCCGTGCTGCACCATGCGCGCCGTGCGCCGCCGACGAGATTCGGCCGCGCTGCTGCTCGCCGGGCTCGCGTGCGCGGCGGGGCTGCGCGCGACGCGCGTGACGCTCATTCGTCACGGCCAGACCGAGTGGAACCTCCTCGGCCGCTTCCAGGGCTGCCAGGACAGCCCGCTCACCGCGAGGGGCGTGGAGCAGGCGAGGGCGACGCGCGCGTGCGTCGCGCGCCTGCGCCCGAGCGCGGTGTATACGTCGGATCTGCTGCGCGCGCGGCGGACCGCCGAGCTGCTCTGTCCAGACGGCGTGCCGCTGCGCGTCGACGGCCGGCTGCGCGAGCGCAATTTTGGCATGTTTGAGGGCCGGACGACCGCCGAGATGCGTGAGCTGCACCCGGCCGAGTTCGAGCTCATGCGCAACGGCGGGCGGGACTACGCTCTGCCCGGTGGCGGCGAGAGCAAGGCCGACGTGCTCGACCGGCTTGTGCCCTTCATGCACGAGCTCGCCGAGCGCCACGCCGGTGACGACGTTGTCGTCGTCTCGCACGGCGCGACGCTCAACGTGCTGCTCAAGTGGGCGCTGCACGTGCCGATCGACCGGCCGTGCAACTGGGAGCAGCACAACCTGGGCTGTTCGACCCTCGTGCGCCGCGGCGACGGGTGGAAGGTGCGCACGATTTGCAATGTCGCGCATCTCGACGAGGCCGGGTTGAGCGACGACGACGAGTAGCGCGCGGGGGGGAGGGGTAGGGTTGGAGGAGCGAGGTAGGCACGGCCCTAAAGCCAAGAGCGTGAGGCGGCTTTCCTTTCAGGGTGGGAACGCGGACGTGCACGCGGGTGTGCGCCGCGGCGCGCACCAAGAGGCACCCGCGGCGATCATCGGCCCCTCCGTCCCACCAGGGTCCGGACCGTAGCGGCCGCCATCGCTGCGTCACCCAAACGGAAAGCGAGATGGCGTCGATCCGCGCGCGGCAGACGGAGTCGATCAACAGGATGCTCGACCTGAACCGCGCGTCGGGCGCCGATTACGGCGCGGCGTGGCAGGAGCCGTGGAAGGTTTTGATCTACGACCGCGCGTGCCAGGACGTCATCTCGCCCCTCCTGCGCGTCGGCGACCTGCGCAACCGCGGGATTACGCTGCACCTGCTGATCGACTCGGAGCGCGAGGCGGTGCCCGACGTACCCGCCATCTACTTTGTCATGCCCACGGCCGAAAACGTGGCAAAGATTGGCGACGATTGCGCTCGCCGTCTGTATGACGCGTACCACGTCAACTTTGCCGCGCCCGTCTCGCGCGAGCTGCTCGAGGAGCTGGCGGCCGTGACGCTGCGCGCAGAGGCCGTCTCGCAGGTGTCGCAGGTCGTCGACCAGTACCTCGGCTATGTTTCGCTGGAGGACGAGCTCGTTGACCTCAACGTGCGCGGCTCGTTCCGCCGCCTCAACGACCCGGCGGCGTCGGACGCGTCGATCGAGGTGCCGCCCGCGCGAGCGGCGCACCTCGTGACGCGCGCGTGGCTCTCGGCGGCCGAGCGCTGCGGCGCGCGCGGCGGAGCCTGAGCGCGCTCGCTCGTGGGCGGATCGAGCGGCGTGCGCGGTTGCCGCTGCCGGCGCGCGCGCTCGCCACCCACTGCGCCGGTACGCGCTCACCACGCATGCCGCCGCACCCGCCGCCCGCCCACCGCACCGGCGCGCTGCCCGCCCGCCTTTTACAGACGCTGCTGGACTCGATAGCGACGGCGATCTTCTCCGTGCTCGCGACGCTCGGCGTCGTGCCGATCATCCGATGCCCGCGCGGCGGCGCCGCGCAGATGGTCGCCGACCGACTCGCGCGTCGCCTGCGCGACGCGCTCCGCTCGGGCGCGCCGTCCTTCGCCGACGGCAGTGGCTCGTCCGCGGCGTTCCAGCGGCCCGTGCTCGTGCTCGCCGAGCGCTCGGCCGACATGGCGGTCGTGCTGCAGCACCCGTGGTCGTACCGTGCGCTCTGCCACGATCTGCTCGGCATGCGACTCAACCGCCTGCAGTGCGCCGACTCTGCCGCGGCGGACGACATCGCGGGCGCGGCCGGCGCGCCGAACGGCGGCAAGCGCATCACGCACGCGTACAACTTGGAGCCGTCCGACTTCTTCTGGCGCGCGCAGGCGGCGAGCCCGTTCCCCGCCGTCGCTGAGGCCGTCGACGCCGCGATCCAGGCGTACCGGGTGCAGGTGGAGGCGATCAACGCGGGCAACGCCAACGGCGCGGCCGGCGGCGCGGCCGGCCGCGCTGCATGCGCGAGCGGCGGCGGTGGCTCGTGCGATGACCTGGGCGAGTCGACGCGGCAGCTTCAGGCCGCTATGTCCGCGCTGCCCGAGCTGCAGGAGCGCAAGCGTGTCATCGACATGCACACCAACATAGCTACGGCGCTGCTGCACAAGATTAAAATGACCGGCCTCGACTCCTTTGTGAGCGCGGAGGAGGCGGTGCTCGCGCGCTCGCTCTCGGCGGCGGACAGGGCGACGCTCGAGGAGCTCGTCACGACGGGCGCAGCAGGTACTGCTGAGGACCGCGTACGCCTGCTCAGGTGCGGGCGCGCGGCGCGTGGCGGCGGGTGGGCGGCGGGCGCGCGGCGCATGGCGGCGGGTGGGCGGCGGGCGCGCGGCGCATGGCGGCGGGTAGGCGGCGGGCGCGCGGCGCATGGCGGCGGGTGGGCGGCGGGCGCGCGGCGCATGGCGGCGGGTGGGCGGCGGGCGCCCGGTGCGATGCGGTGCGATGCATTCTCTGCGTGTGGCGACGGCGCGGGCTGGAGAGGCGCGCTTGCGTGATGCGCTCTGGGCGGTTGGGTTCGCCCTGGGCGGTTGGGTGCGCTCTGGGCGGTTGGGTTCGCCCTGGGCGGTTGGGTGCGCTCTGGGCGGTTGGGTTCGCTCTGGGCGGTTGGGTTCGCCCTGGGCGGTTGGGTGCGCTCTGGGCGGTTGGGTGCGCTCTGGGCGGTTGGGTGCGCTCTGGGCGGTTGGGTTCGCCCTGGGCGGTTGGGTGCGCTCTGGGCGGTTGGGTTCGCCCTGGGCGGTTGGGTGCGCTCTGGGCGGTTGGGTTCGCCCTGGGCGGTTGGGTGCGCTCTGGGCGGTTGGGTGCGCTCTGGGCGGTTGGGTGCGCTCTGGGCGGTTGGGTGCGCTCTGGGCGGTTGGGTGCGCTCTGGGCGTGCGCTCGGCGCCCCCGCCCAGCCGCGCGCAAGGCCGCTCGCAGCGGACCAGCGCACTCAACCGCCCAACCGCTCACCCAACCGCCCGCCCACGCAACTGCCCGCCCAACCGCCCGCCCAACCGCCCGTCCAACCGCCCGCTCACTCAACCGCCCGCCCAACCGCCCGACCGCCCAACCGCAGCCTCTACTTTCTGCTGTCCTCGCCGCCCGATGCCGAGCTCGCCCGCCTGACCGCCGCGCTCCGCGCGCAGGGCGCCGACGTGCGCCCCCTCGCCTATCTGCGCACGATGGCCGCCTTCCGCACACGGGTGGCTATGGCCGCTTCGGACGGCGGCAAGGCGAAGGCGGCGGGCGGCGTGATGAACTCGGTCTTCAACTTTGCGGATAAGGCGCGCGCCGCGCGCTGTCTGCTGCGCCCGCGCGCCGTCGCGTGCCGCGTCGTCCGCCCGTCCTCCGCCCCTCCTCCTCCCCCCCCCCCCCCTCCTCCCCAGTGGCACCAGGCGTGAACACCAGCGCAAGCAACGCTCACAGTCTCGGCACGCGTCCATACGCCACACCCCGCTCCCCTCAGGTTGGCGTCGGCGCCTCCACCCGATCGCTCACCTCGACCCTCGCCGCGAACGTCAAACAGCTTTTGCCCGCCAAGCGCGAGACGATCCTCACGCGCGCGGTCGCGGCGGTGCTCGAGGCGAAGCCGCACGCGGACGTGGACGGTGCGCGCGCGGCCGCCGCCTGCGCGACACCCACCCCGTCGCGCGGCCCTCAAGCTTTGCGTGCTCGTTGCGCACGCGTGCCGACGCGCGCGCGCGCGCGCGCGCGCTATGCGCCCTGTGCTCGTGTGCCATGCGGCCATGGGCACCGCGCTATGCGCCCTGTTCTCGTGTGCCGTACGGCCATGGGCACCGCGCTACGCGCCCTGTTCTCGTGTGCCATGCGGCCATGGGCGCCATGCTGCCATGGGCGCCATGCTGCCATGGGCGCCATGCTGCCATGGGCGCCATGCTGCCATGGGCACCATGCTTCTTTTTTACTCACAACGCCTCCGGGCACTTACGACGCATCCATGCTTCGGGGCTGTGCGCCAGGCTACCTAACGGTCGATCCACGCGTCTCGGCCGAGGCGCACGCGGCCGACCCGTCGCTCGCGCGCCGCGGCCCGTTCCGAGAAGCGCTCGTCTTTGTGATTGGTGGAGGAAGCTACCTCGAGTACCAGAACCTTCTGGATTATGCCGCGCAGGCGCAGGGCGGCGGGCGGCGCGTGCTCTACGGCTGCACGGAGCTTTTGACGGGCTCGGAGCTCCTCGCGCAGCTCGCGCAGCTCGGGCCTGCCACATGAGAGGACACGGGGAGGCGCGGGGCCCGTGCCGTGTCCGGCTCCGGACTTGTCGGGCCTGCCACATGAGAGGACACGGGGAGGCGCGGGGCCCGTGCCGTGTCCGGCTCCGGACTTGTCGGGCCGTTGTCAGCTGCGACCTCCGTTCATGGCCATGCGGCGTGCCGTTGTGGAGTGCGTCCTCGTCGGCCGTGTGCCGCGTGATCTGTGCCGGGTGCGCCCAGTGACCTGTCGCGGCGCTCGGGCTGGCGTAGTTTTCAGATCTGTTCGTGCCCCCCCCCCCCCCCCCCCCCCCCCCCCCCCCCGACCCCGCCTCAGTCCGGCGCGAGGTACTGCACGGGCAGGTAAAAGACGATCGAGCTCTGACTATCGCCCTCGGCGAGGAAGCACTTGAGCGCAACGGTCTTCTCCGGCACCACGCAGCAGATCACCGACGCGAGCCGCACGTCGGACGAGAGGAGCGCGTGCAGCACCTTGCTCAGCTTCTTCGTCTCCACCTTCGCGTCGGCCGAGTGCCGCGCGCCCGCGGAGACCTGTGCGACGGCGCCGAGCTTGGAGTAGGTGGTCGTGATGCTCATCAGGTTCTCCTTGTGCACCTGCAGCCGCAGCGTGTTCTCGTCCGGCCCGTTGGTCGCGGAGAGCACAACGTGCGCCGAGAAGGAGCGCATGCGATCGACCGTGTTGCGCAGCCCGCGCAGCTCGGTCGCGGGCAGGACGACGGAGGCGGCGCTGGCGAGGGCGTCGTCGGGTAGCGGCGGCTCGTAATACCGCGTCAGCTCCTCCGCGTCGTGGATCAGCCGGATCGGCACGTCGTGTGTGATCTTGAGCTGCGACTGCGGCTGCTGGATCTCAAACGTGAACGTCGGGATGCCCGACTTTTTCGTTAGCTTGACGACGGACTGGGCGTTGCCGTCGCCGCAGGTGGAGCGGAGTGCGCGGTGCAGGTTGGCCACCGCGCTCGTGAACGAGATCTGGTTCTCGTTCTTGCTCTCGATCCGGTGCTCGACGAACAGCGCCGCGCGCGACATGTCGGCCCACACCTGCACGCCGTCGCCAACGTCGCCGACGATCGCAAAGGCGATCGAGTCGGCGGTGAGGTGCACGACGCAACTGTCGCCTATCCGCCCAAGCGTCTGCACCAGCCGGGAAAGCTGCGCCGCGTTCCCGAAACGCGCGCGGAACTTCATCGCCCGCCACCCCGCCAAAACCTGCCCGGCCGCCCTCGGACCCCTCGGAAAAGCCGCGCGGAAACGCCCGTGGGGCTTTTCCAGCAAGGCCGCAGCCACCTCGCGCGCGCGTCGAGGCGCGCGCGCAAGCGGGCGGGCGGCGGCGATGCTCATACCGGTGGAGCACATCCTCCTGGTCGTGCAAATCGTCATCGGGCTCCGCCTGATCGTCAGCCTCAAGGCGTGGCTGCGCCAGCTCGAGCAGCACGAGCACGACGCGCGCGAGACGCGCCAGCCCGCGTACGAGCGCCCTGGCAGGGCGCCCAGCGCGACGGCGGATGCGCGCGCGGCGGTGGACAAGGTGAGCGCGCAGACATCGGACGGGAGCGGCGCCGGCGCCGAGCGCCTTCTCGACCTCCACGACTTGTGGCTGCCCGGCCCGCCGCACGAGTGGCGCACGCGGCCGGTGATGCTGCGGATCGCGAGCGGCGTGCACGAGGGGCAGCAGGTGGAGTTCAACCTACCGTCGTCGGTCTTCCCGGTGGAGACGGAGCTCTTTGAGGGCAAGATGTACTTCCGCCTCCGCGGCTGCGCCCACGAGCCCAAGGACTACTTCTTTGGCAAGCAGCGCAGGCTCTCGGCCGTTGTGCAGGGCCGGTGCGCGCGCATGCGCGCGTATCGTCGTCGGGCGCCGCGAGGCCTGGCGCGCGCGGGCGCGCGCGCTGGCCCGCATGCCTGACGGCGCGCGTACTGGGCGCGCTCGCGCCGGCTTGCACCGGTGGCTTGGGCCTGTTGCGGCGTGCGCCCCTCCACGCGCGCCTGCCTGATCACGGGCGCGTACCGATGCTGCGCCGCGCCGGTGCATGCGTGACGCCGCGGGACCGCAGCCATCGCTGGGACCGCGGCCGTCGCCTGCCGCCGAGAGCGGGCGGCGACGCGCCCGCGCGCGCGCCTCACACCGCACTCTGTGACCATGCGCGCGCGCGCGCGCGCGCGCGCTGCAGATTTAAAGAGCGGCTGGTGATGGGCGAGTGCTACACGGGCTATGAGTTCCGCGCGCCGTTTAAAAATGTAAGCGCGCGCGCGCGCACACGCACTACCGCTCGACCGCATGGCTTGGGTTGCGCGGGCGTGCGGTAACGGTCTGCGGCAACGGTCTGCGGTAACGGTCTGCGGAAACGGTCAGCCACGTCCGGCCGCAGCCCGCCGCAGCCCACCAAAGCCCGCGCCCACGCCACGAGCAGCGGCGCCGCGCGCGACACTGCCGGCTCCTGGCTGACCCGCTCCGAACACTGTCGGCCGCGCGCCCTGACTGACACTGCGGAGCGTGTCAGTCAGGGCGCGCGTCAGTCAGGGCGCGCGTCAGTCAGGGCGCGCGCGGTCGCACCGCCGGGGCCCCGTTTCTTGCGCATCGAGCGCGTGCTGGCTTTTGGTGGCGTGTGGCTGGCTTTCGGTGGCGTGTGGCGGGCTTTTGGTGGCGTGTGGCGGGCT
The DNA here is from genome assembly GCA_019448385.1 of Diacronema lutheri. Lineage (NCBI taxonomy): Eukaryota > Haptophyta > Pavlovophyceae > Pavlovales > Pavlovaceae > Diacronema > Diacronema lutheri. The sequence continues at coordinate 209,868 of JAGTXO010000018.1, forward strand.
TTTGGTGGCGTGTGGCTGGTTTTCGGTGGCGTGTGGCTGGCTTTTGGTGGCGTGTGGCTGGCTTTCGGTGGCGTGTGGCTGGTTTTGGTGGCGTGTGGCTGGCTTTTGGTGGCGTGTGGCGGGCTGCGGCTGGCGGGGGCAGCGCGCGCGCGGCGAGCGTAGAGCGCGCGCTGTGGCGGCAAGCAAGGCACAGAATGGGCGCGCCCGCATGCTGCGGCCGGTGGCGCCGTTCCCGCCGTCAGGGCCCTGCCGCCCTAACACCCCTAACCCCCCTTCCCCCCTCCTTACCCCCTACCGCCCCCTTGACGCTGCGAAATGCGCGCGCGCGCTGCAGGTGCCCGCTCCTTTCCTGATCCGGACAGGCCTCTCGTTCATCCGGACTCTCGCGCCGACGCTCGTCGAGGACATCCTCGGCGACCGGCCCTACTTTTTAAATCCGCTCTGCCAGACAATCCAGGTGCGTGCAGCCGGATGAGTCCGGGTGCGTGCAGCCGGGTGAGTCCGGGTGCGTGCAGCCGGATGAGTCCGGGTGCGGCAGCGAGTCCGGCAGGTGCACGCGGGTCCCGCCGCGCGCCGCCTGCCGTCCGCCACCCGCCTACTGCCTACCGCCGCACGCCGCCCACCGCCCACCGCCTACCGCCCGCCGCCCGCAGGTTATGCACGTGAGCGAGCCCGGCTCGGAGCCGAGCATCACCGACGCGCTGCACGAGAGTAACGCCCGGCTGGGCGGCATCTTTGCCGAGCGGCGGTGTGACCGGATTAAGCGCAAGAACTACTTCGCATCCGCCGCCAACGGTGCGCTGCGCGGCAGCTGCGCGCAAACGCCCGGCCGCGCGCCCGGCCCGCGCGCACGGTGCCCGCCCGCGCGCGCGCGCGCGCGCGCACGCGCGCCCGCGCGCGCGGTGCTGGGTGCGTTGCGTTGCGTCCGGGGATCCGGAGCGCACGCGACACACGACACGACACAGGGCGCTGCAGTTGGGCGTCTGGGGCGTCACTGCCCCGCCGCGCCGCTCGCCCACACTGACGCCGCTCGCCCACACTGACGCTGCATGCCCACACTGACGCCGCTCGCCCACACTGACGCTGCATGCCCACACTGACGCCGCTCGCCCACACTGACGCTCTCGCCCTCCGCCTACCATTCGCCTCTTTTCAACTGCGCAGGCCGTCAGCACGCGTTTGAGCCGTCCTTGGTGTACACGATGGAGTTCTACGAGGATAAATTCGACCCGGCCTACTTTGATTTGATGATCATTGGGCTCAGGTATACGCCTTCACGGGGAAAGGGGGGGAAGGGGGGGGAGGGGGGGGGGGGGGGGAAGAGGAGAAGAGGAGAGGGGCTGTTCCTTCTTTTCAAAAGCACACACGATGCGCCGAGCAGCGCTCGAGTCGCCGCGCCCAGCCGCGCGTGCGGCGGCGGTTGGCAGCGCTCGCTGCCAACCGCCGCCTTTGCAAGCAAAATGGGCGCGATGCGTGCGCGTGCCAGGCCGTGCGGCCCAGCCGCCAAGCCACGCACGTCGGCGCTGCCCAGGGAGGCGCCTCGCTTCGGCGCCACGCGGCACAGGCGAGCGAGTCAGGCGCTGCGGTGCTCACAACCGTACGGTCGCGCCGCGCGCGCCGCGCCATTTTATTTTGGGTCAGGTTCAACTTGAATCGGTACCTGGGCGCGCAGCCGTTACAGATAATGGGGAAGCACGGCGCCGTGCCGCACGGCGGGCGCTCGCTGTTCAACGTGGAGATGTGGCACGAGTCCCTCGTCGGCCCGTGGGAGCCCGAGCGCTCGCCGCCGTTTGGCTGCTTGTAGCCGCAGCCCCCCCCCCCCCCCCCCCCCCCCCCCCCCCCCCCCCGATTTGCCCTGTCCGAAAGGGAAGGAGAAGGATTCAGATGTGCAAGGCTTAATAACAGTAGTCTGAATTTGCAGCGCGGTCCCTACTTGCGGCTTGGCTTGCCGCACGCGCCCCAGCGCCGCAGCCGGTCGCCGGGCTCGTCGGGCGCGGGCTCGGGCGCGCGCGGGCCGAGCATCCGCCGGAAGACGGCCTCGTGCTGCAGCACGTACGACGTGGCGAGCTGCGAGGCGAGGTGCGTCTGGCGCACCGTCATGTGCATGTCGAGGCCGCCGTTCCCGTCGTTCTGCCCGTAGACCGAGTAGTTCGGAAAGTTGCGGAACTCGCCCGTGCCCGCCGCGCAGTCGCGCTCGACACTGGCGCGCAGCGCGTCCGGCAGCCGCGCCTCCCAGCGCGGCACGCGCTGCAGCACCACCCAGCACACGCGCACCTTGTAGCCCCCCTTGATGCCCCAGAACGGGTTCGCCAGCACCTGCGCGGCAGGCGAGGCCGCGCGGCGCATGAGCGGGCGATGGCGGCGTGCACGCTGCGTGCCGTGTGGGTCGCGCGGCGGGCGGCGGCCGACCGGCAACGCGCGCGCGTACGCACCGCGCGGCGTCCGCGTGGCGGATCGCAACGCGGAGCGCGTGGGCCGCGCGGCGGTGGCGTCGGCAGCGGCGGAGGCAGCGGCGCGCACGTTGTGCTCCATCTCAACGATCGGGTAGTCGCCGTCAACAAGCTTCTCGCGCACCGCGCGCATCAGCCGCCAAAAGTCGGCGGGCGCGAAGACCTGCACATGCTTGAGCGAGTGCAGCAAGTGCTCGCACGACGTCGCGCGCACGCCAAAGTAGGCCGGCAGCTGCCCGTCCAGATCGCCCTCCTTGCCCTTCCATTCGACGCCCGACGCGCCGCCGTCGAGCGGGAAGCCGGTCTGCATCTGCACGCCGAGCGAGAGGAACGCGACGACGCGCCGAACAGAGCGTGCGAGCATCGGCAGGATCGCCGCGAGGTCGTGCCCGCCCGCGTCCAAGACGAAGACAGACGACGTCGGCGCCGGCGCGGCGCGCGCGGCGCGCGCGGCGGACGCGGCGGACGCGGCGGATGCGACGGCGGTTGGCGACCAGTAGGCGAGTCGCGAGAACGTGTTGGCGATGTCGAGGCCGGCGAGCTCCAGCAGCTGCTCGCGCGCGCCCGTGTTGTTCGTGACCCCACAGTACGCGTTCGACGTGAGCTCGAGCATCTTTGTGAGCGAGAGGCCGCGCTGCGACGCGCCGGCGAGCTGCCTGCACACGACGCGCACGGGCGCCGTGCCGCCCTTGGCCGGCGCGCGCGGCAGGCCGTCGGCCGGCGCGAGCGTCCGACCGACGGCGAACGTTTCGACGAAGCCGCCCAACTCGAACTTGCTCACCGCGTCCGGCTTGACCGTCGGGTCGCGCGTGCGAGCAAACGTGTCGCATGTCGCGAACGAGTGGTTGCGCGCGAGCGGCGAGCCGCAGTAGAGGGACGTCATGTCGAAGGGGGTGAAGTCTTCGGTATTCCACACGACGGCGCGCGCACGCGCCGCCGGCGGGCGCGTCGGCGGCCCGAGCGTCGTCGTGCAAATATCGAAGGGCCGGCCCGGCCGGCGCGTGTAGATGCGCGCGCCCGCAAGCTTTGGGTTCCGCGCGCGAATGCGCTCGGCGTGCGCGTCGTCGGCGGCGACGAGCGCCTGCGGGTCGGCGAGGCCGTACGGCTTGAGGAAGCACTGCGCGAGCGCGAAACCCCACGCCTCGTCCGCCTCGGAGCCGTCCATGCACGACGGCGTGAAGAGCTCGGCCGCAAACCGGCTAAAAATCGGGACGGCGAGCCGGTTGAGGAGCGAATGCTCGGGCACGCGCGAGAGCGCCTCGTCAACGAGCTCCTCGGCTGGGATGACCGGGCCGAGCAGCTGAAAATCGTCTGTCGGCCCCGCCGCGTAGTACTGAAACGGGATCAGCGCGTACGCGCCGCCCGAGCACGCAGAGACGAAGTCGACGTGCTCGATCAGCCCGAGCTCGACCAGGCCGCGGAGGAAGCCAACGACAGATGTGGCGGCACGCGAGCCGCCACCGGTAAAGCAGATGCCCGTCGTCTCGCCCGGCGCGTTGCGCAGCAGCCCCGCCTCGGGCAGCGCGTGCTCGTGCATCACGCCGTCGGTGAGCCACATGTCGAGCTCGAGCGGCGGCAGCGACGCGTCAATCTTGGGCACGTCGGCCTTTTGCGCGGCGGCGCGGCTCGTCGTCGCGTTGAGCGCGAGGCCGAGCCGTACCTTGTTGTTCAGCACGATGAGGTTGGGCACCTGCTTGCCGGATTTGGTCACCATGGGGAGAGCCTCGCTGGAATGAGGCGACCGTTTTTATGTGATCCTCCTCCTGCCTGAAGAAACGAAGAAAGGTGGTCATAACATAAAATAAGGGGCTGCCCGCCCCCCGCCGGGGGCGGGGGGCCGTTATTCCTTAATGCCGGACTTAAGAATACTAACGACGCTTACAGGCGGGTCAGCAGGAGGGGCGCGCACGGGGCCGAGGCTGGACAAACGGAGCGAGCGAAAGGGCGCACGCAACATCAGGCCGAAATCAGGGCGTCGACCCTGTGGAATGCACGGAGTCGAGGCTTGTGAGCGACCGAGGCTTGAAGGCCTGCCGGCCGGGTTTGAGGCTGCGACACGTTTGGCCGTCTCGGCGTGTGGCAGTGACGACGGCCGGCGGCCGGTGGAGGACCACGCCGAAGTGGCGGACCGGGTGTGAGGCGAGGGCGGGCGGTTGGTGCAGGGGAAGGCGCGTGGAGGCGGATATGCGTAGCGTCGAGGCAGTGGCGGTGTGAGGGGCGGCGCGCGCATGGCGGCCGCGCCGCGGTCGGTCCGACGGCGCGAGCTGCGGCGTGATCGCGGACGGTGGTGGCGCGCATCGGCTAGCATCCCTCGGGCAGCGCGAGTTGGCCGGCAAGCGGGCCGGCGGCAGCGGCGGCGTTCGCGATGTTGGCGGCGACGGGCTCGTCGTGGCCGAGGACGCGATACACGCGCTTGGAGTCGTTGAAGTAAGCGAGGCGCCGGCGTGCATGGTGCCAGGCACGGCGCTGCCGGTCGTGTCTGTCGCGTCGTCTGCCGTGCCCAGAGTGCGCGCGCCGCCACCGCGCGCAGCCACGTGCGCACCGGTCGGTGCCAGGCGTTGGCGCACGGCACGGCCACCCGTGCCGGCGGACGCGGCGGCAGCGTCCGCCGCGGAGCGACTGATGCCGGTGGCGGCAACCGTTGCGTTAAGCGTTGTGCCGTCCGTCGTGCGGTGGGCGCCGCCGAGCGCGAGCGGGCCACCGCCGGCGTGCGCGTTGAGAACCGGGTGGCTCGCCGGACGAACAGCACGCACGAGTCCGGGAGAAGCAGCGAGGCCGGCGGCGGCCAATGCTCTTTTGAGCGCAGCGCCGTTGGTCGTGTCGCGTGCGGCGCCGAGCGGGCGGACGCCGCCGCAGGCGTGCGCGTGCGCGGCAGTCGACGCGAGGCGCGGGCGCACGTCACGGCGACCGGAGCCTCTGGAGGGCGAGTGCGTGCGCGGCTTGCCACCGCCACCGCGCGGCGGCTCGGTCTTGGCGGCGCGCGCCAGCGCTGGCTGGGCGGCGGCGCGCGGCGGCGACGGCAGCGACGGCGACGGCGGTGGCGAAACGCACGGGTCGTCCGGGGGAGCGGGCGAGGGTAGCACGCAGCACTCGGTGGCAGGGAATGCCGCAAATGCTTCGCGCGCCATCTCGGAAGAGCGCGGCCGCCCGCGTGCTGAGGAGGAGAGGCTCTCGCTTGGTTGAGGCTGGTCATCTACCAAAAAGTGCGCCATCTCCGACCGTTTTCCCGTTGGCCGGTTCAAAATGACAAACTCGTGGGACAAACCGTTCGATTGGCCAATTCAATTCGATTGGCGGGTTCAACAATGCCAAATCCGTCGGCGAAACCTCGGATTGGCCAGGCTGATTCGATTGGCTGGTCATATACCAAAATGACGAACCCGTCTGACAAAAATCGTTCTGGATATCGCATCTCAGGGCTCGGTGTCCACCTCAGCTCTGTCCACATTACAGGTAATCGCGGGCATTAAGAAAGCAGGGATTTGGGGTTGGGCCTCAGTTTCTTCGCTGTTTCACAAGCCTTCTCAGCGCGCTGCGCGTGCCACACACGCGCGCGCTCAGTTTCATAGCTGGATAAGAAAGCAAAATTCGGCCCCAGTTTCCTAATGGTACGGTTTCTTAATGCCCGCGATTATCTGTAATGAAAGGAAAGGTGGAGGATGCTGGGAAACTCGAAGGCCGAGCCCCTTTGCGTATAGATGGTCAAGCCAAATCCGATCAGGGGCACGATCGAGCGCCCCGAGTGCAGCGCGGGCCATTCGGAAGGACGTCCTTGTGAGGGAGCTCTTCGCGTTTGGCGAGCGGGGGAGCACGACGCGCAGCGTTGCTGCGGCGGCGTGCGGGCGGCGAGCAGCGGTCGGGCTGCTCGCGACGAGGCCGGAGCAGACGGCGCCGTGGCCGCCGGCGCAGGTGACGCGCGCCGACGAGCCGTAGCGAGCGTCCGTGATCCGCACGGCGGTTGGAGCGGGCCGGCTGGTGCGGCGCGCTCGGCCACGGGTGGCGGCGTGCACGGGCGTGCCGAATGCGGTACGCGTCGCCAGCCGCGCGCGACCTGGGCAGAGCCCGCAAAGCGTCGACCGCTGCGCGGCTCGGCCGTGCGTCAACGCCGGCCGCGCTTCGGCCCGCGCGCGCTGCCGCCGCCGGCACTGGCGCTGGCAGCTCCGCGGGCGGGGGTGCGGGCGCGAGAGCCGCCGCCGCCACCGCCGCCGCGCCCGCCGCCGTCGTCGCCACCGCCGTCGCCGCCGCCGCCTCCCCCGCCGTCATCGTCGTCGTCGCCGCCGCCGCCTCCGTCGCCGTCGCCGTCGCCGTCGCCCTCGCCGCCGCCGCCGTCGCCGCTGCCGTCGTCGTCGTCGTCGTCGTCGCCCTCGTCGTCGCCCTCGTCGTCGCCGTCGCACTCGTCGTCGCAGTCGTCGCCCTCGCCGTGCACCATGCGCTCCTCACGCTCCCACACCTCGCCGCGCGCCCACCAGGCGAGCACGAGGGCAAAGCGCTCAGGCGTCGACGTGGTGTCGCGCCCGGCCGCGTGCGCCGCCATGTCGTGCACGTCGTAGAAGATGTTGCGCGCGGCGTTGTAGTCGCGGTGCACGGGCTTCTTGCCGCCGTTGCACGCCGGGCAGATGACGAGCGCGTGCACCGTGCGCGTGCCGCCTTTTGCCACGGGCAGGCGCGGGTTCTGCGCGAGCTCCGCGCCGCAGCGCTGCAGCCTGCCGCCCTTGGCGAGCCGCGGCATCGAGCAGTGCATCGACGTGTACGGCTCGGGCACGAAGACGGCCGCGACGCCGCGCCGCCGCAGCTCGCGCAGCAGCCCCACCTGGAAGGCGGGCGGCGCGCCCTTGGGCTGCGCGCCCTTGTGGTCGCGCAGCCACTTGCCCACGCACACGAGCAGCCGGTCGTGCGTCACGCCGTCGACGCAGTGCGCCGCGATGAGCGCCTCGGCGACGCGCGCCGCGTTGGACCGCCCGCCGCTGTCGCGCCGCCAGCGCTCCTTCCGGCGCGCCGGCGCGTCGTACACGTGCTCGGCGGCGCGCTCGCGCACCCGCGCGCTCTCGCGGTGGAAGGCGATGTATTTGCCCGCGTCGAGCACCTTGGCGCTGTGCGCCTCGCCAAGCCGCGCCTCGTCCGCCTCCACGCTGAACTCCTCGCCGCGCCCGTCCTTGCGCACGCGCCGCCGCGCCGCGTTGGTCTTGGCCGTCTCGCGCGCAAAGCCCGCGGCGCGCGCGCGCGCGCGCTGCGTGAACTGCCGCCAGACGGCCGCCCGCCCGACGTGCGCAGAGTAGGTGGTGATGTTGCCCATGTTCGGGTCGGCCGCGACGACGACCGCCGCCTCGACGTCGATCGCCCGCCGCAGCTCGGAGCCGAGCGCGACGGCGATGCGCCCGTCCGGCCGGCGCCAGCGGTGCAGGACGCCCGAGCCGCCGGCCGGCGCCTGCGCCTTCGGCACGAGGACGGTCCCGACGGCGTGCACGGCGACGCCATCTGTCACCACCGACTTGACGGGCTGCCGGCCCGGGAGCGGCACGCGCGGCAGCGGCGCGAGGCCAACCCACGAGCGCCGCGCGTGCCACGGCAGATCGGCCGGCGGCCGCTCGCGCCCGGCGTAGTCGAAGACGCGGTTGGAGATGTCGAAGCGCGTCGCGAAGACCGCGTACCTGACGCGCACGTCCGACATCGGCGGGGTGAGGCCGTTTGTGCCTGTCCACTTGATCGGCTCGCCGTCGTGGTCGCGCAGGTCCAGCGCCTTGAGCCGCGCGCGCAGCTCTTTGCGCTCGTCGTCCGGGAGCGTCTCCCAGATGGCGTTCGCGGTGAGGCGCACGTTGCGCGGCACCTGCGCGCAGCGCGCGGCGCGCGAGCGCGCGGGCGCGTGACCAACCTGGCCGCGAGGCGGCGCGCACGGCGGCGGCGCGCGCGCTTGGGCGCACGGTGGCGGCAGCGTCAGCCGCGCCTCGCGCGCACATTGTGCGTGCGCAGCGGCGCCACATTGTACCGCGGCGGCCGTCCGGTCAGCTGCGTGTGGATGTGCGCGAGCCGGCAGAGCAGCGCCTGCCCCTCGGCCACGTGCTGCAGGTTGCGGATCTGCACGAGGAAGTAGCGCGTCGTGTGCCGGTCGTAGTTCCATTTTTTCGTGGGCGTGCACTTGTAGTCGATCTTGTGGAGGACCATGTCGGGCAGGTGGCGGTCGAGCGCGGCGGGGCAGCCGACGCGCGCGCCCTGCACGTCGCCGCGCAGCAGCCGCTCGCACAGCTCGCGCACGCGCGCGTTTCGCTGCATCTCGGGCAGCGCGACGAGCGCCTCGTCGCGCTCGACTGCCGCGCGGACGACGTCGCGGAGCAGCCCGTTCACGACGCGCGATGGGTGCATCAGGCACGCGGTGGACACCTGCGTCGCCTCCGCCTCGAGGATCTCCGCGAGGCCCACCGCGCAGACGGGCTGGACGCCCTCGGCCATCTCGCCGACGGCGCGCGCCGTCGCCGCCTTGGTCTGCGCGGCGGCTTGCTCGGCGGGCTTGCCTCGGGGCGCTGCACCGTACGTGCTCTCGTCCTTGTGCCAGCCGATGGCCGAGAAGATCGCACGGACGGTTCCCTTGTCCATCGTGGTCGACGTGTGCACGCTGGTCGACGGGCCGCCCGACGCCGCGCCGACGGCCTGCGCGCTCGCCACCTTGTTGATGACGCGGTACGCCTGTGTCGTGAGCCTGTGCACGGCCGCCGCGATGCGCCGCAGCTCCTTCCGCGCACCGGGCTGCGCCGTCACCGCCTGCGGCCCCGCGTTGAGCGTCGAGCGCTTGACCACGAAGCCCAGGAGCACGCTGCCGCGCGTGCGCGCCGTCGCGCCGCCGGCGGCGCGCGCGCTCGGCGCAGCGGGCTCGTCCACGCGCGCGCGCTCGACGCCGCGCGCGCGGGGAACGCTCGGCGCGCGCGCGCCCGCGGCGTCGCGCGCGCTCGCGGCGGCACCCGCCGCGGCGCGCTTGCCCGCGGCGCCCGACACGCCGTGCGCGCGAAGCGGCGCCGACGCCAATGCCGACGCCGCGCCCGCGCCGCCGCTGCCGCTGCCCGATCCGCCCGCGCGCCGCTTCTGCTCGTCGCGCGTCTTGCGGAACTGGGCGACGAGGTCGCTGCTCACGTTGGCCTCAGGCTCCCACGTGTCGGCGCTCTCGTCGTAGCCCCGCCACCTGATCCGGAACTGGAACGTCACCTTCTTGCCCGCCTTGCGGCGCTCGTCGACGACCGCCTCGACCTCGTACGTGCGCGCCTCCTCGTCGACGCTCGCGCCCGCCGCGCTCGCGCCCGTGTCCGGCCACCCAGCGACCGTGCCGCCCAGCCTCTCGGCGGCCGCGCGCAGCTGCCGCTCGCGCTGGGCGGCCGCGGCGCCTCGCGCGACCAGCGCGGGCAGCATGCCCGCGCCGCCCGCGAGGCCGTGCGCGCCGACGCTGGCGGTCATCAGCGCGTCGAGGCACGCGAACGTTGCGAGCGCACGCGCGCCATCGTCGCCGCCGCGCGGCTGCGAGCGCACGACGGGCGATGGCCGCGGCTCCCCCTCGGCCGCGAGCAGCGGCCAGATCGCACTGGCCAGCGCGACGGCATGCGCGCCGACCGCGACGGCCACGTCCGCGTCGAGCGGCGCAAAGTCGTAGCGCACGAGCGCGGCCGGGCGCGAGTCGTCCGTCGGCCGGTCGGCGACGAGCAGCCCGACCGGGCGCGGCGGCTCGCCGGACGGCGCGGCGACGGGCACGCAGAGGAGCACGACGAGCAGGCGCGGCGTGCCGCCGAGCAGCGCGCGCGCGGCATCCGCCCCGTCGGCTCCGCCGCGCGCGGCCGCGGCGAGCAGCTCGGCCGCGCGCGTCGGGCCCAGCGCCGTGCGCGCGTCCTTGCGCGCGCGTGCGCGCGCCGTGTACGCGGCGCAGGCGTCGTCGAGCACCGCCGCGCTGGGCGCGGTGCCAGTCGTCGCCCACGCGCGCAGCGCGTCGCGCACCCGCGTGACGATCGCCTGGTCGACCGCCGCCTCGCCGGCAGCGTGCGCCGGCGCGCACGCCGGCGGTGCGGCGGCAGGCGCGAGCGCGGGCGCGCCGTCGGCGCCGTCAACGCCGACGGCGCCGTCGGCGCGCCGCCACGCGAGCTTCGCCTCGATCTGCTGCCGGACGGCGTGGCAGTGCCGATCGATGCCGCGCGCGTCGTCGAGCGCGGCCAGCGCGTCCTCAGCGGCGGGACGGCCGGTCGCGTCCGCGACGGCCTGCAGGCAGAGCAGCGCGGCCGCACGCGCGTTGCACGCGCTCTGCGGCTCGGGCGCGAGCGCGAGCTCGAGCTCGAGCGGCGACGCGCCTCGCGCCGCGGCGATCGCGTCCATCAGCACGTCCAACCGCTGCACCAGCGCCCTGTGCGCGTCGCGCGGCGCGCCCGTCGACGGCGCGCGCGAGCGCGTCGCCACGAGCCCGAGCGCGCGCGCCAGCGCGCCCGCCGGCGTGTGCAGCACGAGCAGCGCCGCGCCCGCCAAGCTCGCGTTGCGCGTGACGAGCGCGAAGATGCGCGTCGCCTCGTGCGCGCCCACCGACGCCCAGATCGCAGCGCGATCGGCGTCCGTCTGCGCGTCGCACAGGTCGCGCACGTCGTCCGGCGCGAGCAGCGCGCCGCCGCCGGCGGAGCGCGCGACGATCGCCCGCGCCTCCGCCACGAAGACGGCCTGCGGCAGGTCGGCGTGGCGCGCGTCGACGATGGCGCGCGTCGCGTGCACGCCGAGCTCCACGCCGCGGTAGAAGGCGCGCGCGTTGGCCGCGCGCGCGTGCGCCGGCCGTCCGTCCGCGTTGCGCCTCGCGCGCGCCTGCTTGCTCGTGCGCGCGAGGCCGTCGCGTGGCGGTGGCGGCAGCGTGGCGAGGAAGCGCGCGGTGGGCGGCGGCGCGCGCACGCCGCGCTGCCGCCGTGCGATGGCCGCGAGCCGCCGGCCCGCCGCGCTGCCGCCCGCGCCGACGTGCTGCCAGCGGTTGAGCGCCGCCGGTGGCGGCGGCGGCGGCGGCGCGGCGGCGGGCGGCGGCGCGACGGCGGGCGGCGGCGCGGCGGCGGGCGGCGGCGCGGCGGTGGGCGGCGGCGCGGCGGCGGGCGGCAGCGGCGGCGGCGCGGCGGCGACGGCAGCACCAGTCGGCTTGTCCGCCCACGCACCCGAGACGCTGTCCCAGGCCTTGCCCGGTGGCGCGCGCCCACGCGGCCGCGGGTGGCGGGCCAGTCGAAGACAGGTGCAACCGTGGCGGCAGGCGCCGAGTGCCGCGCGTCGGTCACAGAGCGCGTGGTGCGCGCGGCGACCGTGGCGCGCATGGCGGGCGGGCGGTGAGCAGCGCCCGCCGGCGCGCCGGCGGGCGCGGCAGCCGGCGCGCCGGCGGGCGCGGCCGCCTCGAGCCCGGCGGAGGCGCCGCGCTTGCGCTTGCGCGTGCCGCCGCGCGTGCGCCTGCGCGCGCGCCCGCCGCGCGCCCGTTCGGCCTGCGCGTCGCCAGCCGCGTCGCCGGCCGCGTCGCCGCGCCGCACGTAGACGACCGCGAACGCCTCCTCGCCGGTCCCGTCGACGCCGCCGCGCGCGCGGCGCAGGACCGACCGCCACTGCAGCCGCCGCGCGCGGCCGGGCTCGCACGCGAACCAGCGCCCACCGCGCCTGACGACGGCCACAAAGTCGTCGTCGCGCCGCCCGCGCCGGCGCGTGCGCAGCAGCACGCACTGCACGTCGAGCCAGCCCTCGTGCCATTTGGCCGTGCTGGGGGCGACGCGAATCGACTGCGGGAGCTCGACGCCAAAGCCGGCGAGGCGCACGATGTGCGCGACGATGACGCTCGAAATGGCGGGGGCGCTCGACGGGTCGCCCGCTGCAGCGAGCCCCGCCCCGCCCCAGTGCTCACGCGTGACGCAATCCGCGTCCTCGACGTGCACGTGCGCCACGCTCGCGCCGAGCTGGTGCAGCAACGCGCAGATGTCGGCGTCGACCGTCCTCTCCTCCTCGGCCGCCTCGGCCGTGCCGCGGGCGGCGGCGTCGCCCGCCGGCTGCCCGAGGTACGCGATCGCCCGCTCGACGGCCGCGCCCTCCGCACGCGCTGCGCTGGCGATCGCCGCATTGCCGACGGGCGCGCGCAGCGCCGCGATCGCGTCTTGCAACGCCGTCGCGCCGCCCGTCGCCGCCGCCGCCGTCACCGCCGCCGCGCTCGCGGTGCCGTGCGCGACGGCGTGCAGCGCGGCGGCGCGCGCGGCGGGGATGCGCCCGTCCAGCGCGAGCACGAGAGGCGGCCCGGCCGGCGTCTGCTGCCGCCGGTGCCGCCGGCTCGCAGCCGGGTGGTCGGCGCGCGCGCGCTCGAGCCGCGCGCGCCGCTCGACGACGCGCGCCCAGAAGGCCTGCACCCTCGGCTGCGCGAATGCAAGCCAGCCGGCGCCGCGCGTCACGACGTGCACGACGATCCGGTCCTCGTGCCTGAGGTACTGCACGTAGAGCGCTTTGCGCACGCCGAGGACGTGCATGCCGAGCTGCAGCTGATCGCGGTGCGGCTGCGGCGGCCCGTCCTCGTGCGCCGTGGCGTCCGCCTTGGTGAGCGTCTTCACCTCGACGAGGACCTGCTCGTTGTTTTCGGGGAGGATGGCGAGCCCGTCCGGCGAGAAGGCGAACGGCGCGCTCTTGTCGTGCGGGTCCGCACGCACCATCGGCAGGTTGCACACGACGGTGATGCCGTACGCGGCCGCCAGCTTGCGCAGCGCGACGGCCTCGCCGAGGATGCCCGCGGTCGTCGCCTTGGTCCGCACCTCGCGCCGCCGCCGGTGCACGTACTCGTCGGTGAGCGTCTCGTGCGCGACGCCGGCGTTGTCGTTCACGACGTCGCCAACCTTGCTGCCCGTGACCTCCTCCCATCGCTCGTCGTGCCAGCGCGGGCTGCGCTGCGCGGGCGCGCCCGCGCCGACGGCGTCGAGCACGCGGCGCAGCGCTGTGCCGATGGGCGCAGGCACGCGCGCGCGGTCCTGGGCCTCGCGAGCGTCGAGGACGCAGCCCGTAGTGGAATCTTGGGGTAGGTCGAGCTTGCTCGCCTCGCCGTAGCGGCTCTCCAGCTGGCGCGGTGCGTCGGCAGGGCCGCCGTCCGTGCGCGCACCCGACGCGCCCGCCAGTGCACGGGGCGCAGCGTCCGAGGCGCCCGCCGCGCCCGCGCCGCCGCCAATCGCGCCAGCGCACGCGCGCGCCGCGACCTGCGGACGGCCAGCCGCAGGGACCTCGTCCGCTCGGCCGGCCGCTGCGTCGGCCGTCCGCTTGGCCACCTCGCGCACGTCTCCGAGCGCGAGCGTGGCTGGCGCCGTCGAGCTCCCGTGGCGTTTGTTCCAAAACTCGAGCAGCCCGCCAAGGAAGGGCGTGCCCGTCGGGCGGTCCTCGGGCACCTCCGCCAGGATCGCGTCGACGCGCAGCGCGGCCGCCACATCGCAAAACGCGCGCGCGGCGCGCGCCATCCGCTCGGCGCGCGCGCCGCCGTCGTCCGCCGCGCGGCGGATGGCGTGGCTCACGTGCGCGACGCGGAGCGAGACGACGGCGTGCGCCGGCGCGTCGGCGCCCGTGCCGAGCGTGTGCCGCCGGATGGCCAGCTGCCCATCGCCCATGCGCGGCGGCAGCGACGCGCACGCCGCGACGGTCGTCGTGCCGGCCGCGCTGTCGCACAGCCAGCTCGCCTCGCCGCCGCCCGCAAACTCAAAGGTCGCGAAGCCCTCGCGGCCGAAAAGCGCGACGAAGTGGTCGAGCACCGCCTTGTTGATCGCGCGCGCCGCCGGCCGCGTCGATGCGCCGCGGGCAGCGCCACCCGCCGCGCCGCGCGCATCGCTGCACGTCGCAGGGCAGGTGCAGCCGGACGCGCGCACGCCGTCCGACCGCGTCCGCGGCAGCTCGAGCTCGCGCACCTTGGGGCAGAACCAGAGCGGGTTGGACGCCTCGAGGCACAGCACGACGAGCCGCCCGTCCGTGCCGGCCAGCGCGCGCGCGTCGCGCAGCAGCTCGACGGCGAGCTCGGACGTCGCCGCGTGCACCGCCGGCTCGCCCGTCGCGCGGTCGGGCGGGAAGAGGCCGCCGCCGACGAGCGGGCTGGGGCAGCGGCCGAGCATCACGAGCAGCGGCGGCGGCGGCGTCTGCGGCGCCTGCTGCCCGACCGCAGCCGCCGTCAGCCCGGCCAGGTCGGAGCTCGTGCGGAGGGCCTTGAGCGCGACGCGCGAGCCGGTGCCCGCCTGCTCGGAAAACGTGGCGAGCATGGCGCACGTGCTCGCCCTCGCGCCGCACTGCCAGCTGACGCGCGCGAGGAGGCCTTCCAGCGTGTCGTTTTCGCGCGGCCGCGTGACCGCGTCGAGCGCCGCCGGGCCGAGCTGGAGGCTGCCGGGCGTGACGCACAGCACCGCCTCGTGGTAGGCGCGCAGCAGCTCCCTCGGCAGCTGCTCGGCGGGCGTCGCCGCCTGCCCGCCCACCCACCATGCACCGTGGCCGCCGTCGCCCGCGCCCGCGAGCCGCACCGCCGGCCCGCCCGTGATCGCCGAGGTCGGCGGCGTGCCGAGCGCGTCGACGAGCGCGCGCACGGGCGCGACACGCCTGCGCGCAGCGTCCGCGCCGACGGCGAGCGCGGCGATCTGAGCGCCCTCCCATGCGCGCTCCCTCGCGTCGTCCCGCGCGGCCGCCGGCGCGGCGCCCGGCCGCGCGCCGGGCGGCACCGCGCACGCCGCCGCGACGACCTCCGCGCGCGCGCCGGCGGCGTCGGGCGCGTGCAGCTGCGCGATCGCGCCAAAGAGCGCGGCGGCCGAGCGGTAGCGGCCGTGCGCCGCGACGAGCGCGTAGAGCACGCGCAGCGCGGCCACGCCCGCCTGGTCGGGCGCGTCGTCAGCGATTTGCTCGACCTCCCACGTGCGCGTGGGCGGCGGGCTGCCGTCGGCCGGGTCCGGACGCAGCGCCCACGCGCGCTCGACGATCGCGTTGAACACGTCGCGCGCGGCGCCCTCGTCAAACTCGGCGGCGCCCGCCGCGTGCGCGCACCACCCGTGCACGCGCGACGTGGGCGCGTCCACGGCGCGCTGCACGACGAGCACCGCCGGCCGGTCGACGCAGCCGAGGCTCACCGCCGCGTGCTTGCCCTCGAGCAGCGCCGCCGCCGCAGCCTCGACCAAGGCGTCACCAGGCGCGTCGCCGACGACGACGGCACAGCCGTCGCCGTACTCGGCCTGCATCGCGGCGACGCACGACGCGACAAAGTCGCCGCCCGCGGCCGCCGCGTGTCGCGCCGCCAGCATCCGGCGCGCGATGGCAAGCCAGACGTACTCGGCCGGCGCGCGCGCGGCGCGCGCGCGAGGCGCGCCGGCCGCGCCGCGTGCGCCCGCGCGTGCGCCTCCAGCGGCCGCAACGGCCGAGGCGGCTGGAGCGGCGGTGAGCGTGCGCCGCGCGCGCTTCGCCGGCCGCGCGATGGGCGATGCACCCGCCATCGCACCGCCCGCAGCAGCCGGTGCGGCCGCCACAGCGCCCGCCGCAACGCCACTCGTCACGACGCCCGTGGCGGGCGGCGCGGCGTCGGACGCGGCCGCCTCGACGGGCGTCGCGCAACTACCGCCAGCGGTCGCGGACGCGCCCGGCGACGCGTCGGCGAGGAGGTGGCGCAGCACGCCGCGCGCGAGCGCGACTCGCACGGCGAGCGTCAGCGCGCGCAGGCGGTCGGAAGGCGAGGCGTCGCGCTCGGCGTCGGCGGACGTGGCGGCAGCAGGCGGGGCGGCGGGCGGCACGGCGGCGGACTGGGCGGCCGCCGGCGCAACCTCGTCGGCCTTGGCCAGCCAGACGAGCCCGGCGACTGCGAGCACGACGCTGTACGCGCCGACATCGTCACCCGCAACGCGCGCCAGCCGGGCGTGGGCGTCGGCCTCGGACACGGCGACGTGGAAGAGCACGTCGTCGCGGGCAGCTTGCTCGGCAAACTGACGCAGCTGCTTGGCCATCGTCACGCCGGCGACGCACGCCTCGCCCGCCTCTGCCTCGACCTGCTCGTCCTGGCCGATGGCGGACGCGCCGGCCTCGGCGCCAGCGTCGAGTGTCCGGCGGCGCTCGAGGGCAAAGCCACGCACACAGACGCTCTGGAGGCCGCCGAGCGCGCCCGCCTTCTCGTGCAGCGCGCACGACAGCTCGACCACCGAGTCCACGCGCCTCGCGGCGGCGCCCCCCCGCTCGCCGCGCGTGGCCGCGCGCACGACGAAGACCGTGAATTGCGCGCGCTTCGCCGCGCGCGCCGACGCGCACGCGTGCTTCAGGAGCCGGCAAAGCGCGGGCCTTTGCGCCGCTGCGCCCCGCGTGCACAGCAGCAGTTGGCCGCGCTCGTCGCCCAGCTCCTGCTCGACGGCGGCCTCGAGCGCGTCGTCCGTCAAATCGCCGTGCTCCGTCGAGGCGAGCGCGCGCGCAGCCGCGAGCGCCAGCTCGCCTGCGCCCGCGCGCCGCCGGCGGCGCGCACCGGCGGGCGCGTGCGGCGCCGACGCGTGTGACGACGCCGCCGCGTCCGCGCGCGCACACGCGGCGCGCAACGCCTCACGCGCCGAGGCGGCCGCGCGCGCCCTGGGCGCGAGCTTCAAGAACGTGCGCGCGGCGGCGGCGGCGGCGGCGGCGGCGGCGGCGGCGGCGGCGGCGGCGGCGGCGGCGGCGGCGGCGGCGGCGGCGGCGGCGGCGCCGGCCGGCGGCGGCGGTGGCGGCGGTGGCGGCGCGGCCACGGCGGCGGCAGCAGCGGCGGCGGCGGCGGTGGCGGCGGCGGCGGCGCCCAGCGCGGGCGGCGGCGGCGTGGCGGCGGCGGTGGCGGCGGCGGTGACGCCAGCGGCGGCCTTGGCGCCGCGCGTCTGCGGCGGCGTTTCGGCGCGATCGGGGCTGCCCCCGCCACGCACCGCGCTCGTGACCGCGCAGACGCCGCCCGGCGCACGATCGCTGGCCGCGCCGGTCAGCGCGACGCGGAGGCGCTCGCCGACAGCGTACATGTCCGCCACGCTGAACGTGCGCGGCGCGGACGAGCAGCCCGCCGCGGCGAGCGCGTCGTTGAGCGCGCCCACTATCGCGAGGCCGCACGTCGCGCCACGCTGCGCCGCCTCGTTGAGCAGCAGCGCGCGGCGCACGCGCGAAATGTCGAGACCCGCCGCGTGCAGCGTGGCAGTTATCGCCTTGGCGAGCATGAGCGCCTGCCTGCAGGGCGACGCGAGCGTGTCGACGAGCACCGCGTCGTAGCGATGCTCGCCCGCGCGCGCGACGCGCACAAGGCGCAACGCGGTGAAATGGCCGGAGGCGAGCTGCGCGCCGTCGTCACCGCCCGCGCCGCCGCGCTCGTCCGACGGGCTCCACACGCCGATGACAGCCTGCGTTGTCGCCTCGCTGCGCAGGCGGTGCAGCAGCGCGGCGCGCTCGGCGTCGTCCTGAAACACCGCGGGTTGCGCGGCGAGCGGCACGTGGCAGACATGCCCGCCGCCGGCCTGCCCGTGCACGCGCAGCACGACCTCGCAGCACGCGTCGACGGTTGAGGCGAGCATGTCGCCGCTGGCGATGCGCTCCACCTCTGCCTGCGGGAGGCCGGCGCTCGCGGCGGCGGCGGCCAGCCGGCGCGCAGCCGCGTCGCCCGCCCACGCAAGCAGCGCCGAGTTGGCGGGTTGGAGGGGAAGCTCAAGGGCGGCTGGTTCGGTGGCGGTAGCCTCGTTGGCAACGGGCACGTTGGCGGTGCGCGCGTTGGCGGCGGGCGCGGCGGCGATGGCTGGTGGGGCGGAAGACGCGCCCGCGGCGGCAGGCGCGGACGCGGCAGCGGCAGCGGCTAGTGGGGCGGGGAAAACGCCGTCGGTGGCAGGCGCGGAGGCGAATGCAGGAGCAACTAGTGGGGCGGGAAAATCGGCGGCAGGCGCGAAGGCGGATGCAGCAGCGGCTAGTGCGGCGGGGAAAACACCGTCGGCGGCAGGCGCGAAGGCGGATGCAGGAGCGCCAAGCGGGGCGCAGAAAACACCGTCGGCGGCAGGCGCGAAGGCGACAGCAGCAGCGGCCAGTGGAGCGGAGGCGCAGGGCCACGCGCGCGCCAGCCGTGCAAGCCCAAGCCGCGCGCGAGCGACGCACGCGCCGATGGCCGAGGCGGCGGCGCAGGCCACGACGTGGCCTGGCACCGGTGTGGCCAGCCGCTCGCGGGTGTGCACGTCGAGCCGCGCCCCACGCCAAGAGCGGCGGCGCGCTGAACGGAGGCGCGCGACCCCGATCGATCCGCCCGCGCACGCGCGCGCCGGCTCAGTGTGGCCAACGCGCGCCGCTATGCAAGGCGCGCGCGCGATAACGGCGGCTGTCGGCCGTGGCGTGCGCGTGGCGGCGCCGCGGCGACGGGCGCGGCACACGAGCCGCTCGGGCGCGCCGCCGCCGCGCGGCACGATGTCGAGCAGCACGGTCACGCCGCGCGCGCGCGCGACCGCCGTGCACGCGAGCCGCACGGGCAGCGGCGGCCCGTCCGGGCGCGCGAGCGCCGCCACCTCGGCGTCGGTGAGGCTGTGCAGCTCGCGGCGCGCGCGCGCGAACGCGGCGATGTCCGCGCGCAGCTCCGCGTCCGTGCCGAGCGCGGCACGCGCGTGCACGGGGAGCGACGCGCGCAGCGCGTGGAGCACGCCGCCGCGCGCGCCGCGCGGCGCCGGCGCGCGCTCGCGCTCAGCGCGCGCGGCGCGCGTGAGCTCGCGCACCGCGCGCGCGAGATTGCGCCGCGCGGCCGCGACGGGAGGGCTAGGTGCGCGCGCGCGCCGGTTGTAGCGCGGCCGCGCCGAGTCGAGGGGCGGCGGACGCGGTGCGTACGCCGCGGCGCGGCCCGCGCGCCAAAAGGCCGGCGGCGGGCGCAGCTCCGTCGCGTCGACCGCGGCCGCGAGCGCGCCGAGCGCGGCGTCGCTGTCGCCCGCCGCGTCGGCCGCGTCGACGAGCACGAAGAGCGCGCCGAGCGCGCGCGACGCGGCCGCCTGCGCGGCGGTGGGGCGGGCGCAGGCAGCGACGCATGCGGCCGCCATGCCGCGCGCCGCGGCGAACGCCGGTGACGTGACGGCCGCGCCGATGGCAACGGCGGCGGCGGCGACGGTGGAGGCGGCAGCGCCGGCGATGGAGGTGGCAGCGGCGGCGGCGCTTGCCATCGCGCGGCGCGCGAGACGCGAGGCGCCACCGACCGCCGCCGCCGCAGCGCGCGCTGCGCGCGCGCCGGTGGCGCGCATCGTCGCCGCGCCAGGCGCCGCCGCGCCGACGCCGCCGGCGCCCGCGCCGTCGCCGCTCTCGGCCGTGCAGGGCTCCGATGGCGAACCCGGCGTGCGCTGGCGCGTGATGCGCGCGCCGAGGCGCGCGCTCCGCGCCGCGCGGCCGGCGACGTCGAGGAAGCGCCGTGCGCGCGCCGCGCGCAGGCCACGCGCGCGCGGCGGCGCACCGACAGGCGCCGAGCGCCGCGGCGCGCACGCCGGCGCGTCGCTGTCGGGTTGCGCAGCGCGCGCGCGGGAACTCGGCGCGGCGTGTGCGGGCGGCGGGCGCGCGCCCGCGCGGCGCAGAGGCGCGAGGCGCCGGCCGCAGACGAGGCGTGTGCGCAACCAGGACGGCGAGGGCCGCAGGGCGCCGTCGACGTCGCGCATCGGCGGGCCGCGAGCCCGCCGCGCAGCCGTGCGGCGCGCGCGAGGCGCTCGGCGGCGCGCGCGCCGCACGGCGCGCGCGGCGGCGCGCACGCCAGCGACGGCTGCGGCCACGCCGCGCGCCAACACGGCCGCGGCGTGCGCCATCGCACCGAGCACGGCGCGTGGCGCGCCGAGCAAGCGCAGCAAGCGCGACGCCGTCGCGCGCGCCGGCGCACCGTGTGCAGGGGCCTCGCCAGCGCCAGCACCGACGCCGCCATCGCCGCAGCCGCAGGTGGCGTCGCCGCCGCCGCAGGCGTCGCGACGGACGCCGCCGCCGCCGAAACAACCGCCGCACACGTCGCCGCCGACGTTGCCACCCCAGCCGCCGTTGCGTGCGCAGGTGGCTGCGGCGCGTGCGTGCGGGAGGCGTGCCGTGCGGCGCGCATCACACGGGCTGCGCGACGCGAGCGACGCCGCCGGGGTCCCCGCTGCGCCAGGCGCGCCGTGCGCGCCAGCCTCGCCGGCCTCGCCGGCGCGCGGTCGCGCGCTCGCCTCGACGTGGCCGCCTCCGCCGCCATCGCCGCCGTCGAACCGGGCGGCGGAGGGCTGCCGCTCGAACCGCTCGTCGGCGTCGGCCGCCACCGCCGCCTCGCGCTCCGCCGCCGCGGCGGCCGCACGGCGCGCGTGGCGGAGCGCGCGGCCGCCGTCCGCTGCGCGGCGTGGCGGCGCGGGCGCGGGCTTCGGCGCGCGCGGCCCCTCGGCGCGCTCGCGGAGCACGGCGAGCGGCGTGCCCGTGGCGACGCTCGTGCAGACGCGCCGCAAGGCGGCGCTTACGCACGCGTGGACGACGCGCGCCGTCCGCTTGTCGGCGGCGCGCGCGGCGCGGCGCGCGGCCTTGGCGGCGGCCTTTTTGGCGCGCCTCTGCTCCGCCTGCTCCGACAGCGCGCGCGCCTGGCGCTCGGCTGCGAGCGCGTCCTCGGGCGAAACGGTCGGCCTCGGCGGCCGCGCGCGCGCGCTGCGACGCTGCGCGCTGCGGCGGTCGGACGGCGGCTGCCGCGGCGGCGAGGACGGCGAGCGCGAGCTCGGCGTGGGCGACCAATCGCCGCTGACGGTTGCGAGCGGCGCAAACGGGTTGTCGTCCCCGCGACCCGCGGCGTGCGACAGTGCACGCGGCGTCGGGCGCCGGCCGACCGCTGGCGGGCCCCACTCGGACGGCGGCTCCGAGGGCGAGCGCGCCGTCGGCGCCGCGCGTTGCGCGGCCGGCGGCGCCTCCCGGTCCAGCGCCGCCTGCTCTCTCGCCGCGGCCTGCTCGTCACCCTCCGGCACGCCACGCGGCGCGAGCACCGCGGTGGCGCAGCGCGTCGCGTTGAGCAACGCCGCCTCCATCTGCCGCACGCTGGCCTTGGCGCACGCCACACCCTGTCTCGCCCGGCGCAGCGCCTCGTGCGCGCGGCGCACATCCGCGTCGGCATCTTCGCGCATGCCAAAGTGCGCCTGTTGCAGCCGCAGGTCCGCAGGGCGCCCCTGCGCGCGAGGGGCACGGGCGCGGCGGCGCGCAGGTGACGGAGCTGGCGCGCCGTTCTGCGCTGCGCGCACGCCAATCGACGGGCGCGCGCGCGGCGGGGCGCGCGCGCGCGCGCGCGCGCGCGCGCTGCCTACCCAGCCGCCGGCCGGCTCGCGCGAGCGCGCCAGCTGCTCCGCCGCCTCGGCGTCGAGCACGCGCTGCTGCGCCTCCTCCTCGCCCAGTGCAGCGAGGTGCAGCCGGCGGGCTGCCTTGCGGCAGTTGCCCTCCGCCTTGCCCACGGCCTTGCGCGCCGCGTCGACGGGGTCGTCGTTGGCTCTGGCGCGCCTGCGCTTGCCCTTGTCGGCGGGCGGCGGCTTGGCGCGCTGCAGCGTGCCGAGCGCGTCGTCGGCTCCGCGCGCGGCCGCCCGCGGGCGGCGGGCCCCAAAAAGCGCACCGGTCGCCGTGCGCGCCGCGCAAGCAACGACCAGCGCTGACATGCCGGCGAAGACCGCACCGCCCAGCGCCACGGTTGCCACGATGCGCAGCGTCCCGTGCGCAAGCCGCGCTGCCTCCGCCGCTTTGGCGGCCTCGCGCGCGCGCGCATCGGCGGCTCTCATCTCGTGCAGCAGCCCGGCCGCGCCGCTCGCGCCGTCGCGGCCGCGCGCGAGCTCGCACAGCACCGCCGCCGCGCGCCGCGTGGGCTCGCGCGCGAGCAGCTGCGCGCCGCCGTCGGGGCGCAGCTTCTCAACGAACTCGACAAACGTCGCGTCGCGCCAGAGGGACATGCGGAAGGCCCTGTGCACCGCCCCCTCCTGCTCGCGCATCCGCCGTGCCGCCCGCCTGCCGTCGCGCGCGTGCGCGTGCGCGGCCGCGTCGAATCCCGCGACGCCGCGCTGCGCGTCGCGCGCGGCCGACGACGGCGCCGCCGCGCTGCCCGCCAAGGGCGCCGCAGCGGCGACGCGCGCGTGCGGAGCGACGGGATCGCCGGCGGCCGGCGGCTCGGCGCGCTGCGGCGTGCCGTTTGCTCCGCGCGCGGCCGTCCCGGGGGAGATGGCCGCGATGGCGCCGCCAGCCGCGCCGCGCGCCAGCCACGCGCATAGGCTGCCGACGAGCTCGCCGAGACCCCCGACGGTCGCCGCGGCGGCGAGTGCGCCGGGCTTGCCGGCCGACAGCGGCTCGCGAGCGTCGTCGTCGCAGCCGCCGGCACCCGTCTTGGCGAGTGCGTCGCGCTCGCCCTCGACGCCCGCCACGACCGCCGCCCCTCCGTCGTCCGCCGCGCCGGCCGCGCGCGCGGCCGGGCGCAGAGGAGGCGTGCCGGTGCAGCCGTCGCCGCTCGTCTTCGCCGTTTCCTCCACTTTGGTCACTTCGTCGCCACCTGCGCCATCTCCGACGCCGGGGCCCTTGGTCACGCTTGCCGCCATGCGCGCCGTGCCCGCCGGCCAGCCCGCCGACTGCTCGAGCGCGGCGGCGAGCGGCGCGACGCGCGTCGACTCGGGCGCGCTCTCGTCATCGGGCTCGAGCGCGTTGTGCAGGCGCGCGAGCGCGCGCTCGACGGCCGCGGCGCCACTGCCGGGGGCGCGGCTCGCCGCGCGCACCGCGCGCCGCCAGGCCGGCGCGAACATGAGCGCCGGCTCGAGCGCCGCGAGCGCGCGCGCCTCGCGCGCGTCGCTCGCGCCGAGGCGCGGCGGCACGCGCGCGGCTCCGCGCGGCGCGGTGCCTCGGAAGCGTGGGCTCAGCGTGTAGGCGAGGTGCTGCGGCACGCCGCGCGCCTCCGCGCGCGCGCGTCCGTCCTCGACCTCGCGCCGCGCCTTCGCGATCGCCGGCGTGGCGCGCGCGAGCCAGTCGGGGTCGGCGGGCAGGTGGATCACGACGAGAATCGGCGCCCAGTCCAGCCGCGGGTTCTTGTGACGGTCGGGCACGACCCACACGAGCAGCACCGTGCCCTCCGCGCCGCACGCCGCCTCGTAGATCCTGGGCTGCGAGCGCCAATCGGGCCTGACGCGCAGCGCCCGCGCGTGGTCGATGGCGGCGGCGCGGTCGCCATTGAAGTGAACCGTCGTCACCTCGCCGATGACGGACCGGCCGGACCGCCAGCAGAACACCGCGTCCGCCGACCCGCCGGCGATGGCCGCGAGCGATTCGGGCGCGGCGAGCCGCGGCAAGCCCTCGAAGGCGGCAAAGTCCTCGTGCGCATTGTACACGCCGCCCCAGCCGTCGTGCGCGTACGCGCGCGCGGCCGCTCGTACCGCGCGCGGCTGGTTCTCCACGCCCGACGTCATGTGCCATGTCGTCCCCGCGAAGCCGGGCTCGCCCAGCTCGGCCCGCACGACGGTACCGTACCCCGCGCCCTGCGTCGGGGCGGCGAGGTGGTGCATGCCCGCGCCGGTCACGCCCTCCGTGCGCTGCCGCGTGACGATCGTGCCCGTCGCGTGCGCGAAAAGCGTGTCGACCACGGCGGGCGCGCGCCCGCTGTTCGCCCGTAGCCGCGCCCTGCCCGCTTTTAGCTGCTCGGGGTCCTTGGCGTCGTACACGCGCGCGTCCGCGTCGCCCTCATCAGGCGCAGTGTAGACGCAGCGGCGTTCGAGCGGCGCCGAGCCACCGCCGTCCGCCGCCGCCGGCGAGGTTGGCGCCGCGCCCGCCGCCACCGCGCTCGTCGCCGCCGTGCCCGTCGCCACCGCCGCAGCCGCCGCGCCCGCGGGGTCGTCGTCCCCGTCCTCCGCGCCCTCCCCGTCGTCAGCGGTGGTGGCGTCGCCATCGTCCCCGTCGCCCTCGCCCCCGCCGAGGCTGCTGAATGGTCGGGGCCCCCACGCCGAGGCGGCGCGCCGCTGCGGCGCACGCGGCGGTGGCGCTCGCGACGGCGGCCTTGGCGCCGCCGCGCCGCGCGGCCTGGCCGCCGTCGACAGCGCGCGGCCTGCAGCGCCCGTGAGCGCGTCGAGCGCGGCCGTGCGTGCGATGCGGTCGTCGGGCGCGCGCAGCGCCGCCTCGACGGCCTGCAGCAGCCCGTCGGGCGCGGATCCGCCGACACTGGCATCGCACGCCTCGGCGAGCCGCGCGGCCTCGGCGAGCCGCGCGGCCTCGCGGGTGAACGGGCCGAAGCGCCTGGCGCGGTCGCCGAGCAGAGCGCCGATGGCGGCGCGGAGCGTGCGCGCGCGGGTCTCCTCGTACGCGGCCGTCGTGAGGCGCGCGAGGCGCGCGTCCAAAGCCTTCTTGATGTCGACAAGGACACTCGCGCGGCGGCCGTAGAGCGTCGATGCGCTCGCCACGACCTCGGCCGCGACTGTTGCCGCGGCGAAGCAACACGCGGCCCCACTCTGCGGGGGCGCCTTGAAGGCATCGATGGGCGGCGCTGTTCTGCCGATGCGCTGCGCAAGCTTCTTGATGAGCACGCCGGCCGCCGTGGCGTACGCCGATTCGCCGTTGCCCAAGGTGCGCGAATCGGCGAGCAGGGCGAGCGCGGCGCCGGGCGGCGCGCCGCGCTGCGCGGGCGGCGCGAGGAGCAGGTACGCCGCCGTCCAGTGCACGAGGCCGCTGGACGCGCGGAGGCAGAGCGGTAGCACGACCACGAGCACCTGCCCAAACCGGTCCGCATCCGCGCATGCTTTGCGCAGGTTGCGCAGCGCCACCTTGAGCGCATGCTGCGAGCACCCCGTGTCGCCCACCCTAACCCTGCTCGTGCCGAAATCCGCGTAACGCAGCAGGGCGATGAGGCAAGTGGATGGGACCACGTGGGGGTGGGTATCTCCCGGCGACAGAATGGTGCTGAGGGCCAGCGAGAAACTGTCCGAGCCGCCCCGCCCGCCGGGCAAAGCGTCCTTCACGGAGTCCTCCATCTGCAGACTGTGGGCACGTCAGTGTCCGGATGGCGGCCCGGATGATACTTGGGAGAATTTACATGATGCCCTGGAGAATGCCCCGCTCTCCCACAACCAGGACCCGCCAGCGCGCCGAGCCTACTCGTTTGCCCGCGCCGCCTCTCTTTGCGCGCCCGAGCGCGGCCTCCGAGCGCGGCCAACGTCCTCCGGGGGCGTGCATCGTGGCTGCTCGGAGGGGCTGCGACGCGGCGAAAGCTCGCTGCGCGGCCGCAACGTGAGCGCGCGCGCGCGGCCGCGCGCCGGCCTGCGCTGCTCTGCACGGCCGCGCGCCGGCCTGCGCAGCCTCGTCGCGCAGCGTGAGCGCGAGCGCGCGCGAGGTGAGCTCGGCGGATGGGTGCGCGGCGGCGTTGGCGGCGGGTGCGGCGGCAGGCTGGGCGGCGGGTTTGGACGGAGAGTGTCGGGGAAGAACGGGGCGCATCCTGGCTGGGAGTTGGACGGCGCCCACCACGCGCTGGCGGATCCTGGTTGCCACCACCACCCCCCCCCCCCCCCGGAGACGAGGACCAGGGGCATGGCCGACTCGCTGCGCCGCACAGCGCGCGGCGCGCGGCATGCTGCGCGACCTCAAGCACATCCAGCCGCGCTCCGCCCACGCAACGCGCGCAATGCCGCGTTGCACTGCAGGTGTGCACGTGCGGCTCTCACGCGCACTGTGTTGCACGAACGGCATCACGCCACCGAGCTGCGTCCGGACCACGCGCCGCGCGCAGGCGACCACACAGGGGCGCGCCGCGCCGCGCGTGCGCGCCCTCGCAACCGTTGCAGCACGCTCTGCCTTGCACTGCGCCGAGCCGCCGCGCGCTGTGCGCGTGCATGCAGGGCGCACGCGTGCGACGAAGCGCGCGCGCGGCGAGGCGCGCGGGCGGCTCGCTGCGCGGGCGGCAACGCGCCCAGCTGCGCCCAGGCCAGGCGCGCGCCCGCGAGTGCCACCGGGACGCACTGCCCCCGCCGGGGTCGCCGCGCGCTCTGTGTGTGCGCTCGCGCGCTGCGAGCGCGGCGGAACGTTCGTGCATGGCGCGAAGAGCGCGGCACCCGAAGACGGCTGCCCCGAGCCCGCGCCGGGTGGCAGCGAGCGGCGGCACCTCCTCGGCGAGCCCGCCCCGCGCCTTCCCCTCCACGTGGCGTTTTGAGGCAGACGGACACGCGCCCACACTGCGACTGGGCACGCTGCTCGAGGCAGACACGCACCCAACGCGCGCGCACCACGCGCCCGCGTCGGCGGGCCGGTGTGAACGAGCGAGAGCTCGGTGTCGCCAACGGGGGCACGGGCGCGACTTCGGTCCGCCTCTCGACGGACGCAGGCGACGCTGCCGGGAACTTCCCCGACGCCTGCACATCCAGGGCTTCGAGGTACAGAGCTGGGCAACAGTGCCGCTCGTCACCGATGAGGCGGCCAAGCTCGCTATCCTTGCTGCCCTCGGCTCCACCAAACAGCCGGGCGACCCAACGGTTCGTGATCGCCTGGCCGCCAGGTGCGAACCGCGCCCGTGCAAGCGCTTCACCCGCATTCTCCGCCCCGCTGCGGACGTCCGCCTGCCGGCCGCGAACACGGCCGGTGCGCGTTGCCGCCTGGCCCAACACGAAAACCCGCCCGCCCCCGAGGCCGCAGGTCCTACCTGCCCAAGCGCAGCCCAACGGCACGCAGACAGCCCGCCTTGGCAACCGACTCGTGCGCGAGCGCTCCGCCCTCCACAAGAGCCTGCCCCACGCCACCGCCGACGCGGAGCCAGCGCAGCCGACGCCCCTCCGCGACGCTCGCGCCGCAAGGCGCAAGGGCCCCGGCGAGACGGCGTCAACCAAGCCCGCCGCTGGCACAGCGCCGGCACCCGGAGCCCACCCCAAGCCCCCGCGCACGCCTCGCCCCCCCCCCCCCCCCCCCCCCCCCCCCCCGATCGGCGGACCGATTGCGTTTTGGTGCGCCAGGCTCAATGCGCCATCGCAGTGGCGGGCCCGCAGACGCAGACGCTGACATGCCCAACGCTGGGCACTGAGGCCGCAGGCCGGCCCTCCTGGACCTGGCGGGCGAGCTGCCCGCGCAGCGGCCACGCGAGCCTCGCACTGACCGTGGCGGTCGCTGCCACCGTGATAGCTGCGGGTGCGGCGGCCTTGGCCCCAACCCCATCATCCGTCTTCATCCCCGCCCTGCTCGCGCTCGCGGCCTACGTCGGCAATCCCTGCACCGGGATCCGCCCCGCGAAGTCCACACAAGACTTATCCGTGCTGCACGCCAGCCGCGCGCGCCGACGCGCGCCGCTCCCACACGCTCACCTCCGTTTCCGCGGGCGGCCCAACGCCCCCCCCCCCCCCCCCCTCCCCCCCCCCCCCCCCCCCCGGCAGGCGGCCATCGAGCCGCATTAGCACACCCGCCCGGGGCCTCCCGCCGCACCCGCAGCGGCTCGGCGCCTTGAATCCTCCCGTCCCCCGGGGTGAGGCCTTCAACCCGGGCCCAGCGTGCTCCGACTGCCTCACGCGCGCCAGCGCCAACCTCGGCGGCATGGTAGACCCCGAGCGAAAAGCCGCACTTCTCGCCGTCCTCGTCGGGCGCAAGTACGTTATCCTGCTCCTACTGCCGACGCGGCTCCCGCGCGCGCGGACTACTACGCCGGGCAGATCGCCGCAGACGCACGTGAGTGCACACGTGCGGACAAGGCGCACACGCTCGACGTCCAGTTAGCGCACGTGCACGTGCGCGCCACTGGTCACATTTGAGCGTCCGTGCTCGCCCACAGCGTCGCCATCCACAAGATGCGCGCTGGAGCCATCCAAGCAGGGCTCTGCCTGCTCGGCTTCCGCAAGGCAATTTGGGCCGCGGACAGCGGACAGCGGACGGCGTGCGCGTGCGAGGTGCGAAAGGAGGAAGAAGGTAGGGAGAGTTGTGTGTGTGTGTGTGTGGGGGGGGGGGGGGGGGGGGGGGGGCACAGCGGCCGCCGGAGACGAGGACGCACTCACCGCTGTTGGCAATGCGCGCGTCACGGAGACAACTTGGCGGGCCTCGCACGCAGCTGGGCCGATCGCCGCCGTAGAGATGTCTGCAGCCGTCTCCGCGATGCCGATCGTCGCATCTGTTGGCACCGCTGCCATCTGCCGCACCCGCGGCCAGGCTGCCGGCAAGGTCGGCGCGTCGGGCTCCGAGCTCGGCCACGCAGGCGATGCGGCCGACGGCGGTGACGCTGAGCCCAGCGCCGGGTCCAAC
The DNA here is from genome assembly GCA_019448385.1 of Diacronema lutheri. NCBI lineage: Eukaryota > Haptophyta > Pavlovophyceae > Pavlovales > Pavlovaceae > Diacronema > Diacronema lutheri. The sequence continues at coordinate 238,469 of JAGTXO010000018.1, forward strand.
GGCTCCACGTCGAGCCGGCTGTGAACGAGCATGCTCGCACCACTTGCCCACGCCAGCGCGTCGGACTCAGGCACGTTGTAGATCTGCGCGGGCAACGCGCGTGCGTGCGGCAGGCGCGCGCGCGAGCTTTCAGGCCACGCGCGCGTGCCGCGCGGGAGGACGGGGCGGTCGCGGCTGCGCTCGACCGCCGGTCGCGGCACCGAGCGACCGTGCGCGCCGCCGCACGTTGTAGTCGTCGCACAGAAACCAAGCCTCGTTGCGGAGCACGATGGCGACAAGGTGCCCGCTCATCGGCCCCTCGCCCACGTGCACCACGCCGGCGACGAGGAGGTGGTCGCGCCCGCCGAGCAGCAGCCGCGGCGCGCACACGAGCGCGCGGTTGTTCTTGCACTGCGAGCCATTGCCGCGCGTCGTGCGCGGCGCCTCGACAGCAATGCTGGCTGGCGTGAGCACGCCCGAGTGGCCCGCGTTCGTGTGGCGATCCCGCGGCGGCCCAGCGGCGCCCCCCAGAGCGTGTGCAAGCGCGCGCGCCGCATCGCCGCCGACGCTGACGAGTACGGCGATGCCCTCGCCGGCCTCTGAAGGCACGGCGATCTGCTCGAGCACTGGCCCGACGCGTGTGTCGGCTTCAAAGGCCGCAGCGAGCCCGGGCACTCGGCCGAGCAGCAACCGGAAGAACTCAGCGGCATCCTGCGGCGTCCTTCGCGCGCCACGGCCCGAGATGACGTCGATGACGGACACAAGACACAGCCGTGTCGGCGCCCTGGTGTCCTCGATCAGCGTGCCAAAGTCCCGAAAACGCGCCCTCTCGACGCTGTTGGCACGGCGCGAAGCGGAGCGAAGCATCGCACGGAGCATGTTCAGGGCGAAGAGCGATTGCATAAGGACGGTCGTGTAGCACGCGCTGCCCTCGTTTTTCGCGCCTGCGCCGCGCCGCGCAGCGCCGGGTGTGCGGGGTGCGCACGCACGGTTTGCGGCGGGATGGAGGGAGGCTGGCTGGGCGCGCGCCGAGCCCGGCAAGCCGTGCAGGCGCTCACCACGCGGCACGCCGGGCACTCTCACCGGCCACATCGGGCCGTCAAACGCGTCTTCCACAGGCTGCCGACCGACGACGTAAAACTTGCTCAAGGCGCCGCGCCGTGCACGCGCCATGCGCGCGCTGTTGCGGGCTGCGCAGCAGGGACGACGGGGGAATTGGCGAGCGAGGGTTGGGCGCAGATCAGCGTGGTGGCGCGGCAAGACGAGCGCGCGCCGGGCGCCTGGCGCGGAGGCGCCCCGCGCGAGGACGCGAGCCGCTTCTCGCACCGGACGGGCGCCCACGCGCAAGCCGGCTTTCGAGGGCTGGTGGATGGTGGCAGATGCCGAAACGGACACATGGAATGATGCGTCGGCGGCGCGAGCGCGGGACGATCTTGCCCGGGCAATTTTGCGCACGCTGCCAGCGCGCGTATGCGTGCGCATGCAGCGGGCGGCGCGCACGTTGCGCGTGACGGGGCGCCGAGCGGCACACCGGCGGGGACGCGCTCGCCGCTGCCGTGGCATCGTACGCTGCCTGCGTGCTGGCCCGCACGCACGTTGCCGGCGCGAGGGGACGGCGAGTGCGCCTCGGCCGAACAGGCGCGAACGTTACGCCCGAGCGCGTGGCCGGGCCCCGCCGACTGCACGCAGCGCCGGCCCAGGCGCGCATCCGCCCGACGCGGATTTGGACGACGCATCGACCGGCACGCCGAGCGTCTGCGCCCGCCTCGCGGCCGGTCGCGCCGGCCCCTCTTCGGCCCGAGGCCGCACGTCCGCCGCGCGCCGCTTTGGCGCGCGGCGCGGCGCTCCCGGAACGCGCATGGCACACGCGCGGTGCGCGGGCACGCCCGCAACGCGCCATTCCAGCGCGAGCAGTTCGGCAAGCTTGCAGCGCGCGAGCAGCCGGGCATGTGCCGCGGAAACACAGTTCGCTGTGTGCGCCGGCCGCGACGACACGGCGTAGCGGCGCGAGGCTGGCCGCCGGGGCCACGGGCGTACTGCCGTGGCGCGACGCCATGGTATGAGCATTAAATTCATCGGGGGGTGGGGTGGGGGGGGGGGGGGGGGCGCGTTGTGCGCACTTGGCGCGCGAGTAGTGCGAGTGGCGGGCGAGCCTCGTCGCCCACGGAGCCCGCCCCCGGCTCGGCGGCGCGCCGCCTGCTCGCCGGGTCGCGCACCGCCGTCGCCGCCGCTGCGCACTTGCCCAGCTTGCCGGCAGGCGGCAGGCGGCGGCGACGGCGGCGGCGGCGGCTGCGGCTGCGGCGCGAGCGCGACGCCGGGCGGCGGCAGCGCCGACGGCACGCGCGCAGCGGCGACCCACGCGGCGGCGGGCAGCGCGCCAGCGTGAGGCCCCTGCGCGCCGGCCGCATTGGCGCCGCCCTGCGCGCCCTAGAAGGGCGCGCAGGTACGCGGGCCGGTCGCGCGGCGCGCGGTGCTGGCGAGCACCCGACGGCTGCGCGTCGGCGCGAGCGGCGCGGCGGGCGTCGCGCCGGCGGGTGCTGGCCAGCACCGCGCGCCGGCGGCGCGCCCGCCGCCAGCGCGCCGCCCGCCGCCGGCGCCGCGCGCGCCGTCCGCGCCCGCCGCCACCGCGCGCCGCCGCCGCGCATTCGCGCGCGGCGGCGACGGCGGCCGCGGCGAGCGCCGCCGCCGCCGCCTCGCCACCGCTGACCGCGCGGAGCACCTCTTTGAAGACGACGCTGCGCGTCACGAGGTCCGGGCCGAGCGCAAAGCGGACGCGCGACGTGTGCCCGACGCGCGAAGCGGCCACGTGGAGCTGGCCGTGCGTGAAGCACGGCTCGGCGAGCCACACGCCCGCGCACCCGAGCGCTTGCCCCTGCGCCTCGTTACGCCGGCCGCACCGGGGAACTGGCGGCGCATCCGCACAAGCGCGAACGTGCCGTCGTCGGGCGAGTGGTGGTCGACACGCGCGACGAGCACGGTGCTGTCGCGCCCGGCGGCCGCGCCGGGGCGTGCGCACTCGAGCAGCCGGCCGCCGGCGCGCATGCCGCGCACGATCAGCCGCGTGCCGCCGCACAGCCCCTCGCCGGGCGAGAGGTTGCGCGGCAGCATCACCACCATCCCGGGCTTCAGGTCGAGGACGCGGTGCGGCATCTGCGCGTGCTCGAGCGAGTCGAGGAATTCGACCGACGCCAGCGCAATCTGCTTGCCCGCCCCGTCGTCGCGCCAGCTCGTCCGCCGACGCGCACCTCGCCGCCGCGCCCGGGAAGCGGCCGATCGCCAGCCAGTTGATCCGCGCCACGTCCGTCTGCTTGGCGCAGAGCACCGCGCGGTCGCACAGCGAGCCGTCGTCGGTCCAACACGTCGCGCCTTGGACAAAGTCGTCACGAGCTCCGTCGGGTATGCCGAGCCCACGCGGATGGGGACGCCGCCGACGGCCTCGGGCAGCTGCACGGGATCGAGCGGGAACGCGCCGGGCATGGCCCCGGCCGCCGGCACCGCCGCGGGAAAGGCGCCGTCGCCGGGGCTGCGCAGCAGCTCCGCCCACTCGCCCGCGCCGAGCGCGTCGCCCGTGTCGCGCGCCGCGCTCGAGGCGCGAACGTTCTCGACCAAGGCGTGCTGCCGATCGTGCTGCCACTGCGCCGAGTACTTGAGGCAAAAGCGCACGATCTGCGCGCGCGAGCCGCGCCGCACCACCGGCAAGCACTGGCGAAAGTCGCCGGCGAGCAGCAACGTCTTGCGCGGGGAAGGCCGAGCCCCTTTGCCGATAAAAAGCGCATCCGTGCGTCGATGCTTCCCCCCGAGGTGCAAGTGCCCCAACAAGCGGCAGAAGAGCAAGAGCCTCCCACGCCGTTTTCCGGGCGGACTCCCTCGGCCCAGTCCAAGCATCCAACCAGCCCAAGCGGCGACGCCTGCTTGGATGCGCTGTCGACGCCTGAGCATCCAACCAGCTCGAGCAGCGACGCCGTGCAGCGAAGTGACCGGCGAAACAGGCCCAACGGGCCCCCCTCCGCGCCTAGCCGCCACGCGCCGCACACGCCGAGGCCCAAAGGCGGCCGGCAAATGCCCCCGCCCCCGCACCGCCCGCGCGCCGCCGCCGAAAAGTGAGCTGCCCGCCTCCACGCGGCCGTGCAGCCCGACGCCTTGAGCGAGCGCAACGCCGCCCGTCACCAGCAAGCCGCCGCCGTGCACGTCGCCCGAACATTCCCCTCGGACCCGAGCCCCAGCCGCCACCCGGTACCCGAGCACCACCCCCACCCCCACCCAGCCAGGCGCCGCCGCGCGGCGCGGCGCCGCCGCAGAGCGCGCCGCGGCCCGCCACCAGCGTGCCAAGCGCCAAAATGCCGCCCGTGCAGCCGCGCGCGCGCGCCTCGCCGTCCCCAAACCCACCGACCGGGGCGCAAAGTATGTTGTTCGTGGTGCCGGCGCAGTCGATGGGCAAGGGCGGCGGGGCGCGCGGAGCGCGGCCACTAGAGCACGAAAACGCAGGCGAGACGATCGAGCGCGCGCTCGAAGTGCGGCATGCAGCTCTTCGGAGACGAACGGCACCTCGGGCACAAGGCCCAGGTCGACATCTGCCCGTAAGCGCGCGCGATCGCACGCCGTGGGCGCGAGCGCGTGCGTACAAGGGGAAAGGAGGGGGGGGGGGGGGGGGGGGGGGGGGGACACGGCTGCGGCAAGAGCGGCGGCGAGGGCGGCCGCGAAGGCAGCGGCGCTGGCGGCGGCGAGAATGGGGGCGCGGGCGGCGGCGCGGGCGGCGGCGCTGGTAGCGGTGCTGGCGGCAGCGAGGGAGGCGGTGAAGGCGGTGAAGGCGGCGCTGGTGGTAGCGGCAGGATGGCGGCAGGTACGACCATTAGCAGTGCTCGCTGCGGCAACGAGCAGTGCTGCGCGGGCGCTCTCGCCGCTCATGGCCGTCAGCACTGCTCGTTGTCGCAGCGAGCCCATCGACGCCTCCTAGAGCGAGTTGTAGCCGAATCATTGTTGGGCGCGCGCCCTTCTCGAGAAGAAGCTGCAGAATGTGAACTGCATCGAGGTCCACCGAGTCTCGACCTTTTGACCGGCGGCCGCGCCGACCTACCCTCGATCGTGGTCGACTTGAAGGCCTCGGCACTAGCCAACGACAGGTTGAGGTCGGCGCGGCCGAACTCGGTGACGCGCTGTCGGGGCGGCGCGATCGGGCCACCAAATTGAAAGCACGGCACGCGCGGCGGCGGCGGCGGCGATCACCCACGCACCTGATGCGGCCGTTCGTTCGGGTTGGTGCGTTCCTCCGCGCGCCCGAGCCCATCGTGGCGGCCGAAAAAACGTGGGGGCGCCATCGTGTCCGGAGGGGACGCCTTTCGCTCCGAGCGTCGTCGAGCTCGCCCCCCCCCCGCGAGTCCGCCAGCGCGCGCCGGTATGTTTCGCAACCAGTACGACACCGACTGCATCACGTGGTCGCCTGCCGGGCGCATCCACCAGATTGAGTACGCGATGGAGGCCGTGAAGCAGGGCTCGGCCGCCGTCGGCCTTCGCTCCAAGACGCACGCGCTCGTCGCGTCGATCAAAAAGTCGTCCAACGAGCTGTCGTCATACCAGAAGAAGATCTTCAAGATCGACGAGCACATGGGCATCGCGATTGCCGGCCTCGTTCCCGATGGCCGCGTCTTAGCCAAGTACATGCGCTCCGAGTGCCTCAACTACAGGTTCGTGTACGACGGCCCGCTGCAGGTGGGGCGGCTCGTCGCGCAGGTCGCCGACAAGTCGCAGCTCGGCACGCAGCGCGCGGGCCACAGGCCGTACGGCGTGGGCCTCCTTGTCGCCGGCTACGACCAGACCGGCCCGCACATCTTCCAGACCTGCCCCTCGGGCAACTTTTGGGAGTACCACGCGTTCGCGATCGGTGCGCGCGCACACGCTGCCGCCGGCGCCGGCGCGCGCCCCGTCGCCGAGCGCGCGCGACGCGCGTGCGCGCGGCTCGCAGCCGTTCAGCGTGCGCGATGCGCGGTGCTGGGTGTGCATGGCGGCGTTGCCCACGCGCCGCAGCGAAGCGATGCGCGTCGAGCGAAGCCCGTGGGTGTCCCCGCGCGCGCGCTGACGCGCTGCGCCGCCGGGCTGCGCCACCTCTCGCGGCCGCGCGCCGCGGCCCGTGGCGATGCGCAGGCTCGCGATCGCAGGCGGCGCGCACGTACCTCGAGCGCCGCTTCGAGGCGTTCGAGGAGCTCCCGCTCGACGAGCTTGTCATGCACGCGCTGCTCTCGCTGCGCGAGACGCTCGCGGCCGGCGCCGAGCTGACGACGAGTAACGTCGCCCTTGGGTACGTGACGGCCGGCGGCACGTTCACCGTGCTCGAGGACGAAGCGGTGCAGCCGTACCTCGACATGATCGGGCAGGCGGACGCGCCTGGCGCGCCTGGCGCCGCTGCGCAGATGGAGGAGTGACGAGCGAGGGCACTCTCTGACTGCCCGGCGACTGCAGACTGGGACCCGGGCAGACAGTCACGGTGTGAGCGGCTGGCGCAGCGGCCGAGGACAAGGCGGGCGCCGGCGCGGCAGCCCGCGCGCTTCGACTTGCGGCGCGCGGCTCGCGGCGCACAGCTCTGGGCTCGTGGACTCGTGGTGCACGCCCGTAGGTGTGGGCAAGCGCTCAGACGACCGGAAAAACAGTCACGACGCATCCAGGGCTCCTTCGCCGCCGCTGGACGCCGCGGCAGCCGCTGCCGCGCGCCCTCGCGTGGCGCGGCCAGCCGTCGCGCCTAAAACGCCCGAAACGGGCAAGGCAGCGATTTTCTGCGCACGGGGTATGCTCTCGACTGGCACCGAGCACCGGATGCGCCGCCTCGGCCGAAGCCCGTGCGATGTCCATCTCAGCCACGTTGACATTTGCCACACGCACAGGCGTGACGCGACGAAGCCGAGTGAGCAGCGATCTGTCTTCTGCGCTGGTCCGGAGCATACAGTGTCAAGCGCGTGCGGACTCACACGCGGGCGCGGCAGCTCGTTGCGCAGGGCGAGCTGACCGTCGCAAGCGCCGTGCGACCCCCAAGCAAGAGATGCCAGCCAGGCAAGTGTGCGGGTAGGCTCGTGCGCGCGAACCGAGCGCAGGCGGCAGCCAATGGCAAAGCGCAGCGACGCGCACGCCTGCTCGGCGTCTGGCAGAGGCAGGTGCCTCGCTGCGCCGTGCAGCTCGTCGCTGTGTGCAGCGGGCAGTGCAGTGTACGACGATCACTGTGTTGGGTGCAAAGCGCGCCTCAGCCCCATAGCTTCAGCGTGAACGGCTGCGCCAGCTTGCGCTTGCGCTCCTCCTCGTCAAGTGCCATCTTGCGCTCCTCGAGAGCCAACTTGCGCTCCTCGAGATCCAGCTTGCGCTGGCGCTCCTCCTCGTCGAAAGCCCGCATGCGCTTGCGCTCGTCCCCGTTGAGCTTGATGGTGACGAAGACACACGCGGCGCACGTGATCGTGAGCCATTTGCCTGTCAAGAGCACCGCGTCGCTTAGCCGTTTGCCTGTCAAGAGCACCGCGTCGGCGAGCGCACGAGGTGCCATATGGATCGACCATTGGCCAAACCAGTTTGCAATCGCAAGCACAATGTCCGCGAAAAGCCGCGACGGTGTGTTGAAGAGCATGCGCGGCCGCGCGCGCGCGGCGCGATGCGACAGCCGCACGCGCGCGGCGTGCAGAGGCAGCGGCGTGTGGCCGACGACGGTGGCCTGGGAGGGGCCGTAATGAGGCGCTGTGCCAGTGAGGCCACGGCCGCGCCACCGAATGGCGCCGAGCGGCACGAAGGGGGGTGGGGGCGGTGCCGCACTGCCGTCAACGATGAGCGCGACAAGCAGCAACCTCATGGCGGCACCACCATCCGCTCACCCTTGTTCAACAGAGCTATATACTAACGACGCTTACAGGCGGGTCAGCAGGGGGGCGTGCACGGGGCCGAGGCTGGACAAATGGAGCGAGCGAAAGAGAGCGCGCGCGCAACGTCGGGCCGAAGTCAACAGAGCTATATGGGGGGTTCGGCTAGTATTGGCCCACGATAACCGCCAAAACCAGTCGCAACGCCAGCATGGCTGACGCCCGTCCGGCTGGGCGTGAGACCTCGCGCTTTCGGCAACGGCTTGGGCACGTCCGTCTCGCTAACTTTGCCGCTGGCGAACTCGGCCACCAAGCTCACCTCGCGCCGCGACAGCGCGCCCAAACTGACCCAAAAAATCTCCTCTGGGCCAACACTGACCGGGCGCGCGCATGGCGCGCGCTGAGCGCGCTCCTCTTCCCAGCTTCATGCAGAGCGCTCAAGGGCGGCGACTCGACCACCAATGAACCGCTCGGAGGCCACGCAAGATGCGCCTGCCACGCGCAGCCGCGCGCGCACCGTCGTGGTGGTGGTCGAGCGTGGACACTGTCACGCGGCGCACGTGAAGTCGTGAACGCGCTGCTTGCGCGTGGCTCCTCGCCGAGTCCACACAGAGCGAACATAGAGTGCTCAAGGACCACGACTCGACCACCAATGAGCCGCTAGTATGCCGCGCAACCGCTCATGCGCAGCCGGCCGGCACTCAGCGGCTGGCGGCTGGCGGCAGGTGCCCGTGGCCGCGGGCGCGGTCGCGGCCGCATGCTGATGCAGCCAGAATCAGATTTCAGGCGCGGACTCATCGCCGCTGAGGGCCCCTCCGCACTCGTCGCACCAGATGTGGCCATTCTCGTCGGGCGCTGGCAGACCCGCGACAAGCATCATGTCGCACGACGGGCAGCAGCGCGCGACGACAGAGCTGCCGATTCCGGCGAGCGCGGGCGACACCACCTCGGGCATGATTGTAGTGTCGCTCGCGCCCAGAGCCGCAATCACCTCGGCGGGCAACTCGCCCTCGTTCTTGACTTTGGCCTTGGAGATGCGCCCGGTGCGCGAGGTGACGAGCGCCTTTAGCGGCTGCCTCAAAGTGCGAGAGGACAGGCGCGGGGCCAGGCACGCGCGGGGCGGCGTCAGCTGCGGAGGCCGAGGCTGGCGGCGCCGGCGCGGCGCTAGGCGCGGCGAGTGCGAGCGCAACGGGTTCAGCCGCAGCGGGGTCAGTCGCCAGCGCACTTGCGGGCGCGGCTGCCTGCGTGCACGCGGCCGAGCTGCTCGTGGCGGCCACGTCCGCCGCGCCCGGCGGTGTCGGGAGCAGGCGAGTGAGGTCCCACTGCAGGTAGTCCTCGGCGTCCTTGAAGTAGCCCACGTCGGCGTTAAGCTTCTCCATTTTGTGCGGCTTGAACAGCCGTGGCTTGCGCGGCTGCAGAGCCCTCCCTGCCCGCGCGTGTGGCCGGCCGGCGCGGCCGACAGCGCTCTCCGCAAGCGCGCCGAGCGCGCCGCCTCCGCCGTCTTGAGCACGTCGAGCTCTGCCTTGACGCGGGCGAGCTCTGCCTCGAGCGCCGCCGCCTGCTGCCCGTCGGCGATCGCCCGCTGCATGAAGGCGAACGCGTCCGACGGTGTTAGCGCCGGGCCCGCCGCCGCCCGCGTCGACTCCGCCGACCCCGCCGAGCCCGCCGAGAGACTCCCTCGCGGTGCTTGAACGACATCGACCCGCACGGCCTTGCTGGCGGCTGCCTTGTTGCGCGCGGCACTGCCGAGCTGGCCTCCGAGCCGCGCGCTCGAGCCGCCCATGGACTTGGGCATCTCCCGCGCAAAAAACACGAACGCGGGCCAACGCTAACGGCGGGCCAATACTAGCCGAACCCCCCATACATTCTTCTGGTGCCATAGGTATTTGGCATTGCGACGGCCCGCTGTTTTTTTGGGGCGGGGAGACGAGCCGTCAAGATGATTGTGCACAACGCGCTCTCGTCGCGCAAGACACGCCGACCGCGGACCCTGCGCACGGCACAACACGGTGCCGACATTGGAGATCCGTTCGTAAGCCTTTTGAATCCGTACGGTTGTTGGCTGCGTGCGGAGGAGGGCGGTGGGCGCATGGTTGCGGGTGCATGGATGGCGGCCGGCCGGCCGGCGGCTCGCGACCTTACGCGCATATTACTTTGCGACGCGCGTCGCCAGCAACTCGCTCCGGCGTGGTTTAACTTCGTCTTTTCCTCCGTGCGGCTGCTGGCGCTTCGCAAATGCACGCCCAGGTTGGATGGGCGCGAGGGCGCTCTTCCGGTCGGGATCGGCTGCGCGCTGCGACGGGCGGTTCCAAGGCGGTAGTTTCGTGCGCGTCACACAAGGCGCTGGCGGCGGGCGACTTCGCGCCGCAGCAGCTGGGCGTCGCAGTTTCGTCGGGCGGCGTCACGCTCGTTTTCTCTCTGCGCGAGCTCGTCGACGCAGAGCTCCTCGTCTTCTCTCTGCGCGCTCCGACTCGCGCGGCCGCTCAGGCGTCGCTCGAGCGCGTCATGCGCCGCCAGCTCGCTGCGTGCGTCGTGCGCGGGCACACGCAGCTGCCGCTCGCGCGCGCACGGTTAGTGCGCACGCGCTTGGGCGGCGCCGCGGCATGCAGCCGAGGAGGCGGCGCAGGCGGGCGCGGACGCGTGCGGTGGTCTGGACGGGAGGTGTCCGCTGTCGTCAGCGCCGTCAGAATTGTTTTGATCGTCGGTGGGCTTGGGCGCGAAAGGGCGCGCGGGCGCGGCTGCACGGGCGGCGGCGGTGGTGTGACGTGCTCGGACAACTTTTGGTTTAGCGACGGCTGCCTCCGTCGCGCTCTGGCGACCGCGCTCCGCACGCTCCGCCGCCCCTGCCCATCGACTGCGCCGGCACGACGAAACACACACTTTTGGCCGCTGTCGGTGAGTTTGGGAGCGAAGGAGCGCGCGGGCGGGGCGGCACGGGCGGTGGCGGCATGGCGTGCTCGGGATGGTGCCGCGCTCCGCCGGTGTGGTTGGGCGCTCTCGGTGGCGTGGCACCCGGCGGCGGCGGGCTGGACGGCGGCGACGGGCCGCACGGTGGCATGGCGGGCGGCGGCGCGCTGGCCGCGAGCGGCGACGCGCTCTGCGGCGACGGCAGGCTGCACAGTGGCGTGGCGGATGACGGCTTGCTGGCGGTGCGCGGCGTTGCACTCGACGGCGGCGACTCGCTGGGTTGGGATGCGGGGTGTGTGGGTGGTGAGTGCGGGCAGGGTTGGTGCGGGGATGGGGTTGGGGTTGGGGTCGGGATTTCGGTGTCGTGTGGGGCTGCGGCTCACTGAGGGTGGGCGGCGACGCGCTCCACGGCGACGGCGGGCTGCACGACGGCGTGGGGGGCCGGCGGCGCGCTGGGGGCGGGCGGGCGGCGGGCTTTGCGGCGGCGGCGAGTGGCTCGGCGGCGTGGCTGACGGTGGCTCAGTTACGGCGGTAGTTGTCATCGGCCTCTGAGCCTCTGCGTGCGCGTGCGCGGCTGCTGGTGACGACCTTTGCCACGGAAGCAGGGGCGCGCGGGCGGCGATGCGCGGCGGCTAGGCGCGGGCGGGCCTTTAAGCCTGCGCGGCCACGCCGCTCGCTCGCTGGTGCCCTGGATGCGCGAAGATCGACGACGTTGGTGGCGGCTTGATCCTGCGCAGTGACGCGCTGACCCCGCTGTCCTGACTCCTGACATAAGCGCTATTCGTCTTCGGAGACGCTCACGGCCGCGACCGTCTCCGCCGCCGCCAAGCTGCGCGTCGACTGCGACCACGTGTGCCACATGGTCGCGGGCGCGCACCTTGAGGCCGTCAAGCCGCACGACGAGGACGAGCCGGCGCGCGACTTGACGCCGTTTTTGACGCCATGTACATTGCTGCCGCTGGGCTGCTCCTCCGCCGCCGTTGGACGCCGCAACAGTCATTCCGGACGCCATCGCGTGGCGCGGCCAGCCGTCGCGCCTAAAACGCCCGAAACGGGCAAGGCAGCGATATTCTGCGCACGGGGTATGCTCTCGACTGGCACCCAGCATCGCATGCGCCAGCTGGTGCCGCCATCGGCGCTGCCGTTGCCGGTGGCGGGGCTGGCACGGGCGCCAGTATTTGACGGCGTGCCGCGCGCAAGCGGGCGGGAGTGCGAAGTCCAACTCGGGCACATTGACATTTGCCACACGCACAATCATGACGCGATGAAGCCGAGTGAGCAGCGATCTGTCTTCTCAGACTCTTCTGCGCTGGTCAGGAGCAAACCGTGTCAAACAAGCGCATCGGCAGCTCGTTGCGCAGGGCGAGCTGGCCGTCGCCAGCGCCGTGCGACCCCCAAGCAAGAGATGCCAGCCAAGCGAGTGTGCGGGTAGGCTCGTGCGCGCGCAGCGGGCGCAGGCGGCAGCCAATGGCGAAGCGCAGCGACGCGCACGCCTGCTCGGCGTCTGGCAGAGGCAGGTGCCTCGCTGCGCCGTGCAGCTCGTCGATGTGTGCAGCAAGCAGTGCAGTGTACGACGATCACTGTGCTGAGTGCAAAGCGCGCCTCAGCCCCACAGTTTCAGCGTGAACGGCTGCGCCAGCTTGCGCTTGCGCTCCTCCTCGTCAAGTGCCATCTTGCGCTCCTCGAGAGCCAACTTGCGCTCCTCGAGATCCAGCTTGCGCTGGCGCTCCTCCTCGTCGAAAGCCCGCATGCGCTTGCGCTCGTCCCCGTTGAGCTTGATGGTGACGAAAACACACGCGGCGCACGTGATCGTGAACCATGTGCCTGTCAAGAGCACCGCGTCGCTTAGCCGTTTGCCTGTTAAGAGCACCGCGTCGGCGAGCGCGCGGGGTGCCATCCTGATCGACCATTGGCCAAACCAGTTTGCAATCGCAAGCACAATGTCCGCGAAAAGCCGCGACGGTGTGCTGAAGAGCATGCGCGGCCGCGCGCGCGCGGCGTGCAGAGGCAGCCGCGCGCGCGCGGCGTGCAGAGGCAGCGGCGTGTGGCCGACGACGCTGGTCTGGGAGAGGCCGCAATGAGGCGCTGTGCCAGCGAAGCCACGGACGTGGCACCGAATGGCGCCGAGCGGCACGAAGGCCGCACTGCCGCCAACGATGAGCGCGACAAGCAGCAACCTCATGGCGGCACCACCATCCGCTCACCCTGTTCAACAGAGCTATACATTATTCCTGTAGTTCTGGTGCCATAGGTATTTGGCATTGCGACGGCCCGCTGTTTTTGGGGGCGGGGAGACGAGCCGTCAAGATGTGCACAACGCGCTCTCGTCGCGCAAGACACGCCGACCGCGGACCCTGCGCACGGCACAACACGGTGCCGACATTGGAGATCCGTTCGTAAGCCTTTTGAATCCGTACGGTTGTTGGCTGCGTGCGGAGGAGGGCGGTGGGCGCATGGTTGCGGGTGCATGGATGGCGGCCGGCCGGCCGGCGGCTCGCGACCTTACGCGCATATTACTTTGCGACGCGCGTCGCCAGCAACTCGCTCCGGCGTGGTTTAACTTCGTCTTTTCCTCCGTGCGGCTGCTGGCGCTTCGCAAATGCACGCCCAGGTTGGATGGGCGCGAGGGCGCTCTTCCGGTCGGGATCGGCTGCGCGCTGCGACGGGCGGTTCCAAGGCGGTAGTTTCGCGCGCGTCACACAAGGCGCTGGCGGCGGGCGACTTCGCGCCGCAGCAGCTGGGCGTCGCAGTTTCGTCGGGCGGCGTCACGCTCGTTTTCTCTCTGCGCGAGCTCGTCGACGCAGAGCTCCTCGTCTTCTCTCTGCGCGCTCTGACTCGCGCGGCCGCTCAGGCATCGCTCGGGCGCGTCATGCGCCGCCAGCTCGCTGCGTGCGTCGTGCGCGGGCACACGCAGCTGCCGCTCGCGCGCGCACGGTTGGTGCGCACGCGCTTGGGCGGCGCCGCGGCATGCGGCCGAGGAGGCGGCGCAGGCGGGCGCGGACGCGTGCGGTGGTCTGGACGGGAGATGTCCGCTGTCGTCAGCGCCGTCAGGATTGTTTTGATCGTCGGTGGGCTCGGGCGCGAAAGGGCGCGCGGGCGCGGGTGCACGGGCGGCGGCGTCGGTGTGACGTGCTCGGACAACTTTTTGTGGAGCGACGGCTGCCTCCGTCGCGCTCTGGCGACCGCGCTCCGCACGCTCCGCCGCCCCTGCCCATCGACTGCGCCGGCACGACGAAACACACACTTTTGGCCGCCGTCGGTGAGTTTGGGAGCGAAGGAGCGCGCGGGCGGGGCGGCACGGGCGGTGGCGGCATGGCGTGCTCGGGATGGTGCCGCGCTCCGCCGGTGTGGTTGGGCGCTCTCGGTGGCGTGGCACCCGACGGCGGCGGGCTGGACGGCGGCGACGGGCCGCACGGTGGCGTGGCGGGCGGCGGCGCGCTGGCCGCGAGCGGCGACGCGCTCTGCGGCGACGGCAGGCTGCACAGTGGCGTGGCGGGTGACGGCTTGCTGGCGGTGCGCGGCGATGCACTCGACGGCGGCGACTCGCTGGGTTGAGGTTGCGGGGTGTGTGGGTGGTGAGTGCGGGCAGGGTTGGTGCGGGGATGGGGTTGGGGTTGGGGTTGGGGTCGGGATTTCGGTGTCGTGGGGGGCTGTGGCTCACTGAGGGTGGGCTTCGACGCGCTCCACGGCGACGGCGGGCTGCACGACGGCGTGGGGGGCCGGCGGCTCGCTGGGGGCGGGCGGGCGGCGGGCTTTGCGGCGGCGGCGAGTGGCTCGGCGGCGTGGCTGACGGTGGCTCAGTGGCGGCGGTGGTTGTCGTCGGCCTCTGAGCCTCTGCGTGCGCGTGCGCGGCTGCTGGTGACGACACCTGCCACGGAAGCAGGGGCGCGCGGGCGGCGATGCGCGGCTGCCAGGCGCGGGCGGGCCTTTAAGCCTGCGCGGCCACGCCGCTCGCTCGCTGGTGCCCTGGAGGCGCGGGGATCGATGACGTTGGTGGCGGCTTGATCCTGCGCAGTGACGCGCTGATCCCGCTGTCTGACTCCTGACATAAGCGCTGTTCGTCTTCGGAGACGCTCACGGCTGCGACCGTCTCCGTCGCCGCCAAGCTGCGCGTCGACTGCGACCACGTGTGCCACATGGTCGCGGGAGCGCACCTTGAGGCCGTCAAGCCGCACGACGAGGACGAGCCGACGCGCAACTTGACGCCGTTTTTGACGCCATGTACATCGCTGCCGCTGGGTTGCTCCTCCGCCGCCGTTGGACGCCGCAACAGCCATGCCGGACGCTCTAAATTTCTGCGCACGGGGTACCCATATGCTCTCGACTTGCACCCAGCATCGCATGCGCCAGCTGGTGCCGCCATCGGCGCTGCCGTTGCCGGTGGCGAGGCTCGCACGGGCGCCAGTATTTGACGGCGTGCCGCGCGCAAGCGGGCGGGAGTGCGAAGTCCAACTCGGGCACATTGACATTTGCCACACGCACAATCGTGACGCGATGAAGCCGAGTGAGCAGCGATCTGTCTTCTCAGACTCTTCTGCGCTGGTCAGGAGCAAACCGTGTCAAACAAGCGCAACGGCAGCTCGTTGCGCAGGGCGAGCTGGCCGTCGCCAGCGCCGTGCGACCCCCAAGCAAGAGATGCCAGCCAAGCGAGTGTGCGGGTAGGTTCCCGTGCGCGCGCAGCGGGCGCAGGCGGCAGCCAATGGCAAAGCGCAGCGACGCGCACGCCTGCTCGGCGTCTGGCAGAGGCAGGTGCCTCGCTGCGCCGTGCAGCTCGTCGATGTGTGCAGCAAGCAGTGCAGTGTACGACGATCACTGTGCTGAGTGCAAAGCGCGCCTCAGCCCCACAGTTTCAGCGAGAACGGCTGCGCCAGCTTGCGCTCGCGCTCCTCCTCGTCAAGTGCCATCTTGCGCTCCTCGAAAGCCAACTTGCGCTTCTCGAGGTCCAGCTTGCGCTGGCGCTCCTCCTCGTCAAATGCAAACTTGCGCTCCTCGAGATCGAGCTTGCGCTCGCGCTCCTCCTCGGCAAACGCCAGCTTGCGCTGGCGCTCCTCCTCGTAGAACGCCAGCTTGCGCTTGCGCTCCTCCTCGTCGAACGCCAGCTTGCGCTTGCGCTCCTCCTCGTCGAACGCCATCTTGCGCTCGTCGAGAGCCAATCTGCGCTCCTCGAGAGCCCGAATGCGCTTGCGCTCGTCCCCGTTGAGCATGGTGGTGAAGGAGACACACGCGACGCACGTTATCGTGAGCCATTTGCCTGTCAAGAGCACCGCGTCGGCGAGCGCACGAGGTGCCATGTGGATCGACCACTGGCCGAACCAGTTTGCAATCGCAAGCACAATGTCCGCGAAAAGCCGCGACGGTGTGCTGAAGAGCATGCGCGGCCGCGCGCGCGCGGCGCGATGCGACAGCCGCACGCGCGCGGCGTGCAGAGGCAGCGGCGTGTGGCCGACGACGGTGGCCTGGGAGGGGCCGTAATGAGGCGCTGCGCCAGCGAAGCCACGGCCGCGCCACCGAATGGCGCCGAGCGGCACGAAGGGGGGTGGGGGCGGTGCCGCACTGCCGCCAACGATGAGCGCGACAAGCAGCAACCTCATGGCGGCACCACCATCCGCTCACCCTGTTCAACAGAGCTATATGGGGGGTTCGGCTAGTATTGGCCCACGATAACCGCCAAAACCAGTCGCAACGCCAGCATGGCTTACGCCCGTCCGGCTGGGCGTGAGACCTCGCGCTTTCGGCAACGGCTTGGGCACGTCCGTCTCGCTAACTTTGCCGCTGGCGAACTCGGCCACCAAGCTCACCTCGCGCCGCGACAGCGCGCCCAAACTGACCCAAAAAATCTCCTCTGGGCCAACACTGACCGGGCGCGCGCATTGCGCGCGCTGAGCGCGCTCCTCTTCCCAGCTTCATGCAGAGCGCTCAAGGGCGGCGAATCGACCACCGATGAACCGCTCAGAGGCCACGCAAGATGCGCCTGCCACGCGCAGCCGCGCGCGCACCGTCGTGATGGTGGTCGAGCGTGGACACTGTCACGCGGCGCACGTGAAGTCGTGAACGCGCTGCTTGCGCGTGGCTCCTCGCCGAGTCCACACAGAGCGAACATAGAGTGCTCAAGGACCACGACTCGACCACCAATGAGCCGCTAGTATGCCGCGCAACCGCTCATGCGCAGCCGGCCGGCACTCAGCGGCAGGCGGCTGGCGGCAGGTGCCCGTGGCCGCGGGCGCGGTCGCGGCCGCATGCTGATGCAGCCAGAATCAGATTTCAGGCGCGGACTCATCGCCGCTGAGGGCCCCTCCGCACTCGTCGCACCAGATGTGGCCATTCTCGTCGGGCGCAGGCAGATCCGCGACAAGCATCATGTCGCACGACGGGCAGCAGCGCGCGACGACAGAGCTGCCGATTCCGGCGAGCGCGGGCGACACCACCTCGGGCATGATTGTCGTGTCGCTCGCGCCCAGAGCCGCAATCACCTCGGCGGGCAACTCGCCCTCGTTCTTGACCTTGGCCTTGGAGATGCGCCCGGTGCGCGAGGTGACGAGCGCCTTTAGCGCAGCGTTGGTCAGCTTGGTCAGGTCGCCGCCGGCTGCCTCGAGATCGGCCTCGGCCGCCAGCACGGCCTCGCGGTGCTTGGCCCAGACCTTGGCCGCGGTGGCCGCCTTCTTGGCGGTGTTGCTGATCGCAGCGCCCGCCACCGTCGCCCTCGCGTCCGTGAACTCGTCGGAGCCGACGATGCAGCGGTACATAGTTGGCGCGCACGGCCTTGGTGCGGACGATGGCCTCCGTCGGCCGCGGCACCGCTGGCTGCTGCACGTCGTTGAGCACACGGTTGAGCGCGAAGATCTTATCCACGTCGCGCCTGGCCTCTTCGATAGCAAGCTGGGTCGCACGCTGCTCATCGTGCACCGCGCCCCGTCCGTCAAAGTGCGAGAGGACAGGCGCGGGGCCAGGCACGCGCGGGGCGGCGTCAGCTGCGGAGGCCGAGGCTGGCGGCGCCGGCGCGGCGCTAGGCGCGGCGAGTGCGAGCGCAACGGGTTCAGCCGCAGCGGGGTCAGTCGCCAGCGCACTTGCGGGCGCGGCTGCCTGCGTGCACGCGGCCGAGCTGCTCGTGGCGGCCACGTCCGCCGCGCCCGGCGGTGTCGGGAGCAGGCGAGTGAGGTCCCGCTGCAGGTAGTCCTCGGCGTCCTTGAAGTAGCCCACGTCGGCGTTGAGCTTCTCCACCTTGTGCGGCTTGAACAGCCGTGGCTTGCGCGGCTGCAGAGCCCTCCCTGCCCGCGCGTGTGGCCGGCCGGCGCGGCCGACAGCGCTCTCCGCAAGCGCGCCGAGCGCGCCGCCTCCGCCGCCTTGAGCACGTCGAGCTCTGCCTTGACGCGGGCGAGCTCTGCCTCGAGCGCCGCCGCCTGCTGCCCGTCAGCGATCGCCCGCTGCATGAAGGCGAACGCGTCCGACGGTGTTAGCGCCGGGCCCGCCGCCGCCCGCGTCGACTCCGCCGACCCCGCCGAGCCCGTCGAGAGACGCCCTCGCGGTGCTTGGACGACATCGACCCGCACGGCCTTGCTGGCGGCTGCCTTGTTGCGCGCGGCACTGCCGAGCTGGCCTCCGAGCCGCCCGCTCGAGCCGCCCATGGACTTGGGCATCTCCCGCGCATAAAACACGAACGCGGGCCAACGCTAACGGCGGGCCAATACTAGCCGAACCCCCCATAAGCGTCGTTAGTATTCAAAAAGCCCCGTTTTCTCAAAACGGCTCTCGACGTCATGTTCAGGCGCTTCTGGCGGAAAGGCGGCGCGATCCTGCCGACGAGCGCGTTGCGCAGCGACGTGGTGCCCGCGCGCCCGGCGAACGAGACGCACGGTGTGCTCCAGCCGCCCAAGCCGCGCAAGCCCATGCTGTTCATCGGCGCCATCATCGCGTCATTTTTCGTCATCCCGCCGTGTGCGCTCACGCTCGTCGTCGGCTACGCCGCCGCGGTGGCCGGGCTGGCGATCGCGCTCCCGCTCGCGGCCGTCGTCCTGGCCGTCGTTGCGTCGGTCCTGGTGTACGGCCAGCTTACTTTGCCTGAGGGCTCCACGTACCTGGGCGTGCTGCTCCTGATGTTCAGGCTGGTTTACTTCACGCCAAGCGAGCGCACGGCGCGAGCGTCGATGAAGCCTTTTTTGCTGGGTTCTAAGAAGCGGCTGCGGCTCAACCAGCTCGAGTTTGCGCTCAACCTTTCCGTCCCGTCCTACGCCGACGAGGAATTCATGCCCGCCGGCTCGGCGGATGGGCTCGCCGCGCGCCTCGCGGACGTGGTGGAGCGTAATGCGCGGTACCTCCCGTCGTCCTCGACGATGACGCGCTTTCAGCCGGGCGAGGACCCGGTCGCGTACATGATGAGCCAGATCAGCGACATTTACCCCGTCGTCACCGACGCGTGGCCCGACAAGCAGTCCGACGTGGCGCTCGCGCGGCTGTGCGTGAGCGGGCTCGGCGCGCACCGCCTCGAGAGGCACGCGCCATCGGGCGGGTACGTCGTGCGGTGCAACGCGCTGGCCGAGCTGAGCGTCAAGCCGGGCCTGAGCAGCTACGGCGGCGATTGCATCCTCGACAAGGGCTTCCGCGTGCTCGGCATTGAGAAGCGAGGCGGTTTGAGCGGGAATGATGGGAAGCCCGGCGAAGTGACCATGTGCAGCGCGCACCCCGCAGGCGTCGGCCTGCGCTCGCGAACGTGCCGCGCGTTGCGGCGCCGTCGCGCTCCGCTCCACGCGCGCTTGAGCGCCTCACCCTGCCCGTGCCGCCGCCACCACCGCCCTTCCTCCGCGCCATGCGCGGCCCGCGCCCGCTTCCCTCTCGGTGCCCGCGCGGTCGTCAGGTACACGCCCGCATCCGCCGAATGGGAGTATGTCAAGTTCGTCTTCCGCAGCTCGCTCTTCACGCTCGTCACGCTCGTCGATCACCTGTACGGCATGCACCTGCTCGAGGCGAATTCGGCGGTGCTCGCCGTGCGGCGCTCGCTCTCAACCGCCCACCCGCTCCGTCGATTCCTCAGCCCGTTCATGTGTGTGCAGGGCGGCGTTCGCGCCTGGCGCGCCTGGCACGCCCGGCGCGCGCTGCGCGCCCGCGGCCGCCTGTCGCGGCTCACCCAGCCTCACGCGACGGCCATCTCGCGACCGCCATCGTGACCGCCATCGTGGGCAGCTACCAGACTGTGACTGTGAATGACAACGCGTGCAACAACCTCGTCGCGAAGAACTCGATGGGCCCGCGCAACTTTGCGCTCGACGAGTCGGGGCTGATGCTCGCGTGGGCGAGCGCGCCGTCGCTCATCAAGCTGCCCGGGCTCGAGGGCCGCGTGCACCTTGATTATGAAAAGCTGTACCAGACGCGCCTCCGGCCGGCCGGCCTCGACACAAAGTACCACCGCTCGCGCCTCCGGCTGTGGAGGGCGCTGCGCGCGTTCGCCGACGAGTACCTCCGCGCATATTACCCGTCCGAGGCCGCGCTCCGCGCCGACGCGGAGGTTGCCGACTTTGTCTCCGCTTACGTCGTGCTGGTCGCGCACGGGCTGCTTGCAACGAGCGACCGGCTTTCCGAAGTGCATGGTGCGAAGGACGATGCGAGCTACTGGCACCATGTCGTCTCGGTGCGCGCCGGCCGCACGGCGGCCGTGTGATGGCAGCCGTTGCGCGCGCGCGGAGCGGCCGCGCGGCCACGCAGCGCGCCTGCGCGGCCTGACGAAGCCGGACGCCTGCCTCCGGCGCGCTGTCCTACCCTTGCATCATGCCCGCGTGCCCTGCCCTGACCGCAGGTGATCACCCACATCATGATCGCCGTGACCGCCGACCACGAGCAGGTGGGCAGCGTGCAGGTTTACGCGCAGGACGTGTCGTGGACCGCCTTCTCGTGGCCCGAGGGCGAGGCGTGCGGCACCAAGGAGCTGTCGCTGCTGCAGGGAGGCCTGATGTGCTTCACGTCGACGCCGATGCCGGCGCTTATGAAGCGCGCGGGCCGGCAGGACGACGACTGGAGCTTCCTGTTCCCCGTGCGCGCAGGCGAGGCGCATTCGGGCGTGGATTATAACTCGGGCCCCTCAAATCCGCGCCAGCCCGCGCCGCGTTTCCACCACGCGCGCGCGACCCGCCCCACCCGTTGCTCGCAGCGGGCGGGAGCTCGCGCCCCATGGCTGAGCCATGACCCAAGCCCGAATGCATTGACCGCCTGCGCCTCGCCTCTGCGCCCTCGCCCGCTCCAGGACACAGGGAAGGATGCAAAGGCGCACGCGGCCGCCGCGTATGAGCGCCTCCAGGCCAACCTTCGCCAAATCTCGGCCGACGCCGACGCGGACGAGGCGAGCTTCTTGGCCGACCCGGCCGGCCGCGCGCCGGGCGAGTGGCCCATCGTCGCGCACAACCCGCGGTACATGGAGACATCGGTCTCGGTCTGAACACAACGCCGCAACGCCAGCACTCGGGGCCCCTTTCTTTTTCGGCGAGAGGCGCGAGGCTGAAAGCCGCGCTCAAAAAGCTCATCCACGCCTGCCCGGTGCCAACTTACGCGAGCCGCTCCATCCTTCTCGCCTACTCCTCGGTGGGCTCGAGGACGAGCTTGCCCGCTTTCTTGAGCCGCGCCTGCTTTTTGGTGAGCGGCATGCCCGTCTCCTTGTCCCAGATGAAGTAGCTCCCGCCCGCGTTGCCCTTGTAATCCTCCTCGTCGTTGCGCTTGCGCGGGTCGGCCTTCTTCATCGTGTCCGCGGCGCCGTAAAAGTTGGACTTGCGCTTGCCGTAGAAGGAAGCGCCGTTCCCCAGTTTCCGGTCGAGCGCGTCGTCGACAATGTCGTCAAAGCCCTGCGCCAGCCGCGCGAAGAAGCCCGGCTTCCGCTCGCCGCCGTCGGCGCCGTCCATTCGCGTCGCACAGGCTGGCTGGCGCGCCAACCGCGCACCGGTGAGGCGGTGCGCGTCCCCAACGTGCGCCGCGATCAGGACCCATGCGCAGACTCTCAACGCGGTGTGCATCTTGCGCCCGGCTTCAATTTTTGAGTGCGCCAGAAGCCTCGCGCGGCAAAACGCAAATCCATGGCGACCGTCTCCACAACGTGTGTGGTACGCCCTGATTTCGGCCTGATGTTGCGTGCGCCCTTTCGCTCGCTCCGTTTGTCCAGCCTCGGCCCCGTGCGCGCCCCTCCTGCTGACCCGCCTGTAAGCGTCGTTAGTATTAAAGACGAGAGCAACGTGCGCGACGCGCACAGCCCCGGCCCGGCGGGCCTCCTCCTTCACGGCGGCAGCGCGGGGCTCGCCATCTGGTTGAGCGGCACGCTCGCGGGGAGCGCGTTGAGGTCGAGCCACGTCCAGCCGCCGCGGCCATCGAGGTTGAGCTGAAAGTCGTGGAACCGGCGCATCAGCTCGAGCTTGTGTGAGACGGTGAAGAGCGAGATGCCGAGCGCGCGGCACGCCAGGTAGATCCGCGCCTCGACCTCGCCCGACACGGCGGACGTGCACTCGTCGAGCACCGCGTAGCGCGGCGTGTGGTAGAACAGGCGCGCCATGCCGACGCGCTGCTTCTGCCCGCCCGAGAGCGTCCCCGCCCAGTCGCGCACCTGCCGCGCGGCGGTTGGGCGGCGAGGGCTTGAGTCGGCGCGCGCGGTGCGCGCTAGCTGGGCGCGGCGGGCGGAGGAGGCGCGCGCAGCGCTGGCGCGGGCGCAACACCTCGTCGAGCCCAAACTGCGAGAGCAGAGAGCCGGCTGGGTCGACGACGCCGAGCAGCCGGCACAGCAGCACGTCGAGCGCCTCTGCGGGCTCGAGCGCGGTTGGGTCATGCGCCGCGCCGCGCGCGTCGGCGCGCTCGCGCAAGCGCTCGGCCCGCTGGCCGGCGCCGTTGGCGATGTACTCACCGCCGGCCGCGAGCAGCTCGCGCTCGAGCACCGCCTCGCGCACGAGCACCGCCGCGGCCGCGGCCGCGTGCCTGCGGACCGCCTCGTCGCGCGAGCGCGGGTAGATGAGCTGGTCGCGCAGCGTCCCAAGGACGAGATACGGCCGTTGCGGCACGAAGAGCATGTGTGCGGCCGGTGGCTTTGTCACGCTGCCCGCGGCGATCGGCCACAGGTCGCCGAGCACGCGCACGAGCGACGACTTGCCCGAGCCGTTGGGCCCGGTCACGAGCACGTTGCGGCCCGCCGGCACGACAAAGGAGAGCGCGCGCGCCAGGACTTGGCCGTCGGGCGAGGCGATCGAGACGCCGTCGAAGCGGATCGAACAGCCGAGCTCCGCTGGCGTCCAACCGTCGCCCGCCGATGCGGCGATGCGCTGCGACGACGTCACGCGCCTCATCTGCCCGCCCTCGACGGTCGAGACGACTTGCGTCACGTGCTGCGGCCGGTGGAGTGGTGCGTGCACGCCACCGCCGCCGCCCGTCGACCCGCCATCGTGCTGCAGGCTGTCGAGGAGACCAGCGCTCGACGTGCGCGTCCACCCAACGCTCTGCGACTCGACGCGCTCGACGCCGAGTTCCTCGTCGAGCGCGCCGTCGCCGTCGCCGCCGTCGTCATCGTCGTCGTCGTCGTCGTCGTTGTCGTCGTCGTCGTCGTCGTCGTCATCTGCGGCGGCGGTGCCCAAGTTGGCATCGCAGCCGGCCGCGCCGCCGGCCGCGCTTGCGCCGCCGCGCCGCTCAACGTCGGCGCCGACAGTGCCCGCCGCCTCCTCCTCGTCGCCATCGTCGACGGCGTCCGGCGCGGCGAAGCGGCGTCCTCGCGCGCCGCCTCCGCCTCCGCCTCCGCCTCCGCCTCCGCCTCCGCCTCCGCCTCCGCCGGCGGCGCGCGCGCGCGCGGCGCGCTTCGCGGCCGCGCGCCCCCTCTCCGCGAGACGCAGCGCGTTCCGCCATTCGGCGAGGAGAACGAGGCCGAGCGGGTGGTGATGCGCGTGCACGCCGCACCGCTCGCCTTCCTGCGCCGGCGCGCCGCGCGCGCCCCCTGCCTCGTCGCCGCTGCGCGTGCGCGCCGGCCATCGTGCGCACCCGTCGGCATCCGCGTCGGCATCCGCGTCGGCGGACGCGTCGGCAGACGCGCGTGAGCGCACGCCGTGCAGCTCGCGCACGAACGGCGCGTTGCCCGCCTCCTCCAGCCGCGCGACCGCCTCGAGCACCTCCGAGACGCGCGTCGTGATGCCGGCGAGCGAGGCCACCTTTGTCGACGCCTGCACGAGGTGGCCGACAGCGGAGCCGAGGTCGGCGAGCTGCGCGCCCGTGCGCACGAAGCCGGAGACGATCTCGCCGAGTGGGCGCTCGCCGAGCTCGCCGTGCCTGCGCGCCTGTAGCGCCCACGCGAGGCACGGCGAGAACGACTTGATCAAGTAGTGATCGATCACGCCGAGTAGTAACTGCCTTCGCGAGAGCTGCACGGACGCTCGGAAGAGGCGCGCCATGAGCGCGTCGAGCAGCGCGCGCTCGCGCCGGCCGCCATGGAAGAGCGCGATCTCCTCCGCCGCCGCGATCAGCCGCGCGTGCGCGTTGCGGTACTGGCCGGCGGTTTCGGACTCGAGCTGCGCAAGCCGTTTCACGTCGGGCAGCAGCCGCAGCTTGAGCTGCGAGAGAAGGAGTGACGCTCCGATCACGACGGCGGGCGCGTGCACGCCGAGCTGCCGGCCCAGCCGCGTCGTGAGCAGGATGACGTCGAGCAACGGCTTGGAGACCGTCGTGAGGAGGGCGGACGCCGACTCGGCAAAGCGCTCGACGTCAGTCGTGACGCGCTGGTCGACGTTGTCGATTCGGCACTGCGGCAGGTTGGAGGCCTTGAAAAAATTGGCGCCGCGGATGTACTTTGAATTCACCTCGTGCGAGAGCCGGCGCTGGAAGAGCAGCGCCTGCATGCGCGTGAAGTACTTGAGGCCGGCGTGCACGACGGACGCCGGGAGGCCGAGCGACGCGTAAACGGTCGTCTGCTTGGCGAACGCGCGCCAGTGGCCCTCGATGAGCGCGCGCGCGACGCGGCCGGAGCAGTCGGCCGTCGCCATTGAGAGCAGCGTGCGTGCGAAGGTGCACGAGATCAGCGCGCTCAGGCAGCCGACCTCGCGCGAGCGCAGCCGCGGGCCAAAGCAGAGGCGGAGGAGCGACAGCAGCTTGTCGCCAACGCGGAGCGAGCGCGTCATGCCGCGCAGCCAGATGGAGAAGAAGAGGACGAGCACGAGTGCCGAGCCGCGCGTCCGCCCGCCCGCCATCGCCGCACGCGTCCCGCCGCGGTGCTACGATTGCCCCCCGTCCAGCGTGCGCTCGCCCGCCATCGTTGCGCGCGCTTCTTTTCAAACTGGTGGAGAGGGAGCCACGCGCCTGTGTCGCACGCTGTGCCGCCATGACGACCGAGACGCTCACGTTCCGCGGCGTGCTCAAGGGGCACAGCGACTGGGTGACGTGCATCGCGAGCACGATGGAGGAGACGGGCATGCTTCTCTCCGGCTCGCGTGACAAGTCGGTCATCGTGTGGTCGCTCGACCGCGAGAACGATGACGAGGGCCTGTGCGGCCGCGCGAAGCGCTCGCTGCGCGGGCACTCGCACTTCGTGCAGGACATCACGATCTCGTCGGACGGCCAGTTTGCGCTCTCGGGCAGCTGGGATGCCACGCTCCGCCTCTGGGACATCAACTCGGGCCTCACGACCCGCCGCTTCGTCTCGCATGAGAAGGACGTGCTCGCGGTCGCCTTCTCGGCCGACAACCGCCAGATTGTCTCGGGCGCGCGCGACAAGAGCATCAAGCTGTGGAACACGCTGGGCGAGTGCAAGTATACCATCCAGGAGGACGGCCACACCGAGTGGGTCTCTTGCGTGCGCTTCTCCCCCTCCGCGAGCAACCCGCTCATTGTCTCGTGCGGCTGGGACAAGATCGTCAAGGTGCGCACGCCGGGCCGCTCCGCTGACCCGTCGCCGCGCCGAGTCGCCGCGCGGCGGCGCGACGCAAGGCGCGCGGCGCTCGCGCCGCGTATGTTGCCTCTCTTACCTGCGCGCGCCCCCCCGTGCGCGCCCGCGCGCCGCCCGCAGGTCTGGAATCTGAGCAACTGCAAGCTGCGCACAAACCTCGTTGGGCACACGGGCTACCTCAACACGGTCACCGTCTCGCCCGACGGCTCGCTCTGCGCGTCGGGCGGCAAGGACGGCACGGCGATGCTCTGGGATCTCGTGCGCGCGCAGCCGCCGGCGCGTGCATTTGCCGCGCACGCGCGCCGCCGCACCCACGCCCGCCTTTGCCCACGCTCACCGCCATCGCCCTTTCCACCGGCCCCCCCCCCCCCCCCCCCCCCCCCGCCCCGCGCCCGCGCCCGCGCCCGCGCAGAACGAGGGCAAGCACCTCTACTCCCTCGAGGCGGGCTCGGTCATCTCGTCGCTCGTCTTCTCGCCCAACCGGTACTGGCTGTGCGCTGCGACCGAGCAGAACATTAAAATCTGGGACCTCGAGTCGAAGTCGATCGTTGGCGAGCTCAAGCCCGATTTCCCGCCGCTCGGCAAGAAGGCGATGGAGCCGTACTGTATTTCGCTCTGCTGGTCGCCCGACGGCTCGACGCTCTACTCGGGCTACACCGACGGCATCATCCGCGTGTGGCAGGTCGGCCTCGCCTAGAGCGCGCGGCCTTTGGCGATGCCCGGCGCGGCCTGAGACGCCGCCCGCAGCCAGCCACTGCCAGCGGCCCAACTCGGTGCGTGCCCTGTCAGACGCGAGAAGGAGGATCATGAGCCGCCAAAATCAGAATGCACTGGTGCCGAGTTCGTTCCACAGCCACCCCAAACCCCCTCCCCCCCCCCCCCCCCCCCCCCCCCCCCCCCTGGCGGCCACCGCCACACGTCTGGGAGATGCCCAACGCCGCGACGCGCGCTCGTCTCCGGCTCCCATCGCGCGGCGCTCCTCCACGCGCCGGCGCGCGCCAAAGGCGGCCAGAGCCCCTGCCGCCACGCCGCAGCAGTCCGGCCGAGCCGCGAAACCACACGGCCGCGCGACCATCCGAGGTCAGCGACTGAAAGAGGCAGTCAGCACTGGGCGAGGGTTCGGGGCTCTGAATCGGGTCAGTCACCGTTGCGCATGCCAAAGATAATGAGGAGTCGAGTGAAGATCGCCTGGAAGTTGATGAAGAGGTTGATCGCGTGACGCAAGTGGTCGTCCTCGCCCATCTCGTATTCTGCGATCATCGTCTGCGTGTCGTAGGCAATGTACAGAGTGAAGAGGCCCAGGCCGCCGTAGAGCATCACGTTATGGAGCAATGGCGCAAAGGGCGACGTGACGGGCACAAATATGCCACCGAGGCTGAGGACGAGGAGGACGATCATGCCGGCGCCGAGGGGGACGCCAAACTTTAGCATCGCGCCGCGCGGCGCCATCATCGCGAGCAGCGTCATCACGCCAAAGAGGCCGGCGGTCGCGCCGAGCGCGAGCGGGATCGCGGTCGGGTTGATCCCAAGGAAGAGTTTGAGCAGCGGCGCGATCGCGAGGCCAGAGAGCGCGGTGAACGCGACGAAGAGGCCGGTGCGGAACTCGGAGGAGTGGGTCTGCGCGCGACGCGACGGGCAGCGCGCACGCGCGGCGCATGACGCCACGTGAGGCGTGCGATGCGCGCGCGGTCAGGCGGCCGAGCGCTCGGCGGGCCGCACAGCGCGCACGAATTTGTTGGTGTAGCTGAGGAGATAGACCATGGGCGCGAGCGCGAGGATGCCGGGGACAAACGCTGGGATCATCGCGGCGAGCCCCGTCGCCATCGACACCATCGAGGCGCCGGCCGCGACGCCGATGCCGGCACAGAGCGTCGCGTACACCTTCTGCAGGTGCGCGGAGACGCCCGCGGTGACCGAATCGAACTGCGAGCCGGGCGCGGTGCCGCGCGCGCGCTGGTCATCGTAGTAAGGCTGCTGATCGCTCGACGGCCGCTGCAGCTGCGACGCCGGCTGCTCCGCCTGCCACCACTCCTTGGCCGGCGCGTCGGCCTCCTTCACGTCGACCTTCCCCTTCCGGCCGACACCCTCGCGCGGCTTGAAGGCGAGGCCACGCTGCGGCGCGGCGACGCGCTGGGAGAAGAGGTGGGATAACGTCGGACGCGGCGCCGAGCCGAACGTGCGTGCGCCCTGCGAGCGCTGCACGAGCCGCGCGCGCAGGCCGCCGCCGATGCCGCGTGCGCAGAGCGCCATCATAATGGCGGACGTGGGTTTGGGCTCTGGAAACAATTCCAAAAAGGGCGGCGCGACTGGAGGCGACGCGCAGACGGGCGACGGGTCCGACGGCTCACGGCTCTCCCCTCGTGTTGCGAGGCCGAGCGACGTGATGGTCCGTGCGAATCGAGAGGAGCCGGCCTTGGGTCCCGGCGCAGCCTCACAGACGCACGCACCACCGTCCACCGCACCTGCACCGCGATGAAAGCGAAAGTGACAGAAACTTTCGCGACGGTGCCATTTCGGTCAATGGAGGAAGAGCTCTTCGAGGTGACGGTGCCACTTGGAGTGAAGGCTGGTGACCTCATGACGGTGGGGCTGCCGAGCGGCAAGGTTCACACCATCACCGTTCCGCCTGGGCTGAGCGCCGGCATGCGCTTCCCTATCGCAGCGCCCAAGCAGAGGAGCGCCCTCGACAAGGCGGCTGAAAGCGCGCGCCGTGCGGTCGCCGCGGTCGAGAAAAAGGCGAAGGACGAGCAGTGGGCCGCCAAAGCCAAGGGCGCGACTTTGTCGGTCGTCAGCGCAGGTTCCAACTTTGTCGCCGGTTTCAAGAAGGGCCTGGCGGGCGAAACACCGCCGCCACCGCCGCCGCCGTATGCGGCACGCGCGGAGCCGGAAGCCGGAGGCATGGTCGTCGCAATCATCCCGGAGGGTCTCTCGCCGGGAAGCGTCATGCTCGTCGCGACGCCTGCTGGTCAGATGCAGGTCACTGTGCCGTCAGGCGCTCGGCCGGGCAACGAATTGCACGTGCTTTACGGTCGGACCGAGGAGGGTTGGGGCGTTGACGGGCCTCCGCGCATCGCGCGGTGACATCCGCTTGCGTCGTGAGCCACTTTCACCGGGTCGTTCCGACGTTCGATCACGACGCAGTCATCAACGGTTCGCGACACGTACGGACCTGCCTCCCGCGACTCCTCCCGGCTTGCTTGGCGGTGCCGTAACCCCCTGCTGCGCCTGCGCCTCCGCGTGCGCTACGCGCAGCGCACGGAACGCGCCCGCCGAGCCGTAGCGCTTTGCAGTCAGCGGATCTCGGAAAATCGCGACGGCGCCCGAGAGCTCGCACCGGCCATACTTTGCGAGGAGGGATGGCGGCGCGCGGCGCGGCGCGCGCAGGTGCGCCATCTGGCTCTCGCCCGCCACGGCCTCGTGTTCCGACGCAAAGATGCCCGCGACGGCCAGATGGTAGGTCGTGCGCGGGCCGGCGGTCGCGCACGCCCCGCCGGAAGTTTTAGAGCCGGCGCCGTCGGTAGCATCCGCGCCGTCCTTGTCCGCGCCGGCGGTGGACGCTTCGGCGCTGCCGCGCTTCCGCTTGCCCTGCTTCCCTGGCGCGGGAAGCACCTGCGTGAGCTTGCCGAGCTTGACGCGGATCGAGCGGAATTCGCACGATTCCTCCTCGTCCTCGGAGTCGGGGACTTGGGCGGGCGCGACGGCGTCGGCGGGTGCAGAGGCGGGGTCGTCCTCAAAGCGCCACTCGTCGTCCTGATTCACCCACTCCTGCTCCGTGTATGAGTGCCCGTCGAACCAGACGCGCATGCCGAGCGCGCCGCTCAGCCGCGTGACGGTCCCGTGGTACTTGACCTCGCCGTCCTCCTGCTCGTACCAGACGACGACGCGGCAGCCGAGGGTGATCTCGCGCCCGCGCAGCTTGATGAGCTCCACGTCCTCCGCCGCCGGTGCCATCGCGCGGCCGCGCGGGGCTGCTCGCACTCCGCCGGCGCGCGAACGCGCCCTGCTGCTCGCGAGCGAGGGACGATGGCGCCCGGCGCTCTCTTTGAAAAACGCTGGGGCCGCCATGAAGCGCGCTCTCGACGACACGCCGGGCGGGCCGGCGCTGTCGCAGGAGGAGCTGAAGCGGCAGCAGCGCGCAGAGCGGCTGCGGCAGTGGCAGGCGGCCAAAAAGGCCCAGCCCGCCGGCGCCGAGCCGCTCGCGCGGGCCACGACGCCCGCCGACGAGCAGGCGGCCGGCGCGGCCGGCGCGAGCGCTCACCGGCCGCCGTCAGCCGCGGTGCGCGTCGCGCCGCTCGGCCGCCTCGGCGGCGGCGCGCGCGGCCGCGCGCCGCTTGGGAGCGCCGGTGGCTTTGGCGGCGCGTTTGGCGGCGGCGGCGCCGAGGGCGGCGCGCCCGACCGGCCGCGCATCCAGATGCACGCGCTGCACGACAACGGCGACGACGACGGCGGCGCGGACGGCGGCGCAGGCGGCGACGTGGGCGGCGCTCGGGCGATGGCCACCGCGACGCGCAATGGCAAGCGCGCGCAGCCGGGCGCAGCGGCCGACGTCGACGCGGACGACGAGGACGAGGGCGACGGCGACGATGCGCGCGCGCGGCCGCGCGACCCCGGCCGCGCCGAGCGCGACGCGCGGAACGGCGGTGGCGGCGGTGGCGGCGGCGGCGATGGCGTTGGCGGCGCGGATGACGTCGATCCACTCGACGCGTACATGAGCGCGATCGCGCCCGTCGACGCCGGTCGCGCCGTGCGCACGCTTGACGACGCGCGGCGTGAGGCGGCTGGCGACGCTTCATCGCAAGCCATCTCGCTTGACGAAATCTTCGCCGGCGCGGCGGGGCACGGCTCGTTCGTCGCGAACGGCGGCGGGCCGCGCGGACTCGGATTCGACGACGTGATGACAGACAGCGCGCCCACCGACCACTCGGGCGACGAGGCCGCGGAGGCGCGCGCGGGCGCGCGCGCGCCCGCCCGACGGCGCACCGACGTCGCACTCGCGCGCAAAGCCATGGCCGCTGCGACCGCGGCGGCCGCCGCGGACGCGGCGGACGAGCCGGCGCTTGGCGATGACGATTTCCACGCGGCGTTCGTCGCGGCGATGCGCGCCGGCGCGAATGGTGACGCCGGCGCGCGCGGCGGCGGCGAGGCGAGCGTCGACGCCGACGGCGGCGGGCGCGCGGGCGCGCGGGCGGCGGGTGGCGAGCGCGCGGGCGGCAGGCGCGCGGGCCCGGAGCGCTTCTTCGCGGACGATGACGACGCGAGCGACGACGACCTTGGGCTCGGTGGCGCGGACGGCGGCCTGGTCGACGCGGACGACGACGGGCGGCGCGGCGGCGCGGGCGGCGCGGGCGGCTCGGACGACGACGCCGCCGCCGCCGACGCGGCGCTCGGCGCCAAGCGGCGCAAGGAGCTGCCGCCCGTGGACCACTCGACAATCTCGTACGCGCCCTTCCGCAAGGCGCTCTTCACTGAGTCGGCCGGCGCGCGCGCGCTCAGCGACGAGCAGGTCGCGGAGCTGCGCACTCGCCTCGAGTTGCGCGTGCACGGCCGCAAGTGTCCGCGACCCGTCACGCGCTGGACCGAGGCGGGCCTATCGGACCCGGTGCTCAAGGCGCTCGAGAGGCACGGGTACGCCGCGCCGTTCGCCATCCAGGCGCAGGCGCTGCCCGCGCTCATGAGCGGGCGCGACGTGATCGGCATTGCAAAGACGGGCTCTGGGAAAACGGTTGCGTACGTGCTCCCGATGTTACGTCACGCGCTCGACCAGCCGCCGTTACAGCCGGGAGACGGCCCGATCGGTCTCGTCATGGTGCCGACGCGAGAGCTCGCCGCGCAGGTGCGCGCACCTACGCTCCCACTCCACGGGGGGACGCGTTCGCGCGACGCGCGACGCGCGCGCGGCGCCGCCGCGCCGCCGCGAGCGGCGGCGCGGCGCACACGGCGTGGGGCGTGGGCAGGTGGCCCAACCGCCGCGCGCGCACGCCCGAATCGCCGCCGGCTTGCGCACGCGGCGCACGCGGCGTGCGCGTGGCGGCGGTTGGGCCCGGGCGGCGGTTGGGCCCGGGCGGCGGTTGGGCCCGGGCGGCGGTTGGGCCCGGGCGGCGTGGGGCGCGCGCCCGCGTGCGGCACCTGCCGCGCGCGAGCAGGGCAGGCAGCGGCACGCCGCGTAGGCTGCCGGGCCCCGGACTTCGTGTGTACCGGCCCCGGACTTCGTGTGTGCCCTCTTGCACCGGACTGCGTCCTCGTCGAGGGCACGAGGGCACGAGGCCGCGCCGAGGGCACACACGAAGTCCGGGTCCGGTACAACCTGGGCGCCCCGCCTTCCCCGCCGAGGGGCCCCCCGGCGCGTCCTCGTGCCCCGCGCGCTCGCGCTCGCGCGCGCATCGCCCGCGATCCGGACTCACCCGCCGCCGCCCGGACCCTCGCGCCCTTTCTGTCTCCCCGCGCGCGCGGCAGGTGTACCGCGAGGCGCTGCGCTTCGCGAAAGCGAGCGGCGCGGCCGTCGCGTGCATCTACGGCGGCGCGGGCGTCAAGCAACAGATCTGCGCGCTCAAGCGCGGCGCCGAGATTGTTGTGTGCACGCCAGGTCGAATGATCGACATGCTGACCGCAAATGGCGGGCGCGTGACCAACTTGCGCCGCGTCACGTTCGTCGTGCTCGACGAGGCGGACCGGATGTTCGACCTCGGCTTCGAGCCGCAGATCTCGCGCGTCCTCGCAAATGTCCGGCCCGACCGGCAGGTCGCGCTCTTCTCCGCGACCTTCCCGCGCGCGGTCGACGCGCTCGCGCGCGCGATGCTCGTCAAGCCGCTGCAGCTCATCGTCGGCGGCGTCTCCGTCGTCTCGTCCACGATCGAGCAGCACGTCGAGGTGCGCGCGCGCGGCTGTGGGCCCGGCGGCCGCGCCTTGCCTCGCTCTGCGCGCCGCCCGTGCCGCCGCGCGTCTCGAGCGGCGGGAAGGGAGGGAAGGGACAAGGGGAAGGGGAGGGAAGGGACAAGGGGGAAGGGAGGGAAGGGACAAGGGGGAAGGGAGGGAAGGGACAAGGGGGAGGGGAGGGAAGGGACAGGGAAGGGGAGGGAAGGGACAAGGGGGAGGGGAGGGAAGGGACAAGGGGGAGGGGAGGGAAGGGACAGGGAAGGGGAGGGAAGGGACAAGGGGGAAGGGAGGGAAGGGACAAGGGGGAGGGGAGGGAAGGGACAGGGGGAGGGGAGGGAAGGGACAAGGGGGAGGGAGGGAAGGGACAAGGGGGAGGGGAGGGAAGGGACAGGGGAAGGGAGGGAAGGGACAAGGGGGAGGGAGGGAAGGGACAAGGGGGAAGGGAGGGAAGGGACAAGGGGGAGGGGAGGGAAGAGAAGGGACAAGGGGAAGGGACGTTGCAAAGGAGAGCCTTGTTTCGTCTCGAGCAGCGCGTCGGCGCGCGCGCGCCGCGCGCCGCCGTGCGCGGTGCGCCCGACGTGGCGCTCGAGACGGACACAGCTCCGCCCGGACAGCTCCGCCCGGACAGCTCCGCCCGGACAGCTTCGCCCGGGCGCGCCCTCGCGCACGCACGCACGCACGCGCTACGCACCGCGTGGCGCGCTATGCGCGCCCCGCGCCGGCCGCGCGCCGTGCGCCCAATGACCTGGCGCGTGCCCGCCGTCCGCCGTCCGCCGCATCCGCCGCCGTCCGCCGCCGTCCGCCGCCGTCCGCCGCCGGCGTGTGCGCGTGCGCCCGTCAGGTGCTCGGCGCGGACGGCAAGTATGAGCGACTATGCGAGTTGCTTGACGATTTCCTCAAGCGCGGGCAAGTGCTCGTCTTCGTCGCGACGCACGAGGCGTCCGATCGCCTCTTCCGACAACTCGCCCACTCACGCTACCCCGCCATCGCGATCCATGGCCGCATGGACCAAGCCGACCGTGACGGCGCCATCGCCGATTTTAAATCGGGCGCCGCGCCGCTTATGGTCGCAACGTCCGTCGCGGCGCGCGGCCTCGACGTGCGCGAGCTTCTCGCCGTCGTCAACTACGACGTGCCCTCGCACTACGAGGACTATGTCCACCGCGTCGGCCGCGTCGGCCGCGCGGGCCGCAAAGGCTGGGCGTTCACCTTTCTCGCACCGGACGAGGAGAAGTTTGCACCGGACCTCGTTCGCGCCCTCGAGCTGGCGCACCACGAGGTGTGTATGATTGCGCGGGAGGGGGGGGGGGGGGGGGGGGGGGGGGGGGGGGCGCGCGGGAGGGGGGGGGGGGGGGGGGGGGGGGGGGGGGCGGCGCAGCGCGGCGCAGCGCATGGCGGATGAAGGGATGGGGGGTACAGGGATGGGGGGTACAGGGATGGGGGGGGGGGGGGTGCCTTTACGCGGCTTTTCTTGGCGCGTCACGCCCGCAGCGCCTGCCAGCGCGCACTGAGCCCTCCCCCCCCAACCCCACCCCCACCCCTCCTAAACAGGTGCCCGACGACCTGGCCGTCCTCGCCAACACCTTTGAGGACAAGCGAAAGGCGGGCATTACCGGCCAGGCGGGCAAGAAGACGGGCTTTCGCAAGTCGGGTCACAAGGGTCTCGCCCTCGACCAGGCCTCTCTCGACGCGCAGACCGCAAAGGACAGAAAGGCGTGCGCAGAGCATCGCGTGCACCGCGCAGCGCGCTTCTCACCTCACAGCCACACAGCCACACACCTCACAGCCACACAGCCTTACACCTCACAGCCACACAGCCACACATTCTCACATTCCACACCTCGCGTGCACCGCGCAGCGCGCTTCTCACCTCACAGCCACACAGCCTTACACCTCACAGCCACACAGCCTCACATTCTCACACCCCACACCTCGCGTGCACCGCGCAGCGCGCTTCTCACCTCACAGCCACACAGCCTTACACCTCACAGCCACACAGCCACACATTCTCACACCCCACACCTCACACCCTCACAGCCTCACAGCCTCACACCTCACACCCTCACAGCCTCACACCAGCGCGCCGTACGGCGCAGCGCACGGCGGACGGCCAAAGGGGCGGTGCCTGCCAGTGCACCGGCAGCCCACTGGCAGCCAACAGGCGGTGCCTGCGGGCGGAGGGCGGACGGGACCAAAGTGGCGGTGCCTGCCAATGCACCGGCAGCCCACTGGCAGCCAACAGGCGGTGCCTGCGGGCGGAGGGCGGACGGGGCCAAAGTGGCGGTGCCTGCCAATGCACCGGCAGCCCACTGGCAGCCAACAGGCGGTGCCTGCGGGCGGAGGGCGGACGGGGCCAAAGTGGCGGTGCCTGCCAGTGCACCGGCAGCCCACTGGCAGCCAACAGGCGGTGCCTGCGGGCGGAGGGCGGACGGGGCCAAAGTGGCGGTGCCTGCCAGTGCACCGGCAGCCCACTGGCAGCCAACAGGCGGTGCCTGCGGGCGGAGGGCGGACGGGGCCAAACCCCCGTGGCGGTGCCTGCCAGCGCAGCCGCGGGCGGTGGCCAGCGCGCGCGCCGCGTGCACGCTCCTCACGCCGCTGCCGCCCCCACACCCCCCCCCCCCCCCCCTTCCCCCGCGTGCACGCTCCTCACGTCGCTGCCGCCCCCCCCCCCCACCCCCCCCCCCCCCTTCCCCCCTTCCCCCGCGCGCGCTCGCCCCCGCCCGCACGCCGAGCGCAGGCGCGCCGAATGAAATTGCGAGCGGAGGGCTTTGAGGTGAGCGCGAGTGACGACAGCGATGGCGGCGTCGGTCTCGATTCGGACGACGACGGCCGGCAGCGCGCCGCGCGCGCGCCCGCGCCGCGCGTAGGCGCGGGTCTTCCCGTCGCGCCGCCGCCGCCCGGCGCAGTCGCAGCGCTCGCGCCGAACGCGGCCGGCGGCGCGCTCGGCGCGCCGCCGCCGGTGCAGTCGACGCAGCCGCTGCCGAGCGACGCGGCCGCGTCGATCGCCGCCGCCGCGTCGCACGCGGCACTCGCCGTCGCGGCGCGCCTCGGCCTCGACCCCGTCCTCAGCGCGCGCCACGCGGCCGAGCGCGCGGCGCAGGCGCTCGCCGCCGGCGCGCCGGGCGGCCTGCAGCCCGCGCGCGCGGCCGGCGGCGCGCTCGGCTCGCACGCGGAGCAGCTCGCGGCAGCGCAGCAGCGTGCCCACCTCGCCGCCGCGCACGTCGCGACCATGCTCGGCCACGGCGCGGGCGCGGGCGCGGGCGCGCTGCAGCCGCTGCCGATGCCGACGGGCGGCGCGCCGTCCGGTGGATTCTCTCTGCCCGCTCCGCCGCCGCCGCCGCCAGGCATGGTCGTGCCCGCGAGCGGCGCGGGCGGCGCGTCGGCGGGCGCGAGCCGCGCCGGCGCCAAGAAGTGGCTCTCCGCCGAGATTGAAATCAACGACTACCCGAAGACGGCGCGGTGGAAGGTGACGCACCGCGAGGCCTTGTTGGCCATCACCGAGTGGACCCGAGCGGCGATTACGACCAAGGGCGTGTACACGCCGCCCGGGCAGAAGCCGCCGGCGGGCGAGCGCAAGCTCTTCCTCCTCATCGAGGCGGAGGACGCCGCGCAGCTCAAGGAGGCGAAGCAGGAGGTGAAGAGGATACTCGAGGAGACATCGGCGTACGCCGCGCCGGACGAGCGGCCACAGGGCAGGTACACGGTGTAGATTGTGACGGGGGGTGACGGGCAGTTTTTATTTTTTTCTCTTTTTTTTTTTTTTTTTTGAGTGTGACGGCGGGTTATGGTCCATTTGTCCCTCTGTCCGTCTCACGCACTCTGATCCCAAGATCTGACTGTCCCTCTGATCCCAACTGTCCCTCTGTCAGTCTCACTGTCTCACTGTCCCACTGTCCCACTGTCCCACTGTCCAACTGTCCCACAAAACTGTCCCACTGTCTCATTGTCCCACTGTCCCACTGTCCCATCGCCCTCTGATGCCGAGCGCGCGCTCCGCGGGAAACGCTGGCCGCGCCGCTGCGCGCGCGCGGCGGGCTGCGCACCGTTGGTGGGCGCGCGCCGCGCGCGGAAGCGACGGCAAGCCTCGCGATTCAGTTGCATTGCGCGTACTTGCTCGGGCACAAATACTTGGCGCG
Source organism: Diacronema lutheri (assembly GCA_019448385.1). Lineage (NCBI taxonomy): Eukaryota > Haptophyta > Pavlovophyceae > Pavlovales > Pavlovaceae > Diacronema > Diacronema lutheri. The sequence continues at coordinate 275,065 of JAGTXO010000018.1, forward strand.
CCGGCGCTTCGCCGAGTGATCGGCCGCACGCTCTTCGTCAGCCGCGCGCCACACGCAGTGCGGCTCGGTCGACGCGAGCGTGTGCTGCGGCGCGCACAGCGGCGGCGCGGCGGCCGACCGGCCGATCGAAAGCGGCGCGTAACGGCCGCCGCCGAAGCGGGCGCGCTCGTCGGGTGGCGCCAGCGGCATGTCGTCGGCGGCGGCGCCGCCCTCCACGGAGGAGCTTGACGAACTCGCGCGCACACGCTCGACGGGCGCGCCAGTCGGTGCGGCGGACGCGAGGCCGGCGCGGCCGGCGGCCTCCGCCGCCTCGCGGATCGTCGCCGACAGCGCGCACGTGCAGCCGCCGGCGACGCGCCCGTCGGCGACAAGCACGCCCTGCGCCTGCGCGCCGCCGCACAGTGCGCAGCCTGGCGCGGGCGGCGGCGGCGGCGCGCGACGCACGTCGTCGTCGTCGTCGTCGTCGTGGTCTTCATCGTCCTCACCCTCGCCCTCGCCCTCGCCCTCACCCTCGCTCGTCGAGCGCTCGTGCGCGCGCGCGCCGTGCGGCATTGCGTCCTCGCGCGCCTCGCCGCGCGATTGCGACATCACGGTGCGCAGATGGGCCAGGCGGGTCGCCGTGAGTTGCCACGAGTCGAGCTGCGAGTGCACCGATGCGGCGAGCACGTCGACGCGCTGCTGTGCGTATGCTTCTCGCCCGAGCGCATGCGCGCAGCCTCCGCCCGGGTTGAGCACGAGCACGACGAGTTCCTCGACGCTCGCGAGGAGCTGGCCGACGTGCGCGCTGGCGGTCATCGCGCGCTGCTCGAGGGCGTCGAGGAGCGCCAAGGCCGGCGCGGCCGGCGCGGCCGGCGCGGCCGGCGCGGCCGGCGCGGCGGACGGGGCCGGCGCGGCGGGGGCGGCGGGGGCGGCGGGGGCGGCAGGGGCGGCAGGGGCGTAGTGGCAGGCGCACGCTGCGGATGCACAGCACGCCGCGCCCGCCCCGCCAGCGCACGCGCCGTGCCAGCCGCCGAGCGCGTCCGCGCCCAGCTGTGCACCCCCGAACCCATGGGACGTGGGTTGTGCGCCCCCGAACCCATGGAACGTGGGTTCATTCACGTGCTCCGGCTGCAGATGCGGCGGCGGCACTTGCTGCAACGTTGGCATCCAAGACGAGGGCGGCGTGCACGCGTGCGCGTGCGCGACAGCCCGGGCGTCGGCCGGAAGCGGCGGCTGCGCCGGCTGCGTGTGCGGCTGCTGCCGCCAGTAGGTGGGCGGCGGGCTCGGCTGCGGCTGCTGCCAATAGAGCTGCGCTTGACTGAGCTGCGCTTGACTGAGCTGAGCTGGCTGGCAGTACATGTGCGCCTGGCTCGATGGCGCCAGCTGGCAGTAGAGAGGTGATTGGCTCGCGGGCAGCATGTCCGCCGCGCCGTACGATGAAGGGGCGTGCATCGGTGGCGCGGTGTGGTACGAAGGAGCGTGAAGCGGTGGCGCGGTGTGGTACGAAGGAGCGTGCAGCGGTGGCGCGGTGTGGTACGCGTGCGGCGGCGCGTGCGGCGCGCGCGCGTCGATGTGCTGGTAGACGGGCGCATGCAGCGGCGGCGCGAAGTAGCAGCCGGCCGACGTCGGCGCGTACGGCATATGCTGCGGCGCGAACGGCGCGGCACCGGCGTCCGCGTGCTCACACGCGTACGCCGTGTGCGCGCGCTGTGCCGGCACTTGCGCGCGCGACGCGTCGCCGGGCATGTGCGCGTACTCATTGTACGCGTCTGGTGGCGTCACACACGGCGCAGCCGCCGCGTGCGCGTGCGCGCGCGCGCTCGTGCCGCACGCGTCGCTGCGCGGTGGCGCGACGCCTGCGTGCGCGCAGTCCTCGTCGTCATCGCTCGTCGCGCCGCTGCTGCCCATCCGGCCGCGGGAGGGCGCGGGCGCGGACGCGCCTTTGGTGCGCGCGTTGCGCATCGTCCGATACTTTTGCAAGTGCGATTTGACGTTCGCCTTGGTGAGCACCGGCGTCTGCATCAGCTCGAGGATGGCCGATGGCTTTGCGTTCTCGTAGCCGATCGCGTCGACCGCGGCCTCGAAGCGGTGGTGGAGCTCGGGCGTCCAGAGGAATCGCTTGCGTATGCAGCTCACGCCGCACGCTGCGTCCTCGCCGTCGTATCGCGCGAGCCCGGCGCAGCCGAGCGCGAGCGCGCCGTCCTCGCGCGCCGGCTGGGCGAAGCTCTGCATCCTTGCGAATCTAATCAATCCACCTTTGCCGCCATTGGCCAGTCACCTTCAGGGAATCAAACCCACTGGAATTTGGAATCGGCCTTGGACAGACTCGACAATCATTCCACACAGTCGATTCCCCCTGCGCGTGCAACTGCCTGAGTGCCTGTCACGCATGCCTTTGGCGAGCCAACAGCGCTGGGCCCCCGCATCGACCGCGCGGAGCATCATCACCCCTCACGCCCTCTGACCCCCTATCTCTCTCCTCCCCCCCCCCTTCCCCCCCCACGGCCGCACGGCGCTATTCGCCAAAGAAGCCGCCAAAGAGCCCGCCTATGCCGCGCGTCACCTCTTCGAACGTGCCCGCCGACTCGCTTGCGAGCGCGCCCGCGCCGTCGAGAAGCAGCCCCGCACCACCCGCCGCCGCGCCGAGCACATCGGGCGCGAGCGCGAGGACGAGATACCCCGCGGCGCCCGCCATGAGCAGGTCGCCAAGCCCGTTGCCGAACGGGCGGCGCTTCGCCTTGTGCCGCACGCGGAACTGCCGGCCAAGCATCCGATTCGTATTCGGGTGCACGTTGTCGAAGCGAAACGGCCGCGATGTGTCAAAGGCTTGCGTCGCGCACAACTGCGGTCTCTGCGCAAAGCCACCGCGCCGCATCGCGACGTCGAGCTCGCGCATGAAGTGCGGGTAGGAGGCGTACCGGCCCTCGCGCACGACGCGCACGAACGCCGTCGTCATCGCGCCGCCCGGCGCGCCGTACCTCGGGCGCGCGTCCGCGGAGAAGTCACCGTCCTCGCAGCCCGAGAAGAAGACCACGTCGCCCTCAACATGGTGCGGGTTGTCATCAACCTCCCAACGGTCGGCGCGCAGCGTGAAGGGCAGGTCGAGGCCGGTGCCCGAGTGGCAGCAGTCCATCACCGCCGTCAGCCGCGCGCCCGACGGGAGCGGCGCGACGAGGAGCGCGTGGAGCTGGTTGTCGGTGATCTGCCCAGCGCGGTCGACGTCGACGGGCACGATCGTCTCGTCCATCCCGTCCTCCTCGACGAACTCGGGGTCGAGCTGCTGCGCGCCATGGCCCGAGAAGTGGAAGAAGAGCACGTCGCCCGGCGCCGCGCCCGCGGTCAGCCAGCGGCACGCCTCGAGGATGTTCGCCTTGGTCGGGCGCGCGCGCGCGTCGCGCGTGTCGTCCGTCAGCACGCGCATGTGCTCGGCGGAGGCGGGGAAGCCGTGGTCGACGAGGAGCTGGCGCATCGCGCGCACGTCGTTAATGCACCCCTTCAACTCCGCCGCGGTCCCGTAGTAGTTGATCCCTATGAGCAGCGCGCGACGCCGGCCGGTGAGCGGCGGCGGAGCCTCGCCAACGACCGGCGCGGCGACCCAGCTGACGGCGTGTGGCGCGCCGTTGGGCGGGCCACCGAGAGGCATCGGCGTCGCGACCGCAACCGGCAACCGGCCCACTGCCGGCTTGCCCGCCGCCGCGCCCGCCGGCGTCGCGACGGCGATGGCGACCGGCGGGCGTTGCGCGAGGCGCGCGCCGTCGCCGCCGCCGCGCGCGAGCAGCGCGTTGATCGCGAGCTGCTTGTCGCCGTGAGCGCGGAGGAGCTCGGCACGCACGTCTGCGGCTGGCACGCGGGGTAGGATCGCCAACAGCTCCGCCGTGTCCCGCTCAAGCGCCGGGTTGGCCGGCGGCGCGCTCGCGTACGCGGGCAGCGCATCGTCGCGCCGGCGCGGGTCGTCGCGCGGGTCTTCCCATGTGGTGAGTTGGCGTGCATGGTCCACGTAGTACGGCTTGCCCGAGCCCGGATCGACGCGCTCCTCCCAGCCCGGTGGCAGCGGCCGCGACTCGCCGGAGCCGTACGACCAGCGGTTCATGTGAAGTCGAGACGGACGTGCGGGTCCCGGTCCCGAGCGCCGGGATGTGCTCGGGATCTGCCCCGGCGAGTCAAGTGACTGGGCCATTGACACCCGGCTCCAGTGTCTGAAGAGACCCATGATGCGAATCAACAACAGTCGTCACTTCACTGCTCGCAAGGGTGTGCACTGTGCACGTGTCGCTCGTCGGTGGCACGATGGGCTTGGGAGTAAAACGGGAAAAAGGGGGGCTTCGTGTTCTGTACACGCGCGGTGCGTGCCGCAGCGCCCATTGCGCACGTGCGCGCGGCGCGGCGCACGCGCGCTACTTGGGGCCTGGCTTGCCGCACGCGCCCAAGCGCCGCAGCCAGTCGCCGGGCTCGTCGGGCGCGCGCGCGGGGGGGCCGAGCATCCGCCGGAAGACGGCCTCGTGCTGCAGCACGTACGACGTGGCGAGCTGCGAGGCGAGGTGCGCCTGGCGCACCGTCAGGTGCATGTCGAGGCCGCCATGCCCTTCGTTCTGCCCGGAAACCGAGTAGTTCGGAAAGTTGCGGAACTCGCCCGTGCCCGCCGCGCAGTCGCGCTCGACATCGGCGCGCAGCGCGTCCGGCAGCCGCGCCTCCCAGCGCGGCACGCGCTGCAGCACCACCCAGCACACGCGCACCTTGAAGCCCCCCTTGATGCCCCAGAACGGGTTTGCCAGCACCTGCGCGGCAGGCGAGGCCGCGCGGCGAATGAGCGGGCGATGGCGGCGTGCACGCTGCGTGCCGTGTGGGTCGCGCGGCGGGCGGCGGCCGGCCGGCAACGCGCGCGCGTACGCACCGCGCGGCGTCCGCGTGGCGGATCGCAACGCGGAGCGCGTGGGCCGCGCGGCGGTGGCGTCGGCAGCGGCGGAGGCAGCGGCGCGCACGTTGTGCTCCATCTCAACGATCGGGTAGTCGCCGTCAACGAGCTTCTCGCGCACCGCGCGCATCAGCCGCCAAAAGTCGGCGGGCGCGAAGACCTGCACATGCTTGAGCGAGTGCATCATGTGCTCGCACGACGTCGCGCGCACGCCAAAGTAGGCCGGCAGCTGCCCGTCCAGATCGCCCTCCTTGCCCTTCCATTCGACGCCCGACGCGCCGCCGTCGAGCGGGAAGCCGGTCTGCACCTGCACGCCGAGCGAGAGGAACGCGACGACGCGCCGAACAGAGCGCGCGAGCATCGGCAGGATCGCCGCGAGGTCGTGCCCGCCCGCGTCCGAGACGAAGACAGACGACGTCGGCGCCGGCGCGGCGCGCTCGGCGCGCGCGGCGGACGCGGCGGATGCGACGGCGGTTGGCGACCAGTAGGCGAGTCGCGAGTACGCGCCGCCAATGTCGAGGCCGGCGAGCTCCAGCAGCTGCTCGCGCGCGCCCGTGTTGTTCGTAATCCCGCAGTACGCGTTCGACGTGAGCTCGAGCATCTTTGTGAGCGAGAGGCCGCGCTGCGACGCGCCGGCGAGCTGCCTGCACACGACGCGCACGGGCGCCGTGCCGCCCTTGGCCGGCGCGCGCGGCAGGCCGTCGGCCGGCGCGAGCGTCCGACCGACGGCGAACGTTTCGACGAAGCCGCCCAACTCATACTTGCTCACCGCGTCCGGCTTGACCGTCGGGTCGCGCGTGCGAGCAAACGTGTCGTAAGTCGCGAACGAGTGGTCGCGCGCGAGCGGCGAGCCGCAGTAGAGGGGCGTCATGTCAAAGGGGGTGAAATCCTCGGTTTCCCACACCACGGCGCGCGCGCGCGCCGCCGGCGGACGCGTCGGCGGCGCGAGCGTCGCCGTGCAAATGTCGAAGGGTCGGCCCGGCCGGCGCGTGTAGATGGGCGCGCCCGCAAGCTTTGGGTTCCGCGCGCGAATGCGCTCGGCGTGCGCGTCGTCGGCGGCGACGAGCGCGTGCGGGTCGGCGAGGCCGTACGGCTCGAGGAAGCACTGCGCGAGCGCAAACTCCCATGCCTCGTCCGCCGCGGAGCCGTCCATGCACGACGGCGTGAGGAGCTCGGCCGCAAAGCGGCTGAGGATCGGGACGGCGAGCCGGTTGAGGAGCGAATGCTCGGGCACGCGCGAGAGCGCCTCGTGGTCGATCTTTTCGGCTGGGATGACCGGACCGAGCAGCTGAAAGTCGTTCGTCGGCCCCGCCGCGTAGTACTGGAACGGGATCAGCGCGTACGCGCCGCCCGAGCACGCAGAGATGAAGTCGACGTGCTCGATCAGCCCGAGCTCGAGAAGGCCGCGGAGAAAGCCGACGGCGGCGGCGGCGGCGCGCGAGCCACCGCCAGAAAGGCAGATGCCTGTCGTCTCGCCCGGCGCGTTGCGCAGCAGCCCCGCCTCGGGCAGCGCGTGCTCGTGCATCACGCCGTCGGTGAGCCACATGTCGAGCTCGAGCGGCGGCAGCGACGCGTCGGCCGCGGGAACGTCGGCCTTTTTCGCGGCGGCGCGGCTCGTCGTCGCGTTTAGCGCGAGGCCGAGCCGCACCCCGTGGTTCACCGCGCCGAGGCTGGGCACGTGCTTGCTTGCCTTGGTCGACATGTGGAGCTCGCTTTTCGCGTGAGCGCTTGCCTTTCTGTTACAAAATAATTAAGTAAAGGCCCGTTCAAATGCCCCGTGTAGAAAGACAAAATATGTTATTGCGGGCATGGGCAAAAGTGTCCCTGTTGAGCACGCCGACGACTTCGCCGTTCGCGAGATCGGAGTCGCAGGCTGCGAGAACCTCGCCGCACCGCCTAACGGCTTGCTTTGCGACTTCGTGGCGTAGCGCACGCGAGGAGGTGGGGGTGCGTGGCTCGGATGCGGGACCAAGCTGGGCGGACGACGACGAGGCTGCTTGACAGGCAGCGCGCGCGCGTCCGGCGCGGGCGCGCCGGCGTCGATCAACTGCAACGCTGGGCATGCGGACGCTGCACCACACTTGTCATGAGCGAGTGCGCGCGCCCGATGCACGCGCTTCTTCCCGATCCTGCAAGCGAGCAAACGTTGCGCATGCGGCGCCGCGCGCGCGCGCGAGGTCTTTTAGACCGGCAGGCGCGCGCGCGCGCGCGCGCTACGGCGCGTACCATTTCTTGCAGGAGGTATCGGCCGTAGCAACGGTTTCCGATCGCGATCCCCGCTAAGCTCATGGCCGCAACGAACGCCGATCGCAACGTGCGCGTAAAGGTATTGTCCGCCAGGAGCCACACCACCATCGTGCGAAAGTACCGCTTTGAGAGCTTCTCACCTGTCGCGAGAGGGCACGCTTTGGAGGCTTGGACGTCGGAATGTCGGGCGGCGCGCACCACCGGCAGGTGGTGCTCACGCTCTTCCGCGCGTCGCTTCGCTCGGCGCGTCAGTATGAGCGGCACTCGGCCCGCGCGCTCTCTGAACTCGAGCTTCACGAGGAGCTCGAGGACCTGCAGTGCGTCGGCCTGCGCGGCGATAAAACCGGGCAGCTCCCCTCACAGCTGATCAGCGCCGACTTCAGGCGCAACATGCGCGAGACGAGCGAGCCGGCGATCGACGATCTCCTCAGCCGAGGCTTTTGCGCGCTCCGCAAGATCGACGCTCTCAACCAGGGCGTCAAGCCCGTCGAGGCGCGAGCTCCGAGGCCGATGGCAAAGGGCGTGTACGCCAAGTTTGCGCGCGAGCACTGAGCGGATGTCAGGCCCGCCGGGCAGGAAAGGGGGGGGGGGGGGGGGGGGGGGGGGGGGGGGGGGAGGGCTCTCGCCGGCCGCTATGCGCCTGCTGCGCTGCGCGCTCATGCCCTTTTCTGGTGTGCATTGCGCTCCATCTCCATTCGGCGGACCTCACGCGCGATGAACGCGCGGCCGCCGGCCGACCGCGCGCTGCGCGGGGAGGCGCCTAGCGGCCACCTGCACGCGCAGCGCGGCACGCGAAGCCAAGGCAGAAGAAGATGGCGACCGGGCTCGTCATCTTTGCCACGCCGCCGCAGCGCGCCGGCGCGTACCGCACGAAGGACGCTGCGGAGGCCGAAAGCTTGAGGACGAGGGTGAGCCCCGAGCGCGTCCTCGAACGCTTTCGGCGCGCATGGGGAGCTGGGCCGTGATCGCACACAAATGTTGTCGCATGCACGTGCACGCCCACGCAGAAAGTTTGCCCGTCGTCCGTTTGCACGATGAAACACGAATTCTGATACTATTTTCGACTGAATGGTTTCGCCCCTGCGTGATTTATGCCGCTGCCGCCGCCGCCGCCGCCGCCGCCGTAGCAGCAGCGCCGACGCCGCGCTCGCCGGCCGCGCCGACAGCGCCAAGCTCAAGCGGGCGCGTCGCGTCGAGGAGCCACTCGCGCGCAGCGCCGCTCACGCGCGGCAGCACGCGCTCGCGCACCTGCGCGTGGTACTCATCGAGCCACGCGACGTCGGCGGCCGAGAGCAGCTCGGGCGCGAGCAGTGAGCGCTGGATCGGCACGTGCGTGAGCCGCTCAAACCCCAGGAACTGCTTGCCGCCAAAGCGATGCGCTGTCGGCTTGGGCACGACAATGAGAAGATTCTCGATACGCACGCCGAAACCGAGCTCGGCGTCGTAGAAGCCGGGCTCGTTGGACAGGACCATCCCCGCGCGTAGCGGCTCGGTGTTCGCAAACCGCGCCGAGATGGACTGCGGTCCCTCGTGCACGTTGAGCGCCGCACCGACGCCATGCCCCGTGCCGTGCTGGTAATCAAGGCCTGCCTGCCAGAGCGCGGTGCGCGCGAGCACGTCGACGACGAAACCGGGCGTGCCCTCGGGGAAGGTGCACGAGTCGAGCGCAATGTTGCCCTGCGCCCGGTGCGCGGCGCGCGAGCGCGGGCCGGTCGGCATGCGCCGCGCGCGCGGCGCGCGCGCGGCGCAGCGGACGCAGCCGCACCTTGAGCACGCGCGTGAAGCACTCACGCTGCAGCTGCGTCGGCGTGCCCAGATGGATGGTGCGTGTCACGTCGGTCGTGCCGCAGTCGTACTGCGCGCCCGAGTCTATGAGCACCATGCACCGCTCGGCCGTGCCGACGGGCGCGCACGCGCCGCACTCGGCGCGGTAGTGAATCACCGCGCCGTTACGACCGGCGCCGACAATGATCGGGAACGAGTCCGAAAGCCACCCGTCCTGCTGCCGGCGCCACTCGCCGAAGCGGACGCCGACCGCGTGCTCGTCGAGCGGCTCGCCGGCGGCGTGCGCGCCCTCGAGCCACGCGAACGCGCCACAGAGCGCAGCGGCGTCGCGCAGGTGGGCCTCGCGCATGCCGCAGAGCTCGGCGCTGTTCTTGATCGCCTTCGCCACCATCGGCGGCGACGGCACGTTGAGCTGCGTGCCGCCCGCCTCGACGAGCGCGAGCGCGGCCGCGCTGTTCGTCCGAACGGCGTCAACAAGCACCTTGGCGCGCGCGGCGCCGAGCGCGCGCAGCTCGTCGAACACGTCGGCGTACGCGCGGACGGCGACGCCCGCCTCGTCGAGCTGCGCGCGCGCGCCGCCGTCCAACTGGGCGCCGTCCGCGAAGAGCGTCGCGCCGTCGGGCGTGACGAGCGCGTACGCGTACGCGACGGGCGTCGTCGGTAGGTCGCTCCCTCGTAGGTTGTACAGCCACGCGATCTCGTCAAGGGCACAGACGAGCATCGCGTCGGCACCGGCGAGCTGAGCGCGCATCCGCCCGAGCTTGTCCGTTACGCTCTCGCCCGCCCACCGCGCCGGGTGCGCGCGCACGGCGCCGGCGGGCATCGACGGGCGCGCGCCGCCCCACACGCCGTCAACGAGGTTCGCCGCACACGGCCGGAGCGAGAGCGCGCCGGGCGTGGGCGCGCCGGCGGCGTCGAGCGCGAATTTCAGTGCCTCCACCGCCCTGACCGAGTGCACCATCGGGTCGTACCCGATCGCAAAGCGCGCGCCCGGCGCGGCGGCGCGCGGCGGCGCGGCCGCGAGCCACATGCCGAGCTCGGGCACGCCCGGCTCGCCTTGCCGCATGAGCTGCCAGTCGGACGAGAGCTCCATCTCGGCCTGGAGGAAGTAGCGCGAATCAGTCCTGCGCCGTGCGCGCGCGCGCGTCGCGCGCCGGCTTAGCCACGCGCCGTTGCGCGGCTGCGCGGCGTGGCGCGGCGCGGCGCGGCGCGGCGCGGCGCGGCGCGGCGCGGCGCGGCGCGGCGCGGCGCGGCGCGGCGCGGCGCGGCGCGGCAGGGCGCGGCGCCGCGCGGCGCGGCGCCGCGCACCAGAGCAGCGCCTCGGTCGCCGTGACGACGGCGGTGCCTGCAGAGCCGGTGAAGCCGGAGATGAACTCGCGGCGGTTGAAGCACTCGGGCGGGTACTCGGACAGGTGCGGGTCGTCCGACGGCACGATGAGCGCGTCGAGGTCCGCCGCTGCCATCAGCGCGCGCAGGTGCGCGAGCCGCGCCGCGTGCTCAGCCAGCCGCGCGCCGCCGGGCTGCGCGCCGCCGCCCGAGAGCATGCGCCAGCGTGAAGCGCCACCGCGCGCGGCCGGCAGCGCGCGCGCCGCCGCCGCGCGCCCTGGCGCGCGGAAGCACAGCCCCGTCCGCACGAGCGCGAGCGTCGCGCACAGCCTGACCAGCATCGCTCTCGCGTTTTCACTTTCCCCGCGCCCATGTCCCACGCGTGGCTGGCGGTGGCGGCGGCCGCGCTCGTGCTCGCGCTCTCGGCGCGGCGCGGAGAGTGCACGGCAGCGCACCGCGCCCTGCGCCGTCGCACGCCGCGCGCCATTACGCCGCTCGTCGCGGCCGAGCCGGCCGCCGCGCCGCCTCCGCCCGTCGGGCAGCTGCCGACGCCGCCGCCGCTGACAGTGCGCGACGCACTGCCGTCCGAGGTGGACGCGGTGGCCGAGCTGCTCTCGACGGCCTTCTACCCCGAGCGGCGAGCGGCATGGCCGAGCGCCGTCTCGGTCGTCGGCCTCGCAGACACGCCCTTCGACCCGCGCGGCGTCCCGCGGTCAGCGCGCTGGCGGCTGCCGTCGCCGCTCGCCGCGCGGCTTGGCCGGGCGGCGGCCGAGGTGGGCAAGTTTTGGCTCAAGGCGTCGATCGCGCAGCGCCTCTCGGCCGAGGCCTTTGCGCAAGGCTTCGAGAATCGCCCGCCCGCCGGCAGCCTCACCGCGCTCGACAGCGAACGCGCGCCCGAGCCCGCCATCGCGCGTGGGCGCCACGCTGGCGCGGCCGCGCGCGAGGCGGGCAAGGGGCGGACGGCGGGCGCGTGCACGTCGGCGTACGCGCTGCTCGTCGTCGAGGTCGAGCTGCCCGACCCGTCCGGCTCGGGCGCCGTCCGCCGCGAGCTCGCCGCCGCCGTCGAGGTCGGCATCGAGTTGGTCACACCGCTCCCGCCTCTGGCCGCGCCGCTTCAGTCGCCGCCGCCCGGCCGGCCCAGTGACGGTGGCGATGGTGACGGCGGTGACGCAAGCGGCGCGGGCGCGATGCACGGCGCGTCGAGCGAGGCCGAGCGCCTTCGCCCCGCACCCGCGCTGCCGTCGTCGCCGCCGCATCGCACCGCCCGCGCCGCCGCACGGCGACACTCGGTACCGTACGTGACGTCGCTCGCCGTCGCGCCCGAGCACCGCAGGCGCGGCGCGGCGCGCCAGCTGCTCGCGCGCGCCGAGGCGCTCGCGCTCGCGTGGGGGTACGACGAGATCGTGCTCGACGCGCGCGCGCAGAACACGCCCGCCGTCGAGCTCTACGCCTCTGCTGGCTACGTGCTCGAAGGGAGGACGCCAGTCCTGGACTTACCCGTCGCCATGCTGCTGCGCGGCGACCGCGCGAGCGGCCGGTGGCGCAAGCAGCTGCGCGCGAATGGCGACGGCGAGGCGGAGGCGGAGGCGCGCGCGCGCCGCGCGGTCGTCGCCGCCGCGCTCCGCGCGCCACGCGCGCGCGCGCGCGCCAGCGGCGCGGACGGCGGCGACGGGGCGCGCGCGCGCGGCGGCGCGGCGGACAGGCAGGCGGGCAGCGACGCAGAGGGCGGCATGCGGATGCGCCTGGCCATGTGGGCCGAGGTGCTCGCCGCGCACGTCTGGCGCATGCGCTGGGCGGGCGCGCAGCTGCTCGTGCCGCTCATCGTGTCCGCCGTGCTCTCGCCGACGCATGGCGGCACGGGCGTTACGGGGAGCGTGACGCCTGTAACGCCCGTATCGCCCAGGCTGGGCGCGGATGCGCCGCTCGCGCTGGTGCACGCGCGCGGCGCGCTCGCGCGCGGCCTCGCGTCCGGCCCGGCGGCAGCGGCGGCGGTCCGGGGATGGGAAGCGGAATCTTCTCCGCTTTTTCCGGATCGGAAGGATCCTGATTCCTGACTGGCTGCAACCGCCGCGGCCTGGAGCTCCGTGGCGATCTATCCCCCACCTCCCCGGACGCTGACTGACGTACACGCGCGGTAGGCGCGGCGGGTGGGAAGCGGGCGGAGGCGTCGCGGTCGTTCGGCCGTCGTCCAGGAGGAAGGCCCCCTGGGCGGCTGGGCCCTGCCACCCCTCCCCCGAAACGCCATCGCGCGGTCGCCATCGTAGAGTCCCTTTGTCGTGGGCTGCACGCTCGGCCGCAGCCGGGGGGGCGGGTCCTGCAGCAGGCGAGAGGCGTCGGCCGAGGGCGCTTCTGCCGCCATGGTGGGCGTTGCGCCGTGCGCGGGCCCGTGCGCCTCGCGTACAGCCCATGCCCTGCGCCAGCCGCCTCGCCAGCCCGAGCGACACTCGCATTGACGCGCGGCGATGCGCGCGGCGCGTGTCGCCATGGCGCCGCGCAGGCCGCGTCTGCGGTGTACATCCTCGACATGAAGGGGAAGGTGATCATCGCGCGCAACTACCGTGGCGACGTGCCAATGTCCGTCGTCGATCACTTTGCGCGACACGTGCAGGTCCGCGCACGCGCCACGCGCCGCACCCTCGTGTGGTGCTCGCCGCCCGGCAACTTGGCGCGGCCGCGGCCGCGCCAGTGCGACTTCTCGGGCGGAGGCGGCCGGGGCTCGACTGGGCGCGCAACGTGGCTTCAAGCTCCCTCGCCGCACCGCAGCCGCCGTCGCTGACGCCCGGCGAGCTTCAACGGGCTGCGGCCGTGCGTTCGGCGCTGCCTGCGTCTCTGAGTCACCGCGCGCGCCATGACGATCTCGCGCCACGCAGGAGTCGGAGGAGGTGGACATGAAGCCGATCGTCGTGATGGACGTGGCGACCTTCTTGTACATCAAGACGAACAACCTCTACAGTGCGCGCTCCGCCCTTCACTCTTCTTGGCAACGGCCGCGCTCCGCCTCTCGGGGCACCCCCCCCCCCCCCCTTCCCACCCCCCCCCCCTCTTTTTGTGCCCGCGGCCCGCGGCTCAGCTGCTCACGGCAGAGCGGGCGGTGGGCGGCACAGGGCCGCGCGCGACCTCAGCAGGGCGGCTGCGCGCAGCCGCGCGCTCGCCTGTCGCACGGCGCCTCCAAAGCCGGCGCGCGCGGGGCAGAGCGCGCGCAGCTCGGCGCACCTTGCGCGGTCGCAGCAGCGCTGGGGCCCCGCGCGCCGGCGGGCAGGGGTTGGAAGGGCGCGGCGCATGGGGCGAAGGCTGAGCGCGAGCCCTCGGTGGGTGGACCGTGCAGCGGCGTACCGCGCGCACGGGTGGGCAGGTCGTGCGCGCATGTGCGGCCGTTTCGGATATGCCGCGCGCCTCAGCTCCGCAACGCGCGCGCCGTCTCAGCCGCGCGAGAGGCGGGGCGCGGGGCGGTCGGCTGGCGCAGCTTGGCGCGCGTTGGACGTGCTGCGGCACACGAGCGCGGCACCGTCTTGGGCCCGCCACGCGCCGGCCATGGCCGCAGCGTCTGCGCGCTCCTCGTTCGCGCGTGCTGCCCCCCTCCCCCCCCCCCCCCCCCTCCCCCTCCCCCGCTCAGCCATCGTGGCCCGCCCGCTGCGCGACGTGCCCGCGCGCTGCCCGTCGCGCGGCGCTGCTCGCGCGCGCGGCGCTCGCGCAGTCATGGCGACGACGCAGCGCAATGCGAACGCGGCGGTCGTCCTGCTCTTCCTCTACCGCCTCGTCGACGTGCTCGCGTCCTACTTCAAGGAGGTGGAGGAGGAGTCGATCCGCGACAACTTCGTGATCACCTACGAGCTGATGGATGAGATGATGGACTTTGGCTACCCGCAGGCGCGCGCGCGGCGGCGGCCAATGGGCGCGCGCCCCGCGCCCCAGTCACACACGCGCGCGCGCGGCCGGGCGCTCGCGCGCTGCGGTGGCTTGGCTCTGGGCGTGCCGTGCCGTGCCGTGCCGTGGCGTGGCGTGGCGTGGCGTAGCGTAGCGTGCCGTGCCGTGCCGTGCCGTGCCGTGCCGTGCCGTGCCGTGCCGTGCCGTGCCGTGCCGTGGCGTAGCGTGGCGTGCCGTGCCGTGCCGTGCCGTGCCGTGGCGTGGCGTGTCTCCACGCACACGACGCGGTGAGGCATAGGGCGGACGTGCCAGCCGGCTCGACAGCCGGGGCGGAGATGCCTCGCAAGCTGAGCACGGCCGTGCGCACGCGCGCCGCGCCCGACACTGCGCGCGCCCGCCGGCGCCGGCCGCGCGCGACGACGCTGCGCAGATTTCCGAGGCGAAGATTCTGCGCGAGTACATCACGCAGGAGGCGCACAAGCTCGAGGCGCAGCGGCCTCCGATGGCCGTGACGAACGCCGTCTCGTGGCGGTCGGAGGGCATCAAGCACCGCAAGAACGAGATCTTCCTCGACGTCGTCGAGAAGCTCAACCTGCTCGTCTCGGCGAACGGGACGGTGCTGCGCTCGGAGATCCTCGGCTCGCTGCAGATGCGCTCCTACCTCTCCGGCATGCCCGAGCTCAAGCTTGGCCTCAACGACAAGCTGCTGATGGAGTCGAGCGGCCGCCGCACGGGTAAGGGGCGCGCGGTCGAGATGGAGGACATCAAGTTTCACCAGTGCGTCCGGCTCGCCCGCTTCGAGAACGACCGGACTATCTCCTTCATCCCGCCGGACGGTGAATTCGAGCTGATGAGCTACCGCCTCAACACGCAGGTCAAGCCGCTCATCTGGATTGAGGTGCGCGCGCGCCGCTGAACGCCCCCACCGCCGCCGCCGCGCGAGTCGCGCAAGCCGCGCCGCCGCGCCTGCCGCCGCCGCGCGCACACGCGGCCTGGCCGCGTGGCGCGCTCACACCCACCCATCCACCCAACCCCCCCCCCCCCCCCCCCCCCCCCCCCCTTCCCCCCCCTTCCACCGCGCGCGCGCGCGCAGGCGATGGTCGAGCCGCACTCGCACTCTCGCATCGAGTATATGATTAAAGCCAAGTCGCAGTTTAAGCAGCGCTCAACTGCAAACAACGTGGAGATCACGATACCCGTCCCGCCCGACGCGGACACGCCCACGTTCAAGGCGTCGGTCGGCACGGCCAAGTACGCGCCCGAGCGCGACGCGATCGTCTGGACGATCAAGCAGTTCCACGGCGGGAAGGAGTACCTCATGTGCGTCCGCGCCGATCGGCACCGCACGGCGCCGCAAGATGCCGCGCGACGCCGTGCGATGGCGAGGGCTGGCCACTCGCGGCCGCGCCGCGCCGAGCCGCCCGACACCCGGCTCGCGCCGCCATGCGATAGGGCTCCGACCGCGAGCGCCGAGCGCCGAGCGCCGAGCGTGCGCGAGCGCGGCGGCCCGGGAAGCATGGCTGACACGCCCGCTAAGCCGCACGCGCGCTCGCGCGCTGCGTGCGCGCGCGCTCCGCTCGCGGCCGCAGGCGCGCGCACTTTGGGCTGCCGTCCATCACGCACGGCGAAGATGGCGGCGCGGCGCGCGTCGAGAAGCCGCCGGTGAGCGTCAAATTCGAGATCCCGTATTTCACCGTCTCGGGAATCCAGGTGCGCTACCTCAAGATCATCGAGAAGTCGGGCTACCAGGCGCTGCCGTGGGTGCGCTACATCACGCAGAATGGCGACTACCAGCTGCGCATGTCGTGAGCGGCGGCACTCGGTGGCGTGCGTCCGGCTTTGGCGGCTCATCGGGGCGATGAGCACGTCGAGCTGGTGCGGACAAAGCGCACCAGCTTTGCGCGCTCGTCAGCTCGGTGCGCCGGGCCACGGGCGCAGGCTGATCTGCTCCGCTTCGCCGACAAGTGACGACCGGAAAAGTACTCTCCGAGCTGTGCAATCAGTTCCCGCCGAAATTTCGATGATTGGATTGATCCCACCTTTTGCTTGGAAGATCGCG
The DNA here is from genome assembly GCA_019448385.1 of Diacronema lutheri. Taxonomy (NCBI): domain Eukaryota; phylum Haptophyta; class Pavlovophyceae; order Pavlovales; family Pavlovaceae; genus Diacronema; species Diacronema lutheri. The sequence goes on from JAGTXO010000018.1 coordinate 291,237, forward strand.
ACGGCCAACTCCAGCCCATGCGCGTCGTCACCAAGCTGCTGCCGCTGCTCGCGTGCGCGCTCTCGCCGCCGGCCACGGCGTACGACATTGGCTGCATCTACCCCGCGCAGATGCCGACGCCACTCCAGGCGTACTACAACATCTCGGCACTCTTGAGCGCGAACGCCATCGTGCTCGGCATCGAGACGCCAATCGTGGTGCGTCGCACGGATGCTTGGTGACAGCGCGCCGTGGGCGGCGTCTCCGTGCGTGCGTGCACCGCTTTGTCCGCCATCAGGGAGTCCACCTCCCGCGCGCGCCCATCGCCGCGGGCTCTGCGCCGCAGGTGCACGGCGCGACGGCGGTGTCGCTGTGCGGTACCCTCTGCCAGTCGTACCACGATGCCGCGGCGCTCGATCCGCTCACCGAGAGCGCGCCGTCCTTCCGCGTGCCGCCGTTTGGCCACAACGCGTTCAGCCGCGTCATGTGCACCGCGCAGTGCGTCGCGGCGCGCTCCGTGCAGACGCTGGGAATCCTCTTTGATGTGTGGAGCCTGGCTGTGACGGGCATCGAGCCCGACGTCGCACGTGCCTTCTCGCTTGCGACTGAAGACGGCGGCGCGGCGCTCAATGCGCTGCTCGAGGAGCGCGACTTCAACCCGCTCGTCGTTGGCCAAGTTGCCGCGCTGCGCGTCGCCGTCGAGTTTGGCGGCGATGGCTGGAACGGCGACGGTGCGCTTGTCTACAGCGAGGAGCAGGATGAGGCGGTGCCGTGCACGGCCAACTGCCGACCGTACGCCGATACCATTGGTTACAAGCCGGCGCCGCAACCACAGGTGGAGTACGGCAACGCGAGCTCGTCCGTGGCCGAGAGCTGTGCGAGCCAGTGCAGCGAGTGCCCCGGGCTGTGCCGCCGCTGGCAGCCGCTCGTCGAGAGCGATCAGCGCGGCAACGCAGTCCGCCAAGTCCAAGTCACGCCGCACATTGGCATCAAGGCCAAGCTGTACGGCCAGAAGGAGCCTCCGCCGCCGTTGGCCGATCCTGGTTACGACTACCTGGAGGAGGCGCGGCTCGTGCTCGAGCGCATGTCCGCGTCGGCGAGCAACGTGACGCGCCTCACGGCAATCCGCTTCTTCGACCAGAAGCTCTATATCCGCGGGCTCGTTGAGCTCGCTGCGCTCGAGCAGTTCCCAGACCAATCGTACGAGGAGCAGGTGATGTTCATCTTCGGCATCGGTGTCGCAGAGCAGGATGCGACCATCCTCGCGTGGCGCGAGAAGCTCGCCGCGGACCGCATCCGGCCGACGACGTACATCAAGCGCTGGGGCGAGACGATAGTGCGCACGGCGCAGCCGGGCAGCGCCGACGTTGTCGAGATCCGCGCCGCGGACTTTGAGGCGCTTGCGCGCGTCATGCCACACAGCGAGTTCCCAAGCGGCTCGGCGTGCATCTGCACGGCCTACGCCGACTTCACCGACCTCTTCACGCTCGACCGCTTCGGCAGCAGGCTGCGCGACCTCACCCTCGGCCCCGACGAGGGCGCGGGCGGCGTCGGCCTCTTCTGCAACTCCACCTTCGTCCCGCCCGAGCAGCAGATCGGCTGCATTCCAGAGGAGCGGCTGCGGTTCGCCACCATGTCCGATTTGGCGCGCGAGTGCGGCCAGAGCCGGCTGTGGGCCGGCCTCCACTTCACCGCGTCGGTCAGCGCAGCCGAGACGCAGTGCTCCGGGCTCGGCCGCCTCGCGAGCGACCTCACCAAGAAGGTGCGAAACGGGACGACGTGGGGCGCGACGTGGGCCGAGGGGCAGCCGCGCCCCATTTGCGGCGCGCTCTGAGTCGCCAACCTCAACCGCGCCGTGCAGGCGCGGCACTCCACGTCGGCCGCGAGCGTGAGCGCACATGAGCATGACCCGAGTAGGAAAGGGAGAGAGCATCCCCGCGTCTCTCGTGCGGCCATCACGGACGGGGGCTGTTCGAAGTTTGCCGCGCTCAGGTCTGCCCCGCCCTCACCCCGTGGGTGAGGCGGGCGTGCAGCAATGTCGCGGCACATTGGCGCCGCGCCCGACGTGATCAAGGCGGGCGCGCTATTTGGGGTGAGCGACCTGAGGTCGATCAAGTCGCCCATGCCCCGACCGATGCTCTCGCGGCCCGCGCCGCACGTCGCATCGGCAAGCGCGTTTGCGATCGAGGCGCCGCGGCCGATCGCGTGCACGCCGCCGTCTGCGGCTGCGCTCGCGGTGCGCAGCGAGTTTGAGATGCACGCGCTGCGGAGTCCGATGCCCAGGGCTATGATCGACCGCCACCGCACGCCGCCTATGCCCTCGTCTGCCGCGGGCGCGGGCGCGGGCGCGAGCATGATGCCGCCACGCGCGCCCGCGACGCAGGCGCGCGTCGGCGCCGAGCCGCCGGCCGCAGGCGAGCGCGAGCCGCTGCCGAGCAGCGCCCCAAAGCGTGGCGCGGATATGGCCGCGCCGCTTGCGGACGCGCAGCTCACCGGCCTCGCCGACGGCGCCGACGCTCGTGCCGCACCGCCGCCCTCGACCGCCGCATCAGCCGGCACCCGCGCGGGCGCGACGCCGGCCTCTTCGCAGGTGACGCTCGTGCGTTGGTACCCGAAGCTGGTCGCGCCGACACAGCGCCTCCCGTCCGGCGCGTTGCCCGTCGCCGTCGAGGGCATCCGGCTCGACCCGGCGTCGGGGCGCGCGCTCGAGCGCTGGCATTCGTCAGCCATAGCGACGCGCCGATCGGCGCTCGAAATTTTGACGTCGAGTGGCTCGGTCTACAGGCTGAAGGGCCGCCTCGACGCGGCGCTATGCAAGCAGTACGCGGGCGCGGACGCGCCCGACGCCGCGATGCTCGCCGCCTTTGCCGCGGGCTTCCCCGAGGACTGGGCGGCGCAGGTGCAGCGCGCCGCCGAGCGCGCCGCCGAGCGCGCGGCGGCGCGCGCCGCCGGCGGCGCGCGCGGCGGCGCGGCGGCCGAAGCCACCGGCGTGACGGCGGCAGGCGCGACCAAGCCGACCAGGCCGACGCCCTCGAGCAAGGCAGCCGACGCCGCGGGCGAGCGCTCGCCTCGCGACGCCAGGCCGGACGCACACAGCGGTACGGCAGCACGAGCTTTGAAAGCAATGGCCGCCGTGCCGGCCGCCGGCCGTGCCGGCCTCGGCGCCTCGGCCGAAGTGGCCGACGCACGCGCAGCGCGCGCTGTGGGCGGCGCGCGCGACGCGCCCCGGCCGCGCAAAGGGGCGGGCGCGCGCGACGCGGCCGGCGCGGACGCTTTGGCCAATGAGGGCGCGCGCGACGCGGCCGGCGCGGACGCTTTGGCCAATGAGGGCGCGCGCGACGCGGCCGGCGCGACAGACAACACAGGCCGCGCGGCCAAGCGGCGCGCGCCGAGCGTCGTGGCGGGGGCGCGCGCTCCACCCGCGGACGGGGCGGAGCGCAGCGGCAAGCGAGCACGCGCCGCGCCGGCGGGTGTCGCGTCCGGCGCGGCGAGCGCAAAAGGCCGCGCGCAGGACGACGATGGCGACGACGGCGACGAGGAGGAGGTGGTGGAGGAGGAGGCGATGGAGGAGGAAGAGGAGGAGATGCGCGACGAGCGCGCCGCGACGGCCGCCGCGAACGGCCGTGGCCGCGGCCGCGGCCGTGGCCGTGGTCGCGGCAGCAGCCGGGGCCGTGGCTCCGGCCGCGGGAGCGCCGGAAACCGAGGCGCGCGGGCGGCCAGCGCGCGCGACATGGCTGGGTCCGTCTCCGCCTCAGAGGCGGAGGTGGAGGCTGGGCGGGAGGCGGCGGGCGGCGAGCGCGCGGCGGTGGTGGCAGCTGCGGCTGGGGTCGCGCAGGCTGCGGTGGCCGGCCGCGGCGGCGCGCGCGGCCGCGGACGCGGACGCGGACGCGGGCGCGGGCGCGGGCGCGGGCGCGGAGCGGCGGGCGGAGGCGCGCGTGGGCGAGGCGCGTCGCCCGTCAACGGGAGCCGCGCGGTCGCGCCGCGCGACGACGCAGATGTCGGCAGCCCGGAGCGCAGCCCGGGCCTTCAGCCAAGCGGCATGCGACTGCCCGCCTCGTCGCCTGCGGACGGCGGCACCGCGGGCAGGAAAGGCGCGGCGGCGTGGGGAGATGTGCGCCGCGCCGCGCGCCTCGCGCCGCTGCCGCGCGCCGCGCGGCTGCGCGACGTGCGCCTCGCCGCGCGCTCGCGCCGCGCGCCGCGCAATGCCCCCTCCCCTTCATGTGCGCGCGCGCGCGCCGTGCGCCGGTCCGCGCGCGCCCCACGCGCAGGTGATGCGCGTCGACGAGGCGGCCGCCCTGTCAGACGCGGCCGATCGCTCGGCGCATGCAGGGGGCGGCGGCGGCGGCGCGCCCGCGGTGACGCGCAGTGGTCGGCTGTGCGTGCGGCCGCTTGCATTCTGGAGCGGGCAGGTGCGCCCCTCGCGCGCAGCGCGCCTGCCCGCTCGCTCGTTGGCCTGCCCGTGATGTCCGGTCCTGCTTTTTGTGCTACGCGGCCGCACAGCGCGCACGCGCGCGGCTGTTGCGCGCGCGGGGAACGCGCCGAGCGGCGCGCGCTGTCCTTGGCCGGTGCCCGGCGCGCACACTCACCCAGCCTGCGCACACTCACCCAGCCTGTGCACACTCACCCAGCCTGCGCACACTCACCCAGCCTGCGCACACTCACCCAGCCTGCGCACACTCACCCAGCCTACGCACACTCACCCAGCCTGCGCACACTCACCCAGCCTGCGCACACTCACCTGCGCACACTCACCTGCGCACACTCACCCATCCTGCGCACACTCACCCAGCCTGCGCACACTCACCCAGCCTGTGCACACTCACCCAGCCTGCGCACACTCACCCAGCCTGCGCACACTCACCTGCGCACACTCACCCAGCCTGCGCACACTCACCCAGCCTGCGCACACTCACCCAGCCTGCGCACACTCACCCAGCCTGCGCACACTCACCCAGCCTGCGCACACTCACCCAGCCTGCGCACACTCACCCAGCCTACGCACACTCACCCAGCCTGCGCACACTCACCCAGCCTGCGCACACTCACCTGCGCACACTCACCTGCGCACACTCACCCATCCTGCGCACACTCACCCAGCCTGCGCACACTCACCCAGCCTGTGCACACTCACCCAGCCTGCGCACACTCACCCAGCCTGCGCACACTCACCTGCGCACACTCACCCAGCCTGCGCACACTCACCCAGCCTGCGCACACTCACCCAGCCTGCGCACACTCACCCAGCCTGCGCACACTCACCCAGCCTGCGCACACTCACCCAGCCTGTGCACACTCACCCAGCCTGCGCACACTCACCCAGCCTGCGCACACTCACCTGCGCACACTCACCCAGCCTGCGCACACTCACCCAGCCTGCGACACTCACCCAGCCTGCGCACACTCACCCAGCCTGCGCACACTCACCCAGCCTGCGCACACTCACCCAGCCTGTGCACACTCACCCAGCCTGCGCACACTCACCCAGCCTGCGCACACTCACCCAGCCTGCGCACACTCACCCAGCCTGCGCACACTCACCCAGCCTGCGCACACTCACCCAGCCTGCGCACACTCACCCAGCCTGCGCACACTCACCCAGCCTGCGCACACTCACCCAGCCTGCGCCTGCGCGCGCGCGCGCGCGCGCGCGCGCGCGCGCGCGCGCGCGTCGCGTCTGGGCGTGCAGATGCGTATGATCGGCGTTGGCGCAGACGCGCAGGCCATGATTACGATGGGCGGGCCCGACTTCACCGGCCGGAGGGTGCCCGAGCCGCCGCCCCTCCTCCTCATGCGCCCGTCGCCCGCGCCGCCACGCACGGCGCCGCGCGCTCCCGCCGCGCCCGCCGACGCGGCCGCCGAGGCGAGCGGCCGAGGTCGCGGCCGCGGCGGCGCGGCGCATGGCGCGCGCGGCCGCGGCCGCGGCCGCGGCGACGCCTCGGCGCGCGGCGCGACGCGCGACTCGGGCGCGGCGGACGGGGGCGACGAGGCCACGGCCGGCATAGATTCGGAGGGTGCCGACACGGCGGCGTATGAGGCCGGCGCGAACGGCCGGGCGCCACGCGCGCGCTCGGACGATGACGGCGGCGGCCGCGCGCGCATTGGCCCTCCGCCCAAGAAACGGAAAGCCGACGCGAGCGCGAGCGGCGCGCGCGCGGCCTTCGACGAGGGCGCGGCCGCAAGTTCGGCTGCAGCCGCGGGCAATGGCGCCGACGCCGCCGACGCGAATGGCAATGGAGGCGACGACGACGGCTCGCGCGCGTGGAGCGGCGCTGAGCTGCAGGCGCTGCGCCAGGCGCACGACCTGACAGGGCCGTCGGAGCCGGACTTTTGGGAGCAGGTGGCGCGCCGGCTGAGCGGCCGCTCGTCGCAGGCGTGCGCCGCGCGCTACTACGTCGAGTGGCCCACGCCCGCGCGCAACGCGGGCGCCGCCGGCAAGGGCGCACGCAGGATCGGCGGCGGGGGCGTGGGCTCTGCGCGCGCGCGCCTCGGCGACGGCACGCGCGCTGCCGAGGCGCAGCAGCCGCCAAGGGAGGACGGCGAGGGTGACGAGGCGGGAGAGGCGGAGGCGGTGGATGCGCTCGGCAAGGATCTTTCGCACTCGCGATCTGAAGCGTCCGGCGACGAGGCTGAGAGCCTCCTCAGGTACGCTCAGTGCCGTGCTGTGCGTAGCTGACCTCCCCCTGCGCCCCCCTGCGCTCCCCTGCGCGCTGCGTCCGGCGCCACCGGATCCCCCCCCCCCCCCCCCTCCCCCTGCGCGCTGCGCGTGGGGCGTGCGCCGCCTCCGAGCGTCGCACGCGGCTCACCGAGCGCATCGTCATTTGCCTCGTCCGACCCTAACCCTAACCCTAACCCTAACCCTAACCCGAGCGCATCGTCATTGCCTCGTCCGACCTCACACCCACGCAGGCCGCTCACCGCGCGCGACCGCAAGGCAGCGGCGGCCAAGGCGCGGAGCGCGCAGCAGCTGCAGCGCGCGCACGGCAAGCAGGCGCGTACGCAGGTGCGTGCGCGCACGCTCGGGCCGCGCGCGCGTGCGGCGCGCTGCGCTCGGTGGCGCGGCTTTGGCCGGTCGCGTCTGCGCGGCTGGCCGTCGGGCGGCGCAGCGCGGACTCGGGCGCACGCCGTCGCGCCAGCGCCTCACCTTCCGCTGCGCCACCGGCTGCTGCGCCCAGCGCCGGGCGCAACTCACCCGCGCGCGCGCCCCCCCCCCCCCCCCCCCCCCCCCCCCCCCCCCCTTCCCTTCCCCCCGCTGCCCTACCTCTCACCCGTCGGCAGCCCGCCCCGAGCCGACGGCAGCCGATCGGCGGCGAGGGCGGTGCCTCGAGCCGCAGCGGCAAGGGGCGCAAGCGGATCGTTGCGAGCAGCAGCAGCAGCGACGGCGATAGCGATGGCGGCGGCGGCGGCGGCAGCGGCGGCAGCGGAGAGGACGACGATGAGACCGACGAGTAGAACTTTGAAGGAGAACAGGGCAAGACAGGGCAGGACGCGAGGGAGAGAATTGAGGGCCTTTTCATCGTGCGATGTGTCATTGGGGGGACGCATCACATCGCCTACCGAACGCCGCGTGGAACAGGCGGCGATTGCTCGCGGCGATCTTCTCCTTCGCCATGAGCAGCACGGCTGCGGAGAGCACGCCCTTCACGAGCTCGGGCCGGATGCCCTGGTAAAGCGCGAGCACGCCCTCCTCGCGCACCACCTGCCGCAGCACCTCGCGCACGCTGCCGCGCGCGTTCGCGCGCGCGCTCTCGGCCTCGCCGGCGGCGGCCGCGCCGGCGGCCGCGCTCGGGCTTGTGGTCGCGCGCGTCATGAGCAGCACCTTGGCGCGCACGCACGGGAAGACGAGCAGCGTGGCGACGGCTCGCGCGATTGCGCCGAGCGCGAACGCCTGCGCGGCCGACAGCTCGCGCGCGGCCACGCCAAGCGCGCGCGCCGAGCGCTCGAGCACGCGCTTGCGCAGGGCCTCGAAGATTGCGTTCTGAATGGCGGGCTTGAGTGCGAGGACGACGTACGCTGCAATCCCCGAATAGAACCCGCCCAGCCCGCCGCGCTCGTCGCGGATCTCGCGGAGCGCGCAGAGCGCGGCCGCGCCGGTCGTTTGCATTCGCACCGCCACCTGCTCGGCCGGCATTGTCACGAGCAGGTGGGACCAGTCGGCGAGGTAGCCGAGGAGCACGTTGGCCGGTAGGCCCACCGCACCCACCAGCCGCGTGTACGTCCGCTTGAGCGCGCTGTACGTGTCTGCGAGCGTGCACTCGCGCGGGCGAGCACGCCGGCGTGAGCGCGACGGTGCACGCCGCAACTGCGCGCGCGCGCGAGCGCTGCGGCGCGCGGTCGAGACGCGCGGGGCATTGGCGCGCACAAAAGTAGATGAATTTTTCGAAGAAGGCCTGCACGGCGGCGACGTGGCACCCGCCGTACAGGCCGCCGATGACGCCGTCGCGCGCGACGAGATCGCGCGCGATCTCTGGCGCGGTGCGCGGCGGCCGGCCGCCGGGCGCTGTGCGCTTCTTCTGCGCCTGCAGGTTGGTCTTGATCACCTCGAGCGGGTACACTGTCGTCGTCGAGATGACGCCAGCGAGGCCGCCCGACGTCGCGTCGATGATCGCGTTGAGCATTGCCTCCCCCATTGCTCGCTCGAACGGTCCGACGGGACCCGTCCGCCAACTGCTGGGCTTGAGACAGCCGCGCCCATGGAGCCGCCGCCCCCCTACGCGCCGCCGTACGGCATCGGCACGCCCGGTGCCGCGCCTGCGGCGAGCCAAGCGCGCGCTTTCCTCGCCTCTCGCGGCTTCCCGCCGGGCTTGGCGGACGTGATGATCGGCAACGCGCGCGAGAGCGGCGCGCGACACATGCTGATCGACAACAGCGGGAGCATGTCCGCCCCGGATGGGCACGTGCTGCAGGGCGCGGCGGGGCGTGAGCGCCTTGTGAGCTGCAGCCGCTTTGCTGAGGTTGAGGACATGGTCCTTTTCCACGCGGAGCTCGCCGTCGCGCTCGGCGCGCCCGCGACGATGCGCTTCCTCAACCAACCGCGCTCGGGCCCGCAGGAGGTCGTCGTGCGCACGGCAGAAGACGTCGCGGCGCTGCGCAAGTCGTGCGCGTCGGGCCCGTCCGGCGGCACCCCAATCTGCGCGCACGTGCGTCAGATTGGCCAAGAAATTGCGCGCGACGAGGCGCAGCTGCGCGCGAGCGGCAAGGTGCGGCGCTTGCCCTCGCGCGCTCTCGCGGCGCGCGGCGCGCGGCTCCGCGCTGTGCGCTGCTCGCGTTGGACGGGCATGCGCGCGCGCGCGCGCGCCTCGCCCACCTCACGCGCCTGTGCGCGCACCCTGAACGCCGCCTGTCCCTCCTGCGTGCTCCCCCCCCCCCCCCCCCCCCACATCTCCCTACCCCCTGCCTGCCCGTCCGGCCGCGCGCGCCTCAGCACGCGGTCCTGACGATCATCACGGACGGCCTCCCAACCGACGGCGACTTGGCGGAGGCGATGCGCCCGCTCAGCCGGCTGCCCGTGTGGGTCGTCGTCCGGCTGTGTACGGACGACGGCGAGGTTGTCCAGTTTTGGTCCGGACTCGACGCGGTCGTTGAGCTGGAGGTGGACGTGCTCGACGACCTCGCGGGCGAAGCGGCCGAGTGCGCGGCGTGCAACCGCTGGCTCACCTACGCGCCCGAGCTGCACAGGCTGCGCGAATGGGGCGTTCATCTCAAGCTTCTCGATCTGCTTGACGAGCGTCGACTCGCGCCCGTCGAGGCGCGTGACCTGTGCGCGCTCATCCTGGGCGGCGGGCCGCTGCCGCATCCGGAGGCCGACGCCGCCGGCTTCTTCGCGGCCGTCGCAGAGCGGCAGCGCGGCCTGCGGCTGCCGTACAATCCGGTGCGCGGGCGCGCGCACCCGTGGATTGACGAGCGCCGGCTGCGCGCATCCGTGTCGGGCCGTTTGTGCACGGTGCAGTGAACCGTGGGCGTCACGCGTGCCGGCTGCTCGCGCGCGCGCGCCCCAGGACGTGCAGCGTGTCGGCCTCGCGGCTCGCGCTCGCCGGGGTCACAGGCGAGGCGTGACGGGTGTGATCGACCGTTACATCGTCACGTGTGACGCCACCACCAGCCAGGGAACAAACCACGCCGTTTTTGAAACGCGTTATTCTTCTGCAGAGTGTCGCTGTCATTTGCCTGGGCCCCCGCGTCCGGCCGAGGGGAGGCACTCGGAGGCGGGGCTGTGCGGCGCGATGCTGCTCGTGTGGTTGCCGCTGCTCTCGCTCGGCCTCGCGGCGCACCAGCCCGTCGCCAGACGGCTTGCGCCCCGCGCGCGCGCCGCCGCGCCCCGCGCGCGCGCGTCGGCCGACGCGTCGCACGCCGACGTGGTCGGCGCGCTGCCGGTGGTGTACCGCGGGCCGAACGGCACGCCTCTGCTCGACATGATCGCGTCGCCGGCAGACATCAAGCGCCTCGCGCCCACGCAGCTGCGGCAGCTCGCGATGGAGCTCCGCCACGAGACGCTGTGCGCGGTGTCGCAAACGGGCGGGCACCTCGGCTCATCGCTGGGCGTTGTCGAACTGACGGTCGCGCTGCACTACGTGTTCAACGCGCCGGAGGATCCAATTTGCTGGGACGTGTCGCACCAGGTGTACCCGCACAAGATCCTCACAGGCCGCCGCGCGCGCATGAGCACGCTTCGGCAGAAGGGCGGCCTGTCGGGCTTTGCGAAGCGGTCGGAGTCGCCTTACGATCCGTTCGGCGCCGGCCACTCGTCCACGTCGATCTCCGCCGCGCTCGGTGCGCGTGCCTGCCCCTGACGCATCGCGTCGCGTGCGCCACCTCCGCGCACGCGCGCCGCCCGACCCCGCCTCACCGCGCCGCGCGCGAACTCGGCGCGCATGCGCGCAGGCATGGCGGTCGGGCACAAGCTCAACGGGATCTCAGCGCAGCGCAACTCGATCGCCGTGATAGGCGACGGCGCGATCACGGGCGGTGCGCGCGCCGCCGCTGCGCGCGCGCGTGCGCGCCGCCGCCGCGCTCATCGCAGCAGCGCCGCGCGCGGCCGCCGCGCAGGCATGGCGTACGAGGCGATGAACAACGCGGCATACCTGAACACCAAGGTGGTGGTCGTGCTCAACGACAACGGGCAGGTCTCGCTGCCGACGGGCACGCAATCGGCGGGCGGCGTCGGCCCTGCCGGCGCTCTCTCGGCATACACATCGCGGCTGCTCACATCGAAGCCCTTCCTCGATTTCCGCTCCTTCGCAAAGTCCTTCTCGTCGCTGCTGCCCGAGGAGATCCAGGCGGTGAACAAGCGGATCGACGCGTTCACGCGCGGCGCGCTGCAGGGCGGCACCCTCTTCGAGGAGCTCGGCTTCTACTACGTCGGGCCCGTCGACGGCCACGACCTAGCCAACCTCGTGCCAATCCTCGAGAATATCCGCGACCGGCGCGACGACAAGCCCGTGCTGCTGCACATCAAGACGGAGAAGGGGTACGGCTACCCGCCCGCGGTGGGCGCGCCCGACAAGTACCACGGCGTGCCCAAGTTTGACGTGCCCACCGGCTACCAATACGCGGGCCCCAAGAGTCGGCCATCGTACACCTCCATCTTTGCGGCCGCGCTCATCGAGCACGCGCAGGACGACATCAACGTGCGCGGCGCGCGGCGCGCGGGTGGGGCGGGGCGCGCGAGGCTCGCAGCGCTGACGGCGATCCACCGCGCCGCGCCGCGCCGCGCCGCGCCGCGCCGCGCCGCGCCGCGCCGCGCCGCGCCGCGCAGGTGGTGGCGATCACGGCGGCGATGCCGGGCGGCACGGGGATCGACAAGTTCGGGAAGCGCTTCCCCAAGCGCACCTTCGACGTAGGGATCGCTGAGCAGCACGCGGTCACGTTCGCGGCGGGGCTAGCGATTGAGGGCCTCAAGCCCTTCGTCGCGATCTATTCGACGTTCCTGCAGCGCGGGTACGACCAGGTCGTGCACGACGTCGTCACGCAGAAGCTGCCCGTCCGCTTCATCCTTGACAGAGCCGGCCTCGTCGGCAACGACGGGCCGACGCACCACGGATCCTTTGACCTCGCCTACCTCGGCTGCCTGCCCGACCTGGTGATCATGGCGCCGTCCGACGAGCTCGAGCTGCTCCATATGATCGCCACCGCGTACGAGCTCGAAAGCCTGCCGTCGGCAATTCGCTTCCCGCGCGGCAACGCGCTCGGCCTCGAGGCCATGCGCGAGCAGCTGGGCTACGACATCAGCGCGATGCCCGCCAAGGGGGTGCGCGCGCCGCGCACGGGCAGAGGCGCCGCGCGACGCGAGCGCCGCCGCCTCCCGCCCTGCCGCCCGCTCGCCCCGCCTGTCGGCCGGTGCGCGCGCACGTGCGCCGCGCTCACGCGCGCCGCGCTGCCGCCACCGCGCCGCTGCCGCCGCCGCTGCCACCGCCGCTGCCGGCGGCGCAGACCGCGCTGCCGATCGGCCGCGGGCGATACGTCAAGCGAGCCGACGCATCGCGATCGAAGCGCGTCGCACTGCTCTCGCTCGGCACGCGGCTCGCGCCGGCGATGCAGGCGGCGCGCGCGCTCGAGGAGGACGCCGACTTTGGCGGCACGCTCGGCGTGACGGTCGCGGACGCGCGCTTCATGAAGCCGCTCGACATGCAGCTGCTGCGCGAGCTGGCGGCGCAGCACGACGTGCTCATCACGATCGAGGAGGGGTCCGTCGGCGGCTTTGGCGACCACGTGCTGCACGTGCTCGCACTCGACGGCGCGCTCGACGAGGGCAAGCTGCGCGTGCGGCCGATGGTCCTGCCCGACCACTTCATCGAAGCGGGCACGCAGCCCGAGCAGTATGACGAGGCCGGACTCTCCGCGCCCTTCATTGTTGCCACGGTGCGCAAGCTGCTCGGCAAGAGCCGCGTGCTCGTTTGACGCGCACGGCCGCGCCGCGCCGGGGGGCTGCTCGCGAGCAGCGGGCGGCCGGAGGGCGCGCGCGCCGCCGCCGCGGCGGCAGATCGCCGCGGCGCCCGGCAAGCGCGCACCGCAGCCGGTGGGCCGGCAGTGCGCTGTGCGCCATGCTGCAGCATGACTGGCATGCAACATGACACCACACACACACACACACACACACACACACACACACACACACACACACACACACACACACACACACACCTAGCATAGCGCGGACGCGGAATGAGGCTGTGCTCGACCTGCACAGCGCGGCCGCCCGCGCGTGGAGCGCGAGGGCCTCCGTCGCTGGGCGGCGCGCGCGTTTCTCTCCGCAGCGAGCGGGTTCGACACGCGCACGCTCGGCGCATCCGTGGCCAGCATCAACGGCTGCGGGCTGGCCACGGATGCATCCGTCGCCCGGATGCATCGTCGACCGGTCGACGATTCAGCAAGAGAGTCAAGAGACGGCAGGCTCCAGAAGCACCTCGACAATGCCTGATGGCACTCCGGACTGCCGGCCGGACTGAAAATGAGAAGGAGAATGTAATTTGCGCAAATTGCTTTTTTTGCGGAGGAGCACGGGGAAGCGCAGTGCGGAGGGTCCGACGCACACCACAACGATGTTGGCTCTCACGGCACTGCTCGCGCTTGAGGGCTACGCGCACGGCGGCGTGCGCGCGTCGCGCGTCGCGCGGCCGGCGAGTGCGCCGCGCGCGGACATCGCGGCAAAGATCCGCGTCGCGGTCGTCGGCGGCGGCCCTTCGGGCTCGTGCGCGGCCGAGATCCTGGCGCAGGAGCCCAACGTCGAGACGTACTTGATCGAGCGCAAGATGGACAACGCAAAGCCGTGCGGCGGCGCCATCCCGCTGTGCATGGTGGACGAGTTCCAGCTGCCCCCCGAGATCATCGACCGCAAGGTGCGCCGCGCCATCCGGCTCCTCTCGTCGCGCGTTCGCACGACCGCGCGCGATGTGCGTGCGCGCCCGGCAGCGCGCGGCACGCGCTCACCCGCTCGCACGAGTCCGCCTTTCGCGCCGCGTCGCGCAACGGGCCGGCATCGCAGGTGCGCAAGATGAAGATGATCTCCCCCTCCAACCGCGAGGTCGACATTGGCCAGACGCTCGAGCCGAACGAGTACATTGGCATGTGCCGGCGTGAGATCATGGATGGCTACCTGCGCGAGCGCGCGCAGAAGAAGGGCGCGATCACGATCAACGGTCTTGTGACCAAGGTGGAGGTGCCCGAGGACGCGACACCGACTGGCGGCCGGTACAAGCTCCACTACGCCGAGTACGCTGGTGAGGGCGCGGCGGGCAAGCCCGGCTTCATCGAGGTCGACGTCGTGATCGGCGCGGACGGCGCGAACTCGCGCGTCGCCAAGGCGATCGATGCGGGCGAGTACAACTACGCGATCGCGTTCCAGGAGCGCATCAAGATCTCGGACGAGAAGATGGCCTTCTACGAGGACCTCGCCGAGATGTACGTCGGCGACGACGTCTCGCCCGATTTTTACGGTTGGGTCTTCCCCAAGTACGACCACGTCGGCGTCGGCACTGGCACCGTGACCAACCGGCCGGCGATCAAGGAGTACCAGGACGCGATGCGCACGCGCGCGGGCGACAAGATCGCCGGCGGCAAGATCATCAAGGTCGAGGCGCACCCGATCCCCGAGCACCCGCGCCCTCGCCGCGTCGTCGGCCGCGCGCTGCTCGTTGGCGACGCCGCCGGCTACGTGACCAAGTGCTCGGGCGAGGGGATCTACTTTGCGGCAAAGTCGGGCCGGATGGCGGGCGAGGCGCTCGTCCGGCTGATGCAGGGCGGCAGCCGCATCCCATCCGAGAGCGAGATCATCGCCGAGTACATCCGGCCGTACGACAAGGCGTACGGGCCGACCTACCTCGTGCTCGACCTGCTCCAAAAGGTCTTCTACAACTCGAACGGCGCGCGCGAGGCCTTCGTCGAGATGTGCGAGTCGGAGTACGTGCAGCGCGTCACCTTCAACTCGTACCTGTACAAGAAGGTCCAGGGCAACAACCCGATCGAGGACGTCAAGCTCCTCTTCAACACGATCGGCTCGCTCGTGCGTGGCAGCGCTGTCGCCGCGCCGGACAAGACCTTCTCCAACCCGGTCGAGTCGCTCAAGCGGCTCTAGAGCGCGCGTGGGGTAGGGGTTGAAGGGGAGGGGGGGGGGGGGGGGGATTCTGAGGGCCCGACTGTACTGCCTGCGCGTGGCATGCAGCAGGCGCGGAGGTGCGCAAATTGCGACTCCCGCAGCTTGCAGTATTAACAACTTGATCGTGATTCTTGCCTAGTTCCTGCGTCCCACCTGCGGTGAAACCACAAGTACTGCTCAGGCCATCGCGCGATGAACTCGCCGAGCACCTGCGCGTACCGATCCACGACCGACCGCGCGGCGCGCGCTCGAACCTCGCCAGCGTCGTTGTCGACGCCGGCGGCGCGCACGCGCGCACCCGCTTCGTCGGGCGCGTCCTCGCGCGAGAGCTCGACAAAGTGCGGCACGAGCCGCCGATGCTCTCCACAGCCGTCGCAGACGATGGCTACGAACCACACGGGCGCGCCGGTCAGCGCGTGCAGCCGGCCGACTCCATCGTCGAACGGCGTCTCGCGCCCGAGGAACGTCGTTGAGTGCGGGCGCTGGCGCGGCCGCTGGTCGCCCACGATGCCGACGATGCCGCCGGCGTGCAGCGCGGCCACGAGTCGCGGCCACGAGCCTCGCGCGGGCACGAGCGCGATGCCGCAGCGCGACCGCCGCCGGAGGACCAGCCGGTCGACCGCGCGCATGTGCAGCGGCTGGTAGACGATCGCGCTGTGAGCGCGCGCGCCCGGGCTGAGCGCGGGCGTGAGTGCGTGCGGCACGAGCTCCCACAGGCCGAGGTGGGCCGAGCAGAAGATAACCGCGCCCCGCTCGAGCTGCTCGAGCAGCCGGCGCGGTAGCGGCGGCGGCGTCAAGCCCGGCACGCGCGAGAGGAACGCGGGCAGGCGCAGCAGCGACGCGACGACGAGTGCGACGTGCGCGTACGAGCGGCGCGCGAGCGCGCCGACGCCACCTTCGCCCGCCGCGCGGGCGAGGAAGCGCGTGTGCGACACAAGGTTTGCCTCGACCACTGCGCGACGCCACCGGCTCGTGTACAGGCACCAGCCGAGCACCGACGCCGCGAGAGAGAACCCGCGCGGGACGGCCGCCATCGCATCCAACGCGGCAGCAGCTGGATGGCCTCCGCCTCGGACGACGAGTATCCCGACGTGGACGTGGACGCGCTGCTCGCGTCCACGGGCGTGGCCGCGCTCATCGCGCAGCACGCGGAGCCACTCGACTTGTCTGCCTTGCGGCGCGCCGCCTCGTTTGGCGACGACGAGCTGCTTGAAGCCGAGCTGACGGCGGACGACCTGCACGACGAAAGCCTCCTCTCCGACCTATCGGCGCTCGGTTGGGAGGACGACGAGCCGCGCGCGCCGCTGCCCCGCCCGTCCGCCCGCGAGGTGCCCGCGTCGGCGCCACTTGCGCCGCGCGCGCCCGCCGGTGGCGCAACCCCCTCTGACAATGCCACGCTCGAGGCGGAGATCCACGCGCTCGACGACGGCGATGGACCGCGCGGCCCGGTGAACGCGCGCGCGCGGCGGCTGTCCAACGAGGAGGATACGTTGGCCGCGCAGCCGGCGGGCACACCGTTCAACGCCGTGCCAGTCGGCGAGGTGGACGAGCGGGTGACGGAATGCATCGCGCAGGCGCTCCGCGCAAAGCAGGCGGGGGACACTGCGACGGCGCTCGCGTGGCTCGGGAGCAAAAAGGCCCTCGTTGCCGCGCGCGGCAAGGCGGAGGTCGGGATGCTCGACCGGCGCGAGCTTCCGCCCCGACCAGTGGCCGCTAATGCTGCCGAGGGCGCCGGCAGCGCGCCGAGCGGTGCGCCTGCCGCACGCGCGCGAGGCGCTGCGGGCGCAGGGGCGCCGCGCCAGGCGGCGCTCGTTGGCGCGGCCGCCGCGCGCGCGCCGCCGTCACAACCGCCGCACGCGCATGTGAGGCCCGTCACGCAGCCGCGCGCAGCGCCCGCGCCGACGCCCCGCGCGCCACTCGTCGCGCCCGCCGCCGCTGCGGCCGGCGTGCCGCTCGCTGCGCACGAGCTCGAGGTCGTGCTCGTGGGCGCGCAGCTCAACCCAGCAAGGCTGCCCGTGCGCGCGCCGAACACGTACGCCGCGTTCAAGCTGAGCCTGCCGAACGCGGAGGCGCTCGAGGGCCGCTCTGAGCTCGTGAAGGCGAGCGCGAGCCCGGCGTACGGCCACCGCACGCTGCTCGCAATTGACCGGCGCAGCCGCTTAACCGAAAGAGCGTTTGCGCACCGCCGGCTGAGCGTCGAGGTGTGGGTGGTGCCGCACACGGGGCTTTTGCGCTTCGTCTCGTCCGGTCCTTCGCTCCTCGCAAAGGCGGACGTCAAACTCGCGCCACTCCTCCACGCGCGCGAGCTCGCGGCGACGCTCGTGCTGCGCGCTGTCGAAGGCGCGGACTCGCCCGGAACGATCAGCGTGCTTCTCCGCCTCGCCGCGCCAATTGCGCTGCCTCCGCCCGCCGCGCCGCAGCCACCGCCCGCCCGGCAGCGGGCCGAGCCGGCCGCGCCGCGCGATCCGACCGCCGCCGCGGCTGCGCTCGCGCGCGCGCCCGCCGCGCCCGCCGCGTGCGGCGCCGCCGCGGGCGCGGCGTGCGCGGCGCGCAGCACGGCGGCGCGCGCGTCCGGCGAGCGCCAGATCGGTGGCAGCACGGAGACGGATGGTGACGGCGACGGCGACGGCGACGACGCCGAGGATGACTTTGGCTACGCGCAGCGGATCGTCAGCTTTGACGTGCTCACGTGGGAGCTCGAGCAGCTCAGCGCGCGCGCGGGCATATACGCGCACGCGCCCGCCGAGGCCGCAAGGTTGCGGCATGAAGCGCTCGTGTTTCGCAAGCAGCTGATTGAGCTGTCCGTCGACACGGGCCAGCTCAGCATGGAGGACTACCTCGCGCAGCTCCGGCAGGCGATCGCGCTCGAGCAGAAGCTCGCTATGGCGCACAAGGCGGCGGGCAGCGTGGCGGGGAAGCAGCGGGCGGTGCACGCGCTCAAGCGCGTCAAGGTCATGCGCGTCGAGCTGCTCGGAGCCGAGGCGGCCGAGGCGGCGAGCGGCGGTGAGGGCGAGTTTGCGCCGGCCGGCGTGCGAGCAGAAACAGCCTAATCACCAATCTTGCTGATGAATGCGAGTGGGAAACATTGAACACTCAGAAAAAGGTGCCACGGGCTACTGCTGCTCTTGCTGCGGCTCCTCGCCTCGGTCGGCAGGCATCGCCGCCTCGTTTCTGGACGACACGCCTGACAACGCGCCCGGCAGCGCGATCGCGACGGCCGCGTCGGTCTCGTAGGCGCCGTCGCCCGCGGGTGCGGCGATTGGGTTGGTCAGCGGCTGCCACGGCGGCGCCTGCATCAGCGGTGGCGGGTACGCAGCGCGCGCCGGCTCGTTCGCGCGCTTGCCGCCACCGCCGCTGCCGGTGGCTCCGCGCATGAGCTTCGCAAGGAGGGCGGCCTCCATGCTGGCGAATGGCTTCTCGACGAGCAGAAACGACGCAAGGGAGAGCACGTACGACGCGAGCAGCACCGCGACGTAGTTGACCGTCACGTCGACGCGCGAGAAGGTCTTGTAGTCGAGTGCGGAGAAGTACAGCCCGAGGATGATGACCAGGTGCCACAGGCTGCGGGGCGCGCGGTCGAAGGGCGAGACGCGCGGCGCGCGGGGCGGCCGCGCAGGCGGCGTGAGGCGCGCGCGCGACGCGCCAGGCGCGCGGCGGCGGCGGTGCGCGCGCGTACTATGCGCCGTAGGAGAGCTTGGCGAGGACCTGCCAGAGCGGAGCCGAGAGGAGCGCGCGCACTGGCCCGCCGCGCCCAGAGAGCAGCCAGTGCGAGAGGCCACACAGGCCGAGCGCCCACAGCTGGCGCTGCGTGCCATTGTACACGTCCTTGGCCGGCGGCGTCCACCGCTGCGCGCTCTTGTCGAAGAGCCCGCCCGCGCTGAAGTTGGTCCACGGCAGGAGGAAGACGGCGAGCAGCACGCCGACGCTCGCCGCCCAGCCGGCCGCGTGCGCCCACGTCGCGCGCTCGCGGCGCGCGACGAGCGGCGCGCGCTCGCCCCCGGCGTCGGATGGGAGCCGCGCGCCGAACCGCGCCGCGCGCGCGCGCTCATGCAGGAAAATGCCGAAGAGCACGCCGACCGCGTACGTGCCGCAGCGCGTGTGCGGCTCGGCGTAGAGGTACTTGCCGTTCGCCACGTCGAGCGTCGTGATGTCCGCGGCGTAGGCGTGCGAGAGCGCGGCGGACGCGCCGACGGAGAGCGCGAGCGCGCCCACGAAGAAGCCGACGACGAGGCGAGGCGCCGCCGGGTAGAAAGGCAGCGCGAAGGCAGCCGCTGCGAAGAACTGCATGTCGTTCGCCAGGTACCACGACCACCCCATGCAGCCCGCTGTGCCGTTCTGCCCGTCCTCGCCGAGCACGTTGTTCACGTAGAGCAGGTTGGTCCACCACGTGCGCGTGCACACCTCACCCGAGCGCTGCGCCTGCGCCCACAGAGGGCCCGAGCCGACGAGCGGGAGGACGTGCGTGTACGCGAAGAGCACGTAGGCGTAGACAGGGGTGAGCCGCGCCAGCCGGTGCAGCAGCGCGGTTGCGGCCTGCGCGAGGGCGCGGCGGACGCCGACGGGCGCGCGCTGCTCGCCGTCGCCCCGCGCGTCCGCGCGCCGAAGCAGCGCGAGCGCGGCGAGCAGTCCGCTCATCCAGAAGAAGGTGTCGACGCTCGAGAAGGCGCCCAGAATGGCCGTCACCTCGAAGGAGCGAAGGTAGTCCGAGACGGCGGGCACGACATTCTTGGAGGAGAAGGCGGCGATGAGGAACTGGTGGCCGAGCTCGACGTACCCCGTCGAGAGCACGCGCAGGCCGTCGAGGAAATCGAGCTCGCCCGCCGGGCGCGTCGCGACGAGCCGGCGCGCGTTGCCGACCGCGTCGAAGTGGCGCGCCCACGCGAAGCGCGGCGCGCCGCCTGGCAGCGCGCCGTGGCGCGCGTGCCACGCGGGGCGGAGGAGGTGCGCAACCAGCGTGCTGCCAACCACCGCCGCGCCGAGCGTCGCCGTGACCACCGCCATCGCGAGCGCGCCCGGCGTGAGGTCGTACGAAACGTCCTCGGCGCAAAAGGAGCGCGACCGCACGGCGAGGTACTCGAGCGCCTTGGAGAGCGCCTGGAGAGCGACGGTGGCGTTGCGCAGGACGGGCACGAGCGCCGCCGTCGCATTCGCTGAGTCGAAAATCAGTAGCTCCTCGCACCGGTATCGCCGCAGGTAGTCGTGCACCGAGCAGCCGCGCGGCAGGCACAGGCCGAGCGACGGCCCGCCAAACGCCTGCACGGTGCAGTGGTGCGAGGCGGCGTCGGCGACGCAGAGGTCGTAGCTGCCCATGTCCTTGAACGTGCCCCACGCTGCGAGTGTCTGCTCGTTCCCAACGCCGAGCACCTCGAAGATGCGGTAGAACGGGAGCGGCCGCAACAGCGGCGAGCCCGCCGACGCGATCTGTTGCATGGACGTCTGGTTGCACCGGCCGCTGAAGAAGAGCTCCGCGCACTCGGCGAGCGTTGGCGGCGGCTCATCTGCCCGCTCCGGCAGGCCGCCACCGCCGGGCCACGGTGACTGCCCCGCGGCGAGCGGAATGAACGCGAGGACGTGTAGGACGGCGCGCATCGGCCGCCGCATTCGACTGGATGCCGTCGCCGACAAGAATAGGCCGCGCGGGCTTTTTATTAGTTTTTACTCATCCTTTTTAAAAACGTTTGAATGTCAACGCAAATGGCCGACGCCGCTCCGGCCGAGGCGGCGCGGTGGGCGAGCGCGCCGCAGACTGCGTCGATCGAGCGGCGCGCAATTGACGTGCCGATGATTAGTTGCGCATCACGCCGTCCCGCGCGCTCAAAGCCGCCCGTCGGCCTCGTCGCGCTTCGCGCGGCGGCCGCGACCGGCGCGCGGCCGCGCAGCGCTCGCCGGCCGCTCGACGAGCTAAACACGGCGTCGCGTGCCGCGGGCGCGCCCAAGCCGGACGTCGAGGCCATGCGCGAGTTGCTCGCGAGCACCAAGCGAGAGGCGCAGGTTCGCGCGCCGCGCGGCGCACGGCAGGCGTGGGACGGGCGGGTGCGGCAGCGCACGGCGCGCGGAGTTTGCAGCAATTGCGCGAGCGCCGCGCCGCCGCCAACTTTTTGCCCGGCCCGCGCCCCCCCGGCGGCGCGCACGTACGTGGCCGCAGGTGCTGCGCGAAGAGAACGCAAGCCTCAAGGTGGGCGTCGCGCGCTCTGAGCGCGAGGCGCGATCCGCCGAGCGTGAGCGCGACGACCTGCTCCGACAGCACGCCCTCGACTCGGCAGGCGACCCGCGGCTCTCGCACCGGCTGGCGGAAGGCGCACTGGTCGGGCGACTGCGTGCGCACGCCAAGCAGCTCGCTGTAGAACTCGCCGCGCGCGACAAGGAGCTCGCTGACGTGCGCTCCGGCGCAAAGCACGCGCGCGCCGTCGAGCTGGATGTGGAGCGGCGCGCCTACTTGCACGAGACGCTCCGCCTCCGGCAGCTCCTCGATGCGGGCGCTACAGACCTCGAGGCGCACAAGGCGGTGTGGAAGCGCGAATACGAGGCCGAGCTGCGCAGCAGGCTCGCCGACACGCGCAAGCTCGAGGAGCGCCTCGCCGAGATGCGGCAGGTGCGCGCGCGCGCCTGCGAGCGCATCGGGGGCCCACCCACGCACGCGCCGAAGCTCACGCATGCGCGCCGCCGCGCTCTCGCGCGGCCGCGCGCAGCGCGAGCGCGCGCTCGATGAGGAGCTCGGCCGTTGGATGGGCGAGAACGACACGCTGCGCGCCAAACTCGCAGCCGCGGCCGCGGTCGGCGCGAAGGGAGGCGGCGGGCGCGCGGATGCGGAGCGCGCGCTCGCGGCGGAGGTGGCGCGCGAGCGCGAGCGCGCGGTAGCCGCTGAGGAGCAGGCGCGCATCACGGGCGCAGCCATGCTCGCGCGGGCGTCGCATCTCGAGGCCGAGCTCGAGAAGGTGAGCGCGCCGCACCGCATCGTGCGCGGGTTGTGTGGCTGAGTGCGGGGGGGGGGGGGGGGGGGGGGGGGGGCTGCATCGCACCGATCGCGTCCGCATCGAGCGCGCGCGCCGCGCCGCGCAGGCGCAGAGCAAGGCGCGCGCGCTCGGCGAGCGATGCAGCCGGCTGGAACGCGAGAAGCGCGACGCGCTGCGCGAGCTCGCGCTCGAGCAGGCGGCCGCGCTGCAGGCGCGCCGCCAGGCGGACGCGCTCGAGGCGGGCGCGGTGCGCACCGGAGCGCTCGCGGCACAGCAGCGCACCGCGGCGGCCATGTCTCATCTCGTCTCGCAGCACAACGCCGCAGCGGCCAAGATGCAGGCCGCCGCACGCCGCCGGCAGAGCCACGGCTCGGAGCCGGCGCGCGGCGCGACCGACACGCCGGTCGACGAGCGGTCGCCTGCCGCACCGTCGGCCGGCGCGGTGCAGCTCGGTGGCGGCACGCCTTCCGCGCGCACGCCTGCTCCCAGCGGCGCGCCGCCACCGGTGGAGGCGCGGAGCATGCAGCCGATGGCAGTAGCCGCGACGAGCGGTGGCGCGAACGCGCCGCCAGCGCGCGCCACGAGCTGCGCGCCTCCGCCGTCCGCGACACGCGCTTCCGCCGATCAAAGGGAGCCTTTGCCCGCTCCATCGCCCACGAAAAGCGGCGGCTTCATGAGCAGCCTGCTGGGCAGTGGCAGCAAGTGACGTCACCGTAGACTACGAAGCGAACCGATTCAGAGTTTGCCCCCCCCCCCCCCCCCCCCCCCCCCCCCCGGGCCGGACGGGGGTGACTTTACGAAGTTTTCGACAGCCCCCACAACTCTAACCTATGTTCGAATATGCCCCCCATATGACGTGGGGTAGATATACTAACGACGTGCGCGCTTTGCATGGGGCCCGGAAGCGCCCACGCTCTCGCCCTCAATGTTCGTCTCGCCATCCCCGTCGCCATCGCCTGGGATTTGGCTCTCGCCCTCGCCAATCCCGCGTGCGAGCGCAGCTTTGATGTCGACTTTGAGCTTGAGGAGGGGCAGCCCTTGTTTGACCTTCAGAGCCTTCGCCAGGACGCGCGCGTCGTCTTTGTTGAGCGCATTGACGAAGCTCTCCCCCTGGGACTTGGCCGCAGCCACCAGAGGATCCACGATGTGCCCCTCAGGGAATGAAGGAGGCGGCGCGTGCTGGCAAGCGCGAGCGCCGTGGAAGGCGGCGAAGGGGAGCGAGTGAGCGCTCGGCAAAATGCCAACGCAATGTTGCGGACCTGCGCAGAGCGCCACGCGGGCCCACAGGCAGCCACATCAGCACGCTCGCGCGGAGCGCGGTGTACGCGCCGCGAAGAAGAGGTAGCGTCGAGGGTTCGGCAGCGGTGCAGGCGCACCCGATGAAGCACGTGCGTTTGCCGCGTCAAAAGGAGCTGCCGAGGACCACGGCTGGGCCACGAAGGCGGGCACGGCAGGCTGCGCGCAGGCGAAGTGTGCGCCTAACAGGGTAATTTGAATTCGCGCGGGGAATATGGGGAGGGAGCGGAGGGTCGGAGAGTGAGACGCTGCAACGCTGTGCATGCGGCGGCAGCAGCGCAGCCGCGCGAAAGGAGGCGCAGCCGACAGCGCACCGGCAGGTGAGGCTCGCACGGGTTGCGCGAGCGCGCGTGCGGCGTTGAGCTGGACGAGCCCCGCCTCGTACGCAGTGGCTGCTTGGCGCAATGCCTCTTCTTCGTCTGAGCGTGCATGTGAACGCGCAGGGCGGCAAATAAGAAACGGTCGCGTTGTGGCATGCGGCGGCAGAGGGACGGGAGACGGGAGAGGGAGCACGCTCGCAGGTCGCGCGAGCGCGCAGGCGCGCGCCGTACTTTCGGCCGACAGGGCGGCTGCCTCACCAGACGATGCCCGCCGCATGCAATCATCCACGGTCGCCGCCGCGTGTCGCTGCCCAGCTCTGCGCGAGATGTCCTCGAAGGCCTTGAGTGTCGGCGTCCGGAGCACGCGCTCATCGGCCGACGTTTGCACGCCGGGCGTGAAGCTGTTTTGCACCAGGCTCTTGTACACAGCTTGTGCCGCCGAGAAGACATTGTCGCCCGACGTCTTTCCGCCCTGTGCCACGGCCATCGCGAGGCACCTCCCTGCGAGCGCACGCTCGGATGGCGAGAGGTGCTGCAAGGCCATGCCCCTGGTCTGAAAGCAGTGCGTCGGAGTTGCCTTCTTCGACAAACTCTGCTTGAGGTCGGTCCGCTGTGCGGTGGATCGCGGACGAGGCGGCGACGGCGGCGGCGGCTGGGAGGGCGCGGCGTGGGCTGCTGCGGAGGCGTCGCCCGACACGAGCTGGCGCGGCTGCTCCTGCTGGCAGTGCTGGTGCTGCAACGGCCGCTGCGAAGGTGCGGGCTGCGGTGAGCGCTGCATCGCAGGTGAAGCAGGCGGAGTCCTCGCCGACTGTTGCATCCGCGGCTGCTGCGGCTGCTGCGTTTGTCGCCGCAGCTGTGCGGACTGCAGCGGCGGTGGCGGCGATGGCGGTGGCGGACATGGTGGCGATGGTTGCCTTGGCAGTTGCAGCCTCGATGGCGAAAGAGTCGGCTGCGAGGTGAATGCTGCGAGCGCGTCGCCAGCTGCGGACGAGCCGTCTGCCCATGCGAGGCGGGGCAGCTGCTGCTGCTGCGGCCGCGGCGGCGGCGGCAGTGGCAGCGTCGGCGGCGGCGATGGCCAGTGCTCGAGCTGCGTTTGCGGCGAGCTCGCGCGCCCTGTAAGCGAGAGCGCTAAGGCTGCCCTCTGCTCGGGCGACAGCGACCGCGGCACGCGCGTCTGAACCAAACTCGGCGACAAAGGCGGCGGCTGCCGCGGGGGCGACGGAACGGATCGTGAGGCGCGTTCTGCTGCCAGCGCGCTCACGAGCTGCGCGTACTCCTCTTGCGCCTTCTCAATGTCAGGCTCGTAGGCCCAGCCCATCGGCTCGTAGAGAGCGTGCTTCGAGCCGATGCCGCCGGTCGGATTGTCGAAGAAGGACTTGCGCAGCATGGCAAATGTCTCGCCGAGGCTGCGCTCCGAGAGCAGAGCAGGTGTAAGCCAGAATGGCTCACCGTCGGCGTTCGTAGATCGGCCGAATGCGTCGCGCATCTCCGCAGCGCGCGCATGCCCCACGAGCCGGAAAAAGATGCGGCACTGCAGCACGTTCCTGTCCACCGTCGAGACACCTTCCACGAGCGGATTGAGGAGCGAGTTCAGATCCTCGACAAGCGAATCCCCTCGCATGGCCACAAATTTGCGCAGCGTGCTGTTATGGTACACGCGCCCGGCCTGCAGGTACATCTCGTCGAGAGGAAGCGGGTCGTTCAAGCAGCCGTTAGCCACGTGGACTCCGACAAAGTCGATCACCTCGCCGGTGCCCGCAACACGCTCGCCAGTCCTGCTCGCTGGGCGCATCGGCGACTGTGTCGGGCTCGACCGCGCAAACGCTTCCCACTTCTCCTTGACCTCAGTCAGTCGCGCGAGCGCAATCTCGGGTGCAGGTGTCGTCGATCGAATCGCGCCATCTGCCTTGTACCGAGCGAGGTCTTCGCGCACGCGCGCGAGCGCCGCTTGTGCAGTGAGCGACTTGTTTTGCGCCTGCAGATAGGACGCAACCGCGCGGATGTCCTCCTCGACCGGCTGAAGGAGTGCACTGGACAAATTGCGCTTGAGCTCGGTCGCAAAGGCCTGGCTGGAGGCCTTGCACGTGTCGCCGATACGCTTGAGCGCGTGGAAGTGGTCGAGATACGGGCGGCGGGAGATGGTCGGGAAGAGGTTGACGAGCACATGCTTGGAGAGCATCTCAGGCCTGCACTTGCCGCAGCAGGTGTCTGTGTACCACGCGACGACGCCTGACAAAGTCCCCATGCGCTCAAACCGCGCGCGCAGCCGGAGCAGCGCGGGGAGGAGATGCTTGTCAAAGCTCTCCGACGCGGTGACTCCCCACCAGAGCGTCTCCCCGCGTGCTCCCTGGATGATGACCAGCACCTTGCCATCACCAGTAGACCTGATTGCAAGGGAGCGCGTGCCATCCGAGCGGATGATTCTCCCGGGCGAAGACTGGAGCAAGCGCTCGAGCAGAAAGGGCTCGAGGATAGCGCCAATGTGGCAAAAGATCGTGCGAATGTTGTCAGCAGAGGGCACGAGCAGCGAGTTGAACACGTTAAGGAAGGCAAATGGCGGCCAATCAGCGACGCGAGCAGCTGGCTCCGTCTCTTGCTCGCGCTGCGCATCGCCCCAGTACGAGTGGAGAGTCTGCTGCGCACGCGCGCGACTTGAATGCCCCTGCTCCTCGACGAAGCGAGCGTAGGCATCGTGCATGAGCGATTGGTTCAGAAGGTGCGGAGCGGCAATCTGCTCGGCGAGCTTGGCCATCGGGATAGTCGAGATGAAGATGTGCTGCGCAAGTGACCACGTCATGGCTCCGACTTTCATGAGCACAAGGTCTGCATACTTGGTGCGCACAGACACGGGCAAGTACTCCGGGTCAGCGATGAGCGTGCTTATCGCCGTGGTCTTGCTGCAGCCCTTGCAGAAGATGGTCTCGCTCATGACGCAGATAACGCCAGCGAGGTCGTAGGCATAGCGGATTGGCGCCCATCCGGCGCGGCAGATGAGGTTGTTGCTCTTGCACTTGGGGCACGGGCAGATGATGCGAGTAGGGTCGTCGTTGACGCGAAAGCGCGGGTCGGCGGATAGCTCCCGTCGAATAAGGAGGTGTGGCGCGACCACCGCAACCTTTGGACGCATCACAAACGCACCGCGCGCTGCGAGCATCGATGCAGCGTCCCACTGCCCACTAGGCGGCTTGCAATGCCTCGCCATGAGCGCAGAGCCGGGCGGCTCATAGAAGGGCGCACAAGGTAGGCGCTCCTCGAGGAGCTGCATCACCTCAGCGCCGCAAAGCGCCACGCCGCCGCGCGTGAGGACAAGCATCCCTCGGGCGGCAGAGTCGCTCAGCTCGATGCGTGGCATGCTGCCGCCGAGCGAGCGAATGAGGGCGCGGACTACACCGTCGCCCAGTCGCCGCTCGTCCTCATGCGAAAGCAGCGGGCGCGCGGCAGCTGCAGGCGCAGCAGCGCTGGCAGCAGCGTGCTCAGAGCGCATCGCACCTGCTGCGCCCGAGGGGCTGACACCTACCGCCCCGACGCATGTGCTCCGTGAGCGAGAGGCACGATGCAAGCCGAGAGTCGGGAGCGGCGGCGCTTCCACACCTCGCAGCGAGCCGCTGCAACTCGCATCTGCAAAGCGACCGCCAAGGCTGCTCGCGCGCGCAGACTGTGGGGCAGGGCTCGCGACAAGAAGAGGGGCCGAGCTGGGCACAGACTGTGCCGAGTCGGTCGCGCCGAGCAGAGCGTCGAGCGCGGCGCCCGGCTCGGGCCGCCGAGCGCGCCGACGCACGCGCCGCCAGCGCGCCCGCCGTCGCGCCCGCTCGCGCCAAGCGCGCCTCCGTACACGCCGCCGCCGGGCCAGGCGCCGGGCTCGCCTTCGCGCTGCTGCGGCGCAGCAGATTCTGCGCGCTGCAGCGGCGGCGCGCCAAGCGGCCAGCCTTGCAAGCCTTGCAAGCAAGCTGTCAAGGCGAGCGGCGAGCGCGCAGCCAACGCCGGCGCGTCGAGCTGCTCGGGCGGCCACGGCTGCGCGATCGCGCGCGCGTGCGCAGAGTCGTCGCGGCCGCTCGCTGGGCTGGGCGCGTGCAGCCCGTTGAGCTCGGGCCGGGCGTCGAGCGCGGCGCCCGGCTCGCGGCCGCCGAGCGCGCCGACGCACGCGCCGCCAGCGCGCCCGCCGTCGCGCCCGCTCGCGCCAAGCGCGCCTCCGTACACGCCGCCGCCGGGCCAGACGCCGGGCTCGCCTTCGCGCTGCTGCGGCGCAGCAGATTCTGCGCGCTGCAGCGGCGGCGCGCCAAGCGGCCAGCCTTGCAAGCCTTGCAAGCAAGCTGTCAAGGCGAGCGGCGAGCGCGCAGCCAACGCCGGCGCGTCGAGCTGCTCGGGCGGCCACGGCTGCGCGATCGCGCGCGCGTGCGCAGAGTCGTCGCGGCCGCTCGCTGGGCTGGGCGCGTGCAGCCCGTTGAGCTCGGGCCGGGCGTCGAGCGCGGCGCCCGGCTCGCGGCCACCGAGCGCGCCGACGCCCGCGCCGCCAGCGCGCCCGCCGTCGCGCCCGCCCGCGCCAAGCGCGCCTCCGTACACGCCGCCGCCGGGCCAGGCGCCGGGCTCGCCATCGCGCTGCTGCGACGCAGCAGATTCTGCGCGCTGCAGCGGCGGCGCGCCAAGCGGCAAGCCTTGCAAGCAAGCCGCCGCGAGGAGCGACGGACACGTCTGGCACGCCTGCGCCTCCGGATGTTGCCTCTCGGACGCAATTGGGTGCGCGCAGCCGGCGCCGCGGGCGCACGAGCCGCGGTCACCGTCATCGGCGAGAGGCAGGAGCAGCCGGTGCGACGGTGGCTGCGGATGCTGCGCGTGCGTCGTGTGCACGGTGTGCGACGGCGTCTCGTGCTGCTGCGTGGCGCTTGGCGGTACGCGTGCCGGAGATGTGAGATCCACGACGACGACATCGCCGACATGCGGGGCCGTCGACAACGAGCACGGCGTGCAAACGGCAGGAGTGTCTCCACTCGGCGGCGGGACGGCGGCGCGCAGCGTGCTGCCTAAAGGCATGCCTAGCGCAAGCGGCGAGGGCATCGCACGCCGCGGCGGAGTGACAAGCGCGCTCGTTTGCTGCTGCTGCGCCGCTGCCGCTTGCCGCTGCTGCGCCGCTGCCGCTTGCCGCTCGAGTGCCGCCTGTCTGCTCCGCTCCAAGCGCTCGCGCTGCTCGGCGGAGAGCGGCGGCGGCTGAAGCGGCGCAGTGATGAAGCTGCGCGATGACTGCGTCTGCGCTTGCGCTTGCGCCTGCGCTTGCGGCACGGCACGCGCTGGTTGCGGTGACGGAGCGGGGGGCGCCGGCGCCCGCGATGCGCACGCGGCCACTCCGCGAGGTTGGCCGTAGGGTTTAAGGTTGAATGGATAGACGAGCTCGTGTTTCGCCGAGCTATCGCCTCGCTTCACACGTGCCCGCCGCTTATCCCCATCATCGAGCGATTTGAATGACACGCGCTTGACGACGCTCTCGAGCCAAGCGGCCGGGTCGGGCGCGCCGTCGACGCAGCACGACGCGACATGGAAGTGCATGTGAAGCTTGGTAGCGTGGTTGACGTAGCAGAGGAGGTATGCGCAACTTGCGTCGGCTGGCATCCAAAGTCCGCAGACGAAGCAGCGTGCCACGTCCTTGCGCGTGTTCGCCGGCTGGATCTGCGCGCGCAAGGCGGCGAGCAAACAAGAAAGCAGGCGATTGCAAGCAGGCACATGCGGGCACCGATGGCGAGCGCGCGCGAAGCTCAGGCAGATCCCCTCGTGCGGCGCTCGCGGTCGGCGCGCGCGCACGGCGAAGACGCGGATGCCCCTGCGCTGAAGTGCGGCGCCATCGGCGAGCGTCGGCGCGAGGTGCGCGTTATTCGCGAGGTGCTGCGCGTAGTCCATCGGCGAGCGCGCGACCGCCGTATCGCCGCGCTCCCGACCGCACGCGCCCGGGCCGCACGGATGCGGGCCCGCCACGACGGGCTGCGTGTGGTTGTGGAGGAAAGCGAACGACCCCACTCGGGGGCTCCAACGGACATGCGTAGAAATCGATTGGAGGATCGGAGGTCATTTGCCGGGCAAATATGGAGGTTTGAAGGTCATTTGCCGGGCAAATTGAATAGTAAAGTCACCCCCCCCGGCCCCCCCCCCCCGGGCCCCCCGCCCCCCCCCCCCCCCCCCCCCCCCCCCCCCCCCCCCCCACCCCCCCCTATTGGCGCTGTGTACTGCCCACGTCACGTGCCTGTGCGCGCTCGTGCTTGTGCACGGCTTATAGGCACGAGCAAGAATCTGCGCGGAGCTCGATGCCGCCGGCTGCGCGGTTTTTCCTCTTTCTCTCCCGCCCAAAAAAAAGGCTTTGCCCTCCCTCCCCTTTCGGAAGGTGCCGTCAAAGTGCCCACTGCTGCGCGAAACCGGAACCGCACGATGCGCGTCGCCGCCGCGCGGTGGCTCGCGCTCGGCGCCGCGTTGCTGTGCGCCGGCGTGGCGCACGCCAAGCTCGTCGGCGAGCTCTTGCCGTGCCGCGCAAACTGGTTCGTGCACGACGTGGGCGCGCCCAAGCTCGCGCCGTGCGCGCCACGCGCGGCGACCGTGCTCAAGCACCACGCCGTGAGCGACTGGGTCGCGGGCGAGCAGCCAGCGCCGAAGCGCGTCTTCGGCTCAGCGGCGCCTACGCCGCTGCCCGTCGTTGCTGTGATGACGCACCGAGAGTTTGTGCTTGGCTGCCATTCCTTTGAGGCGCTGTGGTCGCACCGGATGCCAACCTACTTGGTCTTCAACGCCGACTTTGCGCGCGCGTGGCGGCTGGCGGAGCTGGTGCGCTCCAAGGCGACGGCGCAGACGCAGCTGCTCGTCCTGCGCCGTCTTCCGGGCGAGCTGCTCGCGCGTAGCGTCGTGCTCTCGCTGCTGCAGGCGCAGGAGGCGGGCGACCCCGAGTTTGTCTTCTTCACGCACTGCGACATCCACCAGCTCCCCACGTGGCAGCCGCGCGGGCTGTCCAGCTACGTCGACGCGGTGGAACAGCTGGTCGGCGACTTCCGCCGTGAAAAGGAGCTTCGCGCCGCCGGCCGCACCGCCGTGCGCTTTGACGGCCCATACGGGCACACGTCGCCCGACTTTTGGCGCGGCAACGCGACGTGCGCAGCGCTCTCGGGCCGCGAGCGGTCGCAGATGCCCGTCTACGCGATGAATGCGGTGATGGTCGAGTCGGTGTCGACGCGCGAGCACTTGGTCGGCTCGATCGTCCATGGCGTCGACGTGGGCGGCTACGTCGCGACCGGAGGGCTGAACGAGTCGCGGCACGCGCGCGTGGCGACGCCGGCAGCTGACGACGGTGCGGGCGGCGGCGGCCGCCCGTGGCTGAGCGACGCGGGCACGTGGCTTGAGGACCACGCGCTCATGTACGACCTGTCACTGTACCGCGCGATGCACGCCACATTCGCGCTCGCCGACGCGGGCGACGTGCTCTTCCACAACGAGTACTTCCAACCCGAGCTGCTCTGCAGGATGGGCTGGACGGCGCTGCGCGACAACGAGGTCTATCTGCACTACTCGAGCAGGCTCGAGGACGACGCGCGCTTTGCGGCGGCGCACCAGCAGCTCGCGCGCAAGGGGAAGACGCGCGTGATGCTCGCCAAGGACGGCATCCCCGTCTACGACGGTGTGTACGAGCGCGTCGACCTCGAGTGGCTGCGCGCGTTCCAGCTCGAGCTCGTGTACGCGCGCATGTCGCCGATGGCGCGCGTGCGCGAGCACGTCGCCGGCAGCGCGGTCTTCGGTTCGCGTCACTTCCTCGAGTGGGGCAACAACGTCTTCCCGCTCTTTGCGCGCGCCTCGATGCTGCCCAACGCCATCTTGGATGCACCCAGCCGCAAGCGCACCGTCGGCGATCTGGTCGACGTGGGCGTGGGCGCGCTCTTTGCGGTCGCCGGCTACGAGCGCACAAGGGCGAAAGCGCCAGCGGACGGGCGCAGGCCGGCGGTGCGCGCGGCCGAGGCGGCGCGCGCGATGGACGCGGGCCACCTCACTCTCCGCCGCGTCTCCTACCCGCTCGCGCGCTTCTTTCACGTCACGTACGCCGACCTGTCCAACGAGACGGTCCGCGAAGCTCCGCTGCCGCGGCGCCCATGCGGCTGCCTTTACGCGGTCGCGCCCTACACGCTCGGCAACGACGTGGGCAGCTGCACGCTCTTCCTCGACCTCGAAACTTCAGACCGCCGTCGCATTGGCGTCTGGGCGTCCAACTTTGTGCGCTACAGCGGCTGCGCGGACGGTTCGCGCGCACCGCCCGTGCTGCGGCTGCCGCTCGACGCGCGGGTGCGCGCAGTGGGCTCGCCCTTCCTCGCGACGCCGGGGCGGTCGGTGCCGGCCTCGGCGGTGCTCCGCGCCTTCGGCGAGTTGTGTGCGCGACGCGGCCTCCCAATGGCCGCCTCGGTCGCCGCACTGCGCGTTGGCGGCCCATGGTGGCGCGCGCTGCTTCCTTCCGCGCTCGCGCGCGCGGCGGGCGTGTACGAGGACAGCGCCGCGTGGCCCGACCTCGGCCCCTTCCTTCCCGAGGGCAACCAGACGTGGTACGCGCACATGCGCACCATGCCGCCGCTCACTGTCTCAGGTTCGCTCGACGTGGACATGTTTGGCTACACGCAGGGGGTAAGGCCAGTCGCGCTGCGCACGCTTTGCCGGCGCATTGTCGTGCGCTACACGTGGCGTGACAAGATCATGCCGCACCTTTGCTCGTCGCAAGCGCGTGCGCCTGAAGCAGCGGGCCCCGGCCAGGCCATTTGCTGCTCCATGACGCCCTGTACGCCGAGTGACGCGTTCAGGATGTAAGCTGCATGCTACACGTGGAAAACAAAGTGGAGTGTCAACTGAACCGAAATGGAGACTAATAAATTTATTAGTCTCCATTTCGGTTCAGTTCACGCTGCGCGCGCAGGCGAGCGTTGCGCCGTCTCGCGCCAAGCACACGGTTCGAACGCTGTCAATCAACGCGCATGGCCGCGGCCGCTTCCGCCGCAGGTGCTGCATTACCCTGAGCAAACCACGAGCAGCGCCACAACGCCTGATTGCAAGGTCAACCAGCAGCTTTTGGGGGGTCGACGGGCTGGAAGGTTCGATCAATCGCGAGCTAGACAAACGCGCTGTAACGCACCACAAGCGCGCTTTTGACTGGCTGAGTACCGAGCGCGCAGACGAGCGTGTCAATGTCCAACTACGCGATACCAACGCGATACAGCCACGCGCATGGCAGCGCCGCTTCCGCTGCTTCCGCTTGCGCTGCTGCATTGCACGAAGCAAACCAAGAGCAGAGCACAAGGGCACTTTGGCTGACCACGAGCGCACTTTTGGCTGGTTCAACACTGAGCGCGCAGACGAGCGCGACTGTTGCTCTCTGTTCGATTCCTACTCACGCGGTGCCTCCGTGGTACACCCACGCGCATGGCAGCAGGTAAACGCTGCTGCATTGCACCGAGCAAACCACGTGCAGAGCACAAGGGCACTTTGGCTGACCACGAGAGCACTTTTGGCTGGGTGAACATTGAGCGCGCAAACAAGCGCGACTGTTGCGCCGAGTCGAACTCCAAACACGCGGTGCATCCACGGCACACTCACGCGCATGGCAGCGGCCACTGCTGCTTACGCTGCTGCATTGCACCGAGCAAACCACGTGCAGAGCACAAGGGCACTTTGGCTGACCACGAGAGCACTTTTGGCTGGATGAGCACTGAGCGCGCAGACGAGCGCGACTGTTGCGCCGAGTAACTCCAACCACGCGGTGCATCAACGGCACACTCACGCGCATGGCAGCGGCCACTGCTGCTTACGCTGCTGCATTGCATGAAGCAAACCACGTGCAGAGCACAAGGGCACTTTGGCTGACCACGAGCGCACTTTTGGCTGGTTGAACACTTAGCGCGCAGACGAGCGCGACTGTTGCGCCGAGTCGAGCTCCAAACACGCGGTGCCTCCGCGGTACACCCACGCGCATGGCAGCGGCCACTGCTGCATACGCTGCTGCATTGCACCGAGCAAACCACGTGCAGAGCACAAGGGCACTTTGGCTGACCACGAGCGCACTTTTGGCTGGTTGAACACTGAGCGCGCAAACAAGCGCGACTGTTGCGCCGAGTCGAGCTCCAAACACGCGGTGCTTCCACGGCACACTCACGCGCATGGCAGCGGCCACTGCTGCTTACGCTCCTGCATTGCACCGAGCAAACCACGTGCAGAGCACAAGGGCACTTTGGCTGACCACGAGCGCACTTTTGGCTGGATGAGCACTGAGCGCGCAGACGAGCGCGACTGTTGCGCCGAGTCGAGCTCCAAACACGCGGTGCCTCCGCGGTACACCCACGCGCATGGCAGCGGCCACTGCTGCATACGCTGCTGCATTGTACCGAGCAAACCACGTGCAGAGCACAAGGGCACTTTGGCTGACCACGAGCGCACTTTTGGCTGGTTGAACACTGAGCGCGCAAACAAGCGCGACTGTTGCGCCGAGTCGAGCTCCAAACACGCGGTGCTTCCACGACACACTCACGCGCATGGCAGCGGCCACTGCTGCATACGCTGCTGCATTGTACCGAGCAAACCACGTGCAGAGCACAAGGGCACTTTGGCTGACCACGAGCGCACTTTTGGCTGGTTGAACACTGAGCGCGCAAACAAGCGCGACTGTTGCGCCGAGACGAGCTCCAAACACGCGGTGCATCCACGGCACACTCACGCGCATGGCAGCGGCCACTGCTGCTTACGCTGCTGCATTGCATGAAGCAAACCACGTGCAGAGCACAAGGGCACTTTGGCTGACCACGAGCGCACTTTTGGCTGGTTGAACACTTAGCGCGCAAACAAGCGCGACTGTTGCGCCGAGTCGAACTTCAACCACGCGTTGCATCAACGGCACACTCACGCGCATGGCAGCGGCCACTGCAGCTTACGCTGCTGCATTGCACCGAGCAAACCACGTGCAGAGCACAAGGGCACTTTGGCTGACCACGAGCGCACTTTTGGCTGGTTGAACACTTAGCGCGCAAACAAGCGCGACTGTTGCGCCGAGTCGAACTTCAACCACGCGTTGCATCAACGGCACACTCACGCGCATGGCAGCGGCCACTGCAGCTTACGCTGCTGCATTGCATCGAGCAAACCACGAGCAGAGCACAAGGGCACTTTGGCTGACCACGAGCGCACTTTTGGCTGGATGAGCACTGAGCGCGCAGACGAGCGCGACTGTTGCGCCGAGTCGAGCTCCAAACACGCGGTGCCTCCGCGGTACACCCACGCGCATGGCAGCGGCCACTGCTGCATACGCTGCTGCATTGTACCGAGCAAACCACGTGCAGAGCACAAGGGCATTTTGGCTGACCACGAGCGCACTTTTGGCTGGTTGAACACTGAGCGCGCAAACAAGCGCGACTGTTGCGCCGAGTCGAGCTCCAAACACGCGGTGCATCCACGGCACACTCACGCGCATGGCAGCGGCCACTGCTGCTTACGCTGCTGCATTGCACCGAGCAAACCACGTGCAGAGCACAAGGGCACTTTGGCTGACCACGAGAGCACTTTTGGCTGGATGAGCACTGAGCGCGCAGACGAGCGCGACTAATGCGCCGAGTAACGCCAACCACGCGGTGCATCCACGGCACACTCACGCGCATGGCAGCGGCCACAGCTGCTTACGCTCCTGCATTGCATGAAGCAAACCACGTGCAGAGCACAAGGGCACTTTGGCTGACCACGAGCGCACTTTTGGCTGGTTGAACACTGAGCGCGCAGACGAGCGCGACTGTTGCGCCGAGTCGAGCTCCAAACACGCGGTGCCTCCGCGGTACACCCACGCGCATGGCAGCGGCCACTGCTGCTTGCGATGCTGCATTGCACTGAGCAAACCACGTGCAGAGCACAAGGGCACTTTGGCTGACCACGAGCGCACTTTTGGCTGGTTGAACACTTAGCGCGCAAACAAGCGCGACTGTTGCGCCGAGTCGAACTTCAACCACGCGTTGCATCAACGGCACACTCACGCGCATGGCAGCGGCCACTGCAGCTTACGCTGCTGCATTGCATCGAACAAACCACGAGCAGAGCACAAGGGCACTTTGGCTGACCACGAGCGCACTTTTGGCTGGATGAGCACTGAGCGCGCGGACGAGCGCGACTGTTGCGTCGAGTCGAACTGTAACCACGTGGGGCATCCACGGCACCCAAAGGCGCATGGCAGCGGTCACTGCTGCTTGCGCTGCTGCATTGCACCGAGCAAACCAAGAGCAGAGCATAAGGGCATTTTGGCTGACCACGAGCGCACTTTTGGCTAGTTGAACACTAAGCGCGCAGACGAGCGCGACTGTTGCGCCGAGTCGAACTTCAACCACGCGGTACTTCCATGGCACACTCACGCGCATGGCAGCGGCAACTGCTGCATACGCTCCTGCATTGTACCGAGCAAACCACGTAAAGAGCACAAGGGCACTTTGGCTGACCACGCGCGCACTTTTGGCTGGTTGAACACTGCGCGCGTAGACGAGCGCGACTGTTGCGCCGAGTCAAACTCCAAACACGCGGTGCATCCACGGCACACTCACGCGCATGGCAGCGGCCACTGCTGCTTACGCTGCTGCATTGCACCGAGCAAACCACGTGCAGAGCACAAGGGCACTTTGGCTGACCACGAGAGCACTTTTGGCTGGATGAGCACTGAGCGCGCAGACGAGCGCGACTGTTGCGCCGAGTCGAGCTCCAAACACGCGGTGCCTCCGCGGTACACCCACGCGCATGGCAGCGGCCACTGCTGCTTACGCTGCTGCATTGTACCGAGCAAACCACGTGCAGAGCACAAGGGCACTTTGGCTGACCACGAGCGCACTTTTGGCTGGATGAGCACTGAGCGCGCAGACGAGCGCGACTGTTGCGCCGAGTAACTTCAACCACGCGGTGCATCAACGGCACACTCACGCGCATGGCAGCGGCCACTGCTGCTTACGCTGCTGCATTGCATGAAGCAAACCACGTGCAGAGCACAAGGGCACTTTGGCTGACCACGAGCGCACTTTTGGCTGGTTGAACACTTAGCGCGCAGACGAGCGCGACTGTTGCGCCGAGTCGAGCTTCAAACACGCGGTGCCTCCGCGGTACACCCACGCGCATGGCAGCGGCCACTGCTGCATACGCTGCTGCATTGTACCGAGCAAACCACGTGCAGAGCACAAGGGCACTTTGGCTGACCACGAGCGCACTTTAGGCTGGTTCAACACTGAGCGCGCAAACAAGCGCGACTGTTGCGCCGAGTCAAACTTCAACCACGCGGTGCTTCCACGACACACTCACGCGCATGGCAGCGGCCACTGCTGCTTACGCTCCTGCATTGCATGAAGCAAACCACGTGCAGAGCACAAGGGCACTTTGGCTGACCACGAGCGCACTTTTGGCTGGTTGAACACTGAGCGCGCAGACGAGCGCGACTGTTGCGCCGAGTCGAGCTCCAAACACGCGGTGCCTCCGCGGTACACTCACGCGCATGGCAGCGGCCACTGCTGCATACGCTGCTGCATTGTACCGAGCAAACCACGTGCAGAGCACAAGGGCACTTTGGCTGACCACGAGCGCACTTTTGGCTGGTTGAACACTGAGCGCGCAAACAAGCGCGACTGTTGCGCCGAGTCGAACTTCAACCACGCGGTGCTTCCACGACACACTCACGCGCATGGCAGCGGCAACTGCTGCATACGCTGCTGCATTGTACCGAGCAAACCACGTGCAGAGCACAAGGGCACTTTGGCTGACCACAAGCGCACTTTTGGCTGGTTGAACACTGAGCGCGCAAACAAGCGCGACTGTTGCGCCGAGTCGAGCTCCAAACACGCGGTGCATCCACGGCACACTCACGCGCATGGCAGCGGCCACTGCTGCTTACGCTGCTGCATTGCACCGAGCAAACCACGTGCAGAGCACAAGGGCACTTTGGCTGACCACGAGAGCACTTTTGGCTGGATGAGCACTGAGCGCGCAAACAAGGGCGACTGTTGCGCCGAGTACCGCCAACCACGCGGTGCATCCACGGCACACTCACGCGCATGGCAGCGGCCACTGCTGCTTACGCTGCTGCATTGCATGAAGCAAACCACGTGCAGAGCACAAGGCCACTTTGGCTGACCACGAGCGCGCTTTTGGCTGGATGAACACTGAGCGCGCAGACGAGCGCGACTGTTGCGCCGAGTCGAGCTCCAAACACGCGGTGCCTCCGCGGTACACCCACGCGCATGGCAGCGGCCACTGCTGCTTACGCTGCTGCATTGCACCGAGCAAACCACGAGCAGAGCACAAGGGCACTTTGGCTGACCACGAGCGCACTTTTGGCTGGATGAACACTGAGCGCGCAAACGAGCGCGACTGTTGCGTCGAGTCGAGCCGCAACCGCGCGGTGCATCCACGGCACACTCATGCGCATGGCAGCGGCCACTGCTGCTTGCGCTGCTGCATTGCACCGAGCAAACCACGTGCAGAGCACAAGGGCACTTTGGCTGACCACGAGCGCACTTTTGGCTGGTTGAACACTGAGCGCGCAGACAAGCGCGACTGTTGCGCCGAGTCGAACTTCAACCACGCGTTGCATCCACGGCACACTCACGCGCATGGCAGCGGCCACTGCAGCTTACGCTGCTGCATTGCATCGAGCAAACCACGAGCAGAGCACAAGCGCACTTTGGCTGACCACGAGCGCACTTTTGGCTGGATGAACACTGAGCGCGCGGACGAGCGCGACTGTTGCGTCGAGTCGAACTGTAACCACGTGGGGCATCCACGGCACCCAAAGGCGCATGGCAGCGGCCACTGCTGCTTGCGCTGCTGCATTGCACCGAGCAAACCAAGAGCAGAGCATAAGGGCATTTTGGCTGACCACGAGTGCACTTTTGGCTAGTTGAACACTAAGCGCGCAGACGAGCGCGACTGTTGCGCCGAGTCGAACTTCAACCACGCGGTACTTCCATGGCACACTCACGCGCATGGCAGCGGCAACTGCTGCATACGCTCCTGCATTGTACCGAGCAAACCACGTAAAGAGCACAAGGGCACTTGGGCTGACCACGAGCGCACTTTTTGCTGGTTGAACACTGAGCGCGCAAACGAGCGCGAATGTTGCGCCGAGTCGAACTCCAACCACGCGGGGCATCCACGGCACACTCACGCGCATGGCAGCGGCCACTGCTGCTCGCGCTGCTGCATAGTATCAAGCAAGCCACAATCAGAGCACAAAAGCACTTTGACTGACCACGAGCGCATTTTTGGCTGGTTGAACACTGATCGCGTCGACGAGCGCGACTGTTGCGTCGAGTCGAAGTCCAACCACGCGTGGCATCCACGGCACACTCACGCGCATGGCAGCGGCCACTGCTGCTTGCGCTGCTGCATTGCATTGAGCAAACCACGAGCAGAGCACAAGGGCACTTTGGCTGACCACGAGCGCACTTTTGGTTGGTTGAGCACTGAGCTCGCAAACAAGCGCAACTGTTGCGCCGAGTCGAACTTCAACCACGCTATGCTTCCATGGCACGCTCACGCGCATGGCAGCGGCAACTGCTGCATACGCTGCTGCATTGTACCGAGCAAACCACGTCAAGAGCCTAAGGGCACTTGCGCTGACCACGAACGCACGTTTGGCTGGTAAAACACTGAGCGCGCAAACGAGCGCGACTGTTGCGCCGAGTCGAACTCCAACCACGCGGGGCATCAACGGCACACTCACGCGCATGGCAGCGGCCACTGCTGCTTGCGCTGCTGCATAGCATCAAGCAAACCACAATCAGAGCACAAAAGCACTTTGACTGACCACGAGCGCATTTTTGGCTGGTTGAACATTGATCGCGTCGACGAGCGCGACTGTTGCGTCGAGTCGAAGTCCAACCACGCGTGGCATCCACGGCACGCTCACGCGCATGGCAGCGGCCACTGCTGCTTGCGCTGCTGCATTGCATTGAGCAAACCACGAGCAGAGCACAGGGGCACTTTGGCTGACCACGAGCGCACTTTTGGTTGGTTGAGCACTGAGCTCGCAAACAAGCGCAACTGTTGCGCCGAGTCGAACTTCAACCACGCGGTACTTCCATGGCACACTCACGCGCATGGCAGCGGCAACTGCTGCATACGCTCCTGCATTGTACCGAGCAAACCACGTAAAGAGCACAAGGGCACTTGGGCTGACCACGAGCGCACTTTTGGCTGGTTGAACACTGAGCGCGCAAACGAGCGCGACTGTTGCGCCGAGTCGAACTCCAACCACGCGGGGCATCAACGGCACACTCACGCGCATGGCAGCGGACACTGCTGCTTGCGCTGCTGCATAGCATCAAGCAAACCACGATCAGAGCACAAAAAAAAAGCACTTTGGCTGACCACGAGCGCATTTTTGGCTGGTTGAACATTGATCGCGTCGACGAGCGCGACTGTTGCGTCGAGTCGAAGTCCAACCACGCGTGGCATCCACGGCACACTCACGCGCATGGCAGCGGCCACTGCTGCTTGCGCTGCTGCATTGCATTGAGCAAACCACGAGCAGAGCACAGGGGCACTTTGGCTGACCACGAGCGCACTTTTGGTTGGTTGAGCACTGAGCTCGCAAACAAGCGCAACTGTTGCGCCGAGTCGAACTTCAACCACGCGGTACTTCCATGGCACACTCACGCGCATGGCAGCGGCAACTGCTGCATACGCTCCTGCATTGTACCGAGCAAACCACGTAAAGAGCACAAGGGCACTTGGGCTGACCACGAGCGCACTTTTGGCTGGTTGAACACTGAGCGCGCAAACGAGCGCGACTGTTGCGCCGAGTCGAACTCCAACCACGCGGGGCATCAACGGCACACTCACGCGCATGGCAGCGGACACTGCTGCTTGCGCTGCTGCATAGCATCAAGCAAACCACGATCAGAGCACAAAAAAAAAGCACTTTGGCTGACCACGAGCGCATTTTTGGCTGGTTGAACATTGATCGCGTCGACGAGCGCGACTGTTGCGTCGAGTCGAAGTCCAACCACGCGGTGCATCCACGGCACACACACGCGCATGGCAGCGGCCACTGCTGCTTGCGCTGCTGCATTGCACCGAGCAAACCACGAGCAGAGCACAATGGCACTTTGGCTGACCACGAGCGCACTTTTGGCTGGATGAACACTGAGCGCGCAAACGAGCGCGACTGTTGCGTCGAGTCGAGCCGCAACCGCGCGGTGCATCCACGGCACACTCATTCGCATGGCAGCGGCCACTGCTGCTTGCGCTGCTGCATTGTACCGAGCAAACCAAGAGCAGAGCATAAGGGCACTTCGGCTGACCACGCGCGCACTTTTGGCTGGTTGAACACTGCGCGCGTAGACGAGCGCGACTGTTGCGCCGAGTCGAGCCGCAACCGCGCGGTGCATCCACGGCACACTCATTCGCATGGCAGCGGCCACTGCTGCTTGCGCTGCTGCATTGCACCGAGCAAACCACGAGCAGAGCACAATGGCACTTTGGCTGACCACGAGCGCACTTTTGGCTGGATGAACACTGAGCGCGCAAACGAGCGCGACTGTTGCGTCGAGTCGAGCCGCAACCGCGCGGTGCATCCACGGCACACTCATTCGCATGGAAGCGGCCACTGCTGCATACGCTGCTGCATTGTACCGAGCAAACCACGTGCAGAGCACAAGGGCACTTTGGCTGACCACGAGCGCACTTTTGGCTGGTTCAACACTGAGCGCGCAGACGAGCGCGACTGTTGCTCGTTGTTCGATTCGTACTCACGCGGTGCCTCCGCGGCACACTCACGCGCATAACAGCGGCCACTGCTGCTTGCGCTGCTGCATTGCACCGAGCAAACCAAGAGCAGAGCACAAAAGCACGTTGGCTGACCACGAGCGCACTTTTGGCTGGTTGAACACTGAGCGCGCAAACAAGCGCGACTGTTGCGCCGAGTCGAACTCCAGCCACGCGGTGCATCCACGGCACACTCACGCGCATGGCAGCGGCCAATGCTGCTTGCGATGCTGCATTGCACCGAGCAAACCACGAGCAGAGCACAAGGGCACTTTGGCTGACCACGAGCGCACTTTTGGCTGGTTCAACACTGAGCGCGCAGACGAGCGTGACTGTTGCTCTCTGTTTGATTCCTACTCACGCGGTGCCTCCGCGGTACACCCACGCGCATGGCAGCGGCCACTGCTGCTTGCGCTGCTACGTTGCACCGAGCAAACCACGTGCAGAGCACATGGGCACTTTGGCTGACCACGAGCGTAATTTTGGCTGGTTGAACACTGAGCGCGTAAACGAGCGCGACTGTTGCGTCGAGTCGAACTCCAACCACGCGTTGCATCCACGGCATACTTACGCGCATGGCAGCGGCCACTGCTGCTTACGCTGCCGCATTGCACCGAGCAAACCACGAGCAGAGCACAAGGGCACTTGGGCTGACCACGAGCGCATTTTTGGCTGGTTGAACATCAAGCGCGCAAACAAGCTTGACTGTTGCTCGTTGTCTGGGATTTCTACCCACGCGAATCATTCACGCGTTGCCGCCAGACGGTAAACTTAGCTGCGAACAGGACGCACTTGAATTGGCATTTTTTTGCTGATCACGCAACGAGCCGATGGTCGCATTCTTGAAGCGTTGCGTCTCGCCAGTCTGTATCTTGGTCGCGAGCGCGATGAGTAGACGAACCAGTTCTGACGGATCGTTCGTGAGAAGTTAGTGAAAAGACTTTTTATGGAAGTGCTTAGCCCGCTGTGCGAAGAGAAAAGATCCGTCTCGTTGACACACACATCGCGTTAGTCTGGAGGGAGCCGTCAGCCGTCGTCCTACCTGACGACGTAGCCGAAGATTTTGCGAATGATTTTTTAACATTCCTCCTTCTCCTTCAGCCACCCGCCCGCGCGATGCGGCGCGAACCGAGCCGGTTGCGCGATGCAACTGTTTGCCACGCCACGAAGTGCCAGTCGTGCATCGGAACTCTCCACGCCGCGTCATGAGCGCAAGCACACGGGTTCTTGGGGAGCGGATTGCGCGCTCCGCCACAATGTTCGAACTCGGCGAGTCGGGTGCAGAATTAATCGTCGACGAAAAGGCGCCGCCATGCATGTGGATGCTCCGTCGTGCGGA
Source organism: Diacronema lutheri (assembly GCA_019448385.1). Lineage (NCBI taxonomy): Eukaryota > Haptophyta > Pavlovophyceae > Pavlovales > Pavlovaceae > Diacronema > Diacronema lutheri. Next base: position 333,981 of record JAGTXO010000018.1, read on the forward strand.
CGACGAGCCGAGGACCCAGTGAAAGATGTGGATCGCTCCCGTTCCCAACAGCAGCGCCTACCACTGCAGAGCCAGCGCGATCTCGTCCTCCGTCAGCGTGCGCAGAGCGTACATCTGCCATCAACGCGAGAAAGCGTCGACCAGGATCATCCCGTAGCGGAAGCCGAGGCGACCGCCCTCCACGCCGACCGGAAGATCAGCAGCAGAGATCGAGAAGGTGTCGAGGGACGTGATGTTGCCCGGGCACAGGGCCGCTGGCATAGTCCCGTTGAACGATTTGCGTACCATCGACGTTGCAAACGACTCGTCGAGCGCGTCAGCCTTGAGCGCTTCCATCCCGCCGGTGTGCGCCCACGTCCGCAGCAAGAGGTTCTTGTCCCATGTGCCAGCCCTGATTGACCACATCCAAAGCTTCTCCTCGCTCGGACCGGCCGGCGGGCGACTCAGTTTTCCGGCTGCTGCGCAATTGCGGCGACAATCGCCGTGTTGTGCTTGCGCGCGGTCGAGCCCTTCTTCATGATCCACACCTTAACCTCGGACTGCGCGCACAAGACCTTGCGCGGTCCGCCGAGCGCGCTGAAGTCCGTGCGATGGCCGTCGCGCGAGCCCAAGTCGATGCGCGCCTCATCCGCACCGTCGGCGTCAGACTCCAAGCATCCCAGGTCGATCGCGGCCGTTGTTGCGCGAGTCGCGTGCGCCGAGGCCGTCGATGCCGAGAGCGAGAAGAACACGTTTAGAGCTTTACACGACGATGACTCGCGCCGGAACTTGTCCTGCTGCCGTTGCCGATGACGAGCTGCTGTGTCGACCTTTTGTTCCAGTCCGGCTTCTTGATGCTCGTCGTCGGTGTGCTCGCGGCCAGTTGCTTAGCGCCGGGCTTCTTGGGCTTCGGGCAGCCCCTCGCGCAGTGGCCCTCCTGGCAGCAGTTTGAACGCCTGGCACTTCATTGCTGCGATGCGGTCGTTCGCGATGAGCCGCGCCACGTCGAGCGCGCCGAGCCCTGCACGCGCCGCATCTTCGCGCGATCATGGCTGAAGCTAGCCCAGACCGCGCCGTGAGGGGGGGTACAGCATATTGGCGAGCGGAGGTGCCGCCATGCGGTGGCGATCAGTCGGGACGGCGACGAGAGACGGACTGCGACTGACGGTGAGCGGCAGGGTTGTGCAATGCCAGCCACGGTGAGCTGCGTGCCCGGCGACGAAGGCGTGGCATGGAACGTGAGTCTGAGATCGTGAGGACGTAACAACCATTTGGCGCCCGGAGCAACTTTGGCCTCTCGAGAAATTGATACTGTCGGCAAGAACAAACGCTGCGATTGTGAATGAAGCATTGTTTAAGGCAATAGAACCCTTAGAGAGAATACCACTGCTTGTAGCGAGAGAACGACCATCAAGCACAAGACCTTCATGTTGCTCAAAGTGGCGAGCAAGGGGCCAAACGGCACCGCTGCTCAAAGGGCTGTCACCAAACCGCTCATCCGCAGCTTTCGGGCGGAAGTTGGCACGCAAATTGCAGGTGATGTCACTGGGGTCTTGCTGTGCACGCTTGACAGGCGGCGCGACCGCCGAACCTGCGCAGCGCAGTGGTGCAATGCACAACACGGTGAACGCGCGCGGGGCCAGAGGAGTGTGCTGATGGACGCGATGCGAATGCTGCATGCGGGCGAGGCCGCACGCACCGGTGAGCGGAGCTTGTCGTCGTATCCGACGTATGAGCCGAGATCGTCCGAGCCACCAGAGTCCTTGATCTTCGAGCTGCTGCGGCGCAGGAGCGAGATGACGAACGCCGACAGGCATGCGGCGACGGTTACCATAAAGGTGACGCTGGCGCATGGCACGCGATCCGTGGCGAGCTTTCCGGCGCCGGGCGCGTCGGGTTGCGCGACGAGCGGATCCGTCCAGCCGACAATGTCGCACGTCTGCTCGCCAGTCTTGGAGCAGATGGCCACACCACTGACCATGTCGGCGCCAGCGCCATCCGGCATGCCGAACGCGGGCGGCGGCACTTCCACGGGCTCGAGCGGCTCGGACACCACGCTGGGCATAGGGCTGGGCATCGCTGCACCGTGCGGCGCGTTAAGCTGCCCGAGCACCCCGCCGAGCTCTGCCGGCTCGACGCAGTCCACGCCGCCAAAGGGTTGGTCAAAGATGGGCTGCTCCGGGCGGACGAGGGGCTGAACGCAAAAGACCGCCGCGCCAACAAGCACGAGGCATAGCGCGAGGCTCATCGCGCGGCACTTGCTCGGCGTGCGTTGAGCAGCGGCAGCGACCGGCTCAAGAGCGGGCGCAGACCGCGCATCCACAGTCCCCGCCGTGGCGTCGAATGGCGACGAGCCGAGCTCGCCAGCGAGCGAACGCGGCGCCGCGGCCGAGGTCGGCTCGAAAGTGGGCGACAGCATGCGCTTCCAAGCGTCAGCATCAGCGTCGCCCTCGGCGCGCTCGCGCGCCACGTCCGAAGGCTCGGCGAGCGGGGTGCGAAGCAGCGTCTTGGAGGGCACAAAAGCGTGCCGAGCGAGCTGCAGCACGATCGCGCCGGGCGAGCCCTCGTTTGCCGGCGTCGACGCCGCTGCGGTGCTGCGCGCTTCATCGGCACCGTAGAAGCCTTCAAGCGCTAGCGTCGCGAGCGCCTCGGCCGGCATGGGCGGCTCGGCCGCGGCCGCGTCGTGCGCCTGCGCAGCGGAGGCTGCGCTGAGGACAATCAGCGCAACGTCAGCCTTCGCGCCGCCGTCGGCCTTCACACCAGCGTCGGGCTCGCGCGGCGCATTGCGCTCGCCCAGCGTGCGTGCGTCCTTGCCGGGCTCGTCGGGCGCGTGCGGCAGCAAGTCGGCAACATCGGGTACGGTTGCGCCGCTGACGGCGAAGAGGCTGCGCGGCGGGCGCGTGCCGGGGCTGATGATGAGCAGCCCGTCGGGTGCGTTCTCCTTGGCCGCCGCCGCGACTGCCGCCGCCGCCTCCTTAATCTTGCGCAGGGACGTGGGCGTGCCGCTCGCGCGGCGAGAGCTGCACGCGGATGATACGGGCGAGTGGCCGCCGCCGTCCGCGCGCGGCTCGAGCGGGCAGTGCGCACGCATGCCCTCAAGCACGTCAAAGACGGCCTCGCGCACCGGCTTGGCCGGGTCGGTGCGCAGCTTGGCAAGCAGCCGGTAGACCGCGTCACGCGTGACGGGCTGCGCGCCGCGCTGGTGCGTCGGCGTCGTGCGCGGAGGCGTCGGCGCACCGCCGTGCGCGTCTGCGTCGACCGCGGCTGCAGCTGCGCCGTCGGCCGAGCTGCGCTCCTTGGGCGGCGCGGAGGGAACGAGCGTTGGAAAGTCACACGCGAGCGCACCGAGCAGCTCGATCGCCGCCTTCTTGACGTGCCAGTCGTCCGTCTCGGTGAGGAGGTGGCGCTCCTTTGCGAGTGAGAGCGCGTCCGCCACGCACCGCTGCGCGTACGGTGCGAATAGCGCGCCACTCACGCCACTGAGCGCGCGGAGCGCGTTGAGCAGCGGCGCAGTAACAATGGTCTGCTTGGTGCGCAGAAGCGCGACAATCTTGCTCACGAGCGCGGGCAGCGCGTCGTTGAGGAGCGCGGTCGGTGCAGCGGCGGCGATCTCCACAATGCACGCGCACGCGCCCGTCTGCTGCTCGCGCACCTGCCCGCTCAGCACGCACGTCAGGGGCGCGAGAAGCGGCGCAAGCCGCACGCCTTGCCAGTGTGCCGGCACTTCTTCCGCGTGCAGCGCGACCGGCCACGACAAGCAGGCGGCGAGCGCGCCGAACGTGAGCGCACACGCACGGTGCACCCGCCCGTCGTACGTCGACAGCGCCTTGAGCAGGCTGCGCGCGCGCGCGCGCGGACAGGGAAGGCGCAAACGCGCGGAGCGCAACCAGATTAGCGCGCCGGCAGCGTTTGCGGGCCGAGACGCGCCGTCGCGGCTCGCGACAGCGCGCGAACCTGTGCACGACGTGCGGCAGCGCAGGCGCGAAGTGCTCCGTCCTGTGCAGCCGCGCGGCCTCGGCGATCAAGTCGACCGTGGCGACAACGGCCGGTCCCTTCTGGTCGACGAGCTGCCGCGTGAGCAGCTTGAGCAGCATGTTCACATCGTGCACGATCACGCGCTCGTTCGGCTCGGCAGCGAGGTTGGTCAGAAGCGCCGTGATTTCGGCCGACGCGGTGCGGCGCGTATCGTCGCACGCAAGACGCTGGACGAGATCAAGCAGATGGATCTCGTGCTCACGCTTGGGCGAAAGGCCGATAGCGCGCGGCGGTGTTGCTCGCTCGCGCGCGCCCGTCGGACCGTCACGCGGTGTCGACTCGTCCACGGTGATGGGCATTTCGCACGGCCGGGTGGGCGTCGAGCGTTTCACGTCGTTCAAAAAAGTTTTGCTTATTTTGGGCGGGAGGGAGGACGTTTTGCTTATTTTGCGGTTACACCGGCGCCATCGTTCGACGAGGCCCATGCGGCGGCAGGCCTTCGAGGTCTGTGAAGCGCACGTGAAGGACTGGGCGCCGTCGTATGCGCACCACACGGAGCTCGTGCGCGAGGAGGCCGGAATCTCGATATTTCGAACGATCTGGTCCAAGCCGACGAAGAGCAAGCCCATCTCCGAGATGATCGCGGGTGTGGAGGTGATCGTCGACCTGAGCGGCGACACGCCCGTCGTCAGCCATCGTCTCGACGCGGGCTTCCATACGTTCACCTGGCAGCTGCGCGTGCAGGAGGCGCAGATCGACCGGCACATTGCAGACAAGCGTGCGGTGCGTGACGTCCTCGCCCATCTCAACACGGCCGAGCGGCTGCCGCGCCCTCAGCCTTACCGGCGCGGCGACGCGAGCCGCGCCGCGCCGCCCGCCGGCGCCGACGTGTACACGCCCGACGCGCGCGTGGTCGTGCCGGCCATCGCGGAGCCGATGCCGAGCGCCGCCGAGATCCTCACCGAGAGCGACGCGCAGCTCGAGGAGGTGCTGGTGAAGCTCTTCCACGAGGCGGACGTGGACGGCAGCGGCTCGCTCGACATGGGCGAATTCTTCTCGCTCTTCCAGACGGCGCGCCTCGGGCTGTCGCACACGGACGTTGCCTTCCTGCTCGCGTCGGCGGATGTCTCGGGAGACGGGCTCGTTCAGTATGCTGAGTTCGCGCCTGTCGCTGTCGATGTGATTCAGTCGCTCCGCCTGCGCTCGCGCTCGGCGGACGCAGTCGCCCGTTCGGAGGAGCGCGCGACCGACAAGGCCGTCACGACGCTCTACGGGCTGGAGCGCGAGGAGCTCGAGGGGCTGATGAAGGCCGTCTTTGTCGCCTCCGATGAGAACGGCGACGGCATGCTATCACGCGCCGAGTTTGCCGCGTGCCTCGAGCGCGTGCGCCTCGGGCCCACGCGCCTCTCCAAGCGCGAGATCCGCTTCTTCCAGGCGCGACGCGAACCCCGCGCGCACGCGCGGGCGGTGCGCGTGAAATGCTGGGGCGCTGCCCTGGCGCTGCCCGACTGACGGGCAGGGGCACACCTGCGACGCGCGCCGCCAGCGCACGGCACGATGGCCACGCCCTGACGCGCGCTGCGCGCCACGCCGTGCGGCGCCTGGCGCGCGCAGGCGGCGGTCACTCTCGATGAGGAGGGGCGCGTGAGCTACGAGGCGTTCGTGCCCATCATGTGGGACCTGCTCGTCGAGACGGTTAAGTCCAATCTGCTCGCCTCATCGCAGGGCGAGACATACGAGTACCTGCGCGACCTGTGCATCAGCGCTGACAGCGCGTCTGTCATCGTCGAGGAGGATGAGGAGGACGAACATGCGGCCGAGAGGCACGTGAGCGGCAAGCTGAGCCGCGACGAGCTCAAGCGCGTGCTCCTGCACGCCGACCGCATCAAGCTCACGCCCGTGCAGACGTACGTCGTCCTCGCCGAGGCCGACGACGACGAGGACGGGCGCGTTGAATACGGCGCCTTTCTGCTGCGCGCAGTGCCACTCATTGTGAGCATGTGCTCGCCCATCCTTGAGAAGCAGCGGCTGCACGCGTCGGAGCGCGCCAAGCTCACGCCCATCGCCGTGCTTGGCGAGACCGGTCGCGAGGGGCTCAGCGCGAAGCTGCGCGCCGTCTTTGAGCGGTACGACGCGGACAGCGACGGCGTGCTCTCCCGCGCCGAGTTTGGCGACTGCCTGCGTAACACGGAGCTGCAGCTGAGCAGCTCGCAGATGGGCGCGCTCTTCCTCGCGTCCGACTCGAACGAGGCGAGCGCTGCGCCGCTGCGTGCACAGCCAGCGTGCCGTTGCCGCTGTGCAGCACGCACTGTGCGACCCCGCCCCCCCCCCCCCCCCCCCCCCCCCCTCTCCTCCCCTGTGCGACACGCTCACTGTGTGGCACGCCACTGACTCCAACGTGCGCGCCTCATGCACTGCCCGTGCGCCCTCAGGACGGGAGCGTCTCGATCGACGAGTTCACGCAGCTCGCGTACGATGTGCTCTTCACCCTTGCGCGTGAGAAGGCGCTGCAGGAGGAGATTGCGAGCGACAACAACGGCAGCGAACCGTTGGGCGGTGCGTTTGATCTGCTCGTGCGCTCATGAGTCAGCACGACGTCCTGACAAATTCTTGTGATCACAGCAACAGATGACCCGGCTCATTTTTTGCTCAGTCGCGTCGCACGCCGTTGCCGTCCGGCTGTTGCGGCGGCGTGATTGGCCGCTCGCCGTCAGGCGGCACAAGTGCAAGCCGCTCGCCCGTGTCAAGCAGCGTGTGCGCCACCTCCCAACCCGCGCGATCGAGCGCCTCCATGTACGCGCGCCTGTGCGCTGCAGCGTACGCGTGTGCGCGCGCGAGCGCGTCGCCAGGGCGCGCGCCCGCATCAAGCTCAAGCGCCAGGCGGTACGCGTGCAGGTGGGCGACGAGCGCGGCACTTGGCGGCGCGCCGTCGAGCAGCAGCCCGCGCGCGCGCGCACCACCGTCGGCACGAGCGCACGGCGCGAGCACGTACCCGCGCGCGCGCGCGCCGTCGAGCAGCGCGCCGAGCGCCTTCGCGTCGGGCGCGATCGCGTCGAGCGGGCGCGAGAAGACGAGCGTCGTCGAAGCGCCGCGCTCGGCAAGCGGCGGGAGCAACCCGTCGTCCATCGCGCTCAGCTCGGGCGGTGAGGGCAGCCGCTCGCGTGCGATGTACGCGCGCGCGAGCGCGTCGGCTTTGGGCGCGTCGACGACGTTGAGCGTCACGCAGCGCAGCGCGCGCGCAAGCGTGCCCATGTGCCCCGCGGCGAGCAGCGCGCCGACGACCGGTGCCGTGTGCGGGTGCGGCAGCGTGACTGCGACGCTGAGCGCCAGGCCGGCAGCGGTGCCGACGAGCTGCGAAACGACCGCCTGCGCGCCCGCCTTGGCCGTCAGGTCGGCAAGGTTGCCGTGCGCGCGCGAGAGCGACAAGTGGAGCGCCGCCTTGCTCGCCGAGGCGGCGAGGCACGCGACCGCCTTGCCCACCGCCGAGACGGACGCGAGCGGCAGGAAGAGCGCCGGCGCGTACGGTGCGTACATCTCGAGCAGACGCGCGCCGTTCTCAAGCCAGCCGGCGGCGAGGCGCCATTGCTTGGGGTGCGCGTCGAAGCGGTGGGCGACAGCGTATGCCGATGCGATCGTCGCGACCTGCCCCGCGCCGTCCTTGAGGCACCAGTTGAGCGCAGCGGCAGCCGGCGTCGCGGCGGTCGCGCCGACGCCCGCGGACACGAGCAGCGCCTGCATGGATAGGGTGCCCGCAGCGGCGCCGAGCGCGTTGTGCACCATGATCCACGCGGCATACGACGCGTACTCGGGCGCCACCGACGCCGGGTAGTCGCGGGGTAACAGTGGCGCGACGAGCTGCATCGCGTGCGCGCGCGCGCGTTGGCCCAGACCGGCGCTGGCAGGCAAGCCGCTACGCGTGCGCGCGGCAGGTCGGATCGCGCCAGCAGCGTCTCGTACGTACGCCTGCTCGTCGGCCCGGCTAGCGCCGCGATAAATCGTCGCCACGACGCTCGACAAGCCCCGTCGGCCTGCTCTCGAAATGGACGCCGCCATTCCCGCCCAGGCTGCGCCGAGTTTCAATTCGCTTGGTACTCAAATCAGTCTCTACTCACCCAAGGCCGCGGGTGCCGTTCGGTGGCATGCTGCGCGCGCTCGCCGCCGTCGCGCTCGGCGCTGCGCCAACTGCGTGCGCCGCGCCAATCTTCTGGATCGGCGTGATCGCCGCGGTGGGCATCGGCATGTCAAACGCTGGCAATGACCTGTGCAACGCGATGGGCGTGACCGTCGGCGCCGGCGTGCTCTCGCTGCGGCAGGCAGTTGGCGTGGGCGCGCTCTTCGACGGGCTTGGCGGGCTGCTGATGGGCAGCCGCGTGACGAACACGATCGCCGCGGGAATCGTGAAGCGCGACCTCTACTCGGGCGTTGACGGCCCCGACCTGCTCGCAAAGTCGATGCTCGTCGTGATGGGCTCAGGCGGGCTGACGATGCTGACGGGCACCATGTGCAAGGTGCCCATCTCCGCGCACCACTCGGTCGTCGGCTCGCTCGTAGCGATGGCGCTGCTCACGCGCGGGCCCGAGGCGGTGGAGTGGTGGCTCGTCGGCCAGATCGTCTTCTCGTGGATCGGCAACCCGCTCCTCGGCATGGCATGCTCGATGGTCTCATTCGGGATGATCGACTACGCGATCCTCTCGGCGCATCAGCCCGTCGCTGCCTTCCACGCGCACAAGTGGCTCATCTACGCGCTGAGTATGTGCGCGTGCCTGCCATTCGTGCTCGTGATGAGCCCGCAGCTCAAGCTGCCCCTCGCGCCCGCACTCTTCCTTAGCTGTTCAGTCGGGCTGCTGGGCGCGCGCTACGCCGCGACCCTCTCGTCACACCTCGCGGCCGCTCACGCGTACGCGCGCGCCGCGGGTGGCAAGGGGCACACGCCCACGCCGTCTGAGCAGGACGAGGAGGGCCTGCGCGCGCCCCCCGTCGGGGCCGACGCCGGTGACGACGACGATGCGGACGACGGCGACGACGACGACGACGCAGCGGACGACGGCGCGTGCGCCCGTATGCAGCCGCCCGCGCTCGTCGCGACGTGCAGCTCCGCGTCGACCGAGCTGCAGCCGATGATCCGCGCGGAGCCCTCTGCGCAGACGGTGGTGGGCAGCGCAGGCTCGCGCGCGCACAGGTCGGCACGCGCCGCTCGCAAGGTGGCCGCCGCGCGGCTGCACGAGAGCGAGGTCGACGCGGTCGAGGCGCTCTTCGGGCCGCTGCTCGTCCTCTCCGCCGTCTCGGTCGCGTTCGTCCACGGCGCCCAGGACGTGTCGAACTCGGCGGGGCCGCTGATGCAGCTCAACGCCGTGCTCTCCAGCGGCGCGGCTGCGAGCCGCTCGACACAATGGCCGCTCCTCCTCGCCGTGTGCGCCTTTGTCGCCGGCGACCTAACGCTCGGCTGGCGGGTGATCGGAACGGTCGGCTCGGAGATCACGGACATGACGCCGTCGCGCGCGTTCGCCGCGCAGATGGGGACGGTCGTCGCGCTCACGTCGGCGACGCTCGTCTCGCTGCCCGTCTCGAGCAGCGAATGCATCATCGGCTCGGTGATCGGCGTCGGCCTCGCCAAGCGCTACCTCGGCTATGCGGACGGCGGAGTCGAGCTTAGCGTGCTGCGGCGCATCTGGACGGCGTGGGTGCTCACCATTCCGTACGCTGGCTCGATCGCAACGTGCCTTTTCCTCCTGCTCAACGCCGCGTGCCCCTTCAGCGGCGCGAGCGGTGCCTCCGGCGACGGCAAATGACGAGCACGATTCACACTCCATCTTCCCAGACCCTGCCTCGTCGACCCTCATCCGCATCGTGGCCGTGGCTGGAGGTCCTTTCTGTGTACAACCAGGTTTTTGACTAGTGTCTCGCACTGTGGGGCCGCGGTTGGACCGGCCGCGCGCGCGCGCGCTTCACTCTGAGTGTCGTAGCTGTGCGGGCCCGAAAGCCAAAAGCCGGGGGGTCTGGTCTGGTCTACTTCTCGTTGAGCGCCGCGACGCCCGGCAGCACCTGGCCCTCGAGGAGCTCGAGCGACGCGCCACCGCCCGTGGAGATGTGCGACATCTTCTCGGCGAGGCCCGCCTTCTCAACCGCCGCGACGGAGTCGCCGCCGCCAATGATGGTGATCGCACCCTTGCCGGTGAGCTGGGCGAGGGTCTCCGCGATGCCGGTCGTGCCAGCGGCGAACTTGTCAAACTCGAAGACACCCATCGGGCCGTTCCAGATGATCGTCTTGCAGTCGGAGAGCTCGTCCTGGATCATCTTGGTCGACGCGGCGCCGCTGTCGAGGCCCATCCAGCCATCCGGGATCTCGGTGACGGGCACCGTCTTCGAGTTGGCGTTGGCGTCGAACTTGTCGGCGATGACGACGTCGGTGGGCAGGATGAGCTTCACGCCCTTGGCCTTGGCCTTGGCCTCGAGCGAACGCGCGAGGTCAACCTTGTCCTCCTCGACGAGAGACGAGCCAGTGGAAAGGCCGCGCGCCTTGAGGAAGGTGAACACCATGCCGCCGCCGATGATGAGCTTGTCCACCTTGTCGAGCATCGACTCGATCACGCCAATCTTGGACGACACCTTTGAGCCGCCGACGATCGCGGCGAAGGGGCGCTTGGGCGACTGCACGGCGCCCTCGAGGTAGTCAAGCTCCTTCTGCAGCAGGAAGCCCGCGACCGAAGGCTTGAGGTACTTGGTCACGCCCTCGGTTGAGCCGTGCGCGCGGTGCGCGGTGCCGAACGCGTCGTTCACGTACAGGTCGGCATTCGCCGCGAGCTTCTCGGCGAAGGCGGGCACGTTCTTCTCCTCCTCCTTGTAGAAGCGCACGTTCTCGAGCAGCATCACGTCGCCGTCATTCATCTTGGCGACGAGCGCGGCGACCGAGTCGCCGATGCAGTCGGGCGCCATGACGACCTCCTTGCCGAGCAGCTCCGACATGCGCACGGCGCACGGCGCGAGGCTGAACTTGTCCTCGGGGCCATCCTTGGGGCGGCCGAGGTGCGACGAGAGGAGCACCTTGGCGCCCTTGCTCATCAGGTGCTTGATCGTCGGCACAGACGCGCGGATGCGCGTGTCATCCGTGATCTTCTTGCCGTCGAGCGGCACGTTCAGGTCGCAGCGCACGAGCACGCGCTTGCCCTTGAGCTCGGCATCGGTGAGGTCGCCGACCGACTTCTTGACCATCTGGATGTCGGCGCAGCGCGCCTTGGACGCGTACACGCGCGACGCCGCCGAGAGGCGCGAGCTCGGCATGCGGTAGGCCGCCGCCGAGGCGGCGACGAGCGCAAGGACCAGCGCACGATACATCGTAATTGCGCGTCGCTAGATGCGCCGGGCTTTCAGTGATCGAGAGATCCGGACTCGCACGGTACTCCGGGAAACTCGGCTGATGGAATACGGTCTACGCTGTACGCAGCGCGCTCAGCAGACGCGGACATGCCGCAAGTTTGCCGCTGCTGCGCGGCCCAGCTTTGGCCGCCTCGGCCCCGTGCGCGCCCCTCCTGCTGACCCGCCTGTAAGCGTCGTTAGTATTTGTGACCCTCGCCCTGACGCGCGAGAGACGCGCCACAGACGAGGACTTCGCAAGCAGAAGCTGCAACACCGCGACACGCTGACGGTCACCTTGCCCCCTCCCCCCCCCCCCCCCCCCTCCCCCCCCACCTCCCTCCCCCAGTTCATTCGGCGGGCGGCTTGAGCGTCTCAAGCATCTCCTGCGCGCGACGGCGCGCGCGCGGCGGATCAGCGCGCGTGAATGAGCAATGCGCCGCCCGCCGAGCCAAGCGCGCCCGCCGCCTGACAAGGCGAGGGCGCGCATGCGCGCGCGCGCGCGCCTGCTGCTTGCTGTTGGCCGCATTCTCCTTCGCGATCGACCGCGCGCGCGCGAGGATCTTGCCCCAGTATTCGTCGAGCTCCGCCTCGAATTGCGAGCGCGCCTTTGAGCGCACGCTCTTCTCCTCGTGGTTCATCCGCTTAAAGAACTGCGCGACGCCATTGCCGCCGTTCACGCTCAGGTCCATGCAGTACTGCATCATTAGCGACTGGTGCACAAACGCGCGCCCCAGCTCCTCCTCGCCCTTTTTCGCCTGCACGCCGGCGCACGCGCGGCGGGGCGTCGCGCGCGTGTGAGCGTGGCTCGCCGCGCCGCTGCCACGCAAGCCGCGAGCGCGCGCCGCGGCGCGCACCAAGTCATTGCCCACGAGTAAGAGGTAATCCGTCGTCTCCTTGACGGCGACCTCCGGGTACTTTTTGATGATCTCGTACGACTTGTCAAACGCGTCCTCGTCGTTGCCGACCAGCCCGAGCTCCTGGGCCTTGTGCTCCATGTCCTGCACGTACGCGTTTAGCTCGGCCTCCTCGCCTTCATCCTCGCCTTCACCCTCTTCGCCCGCGCTCGCCGCCGCGGGCGCGCCGACCGGATCGTGCACGAGCTCCCACTGGCCACCGCTGCCGCCGCCGCCGCTGCTGCCGCCGTCGGCCGGCGCAGCCGGCGCGGCCGGCGCGGCCGGCGCGGCTGGCTTGGCCTTCTTCTTGGCGTCTATTTGGAGCGCCTTGACGTTGACAGCGGAGTAATCAAACTTGTCTTGCACCTCCCAGTTCCGCTTCCGCTCCGCGTCGATGATCTTCGCCGCCCTCGCCTCCTTGCCATCCGCCGTCTCGCGCAAGCCGGCCGCCCTGGCCTGTAGGCTCGCGCGCGCGCTCGCGTCCGCCTCGGAGGCTGCCTGCGCGTCGAGGGCGTCGGCCTCAGCGCGCGCCGCCTTGGCGCTGTTCTGCAATTCAACCACCTCCTTGGCGTTGTCCTCTTTCTCCTTCTCGCGCTTCTCCTTCTTGATGCGCAGCCAAAAGTCTTTCTCGATGTTCGGGTGGCAGTCCGAGTCGTCGTCCGAGAGCTCGACCGAATCCCACTTGGAGTAGTCTACGCCTGCGAGCGCGCAGCCGCACGTGCGCAGCGGCCACGCGTGGGTGCGCGCGCCGCCTCTGCGCGCGCGCGCGCTCCGCAGCCGCCGCATCGCCGACGCGCTCACCCTTTGCCATGTCGGACGAGCGTGCGTTCGTCTGGATTTTTTGGGCTCAGACCGTCACGTATGCAACGCAACAGAAGGAGCACGTAACTCATTCATGTCGGAAGCTAGGCAAGTGGCAACACGTCTTGCCGCATTGCACGCGCGGCCCTGCGGCCGTATCTCGCGCACGTCAAAAGGTTGCAGGGCGCGTGTTGAATGGAATGCCGCTTGACCGGTAAAAGTTCTCCTTGATGTAGGGTGTGCGCGCAAATGCGGGCTTGGAGAGGGTGACGTTCTCCGAGCCCTGGCCGTACACCTGGTTGAAGGTTCGGTACGGCCCCATTCGCTTTGTCTCGTCCGGTCGCATCGAGAGCAGCGCCTGCTTGCTCTTAGAGTACCACGTGTCGCGCGCGTCGCGGATCGAGTAGGGCGTCTCGCCGCCGAGGTTGGGCTTGCCAATGTCGAAGAGGAACTGTGGGCCGTGCGACCAGGGCTTGCCGCCTTCGTAAATGCTGTTGAGCAGCGCCAGCTCCATCGCCTTCTCCTCGTCGCTCATCTCCAGCGCCTTCTTCTCGAGCGTGAGGCGTGTGCGATTGACGTGCTCCATCTCGCTCTTGATCCGCTCGCGCCACTGTTCGGTGGGGAAGTGCTGCGTGAACTCGTCGCTCTTGAACGCGTCGGATGAACCAAAACCCTGCGCCATCCACACCACGAGCGCGCAGCACGACCGCACCATCGGTGAGCCACCCGCGCGTCGTGCGCGCGAGGCGCGTGCGCGGCACCGAGCGCCGCGCGCATGCGCGCACCGTCTTCCGGGTCTCCTTGGGCTGCGTCTTGTAGTACATGGTGCGATCCTCATATTTGTCGCCCTTGTGCAGCGACTTGAACTCGCGGTCGAACAGCGCGTTCGACGGCGTGCTGCCCGCGAGGCCGCGGTGCGGCCGCTCCATCACCAGCTGCCGGCCGAGGTGCCGCGGGTCCGGCTTTGGCTTCTTGCCGTATGCGTCGCCGATGGTGTTGTACGTGGTTGTGCTGAAGACGCCCAGCATCGCGCGCTCGGTCGTGAGCCCATTGTTCATCGCGATCCACGCGCAGCCCGCCTGAGCTGCACCACCTCGCGCCTCGCGAGTAACAGATAAAGTAAACCGTTCTGGTACTGCATCACCCGAACCGGGCGGTGACGCACGATGGGGCTGTAACGGCGCGGATGGCGAGCGCACTCGCGTCGCTGGTCGGCCGCCCGATCCACTTCAAGAATGTGGAGGACGTGCTTCACGCGGTCGTGGCCGCGCTGCTCGATCACGAGGCCGCGCTCCAGGCCGCGCACGACGAGGCCGCAGCGGTGAGTGCGCGCGCGCGCGCCGCGGATGCGCATATTGCCGAGCTGCAGCGTGGAACGGTTGCGGACGAGCTCAAGGCGCTCCGCACGGAGCTGGCGGTGGAGCGTGCGCACACCGTTGCCGACGGCCAAACGCTTCGCGCCGTCGTGGATCACCTCGCCGCACGCCTCGGCGAGATGGAGCACCGGCTCGGCGTGCTCGAGCAATCCGCCACCGCACACGGCGCGCACGTGAACGCTCCGCCCGCGGCGGATGGTGTGGCAGCCGCGCGCGACATGCCCCCACCCACGAGCTCGGACGTGCTGCTTGAGCGCCTCGAGACGCTCGAGCATGCCGCGCGCGAGTCGCAGCGAGAGCGCCTGGCGGACGCCGACGAGCTCAGCGCGCGCGTCGGCGCGCTCGAGCGCGCGCTCGTCGACGTGCGCACGCGCGCGGCCCGTCGCGACGAACTGCCAAGCCCGCGCGCGTCAGGCTCGGCCTCGGCAAGCGACGTGTTTTCGTCATCCGGTGCGCCGCCGCAGGCGGACGCGCCCGTCGCGAGGCCGCGTGTCTCGCTCGTCAGAGCAGGCAGCGGCCGCCTTGACGCCGGCCACGTCGCGGGCGCCGCGCCAGCCTGCGTGGCGCCGCCCGCCGCGCCGGCGGTCTTACCGAAAGCGGCACTGACCGACGATGTGCCGCTCGCCACTGAGCTCGACCCACGCCGGCTGCTGCGCGAGGTCGAGCTGCTGCGCGCCGGCCAGGCGCACAACCAGAACCAGCTGATGACGCTCGCGCTGCAGGTGCGCGCGCGCGCCGCGATGGCGCCGCGACGGCGCCGCGATGCCTTGCGTCGCGCGGCGGCGCCAACCGTTGCGACTCCCGTGCGCGCGTGCGTGCGCGCGTCACCTGTCACGCCGCTGCGCAGCTCGCCGCCCTGGCAGACGGTCGCCAACCACCGCCTCCACCGCAGCCGCGCGTGAGCGCGAGCGCGGCCGGCTGCTCGGCAGGCGGCGCAGGCTCGGCTGCCTCGCCGTTGCCGCTCGGCGTCGCCGCGCTCGTGGAGGGACTCGAGGCCGCGCGCGCGCAGCTTGCGCATCACGAGCGAATGCTGCACGCGCTTGCGCACGGCAAGGCGGACGCGGCCAAGGTCGAGGCCGCGCTGGTGCGCGCAGAGCTGCGCCGCGCCGCGCCGCGGCACGGCGCGCACGGCGGTGCCCCGGCTGCGCAGCGCCACACGCGCGCCGCCCGACACTGCCGGCCGCGCGCGCGACCGCGCGCGCGCACGCCCCCATGCAGGACGACAAGGCGGACGCGTCGATGCTGCTGCACAAGGTTGACCGCCAGTTCTGCGAGGGCCTGATCGGGCGACTGTCCGAGCGGCTGAGCGCGCAGCTCGGCTCCGTCGAGGCGTCGGTCGAGGCGTCCGCCGGCTCGATGCGCGAGCAGCTCGAAGCGGAGCTCGCAGCGTCGGCGGCGCGCGCGCGCGACGAGCTGATCGCACAGCGGCGTGTGCGGCAGCTGGCGGGCGACGCGCAGCCCGGTGGCGGTGGCGACGACGAGTTCGCGGTGCTGTGGGTGAGCCGTCTGTCCGACCCTCCGAACAGACCGCACGGTGCAGTCAAGGCGGCGCCCATCTTCGTCGCGCGCCCGCTCAGCCGGCCCGCGTCGGCGGCGGTTGGGCGCCTTGAGCGCGCGCAGTCGCCGCCCGCCGGCCCAGCCGACGCACACGACGGCGATAGTGCCGGCGGTGGCACGCGCGCGCGCCCGCAGAGCGCGCACGCGCGCGCCGAGCAGCGCGTGGCGCCGCTCACGCCAAGCGTCTTCAACGAGAGCGTGCGCGGCGCGGAGGCGGCAGCGGCGGAATACGCGCGCACGGGCCAATTCGGGGGGCGCAAGCTGCGCGCCGACCAGGTCGCGGGCGGCCACTTCAACGCGTCGGCGCGGCAGAGCCCCGCGGCCGAACGCGTCGGCCCTTGGCAGCAGCCCGTCCGCTCTCGCGCGCAGCAGCCTCGTGCCGCGCTCTCGGGCTTGGACCATGCGGGCGAGGTCGAGCGGCTGCGCGAGCGCGCGCGCGAGGCGCGTGAGCGCGCGCTGCGCGAGGCGGGCAAGCTGCAGCCGACCAACGGGCCGCCCGTGCAGAAGGAGCGGCGCACGCAGCTGGGCAGGGCGCCGTCCGCCGCCGCCCTCGCGCCGCACGCCGCCGCGGTCGCCGTCGGCACCGACGGCCGCTTCTACCATTTTGCGGACGACGTGCCCGCGCTGCGCGCGCAGCAGCTCGACAACTCGCTCAACGTGCTCGCGCCTGACGCGCGCGCGGCGCGCGCGCCGGCCGAGCCCCTGCGCGGCGCCCGCGCGCTGGGCGGCGGCGGCACGCAGCCTACCGAGCCGGGCGCGGGGAGCGAGGCCGCGCATGCTACGCACGCACCGTCCGACGCAGCTTCCGCCTCAATCCCACTTCCCGCCACGGCACCCGCCACACACCCGCCTTCGATGCCGTAACGACTGGCGAGACACTGTGTCCAACTGTGTCGAAATTCAGGATGACGGTTCATGCACACAAGAGCATCACTGCCTAGGCCCTGCCCTCCACCCGCTTCTTCCCCAGGGCCTCACGCCTTGACGTACTGCATCAAGATCTGCATGCCGTGCTGCTCGCGGATCTTGGCCAGGCAGTGCGCGTTCTTGGCGAGGCGCGCCAGGCAGATGGCTGCGTTGCGCTGCAACTGCCCCGTCTTGTGGTGTGCCAGGTCGAGTAGCGGCTCGATCAGCTGCGCGCCGGTGGCATCGCAAGCGGCGACAGGGTGTGCGGTGCGGGCGTCAGCCGCGCGTACGCGTCGCAAATGGGTGCGCGGCGCGAGGCGGCGTGGCGCCCAGGCCAGGCCGCTGCAGCGCGCGAGCGGCAGCGGCGCTTGCGCGATGCGCGTGGGCGCGCACCTGCGGCTGCACGGCGAGGACGGCGAGCGAGCGCTCGTCCCTCGCGAGCTCGGAGACGCAGAGCGCCGAGTTGCCGCGCACGAGCTCAGCTTCGTGACGCAGCAGCCTGACCCCCCAAGGGCGGCAAAGAAGGGGGGCGGGGGGAGGGGGGGGGGGGGGGGTAGGGTATGTGGGTAAGGCAATCGGAAGAACATTGGCGGCGCGCGCGCAGCGCACGTCCGAGGCGCGGCCGGCGGGCTCGCGCAGGTCAGCGCGAGGCGCCAGCGCGGCCGGCGGGCGGCGCGAGGCGCGCCAGCAATGTCGCGCGAGGGGTGATCGCAAGGAGTGCGCGACTGTGAGCGGCTGCGCGCACGTGACGAGCGTTGGGATCGAGCCGCGCTCGCAGACGGTCGTCGCGAGCGTCGGGTCGGCGTGCAGCAACACGGTGAGCACCTTGAGCGCGGGGCCGACCACGTCGAAGAGCGGCTCCGCGCCCGCGCCCGCCGGCTCGGCCGCGGCCGCGCCCCCCGCGGGCTGCGGCTGCGGCCGCTGCTCATCGCCGCGCGCGTCGGCCACCTCCTCGAAACGCGGCAGCGGCGCGCGCGCCGGTTCGGCGCGCGCGCGCGGCGCGCAGCCCGCGCGCGCGTCGAGCAGCTCGGCGGCGATCTCGAGCGCACCGCCCTCGCGTAGGCGCGCGGGCACGCCATCAAGCCGTGCCGCCTTGCCGATGAGCGCGAGGAAGCGGCCGCTCAGCTCCGCCTCGGCGTGCACGTCCGCCCTGCGCAGGAGCGCGCACAGCGGGCCGACAAGCGGCGCGGCGGACTCGGCGAGCGCCGTGTCGTCGTCGGCGCACAAATTGTGCAGTGCCGCCGCGGCGTTGGCGACGAAGCAGACCGCGCCCATCTCGAGCTGAACGACCGCGCGCTCGCTCGACGCGGTGCTCGCGCCGGCGCGCGCGCCGAGCGCGCGCAGCGCAGCGTCGCGCACGCCGGGCGCGGCGCGCATCTGCGCAAAGAGCGCACGCAGCCGCGGCGCGGAGGAGAGGTTGCCCACCGCCTCGACGGCGAGACGCTGCCGCTCGTGCGCGAGCGTCGGGGCCTCCCATCCGCCAGCATTGTCCGCGTGCAGCGCGGCGACGAGAAGGCCAACGATGGCCGCTCCGCCGGCCGCGGCGTGTGCGTTGGACGTGGCCGCGCTGCCGAGCACCGCCTTGAGCCGCGCGTCGGCGCTCAGGCTGGCGCACAGCCCGAGCGCCGCGAGCGCGGCCGCGCCGCGCGCGGCCGCGGCGTGCCGCAGCGCGGCACCGAACGCGCCACCCGTGCCCGGCGCGCTGGGTGCGAGCGCGCCGGCGGCCACGGGCGCGTCGCCACCATCGGCGAGCGCGGCGAGCCTGCCGAGGAAGTGGCAGCTGCACATGGCGCCGACGAGCGGGCCGCGCAGCGCCTCGCTCGTCGAGCAGATGCGCAGCACGTCCAGCCGCGCCCCCGCCAGCGCCCACTGCGCGTGCGTGCGCCGCGCGAGGTCGAGGGGCGCGGCGGCGGCGGCGGCGGTGGCGGCGGCGGCGGCGGCGGTGCCGAGCTGCGCGGGCGGTGGTGCAGGCGCATCCACCGGCTCTGCGGCGAGCAGCCGCAGCAGCCGCTCGAAGCCGCCCTTGCGCGCGCACTCGCGCTGCGCGCGCACGGAGATGCACACCGCGCCGAGCGTGCGCGCCGCCTCGAGCGCAAGGGCGGCATGTGGCGCGCCGAGCTTGGTGCACAGCAGGCCGATGAGGCCGCACGCGCGGCCGGTCGCGCGCTGCGCCTCGCCGAGCAGCAGCAGCGCGCGCAGCTCGACGAGCAGCGCGCACTCCTGCTCGGCGCGCTCGACGCTCGCGCGTTTCGCCGCGCCCGCCGCGTCCGCTGCGTCCGCTGCAGCCGCGCCGGCTTGGTCCTCTCCGCGCGCTACCGCCGACACCGCATCGTCGGCCGCCTCGTTTCCACACCCGCCCCCGCCCTCGCCCTCGCCTTCGCCCTCGCCCTCGCCCTCGCCCTCGCCTTCGCCCTCCTCCGCGCGGATCGGTACGCGGCGCATGCCCACACGCGGCACGGACGGCGCCGCCGGCGCGGCAGGCGCAACTGGACCGGCGGCGTGCACCGCCGCCGCCGCCGCCTGCCGCTGCGGCGGCTGCGCGCGCAGCGGCCCTGCGGCGTGCAGCAGCTCGCAGACGGTGTGCACGCGCTGCACAGACGCCTTGTCACACCCGCCCTCCGCCTCGGCGTCGGCGGCGCCAAGCGCGTCGGCCTCGGCCTGCGCGCTCTGACGCTCGGCCTCCACCTCGCGCAGCTGCTTGCGCAGCTCCTTGACGTCCGCCTCCGCCGCGGTGCGCAGCGCGCTCGTCAAATCTGCCGTCGCGTCGTCATAACGGCCAAGCGCGGCATGCGCGGCCGCTCGGCGCATGTACGCCTTGAGGACGGTTGGGTGGATGGGCGAGTGGTCGAGACAGTCGTCGAGCCACTCGCAGATGTCGAGCGCCTTGGAGCAATCCTCCACTGCCGACAGGTAGTTGCCCACCTTGAGGTGCGCGAGCGCGCGGTTTGTGAAGAGCGCCTTGTCGCCCTTGTCGTGCTCGATCGCAGCACTGTAGCGCGCGAGCGCCTCGGCAGGCTGGCCGGCGCGGAGCGCGAGGTTGCCGCGCTCGCGCTCCGCCGCCGACGCGACGCGCGCGGCGACGCGCTTTGCCGTGCGCTCCTCCACGTCCTTGGCCATCGCGTCGAAGGCCGCCTGGTCCTGCACCTGCGGCCGCGTCTCGCCCTGCGCGCGCAAGCCAGGCGCGCGCGCGGCGCGGCGCGGCGCGGCGCGGCGCTTCGGCGCTCAGCCGCGCGCCGAAGCCACTCGACGCCGGCCGCGCCAGCCGCGCGCACGCGCCGGCCCAGCGCGCGCGCGCGCGCACCGTCCAGAGGTCCTCGTCCGGGTCATCCTCGAAAAGCTCCCAGCCGCGGTAGTCCATCGTGCGGGAGGGGTGGGTGCGCCTGTACTCCTCCCAGCGCTCGCGCCGGTTCTTGCGGTGGTAGTAATCGCGCTTGAGCTCCTCCACCTTGTCCTTGTGCACCTCGCGCAGCACCGCGTGGTCCTCGCGCTCGGCCTCGGCGCGCAGCCGATCCTCGATGCGCTGGCGCGCGCGCCCCTCGCGCCGCAGCCGGTCGGCGCGCTCCTCCTCGTCGATTCGGCGCTGGACGACGTCCGCGTCGAGCGGCGCGACCGTGCCGTCCTTGAGCCCGCTTATCGTCTGGCTCACGTGCTCGATCCGGGCGAGGAAGTCGTCAAAGTCCTCCTGCGCCGCGCACGCGCCGCCGGCGGATGGCGCGGCACGCGCGCGCGTGCGTGCGCGTCAGGCCAAGACCGAGCGGCAGCACAGCGCGACGGTCGCACAACATGCGCGCGGGCGTGCGCGCCGCGCCACCCCGCGCGCGCGCGCGCGCGCGCGCACGTCCGTGCCTCCGGCCAGAGCGCCGACGCCGCCGGCCATCTCGCGCCCGGCGCGCGCGTCTCGTGCAGCGGTTGCAACGTCCCAACGACAGTGAAACGGTTGGTCGGGGACCCATGCCGCGCGGACGGTGAAGGCCGCGATGGACGAGCTTGACGAGGAGCTCGAGGCGCAGATCACGCGCGATCTCGCGGCGCTGGGTGACGCGACGGACGATACGTCCACGAGCGAGCCGCCGCATACGCCGCGCGCCGCCGCATTGTCGGACGACGAGTCGGAATGCAGCGCGGCCGAGCGCGTTCCGCGCGCCGCCGCCGGCGGGCTCGATGCGCTCGAGTCGCTCGCCTTGCTGCGCGCGAGCCTCGCGCGCGGCGACATGCTCCGCCAGGCGTTCGACGCCGAGCTTTCCGAGCTTGCCGGCGTGAGCGCCGCCGTCGCGCCGCTCGCGCTCATCGCGCGCGCGCCGACCGAGGGCGATGCGCCCGCTGCGGCTGACGGCGCGCCGGCCGCCGCCGACGGCGAGGCGCTGGCGGCGGCGGCGGCGGCGGCGGATGACGACACGACGTGGGCGGCAGCGCATCGCGAGCGCGCTGCGCTCGATCGAGCGCAGCGCGAGGCGACCGACGCGGCCGCCACCGAGCGCGCGCGCTCGCTCGAGAGCGCGCGGCTCGCCACCGAGCGCGAGGCCGCGCGTGCGGCCGCGGCCGAGAGCGCGGCGGTCGAGGCGCTCGCGGCGCAGGCGGCGCAGGCGGAGGTGCGACGGCGGGCGATCGAGGCGACGCGGCGCGCTGTCGCCGACGCCGCCTCCGCCGCCGCCGCCGCCGCCGCCGTCGAGGCGGAGCGGGCTGCCGCTGCCGCCGCTGACGGCGAGGCGCGCTGGGTGGCGGCGGAGGCGGAGGCGGCGCGGCGCGACGCTGCGCGGCTGGCACGCGCGGAGGCGCAGCGGCGCGAGCGCGAGGCGCTCGCGCACGAGCTCGCCGTCCAGCGCGAGGCCAAGCGCGCCGAGGGCGAGCGGCGTGCCGCTGAGGCTGAGGCGGCGCGTCGCGCGGCCGAGCGCGCGGCAGACGAGGCGCGCCGTCGGCGCGAGCGCGAAGCCACGGAGGAAGCCGCGCGCGCGCGCGCCGACGCGGAGGCGAGCGAGGCGGCGCGGCTCGCCGCGCTTGAGGCGACGGAGCGCCGCCGCCTTGGCGTCGCCGCAGCCGCCGAGGCCGCCGCCGCCGCCGCGGAGGAGCGCGCGGTCGACGACGCGGCGGCCGCCGCGCTCGTTGCGGCGGCGGCAGCCGCCGCGCGGCCGCGCGCGCGCACGTCGCGCGCGCCGACGCTGCCGCCGGCCGTGATGGCGCTCGACACGGCGGCGGCGGTTGAGCCGGACGACGCCGTCGAGCCGCGCGCCTCGCCGCAGCTTGAGGCGCCGCCGGCCGCCCGCACGCCCGCGCGCGCGGCTGCCGGTGAAGCGCGCGCGCAGCCGGTGGCGCCGCCGGTCGAGGCCGCGGCCGAGGCTGTGGCTGAGGCCGCGACCGCCGCGGCCGCGGCCGCGGCCGCGGCCGCGGCCGTTCGCGCGAGCGCGCCGCACGCTGCGCGCGAGTTGCTGTGGAGCATGCTCGATGGACGCTGGGCCCGCGCACTCGGCGCGCGCGTCGTGCGCGCGCACGCTGCGTGGGCCGCCGCTCACGCGGCGGCTGGCGCCGACGTCGCCGACGCCGCCGACGCCATCGTCGACGCTTTCGCCGACACTGACGCCGAGGCGCCGGCCGCGCCGGAGCGCGCGCGGCACGAGGCATACGGCACGCGCGCGCACGCGCACGTGCGCGGCGCGCAGCCCAAGCCGCCCGCGCACGCACCTGCGCGCGAGCCGTTCTCGCGCGCCGCCCTCGGGCGCGCGCCCGCCGCGGCGGACGACGCGGCCGCCGCCGACGACGGCACGCGGCGCGCGCGGCCGGCCTCGCGCGGCGGCGGCGGCGCGCGCCGCGCCGGCGGCGAGGGCGACGAGGCGCGCGCAGCGCGCGCGCGCGCCGAGCCCCCGTCGGGCGATGACGGCGACGGCGGTGACGATGGCGAGGGCGGCGGCGAGGTCGGCGAGGGCGGCGAGAGCGGCGAGGGCGGCGAGGGCGGCGAGGGCGGCGAGAGCCTCTCGCTCGCGCTCGCGCTCGAGGGCGCGCAGCCGCGCGGCGCGCGCGGCGGCGCGGTGCGCGCAATCTTCGTTTCGATCGAGGAGCTGCGCAGCGCAAGGCTGCCCGCCGAGCTACGCCGCGTGCGCGTGCTCGCGCTCGCCGTCAACGCGATCGGCCCGCGCCTCGCCGCCGCCGACTTTGCGCCGTCCGGCCGCTGGCTGCGCGAGCTGCGGCTGCGCGACAATCGGCTGAGCGGCGACGGAGGCCTCGGCGCGGCGCTTGCCGGTGCGCCGCTGCTCGAGCTCCTCGACGTTGACATGAACCGGCTGAGCACGCTCGCTGGCCTCGCGCGCGCCGGTGGCGACGGCGGTGCGCGCGTCGGCTGCGCGCGGCTGCGCGCGCTCTCGGCCGCAGGCAACCTGATCGACTCGACGGCCGGGCTCGACGCGTGCGCGGCGCTCGAGAGCGTCGTGCTCTACCGCAACAAGCTCACGCGCCTCGGCCCCGAGCTCGGCGCCCTCCGCCGGCTGCGGCTACTCGATGTCGGGCGCAACGCGCTGCGCTCCTTCGACGGCGCGCTCTCGCGCTGCGCCTCGCTGCGCGTGCTCGTTGCGTACGAGAACGAGCTCGCCGACGCGCAGCTCGCCGACGAGCTCGCCGCCGGTGCGCTCTGCTCCGAGCTATGGCTGTCAGGCAACAGGCTGCGCTCGCTCGGCGGCGCGCTTGGCGGCGCGCTCGGCGGCGGCTGGTGCGCCCTGCACGTCCTCACGGTCGACGTGAGCGACAATGCGCTCTCGCAGCTCGACGCGCTGTGCGTTTGCCTCAACCTGCGCACGCTCAACGCCGCGTTCAACCGCGTCGATGCCCTCGGCGCGCTCGCGCCGCTCAGCGCGTGCGCCAAGCTGCGCGCAATGCAGCTCAACGACAACCCGATCGCCTCGTCGCGACACTACACGCACCTTCTCGTCCTGCTGCTGCCTGCGCTCGCCGAGCTTGATGGCGAGCCGCTGCCCGCGACAGCGCACGACGAGGCCGCGCGCGCACTACTGCTCCCCGACGCCGCGCTCGTGTCGCGCGTGCGCGCGGCCGGCGCCGCGGCGGGCGCGCCGCCGAGCGCGCAGCCGGCGGTTGCGCTCGCCGCGGCGCTCGCCGCCGCGGACGGCGGCGGCGATGGCGGCGGCGGCGGCGGCGGCAACGACGGGATCGCAGCTGCACAGCTGCGCACCGCGCGCGGCCTCGCGGCGCTGTGTGATGTGCAGGCCGCCGAGCGCGCGCAGCTCAGCGGCGCGCACCGGCGCTGCGCCAACCGCCTGCAAAAGAGCGTGGCCGAGCTTTCGGCCGCGCGCGCGCGCCACGACGCCGAGGCGCGCGCGCTCGGTGCGCGCCACGCGCTCGAGCTGGCGGCGGCCGCGCCGGCGCAGTCGTTCGCGTCCACGTGGGCGGCGGCGGCCGCCGCCGCCGACGCCGCCGACGCGCCGCGTCCACCGCCGCTGCCCGCCGGCGCCGAGGCGCGTGCGCTCGGCAGCGGCGCGCATGCGTTCGCCGACGGCGCGGCGGCGGAAGCGCGCGCTGCCGCGACGATCTCGCGCGCGGCGCGGCCGGCGCTCGCGCGCGCGCGGCTGCGCCGCGCCGCCGCTGCGCGCCGCGCCGCGCGGCGGCTCCAGGCGCGCGCACGCGGCCGCGCCGTCCGTGCGCGCACCGCTGCCGCCATCAGCGCACTCTCGGCGGCGCGCGCCGAGCGGCGGCGCGCGCTCGGCCGGCGCGCGGTCGCGATCCAGGCGGCGTGGCGCGGCGTCCGTTTGCGCCGCCGCATGGCCGCTGCGCTCGCGCGCGCGCGACGTCCTTGGGACGAGGGCGCCGACGACTTCGACTACGACGCCGCTATTGAAATTGACGATGGGTGGCTCGAGCGCAACGAGGCGTCGGAGGGTCTCGTCGCCATCGTGCGCGCAGGCGGCGCGCTCGAGCCGCCGGGCGCGTGGCCGCACGTGGGTACGCACACGACGTCGCACACCAGCTCGCCCTCGCCGTACAAGCCGGCCGCGCTCGGCGTGCGCGGCTGGCCTGCCGCACCGCAGCCGCAGCCGCAGCCGCTCGGCCCGGCCAACGGCGCGTGCGCGCCCTCGGCGTCGATTGGCGCTGCCGTCGCGCTCAACGCGCCGCTCCGCGCGGGCGCGCGCGCGCCGCTCGCCGCGTGGGCCACGCCGCCGACGAGCGCGGGCAGCGGCGGGGCCGCGCGCCCCTACGCGGCAGTGTGGGCGGCGGGCGGCGTGGGCGTGGGCGAGCCGAGCGGCGGCGTCTCTGACGGCGGCTGGACGCAGCGTGACGACGGTGACGACGACGACGACAACGATGGCGGCGACGGCGACGGCGACGGCGACGGCGGTGGCGGCGCAGATGGCAGCGAGCTCTCGTGGGCGCTCGCCGCGCGCGCACAGACCGGCACACAGCGCCGCGCGCCCGCTGCCGGCAGCGCAGGCGTGCTCAGCACCGACGAGCGCGTGCTCGCCGCGCTCGCGCGCAAGCGACGGCGCGACGCCAAGCTTCGAAAGGCAGCCGCGGAGCGCGCGCGCGCGAGCGCGGGCATTGCGGCGCGCAGCGCGGCTGGCGCAGCGTTGCACGCGGCTGGCCCGCCGCGGCCTGCGCCGCCTGCGCGCTCGAGCTCCGTCGACGCGGTGGGCACCGGCGCGGCACGTGGCGCGCCGCCGCGCGCGACACTGAGCGGCGCGCTGCTCCCGCCGCGCGCGCAGTGCGCCGGCGGCGCCGGCGGCTGCGCGGGCTACCCTGCCTCTGCGACCGACCATGGCTGCTTTGGCGGCGGCGCTGGCGCGCACGCGAGCGCGCAGCCCGCTCTGAGCCCCACGGCGCACTTCACGCGCGCGGCCGTCGTCGCACCCGCCGGGCTCGCCGGCGCGGCGCGCCTCCTCGGTGCGTCGGCGCGCGCCGCTCTCGGATGCGTTCAGCTGCCGCTGCATGCCGTCAGCGTCGGTGGTGACAACGTGCCGCTCGGTGGCGCCGGGGCCGGCGCGACGCACGGCCTGGGGGCGTCGCAGTGGACGACGCGCGTCGAGCACCGCCCGTCGCCGCCCCCTCAACTGCCACCGGTCGGCCGGGGCAGCGGCGACGCGGCGCTGCGCCGAGCAAGCGCGCCTGGCGCGCGCTCGGCATTCTAGGCCAGGACAATTCGCCCTTCAGTCGTCAGCGTCGTCATTTCTGCGACGTCGCGCTGCTCGCGTACCACGGACGGGGGGTGGCTTGTGCTGGAGCGCGCCCGGGAGCGACTGGAGCGACGCGGCCGTCGCGCTGCGCACGGTCAGGCGCGCTGATCCGCCCGTCCAGCTGGCGCGCGGCGGCCGGCATGAGCGTCATGCGCACCCACTCGTTGAACGCGGCGATGCCGCCACCGCCACCCTCGATCACCGCGAGCAGCCGCATTTGGTCGAGCGGGTCGGTCGTAACGACATGGCGCACGTCAAACGCGTCAACGCACGTGCGGCCATTGGCGGGCAGCGCGCGCTGGTGCGTGGTGGACGCGTCAGACCCTACGCCGGCGTGCGTGCCGACGTGCACAAAGACGATCTGCTCGAGCGAGCCGCCCATCTGGTTGAAGATGTACAGCTCGAGTACACACCTACGCACCGCATCGCCGCGACCGCCGCCGCCCGCCCGCGCGCCCGTCAACAGTGGGCGCGTAGGGTCTGTCGCGCGGCGCGCGCACGCGCGCGGCGCGCGCGTGGCGGCGCGCGCGGCGGCGCGCGCCAGAGCCGCGCAAAGTAGGTGGGGCCGGTGAGCGCGAGCAGGCTCTTGCAGCCGGCGAGGTAGACGGGCAGCGACGGCAGCTGCGCGCCTATGTTCGCCTGGTCGATGCACACCGCGTCGAGCCAGACGGTCGGCTCGCGGCCGTGCGCGTCGACAAAGCTCGCCCGCCACGCGCGCAACGCGTCGAGCTTGCTCTGTGCATCGTCGTGCCAGCTGCCGCGCCGAGCGAGCGCGCGCACGCGCGCCAGCGGCGTCAGCGGGCGCGCAGAAGCGGCGTCAGCGGGCGCGCAGAAGCGGCGGCAGCGGGCGCACAGAAGCGGCGGCAGCGGGCGCACGCGAACGCGCAGAGGCGCGCGCGCGCTTCGCGCCGCGCGCGCCGACGCGCGCACGAGTGCGAGATGAACGCATCGACGCCGCCGAGCGGCGCAGGCGACGAGGTCGCGAACCGCTGCTGCTGCCTGAGCGCGCGCCCCGACGTGTCCGCACAGCCTGCACCGCCGCCGTACGGCGGCGGCTCGCGCGCGAGCGCAAGCTCCGAGTCGTCAGAACTCCTCCGCGCGCGCGCAGGCTCAAGCGCGGCCATGCTGCGCTGCTTGAGCGACGTGTCGCTGCCGGCCTCGCCCTCCGACCGATCGGACCGACGCATTGGCGAAACAAGCGCGCTGCCCCACGATGGTCTGTGGCTCCCGCGCGCGCTCGACACGCGCGACCACGACGAGAAGATGGACTGCCGCGCGCGCCGCGGCGGTGCGATTAGCGGCTTGAAGTGCTCGAGCGTGAGCGCGCTCGCCGGCACCGCGCGGAACGTGGCCCGCGCAAGAGCGAGCACCTCGTCGGGCGGCAGCCCGCCGAGCAGCTCGGAGATGCCCGCCGCCGCCGAGACGCCCTCGCCGACGCGCACGAGCGTCTCCTGCATCTGCGAGCGAGCCGGGTCGCGGGTTGCGGGCGCACACGCGGCGGCGGGCGCGCGCGAGGCGCTCGGCGACGCGCGCGGGGGCGGCCGCGCGCGCGCGCGTACGCGCGCACCGATGTGCGCAGCGGCTCCCAGAATGAAGAGCAGCCGAGCGCGAAGACGAGCAGCGCGAGGAAGCCGAGCGATGGGCCGTCCGCCGCCTCCCACGTCACGGACGTCTGCGAGTCGAGGGCCATCACCGCGCAGAGCGCGTACGCGCCCGAGCAGAGGACGAACAGGACGCCGTAGCCGCGCCACAGCCGCGCCATCACGCGGCGCGGCGGCGTGCCGCACATCAACTCGTCGACGAGCGCGTGGGCGAAAATGGCGAAGGCAAGCACGCCCACGACGATAAGCGCCGAGTCGGCCACGATGCCGAGCTTGACGGCAGTGGCCGCCCCCGACCAGTGCCCGTCGCGCGCGTGCGCCGCTACGCGCATCGCGAGGTGCGTGACGCCGGCGGCGCAGAGGAGGGCAAAGTATGCGAACGTAATGCGCACGCCACGTCGGTCCTGCGGGCGGAGCGCGAGCGCGGCCGTCCACAGCCCAAAGTGGACAAGGGCCATGCCGAGCACGGCCCACCATCGCGCCGCGCCGCGCGCGAACGAGTGCAGTGCGAGGAAAACTGCGCCGACGATCGTGCTCGCAATGCCGCCGATGAGCGGCGGCAACTGCACGAGCCAACGACGACGCCGACCCTCGGCGCGCAGCCTCGCCACGCGCCCCAGAATATTCGATGTTTCCGCACCGGCGGGGCTCCCGCGCCTCCCCGACATCCTTGCCGGAAGAGACATGACGGTGTGTGGCCACTTTCTCAAAAGGCCTTTTGAGATTTCGAAGGTGCGCAGGTCATCGCAATCGCATAATAATGATAAGGTGGGAATACCCATACTTATGGAGAAATCAGGATTTCATTATTGTGATTACTTTTGCCGCCGCCGAATTGACGGCTCAGCCTGTCAGCCAACATGAGAGCCGGGCGCGCGCGGCGCGCAGCCGGCGCTGCGTCGCGCGACGCGGTCGGCGCAGCGCGCAAACGACGCGCCGAGCTCGGCGGCGTCGGGCGGCGGCGCGGCCGCGTCGAGCGCGTCCGGGTCGGTCGGCGGCCGGCGGAGCCGGATGTCCGGCTGGCGGAGCTGCTGCCGCGCGGCGGCGCCGTGCGGCGTCGACGTCGGCGCGCGGCACGTCGGGCACGTGTGGTGCTGCTCAAGCCAAGCCGAGAGGCACACCGAGTGGAAGATGTGCCCGCAGCCGAGCCGCCGCGCGCAGCACGGCGGCGACGCGCAGCCGTGGCGCGCGTCCGCGTCGGCCGCGCCGGCGGGCAGCAGCGCGTCGAGGCAGACGGCGCAGTGGTCGTCGAAAGAGGAGAGGTCCTCGGCCGTCGCGACCGGGCAGCGCCGCAGCTCCGCAGCGCGCGCGACGTAGGCTAGATGCTCGCGCAGCCGGCGTGCGAGCGCACACGCCTCCGCGTACGCGCTCGCAATGAGGAACACGTCGAGCATCGTGCCGGCGAGGCCATTGATGAGCCACGTGTGCGCGTGCTGCGCGATCGCGCAGAGCGCGCCGATCGTGTCGTGCGCGAGCGTGACGCGGTAGCGCAGCTCGTGCGCCGCCTCCCAATCGCGCACGCACAGCGCGCGGTGATGGCCGACGCACGCGAGCGCGTCAAGTGCGAGCAGCGCGCATTCGGAGCCGAGCAGGGCGAGCGTGCGCGCGCTTGCGCCGGCGGTGAGGCAGAAGACGAGCGCAACGCCCAGCCAGAAGAGCGCCGAGCCCACCAGCACATGCGCCAGCCCGCCGAGCCGCGACGCGCGCCGGCGGCCGTCGGGCCGCGACGCGCAGCCGGTGAGGCGCAATCCAACGAGGCGCGCGAGGACGCGGAGGAAGCCCATGAGCGAGAACCACGAGAGCCACATGACCGCCTCGAGCATGTCCGGGTCGAGCACCGCGAGCAGCACCACCTTGGCCGCGACGAAGGACGCCGCGCGCTCGCAGACGGCGCTGCGCTCGGTCGCGCCGAGCCGGCTCTCAAAGACGTGCGCGTGCAGCGCCTTAAAGCACGAGTAGAGCAGGCTGTATCCAAGGTTGACGAGGAGGACGAGGCCGCCGCGCGACGAGAACATCGTCTCCGCCGGTTCGAGCTGCGGCACCAGTCGTGCGCCGCCGCCGCCGCCCAGCGCGCCGCCGCCCAGCGCGCCGCCGCCTAGCGCGCCGCCGCGGTTCGCACCGGCGCTGGCGCCGTCCGCGTGGCGGTGGAGGGCGTGCTGCATAAAAGAGATGTAGAGAAATGAGGTGAGCGCCACGATGTTGATCAGCGCGAACACGCCCGCACGCGAGCGCGCGAGCGCCGTGAGCGGGTCAAGCAGCGACGGGCGCGAGACCGCCCCGAGCGCCGCTGAGTCGGGCACGTGCGCGTGCAGGCACGAGAAGGCGCATGCGCCGTAGATGGCGAGGCCGAGAAGGGAGCATGCCGCGCCGTACTCCGCGCGCAGCAGCAGCAGGAAGAAGACCGCGTACACGCCCACGCTCGCCGGCACGAGCGACGGGCCGGCGAGCGCGACGTGCGACCGCACGAGCGCCCACACGCCGCGTGCACCGCGCGCCTTGGCGGCGGTGGCGATGGCGGCAGCGGCGCGGCAGTGAAGCCCACGCAGTCCGCCGAGCGCCGCCGCCGGCGCAGGCCCGCCCTCCACCCCATCGCCCCGCCCGCCCGCCGCCGCATTGTTTGCCTCCCGCAGCATTTTTGAGCGTCTTCCTCCTCTTGCACAGCACACTTTTCGAGAATGATCTCGCCATTTGAGTGACGAATTATTACGGATCGATGGCCGGCCGAGCGGCGCGACTCGCGCTCTCATGGTTGACGCTCGTCGCGGCGGCTCGGCCCGCGTCGAGCTTCGCGGCGCGCGGCGCGCGCCAGACGGTTGGCCGGGCGCGCATCAATCCGCCACTTGCGCGTCCGCGTTGCACCGCCGCGCCGCCGCCGCCAGCGCGCACGGCGGGCGCGCAGGGCTACGTCGCGCCGGCGCACCTGCGCACGTGGGCGCCGTTCACGTACGCGACGCCCAAAGAGCGGCGCGCGGCCGCGCGCGAATTTGCGCGCGGTCTCTCCGCGCGTCAAGGCCGCGCGCCCGAGGATACGCTGCCGTCGCTCCCGCCCGTCCGCCTCGCGCTGCTTGGCGGCCCGAGCAGCGGCAAGGGCACGCTCGCGCCGGTGCGGCGCGTGCCGCGCGCGCGCGCCGGCCGCGCGCGCGCCTCACCGCCCTGCCTGTGCGCTTTGCGCCGGCCGCGCGCGCCGCCGCGAACAGATGATCTCCGCCGCGTTCCGCACGCGCGTGCTCGGCGTCGGCCAGTTGCTGCGCGGCGAGATCCGCGCGCGGTCGCCGCGCGCGTCGCTGGCGGCGGAGGCGATGGCAGCGGGCGCGCTGCTGCCCGACTGGCTCGTGATCGAGCTGCTCGAGGGCCGGATCGCGTGCTCCGACGACGGCCTCGCGCTTGGCTGGCTCCTCGACGGCTTCCCGCGCACGCTCTCGCAGGCGCGCGCGACGCTTAGCGCCGAGCACGCGTCGCTCCGGCCGGACTGCGTGCTCGTCGTCGACCGGCCCGACGAGCTGGTCAAGGAGTTTGCGCTCGGCAGGATGGCCGACGCCGCGACCGGCGCGACCTACCACCCGACGTATGCGCCCGCTCCGCGCGACATTGAGCAGCGGCTCGTCTGGCGTGTGGACGACACCCCTGCCGTCGTCGAGGCGCGGCTACGCGACCATCGCGAGAGCATCGAGCCGATCGTCGGCGCGTACGAGTGCGCGGGGATTCCCGTGCTCCGCCTCGACAACGCGCGCTCCGAGCTGCGCACCTTCGCCGAGGCGGCCGCGTTTGTCGAGCGTGTCGGCGACGCCAAGCTCGCGCAGATGGGCGGCCGCGAGGCATTCCGCGCGCGTGTCTTTGGTGGTGGCGGCGGCGGCGGCGGCGGCGCGAGCAGCGGCGCGTCGATCGCCGACGCAGACGTCGAGCCCATTTGTCTCCTTGACGAGGGCGAGGACGAGTGCATGCGCAGGTACGCGTCGATGCGCGCGAGCTCGGCGGCGTCCGCCGCGGTGCGCGCCCGCAGCGGCGGCGCGCCGACAGCGGGGCCGATGGGCGCGAGCCGCGGCCTCGAGCCGCTCCTCGAGGCCGTGCGCAGGTGCAACCTTGCCGACCGCTCGCAGTACATGCCAGTGCTTGTGGACGATATCACTGTCGGGTACGCCTCGGTTGCATTCGTCGAGCAAATCTGCGCGCACTTTGCGAGCGGCGGGCGTGGCTTCGAGCTCGTGCCGCGAAGCGCGGCGGACGCCGCCGGCAGGGGCAGCAGCCCCGGCGGCGCTGGCGGCGCGCCACTCGGCGGCGTCGCACTCCGCTTAGCGCCCGGCGTCGTCGGCCTCGACGAGCGGACGGCGGCGGTGGGCGCGCTCGTCGCCGAGCTCGTCGCGGACGGCGCGATCGCGCCGTCGTCTGTGCGCGCCGAGTTGCAGGACGTGTGGCCCGTCGGCGGGCGGCAGACGGCGCCGGCGGGCCAGCCCGTCCTCCGCATTGAGCGCGGCGCGATGGTCCACTTTGGCGTGCCGTCGTATGGCGTGCACGTCAACGGGTACGTGCTCGACGCGCACAGCGGCCGGCCGGCGGCGGTGTGGCTCGCGCGCCGCTCCATGTCCAAAGCGACGTACCCGGGCCTGCTCGACCAGATGGTGGCGGGTGGCCAGCCCGCCGAGCTCTCCTTTGACGAGAACATGCGCAAGGAGTGCGCGGAGGAGGCCTCGCTCCCACCCGACGCGGTCGGAGCCGCGCGGGGCGCGGGCGTTGTCAGCTACTGCTATTCGACGCGCAAAGGGCTCTCGACCAAGGCGCTCGCCGTGTACGACTTGTGCATGCCCGCCGACCTCGAGCCGGTCAACGCCGATGGCGAGGTCGACGAGTTTGTGCTGCTGAGCGTCGACGACGCACTGCAGTCTGTGCGCGAGCGGCTGCCGCTCTGGAAGCCGAACGCGGCGCTCGTGATGGTTGACTTTGCGGTGCGGCACGGTTTCGTCACACCCGACGAAGCAGGCTACGAGCAGCTCGTGCGCGGGCTGCGCGCGGGCATGGAGCCCGTGTAGGCGGGCTTTTGGGTCATCGGCTCATCATCGCTCCCCCTTCCCCTTTTTTTCCGCTGTCAATAAGCACCGCGGCACAGCCTTTGAACGATTGGGCGGCTGCCCTGTCCCTTGAACGATTGCTTGCGTCCTTCGGGTCCTACGGCACAGCCCCTTGAACGATTGGGCGGCTGCCCTGTGGAGCAGGCGCAGCCGCGCGTCCCTTGGACGATTGAACGACTTGCGTCATTCTGGTCCTACGGCACAGCCCCTTGAACGATTGGGCGGCTGCCCTGTGGAGCAGGCGCAGCCGCGCAGGGCGGCAGGCCGCAGGCGGCAGCGGTGAATTGCTCCAAGATGTGAGATGTCTGACCAGTGACCAGACTAGATCGAGTTCCGCGCCCATTTTCAACTGGGTCCATTGGCCCAAGGCGAGCGGCCATTGCGCCACGCGACGGCACGCGATGGCAGATCTCGACATCGAGCGGATCCCGGCCCTCGAGGCCTCGGTCGACGCGCAATGCGCGAAGGGTACGTACGAGCTGGACGACAACCTGCTGCTCTTAAAGCTCTACCAGTTCTTTCCCGAGAAGGCCAACCCGGCCGTCATCGCGCGCGTGCTCGTCAAGGCGCTCATGCACCTGCCCGAGACGGACTTCCTCCTCTGCATGTATCTCATCCCCGAGCGGATCGCGACGGAGGCGCCGGTGCTGCCCATCGTCGAGATGTCAAACCGGCTGGAGACGTGCCAGTTCCAGGCTTTTTGGGAGGAGCTTGCCGCCTCGCGCGAGCTCGTCGACGTCGCGCCCGGCTTTGACGACGCGATTAGGGATTGTGCGTGGAGCGCGCGCTCGCGGGTGTCGGGGCGGCGGCTGCGCCGCCGCGCGCCGCCGTGCGCGGGGCTGGGCTTGCGTGCGCCGGGCATCGCATGCCCGCGTGGCCGCTCGAAACGGAGGGGATCAGGGGGCGAGCACCCCCAAAAGCGTGCGCGGGCGTGACCGCGCCGCGCGCGCGCGCGCCGCCTGCGATCGCGCAGATGCCCTCGGCGTCGTGAGCCTCACCTACCAGGTCATCGACTTGAAATACCTCGGCGAGATCTTGCACGTGAGCGACGCGGCCACGCTCGACCAGCACGTGGCCAAGATTGGTAGCAGGGAGGGCGACAAGGTGCGCGTGAAGCTGAGCGACGACAACCAGGCCAAGGTCAAAGAGCCGGACGATGCGTCCGCAGTGCGCGCCGACCAGCTCGCAAAGGCGATGCGCGCGATGGCACACGTCCTGTAGATTTGTGTCCTGCCTATATAGGGGGTCGCTCTTCACGACCGACTGCGCGCCCCCGCATGCGGGTCGGGCACGTCGAGCGAGTCAGCGAGCGCGTGCACCGCTCTGCCGAGCGCGGCAAGCTCGCGGCGTAGCGCCTCGTCGCGCTCGTCGAGCATCCGGCGCAGCTGCGCGTCGGTCGCGGGCTCGCCGCCGCCGCCGCCGCCGCCGCGCGCGCCCGCCACTTTGAGCGCCGTGACGTCCTGCACCGCCGAGCGGACGGCGTCCTCGAGGGAGAGCCGCCAGCGCGCGTTCTCCTTGCGCGAAGCCTCGAGACGGTCCTGCAGCTGCTGGTGGATGAGCGCCTGTGTCGATGCGAGCGAGTCGCAACGCTGCAACATGTCCTCACATGAGATATGTCACGTGACGGGCGGGCGCGCGGTGCGGCAGCCGGGCGGAAGGCATGGCGCGCGCGTGTGAGGCTCGGCGCGCGCTCGTAAGACTGAGTGGGAGCAACAGCGATGGGGCGTGCGGCTGCCACAGCCTCGCAGGCCACCGCCGTCGGCGTGTCCTGCGGATCGCTGTCGCGGCCGGCATGCCGATCGGACACGCGCACCCTGCGCCTCCGTGTGTGCGCGCGCGCGCTACCTGCGCAAGCTCCTTGCCTGTCGTCCATTGCCTCTCGATGGCCGTTGCGCATTGCAGCAGCTTGTCGCGGTGCGTGTCGAGCGCCGATGCGCTTGACGCGCGCAGCTCGTCGACGAGAACGCGCGCGCCACTCGCGTCCTGGTCGAGGGCGGAGAGCGCGCCCTCCGTCTCGTCGCGACTGCCGCGCGCGCGCGGCGCGCGTCGGTCGCCACGCGGCGCGCGGCGTGGGCGCGAGGCGCGCCGGGCGGCCGGCGCGCCGCGCGGCGTGCGCGCACTGTCGCGCGAGCTGCTCGGTGAGCGATGCGACGGCGGTGTCGAGCTTCTCCTCAAGACCCGAGCCGATGCGTGCGGCCTCGGTGCGCTCCTCCTGCACGAGCTGCTGCGTCAGCTGCTGCGCGCTGCCGACGGCGGCGAGCTCGGCCGCGAGCGAGTCGCACGTGTCGCGCACGGCGTCGGCGCGCGCGCCGCCCGTGTGCACCTCGTCACGCAAGAGGGCAAGCTCGGCGCGCAGCACACGGAGCGATTGCGCGTGTTTATTCAGGTGCGCCTCGGCAAGCTCCCACCGCCGCGCCGCGTCTGAGCGCACAGCGTCGAGCTCGTCGACGAGCACGTCGGAGAGCGTCGCGAACGCATCGCGCAGCTGCTCGAGCTGCTCCGCAACGGCCGCGACGCTGCCGCCGCCGGCCGACGGCAGGCTGGGCGTAGCTGACGCGCGCCGCGCCGCGCGCTGCGGCGGCCACGGTTCGCGCCCGACGCCCGAGACGCGCGAGACGCTCCCGCGGCGAGACGGCGCGGCCACCGACATCGCTCACAAGAGCAGTTCCGCCCCGGTCCAAATAATAATGGGCGTGGTCTGCTCGAGACCGTTGGACCCACCGCGGCGGCGGCGTGGGCGCGTGGCGCGGCGCGTGTCAAGCGTGCGCCCGCTGGGCGCCGAGCGCAGTGATGGGGCCCTCCTGCGTTCGGCAGACGAGCCCAGCGACGCGCCGCCGCCCGACGGCCCGCCGGCGTGCGGCGATCGTCGCTGGTTCCGGCGCGCACGGCTCGTCTGGCTGCACGCACCGCTCGCGCTGATGCTCGCCGACACGGCGCTCGTGCTTTGCGTGGCCATATGCTTCGTATGTCGTGGCTCGGGCGGGCTCGTCGTCATCGGCACCGCGCAGCTCGTGTGCGTGGCCGCGCAGCTCCATCTCACGCGCGCCCTCGTTGGCGCGTACGCGCGCGCGCAGCGCGGCCGGCCGCTGCGCGTGCGCTGGAGGGCGAGTGCGCGCGCGCCGCGCAGCGCGCCGTCGGTCGAATCGGCGCCCGCCGCGGATGGCGGCGCGACTGCGCGCCTCGACTCGCTCGGCACGCGCGCGCGTGAGAGCGCGCGCGACGCGCCGGCGGCTGCCGAGGCGCCCCGCGCCGACGCGCCGACGCGCTGGCACCCGCACCCGGCGGATGAGGAGAATGCGGGCGGCTGGCGCGTCGTCGCGCTCGGCACCCTCTTTGGCAGCTTCGGCGCGTGCTACTGGGACGGCCTCGCCGCGCTGCACGTGCTCGGCGCGCTGCTGCCCGCGCGCTGGCGCGCGAGCGGCAGCTCTGAGGTGGGCGCTTTTATCGCAGCGTACCGCCGGCCGCGCGTGCAGCTGTGCGCGCTCGTGCAGGCGTTGCCGAACGCGGCGCTGCTCGGCACGCTGCTTCTCGCTCACTTCACCCGCCGCCCGACCGTGCGCGCGACCTGGCCGCTTTTTCAAAAGTGGCGCCTCCTCGGTGCGCTGAGTGCTCCATCCCACGACGCCGTCGCGTCGGTGCCCGTCGGCGTGCTCATCGCGTCGGCCTCGCTCTCGCTCGCGCTCGCGCTCTCGCAGGTGCCCAGCTGGGCCGCCGCGCTCGTGCACCCGCGCCGCTGGCTTCTCGGCGGCGTCGTGCCCGCCGCCGAGCTCGAGCTCGGAATTCTCCGGAAAGTTCGCCTCTGCTTCGAGCCGCGCCAAGCCGCGCTTGACGTGCTCTGCGACGCGCTCGCGCGCGGTCGCACGGCGGTGCGCGCGGTGCACGTCCTCCGCGTGCGCGTCGCGCTCTCCGCCGAGCTGCCCATCCCGCTCGCGCACGGCCCCGCGCGCATCTTCGCCACGCTCCTCGCGCGCGCGAACGCCGACGCGAACGCCGACGCGGGCGCCGATGCGGACGCGCGCGGGGGCGCGGCGCACTTGCACGCCGCCGGCCGGCTGATGGAGGACGAGGCGGGCGTGGCGCTCGCGCGCGCTGTCGGCCTCTCCCGCGCCGTCAGCGCGGTGCACGCGCGGGCGAACGCGCTGACGGACGAGGCCGCCGGCGCGTTCGCGGACGCGGCGTGCGCCAACTCGACGCTCGCGCTGCTCGACCTCTCGGCCAACGCGCTCGGGCGCGGCGCGGGCGAGCGGCTCGGCGGTGCGCTGCGCCATGCCTCGTGCGCGCTGCGCGAGCTCGACGTCGCGCGCAACAGGCTGGGCGCTGCCGGCGGCGAGGCGCTGGGCAAAGCCCTCGGCGCCAACACGTCCCTCGAGCGGCTGCAGCTCTCGGCGAACGCGATCGGCGAGCGCGGCGCGTGCGCGCTCGCCGCCGGGCTCGCGCGCAACGGTGGGCTGCGCGAGCTGCTCCTCGCGAGCAACGCGATCGGCGACGAGGGCGCGGCGGCGCTCGCGGAGGCGCTGCGCTCAAACGGCGCCCTCGCGATGCTCTCGCTCCACGACAACGAGATCGGCACGTCGGGCGGCGCGGCGCTCGGCTTGGCGCTCGAGGGCAACGTGTCGCTCCGCGAGCTGCGCCTCGGCCGCAACGCGCTCGGCGACGAGGGCGCGCGCGCGCTCGGCGCCGCGCTCCGGCTGAACGTTGCCCTCTCCGCCCTGTCGCTCCGCGAGAACGGCCTCACCGACGCGGCGGCCGGCGCGCTCACCAGTGGGTTGCGCGAGAATGGCACGCTCTACCGCCTTGACCTCGTGTTCAACCGAATCGGCGACAGCGGCGCACGCAGCCTGCGCGCGCTGCTGAGCGTGAATGACTCGCTTGATGAGCTCGATCTTGCGTGCGTGTCGCGACGCGCCGCCGCGCCGCGCGTGGCGGTTCGTGCGCGCCGCGCCGCGCCCGCTTCGTTCTCGAAAGAGAGCCTGAGAACGCTCGACACGCGCGCGCCCGCCACCGCGCTCGCGCCGCAGGTACAACGCGCTCTCGGCCAAGGGGAAGCGCGAGCTGCGGCGGGCGTGGGACGAGAACACGCGCGTCG
This sequence comes from Diacronema lutheri, assembly GCA_019448385.1. Lineage (NCBI taxonomy): Eukaryota > Haptophyta > Pavlovophyceae > Pavlovales > Pavlovaceae > Diacronema > Diacronema lutheri. The sequence goes on from JAGTXO010000018.1 coordinate 371,735, forward strand.
CTGATCGCCTCATACTATTCTGACGAGACAGACAACCCTTAGGAGGAGGATGGAACAGCGGTGAAGATGGCGCGCGCGAGGCCGACCGCTACAGTTAATAAGGGAGGGAAAAAAAAAGGGGGGTCACAGCGAGAAGAGCAGGGTGTACAGGGTGTGCCATGTGCGCCTTGGTAGGAGACGATCTGTGGAGGTGGATCTGCACGCGCGCGCTAGGCACCGAAGACCGCCGCCGCGACGACGCCTCTGAGGTTGCTCGCGATTTGAACAATCGCATGGTCGCTTAGCACCTGCCGCACGCGCTGGAGTCGGCGAAATGCCCCTTCATGCCCGAACAGGCCGAGTGCGACATGCATGCGTGCTTGGTGCCAAACATCTCGTACGTGCAGCAGATGGCGGCGCCCAACGCTTCGATGGTCGGCTGCGCGGCGACCAGCGCTGCGGGTTGAGTCTCGGCGGCCAACGACGCGATTTGCGCCGCCGGCTGAGCGGTAGCGGCTTCGCTCGAGCTCGGGACCATGTCGACGACGCTCGCCGCCGACGCCACCCCAGCAAAGGCCGCGACCACGGTGCACGCGATGGCGAGGCGGAAGAAGGATGCGCGCTGCATTGCGGACGGCAAGTGTTTTTCCCGGCGCTGGCTTTCGGCCCTTTCCCGTCTTCCCGGCGCTGCAACGAGTAGGGAACTTTGAACTTTCCCTTCTCCCCAAAATATTCCCTGACGACCATGGGGAACTTTTCACTTTTCAAAAATTGCGCGCTACGGCGACGGCGCGCTGCGAAAAGCACCGATAGTGATGCCGAGCGTTGCGATCGAGCGCCGCCGCCGCGCCGCCGCCTTCTGCGTCGCCGCCTGCTTCCAGTTGTGCCGCGAGAGGATGTGCCGAGCGGACGCGTCGCTGCCGGACAAGCGCCTCGCGCGCCGCGCAGCCGCCGGCCGCTGCACGTCCGAAATCTCAACGACGGGCGTGTAGTGCGTGAAGACTTGGCTGTCGCGGTGTAACGGCGGATGGCGCACCGCCCTGCGCGCGCCGGGCGCCGCCTCCGTCGCGGCAGCCACCGCCACGTGCTCGCGAGCGGCTCGCGCCTCGGCGCGCAGCGCCTCCAAGCGTGCAACGGAGACCGCGTCGCGCGCCGCCTGCGCCTCGAGCGCGCTCGAGCGCGCGCTCGCCGCGCCGTCGGCGCCCACGCCGGACCCACCGGCATGCGCGAGCGGCGATGTGGTGCGCGTCATACCGCCTCCGCGCCCGAAAGCAATGGCGGGTGGTACAAGCTCGGGGATCGTGATCGCGTCGAGCGTGTCGACGGGCGTGCGCGGCTCGCGCGCGGAGTTGGGCGGCTCGCGCGGCGACACGAACGCCGCGCTGCTCGCCTCCGCCGTCGCCGCGGCCGCGGCACGCGCGCGCCCTTCCCACAGCGACGCGCGGTCGGCGAAAGCCGCTTCAATGCGCGCACGCTCCGTCCGCTCGACCGCCTCGAGCTCGGGCGGTCGCTTGGGCCGCCAGAGCTCGCCGACGGCGCGCGGCTTGGGCGTGCGCGGCGGGATCAGCTGGCGCACCGCCCACGGCGCGTGCGAGGCGCTCGCCGGCCGCTCGTCGGCTCCGTCAGGTGACGCCGGCGCGGCGCCGGTCGCGCCGGTCGGCGCCGCCGCGCGGTCGGGCCGCGCGGCGAGCCGGCTCGCGCGCTCGACGGGCGCGGCCGACGCGGGCCGGACCGACTCGGCGATGTACCGCTGCACCGCGCGCGTCGCTTCGCCCATCTCCGCGCGCGTCTGCGCCGCCGCCTCGGCGCTGGGCTGCGCGTGCAAGCGCGCGCGCCGCTCGGCGGCCGCCTTGGTCATCACGTCGACGGCGCGGCTGCCGCGCATCACCCGGGCCGCGTGGCTCGCTTGCCACGCGGTGCTGTCGTACGAGTTGGGCACGAGCGAGCGCCACGTCGCCTTGTCGTGCAGCTTCCACACGGACGGCTGGCCAAAGGTGCCGACGAGCTCACCGCGCAACGACCAGAGCGCGACAAAGCCGTTGGCCGTCGCCGTGAGCACCTGCGCGGCGGCGGCGGCTCTGTGCGCGTGAGCGCCGTCGCACCAACGCCCGCGAGCGCCGCACGCGCGCAAATGTGCGGCCCGTAACGGCGATGAACGAGTTGCGCTGTGCGCGCCCCGGCGGGCACGCGCGCGGCCGGCGCGAGGGGCCGCGCGATGCGCGCGGCGTGCGCGCGCGCGCGCGCGCGCGCGCGCGCGCGCGCGCGCACGAGCGAACGAGCGCCGATCAGCTCGAGCGCGACGAGCGTGCCGCTCTGCACGCGCCACCACGCGTCCATGCGCAAGCAGGCGTCGCGCTCGAGCTCGGACGAGACGGCGGGGAGTGGCGCGACGTTGACGACGAGCGGCGGCGCGACGGATGACTTGCCAAACGCGCCGAGCCTGTCGGCCGACGGCGCGCGCCGGATCAGCGGCCCGCTGTTCGCGGCCGCGGTGAAGGGGCCGCGCATGCCACCGCCATCGTCAAAGCGCGCCCACGCGTCGTGCGCAACAGCCCAAACCTTCACCCAACCCGCCGCGTCGGCCGTCGCGACGATCGTGTTCGCGCCCTCGTCCGTCGCCAGCTCGACGAGCGGCTCGTGCGGCTCGTGCCCAGCTGGAAAGCGCGCGGTGCAGCAGCCCGCGAACACGTCCCACACGGAGATGCACCCGTCCGTGCCCACCGACAGGAGCGGCAGCCGCGCGCGCGCGGTGAGGAAGACCATGCTCTGCACCGATGGCATCTGTCGCTCGTCATTGCCGTTGCGCCCGCCGTCCGATGCGCGCGCGCTCGCGCGGCCGCTCTCAACGCCGCCGCCCCTGCCGACGCCGCCTCCGTCGCCGCCTCCGTCGCCGCCTCTGCCGCCGCCTCCGCCGACGCCGGCGCCGACGCGCAGCGCCGCCTCGTCCGCCCCGCCCGACGGCGGGCGGAGCGACGAACGGCCGCTGCCCGGGCGCGTGCCCAGAGATGACGCGACGCGCGGCGGCGACAAGTGCGGCCCGCCGCCGCTGCGCGGCGACGGCGCGCAGCCGCCCGCGCACGCCGCGCACGCCGCGTGCGCGCCCGGCACGCCCGCGCTGCCCGCCCCGCCGGCGGCCGCCGCACCGCCGCGTACAGGCGTGTGCGCGCGCGCCGCGTCCGCGGCGCTCGGCGTCGCGCCACCGAGCAGCGCGCCAAGCGGCTCGCGCAGCGCGGCGGCGTGCGCCGCGCGGGCGCTCCCAATCGGCCCGGCGGCGCTCGGCGCGCGCGAGCGCGGCGGTGGCGTGCCGCCGCTCTCCACCGACGACCCGGGAGCGCGCGGCGTCGTCCCCTTCATATCGAACCGTTTGGCCGCGTATCTGCGCAGTCTGTCGGACGAGGGTGCGCGCACGCTCTGCGCCGCGCTGTCGCCCGCCTCGCGCGCGCGCGCGTCCGCCGGCGTATGGGCGCTTGGCCGGACCGAACGGAGCGCGCGCAGCAACGGCCGGCCATCGTGGTCCGAAACCGCGTCGAGCTCCCACACGATGAGCTCGCTATCATACGAAGCGGTGACGATGATGGTCTGCAGCGACGTCGGCATTGGCAGCGCCGCAATGCACGCGATGTCCTCGCGGTGCAGCTGCGCACGCACCGATGGTGCGATCGTCTCGACCGGCTCGCGCGAGTCCGGGAAGAGGTTGACCGACTGGACGGGGGGGGGGGGGGGGGGGGGAGGGGGGGGGGGGAGGAATGTCAAAATGCGGGGGGAGCAGGGTGGAGAGGGAAGGAGAGCAGGAGGCGAGGCGGTATGTAGGGCGGCAGGCCAAGTAGGGCAGGATGCGAGGGCGGCACGCGCGCGGCGAGGCGACGTCGCGTGGTGCGGGCGCTGTGAGCTCAGAACGATGGCGACGGCTACGAGCGATGGCGACGGCTACGAGCAATGGCGACGGTTGCGAGCAATGGCGACGGCTAGGCGACGGCTGCGAGCGATGGCGCGCGCTGGCGACGGCGCTGGCCGCAGGCGATGCGGCGCGACGATAGGGGCGCGGCACGTCGCACGTCGCCAGCGCGGCGCGCAGCGCTCGGCCGCACCTTCGCGCGAACGGGCAGATCGGGGAAGCAGGCGAGCGCCTTGCTCCAACCAACGGTCACAAAGAGGCCAGGCCGCGACCTGGTCGGCGCGATGTGCACGATGCCCGTCACCTCGACTGCGTCGGTCGGTGGCGAGACGCACGCGCGCAAGCACTCGCCCGATGAGAAGTTCCACACGCGCACACTGCCATCGTGCGCACCGGACACGAGCCGCCGTCCGGACGAGTCGAAGGCGAGGGACGTGATCTTTGACGTGCCGTGCGCGCGGTCGAAGCGGCCGAGGCACGCGCCCGTCTCCACCTTCCACACGGCCAACGACGACGACTCGTCCGCCGAGACGATCACGTCGAAGACGGCGTTGTACGCCACGACGGACGGTGCGTGGTCGTGCGTGCGCTGCTCTGCGCGGCTCGTGCGGCGTGCGCGCCAGAAGGATGGCGTCGCGCTCGCCGTGAGCAGCCCGCCCGACCGCGCGTCGAGGCTCGCCGCCGACACGTTGAGCGTCGAGACCTCGGCGAACCCGCGCGAGTCCGCCAGCTCAGTACGACTCGGGTCGTTCAAGACCTGCACGCACCGCGCCATGCCCACGTCCCACAGCCGAATGGATCCGTCCGAGCCAAGCGAGATGAGCTGCGCGCCGCCCTCGACGGCGAGGACGCGCGAGACGGGGCACGCGTGACCGCGCAGCATGCCGTGCGGACGCGAGCTGGCGGAGAGCGACGCGGGCCAGAGCAGAATATCGTACTCGAGGCCGGACGACGCGAGCGCGTCGAGCGCGGGCAGGTGCACGAGCGAGAGGATGGGCTTCGCATGCCCGTCGAGCCGCGCGCGCACGCAGCCCGTGTCCAGGTCGGACAGCGCGATCGTGCGGTCGAGAGAGCCCGTCACGACCGCGCCGCCGCCGCCGTGCGCGCGCGCGTCCGACGAGGGCACCCACGCCGCCGCCGTGATCCAGTCGGTGTGCACGCCGACGAGCTTCACGATCGGAGAGAGCTTGGGCACGTGCACGGGCGGCTCGGGGTACAGCGCGCGCGCGAACTGGCATGCGCCGGCCAGGTCGTACGCGGCGAGGTCGCCGTGCGCGTCGCCGACAAGCAGCGCCGTGCGCCACGTGCGCGGCTTGTGCGCGCCCGGCGCATCCGCGCGGCCGGCGCCACCGTCCGCGCCGCGCTCGCGCCGCGCGGCGGGCACGTCGAGCGCAGCGTTGGGCACGCGCTCGGCCGGCAGCGCCGCGTGCGCGAGCGCGAGGACCGTCGCCTCGTTCTCGAGCTGCAACCGGCCGTACGGCACGAAGCGGATCGCATCCCACGAGGACGCGTCATAGAGCAGCACGTTGCGGTCGGCCGTGCTGACGAAGACGGTCGCGCGCTCGGGCGCGTGGTGCACGGTCGAGATCCACGGGTCGTTGCTCCCGCCGATGAACGGCGAGCGCGCCGAGTGGCCGCGCGGCAGGTGCGACGCGTTCGCGAACGAGCGCTCGAGGCGGAGCTCGGCGCCGTCCCACAAGGCGATCGTGCCGTCGCGCGAGCACGTGAGCACCTGCCGCGCGGGGAGGGGAAGATGGGATGGGTTGGGATGGGATAGGGTGGGGTGGGGTGGGGGTTGGGGTGGGATGCGATGGAGCACGTGAGCACCTGCCGCGCGCGCCCGGCCGCGCGCGCCGGGAGGAGGGGCGGCGGGTGGGATGGGATGGGATGGGATGGGTGGGGGATGGGATGGGTGGGGGATGGGATGGGATGGGATGGGATGGGATGGGATGGGATGGGATGGGATGGGATGGGATGGGATGGGATGGGATGGGATGGGATGGGATGGGATGGGATGGGATGGGATGGGATGGGATGGGATGCGACGCGATGGGTGCAAGCGGCTGGAGCATCGTGGCGGGCGAGCGGACGCAGGAGGACGGGCGAAACGCCCGCGGATGGCGCGCGGATCGGCATGCGCGCTTTGTCCGGGTGCAGCGCGCCGCCCCGGACGCGCGGCGCGACCGCGCGCGTGCGCGCGCCTTGTGCGCGTCCGGCAGCGGCAGCACGTGCGTGATCGGCGTCGGGTGCACGCGCGCGGACGCGCCGAGCGAGACGACGGGCGGCAGGAAGGACGTGGGCAGCCGCTGCTCGACGAGCGCTCTCGCGTTCATCAGCGCCTGCGAGTGGAGCACCGCGAACGACAAGAACTCGCCCCACGAGACCGTGCCGTCCGAGTTGGCGTCGATCTGCATGAACAGGTCGGCGAGGCCGAGCTCGCGCTCGTCGGTGAAGCACGCACGCGCGCGCTGCGCTACGCTCATCCCACGCACCAACCGACGGAGCGGCGGCGCGCTCGCGCCGCCGGCCGGCGACGCCGCCGTTGCATCGGCGGCGGCGGCCGGCGCGCCCGCGCCGTCGCCCGCCGGCGCGGCCGCGGGATGCGGCGTGGAGGGAGTGTCGCCGAGGAACGCGCCGTCCATCACCATCGGCGTACCCACCGCCGCCGCGCCTGCGCCGCCGCTCCGCTCGCCGTCGGCGCGCGGCCACAGGTTGCGGAAGACGCGGACGAACTCGACCAAGTTGAGTGTGCGCGAGCCTCCAGTGTCCGCCTGCGCGAAGAGCGATCGCAGCTTGACGATCTGCGTCATGTCGAGCGCGTCGAGCGCCATGCCGCCGGCGTGCGCAGGCTCGCGCGCCTCCGCCTCCGCCTCCGCCTCCGCCACCGCCTCCGCCGCCTCGGCCGCACGACTGGGCGAGGCCGCGTCGCCAAAGTGCCGCCGCTCCCAACGCCTCCGCACCGCCTCGGCCTCGGACGCCTCCACAGCCTCGACCGACTTGCGACGCGCCGCGGCGGCCGCGCGCGCGGCGAGCGACGCGTCCATCGACGCCGTGGACGAGCGCGCCGCCGTGCGCGCCGCCGGCTCAGCCTCGGCCGGCGCTGTGGCGGCGGCGGACAGCGCGTCGGCGAATGGGTCAACGCCGTCGCCCGCGCGCGCCACGTCGCCCACCGCGCGGCCGGCGCGCGCCCTCGCGCCCGCATCCGCACCATGCGCGCCATGCTGCTTGGCGGCGAGCGCGCTGGCGGCCGCGTGCCCCGCTTTGGGCGCGAGCGCCGACCCGTTGGCCGAGCCCGCCTCGAGAACGCGCGGAGCGCCGCTCGCCTCGCCGTCCGCGCCGGCTGGCGAGCGCGCGCGCATCGACAAGCGGTGCGGCGAGGTGTCTCCGAGCGCGGCGAAGCGCGTGGCGTGAAACCGTTCGGCGAGCGGATCGACGAGGAGAGGATTCTCGCCCACGTCGACGCGCAGCTGGCCGACGGTCGAGGCGGTGCTCGCGATCGCGAGCGCGAGCGCCTCCTGCGCCGGCTTCGAGCGGCGCGCGTTCTCGAGAAGCTGCCGCTCGCGCGCTGCGGCCGCATTCTCGCCGTTGGGCGACGTAAACGCGTCCCCGGACAGCGAGAGACGCGCCTTGCTCGTCGATTTGATGGCCTTGCGCATCGGCCCACCGGGCAGCGGCGCGGTCAGCCGGAGCGGCGGCTGCCGCGCGCTCGTCGGCCGGCGCGCCGTGCCCAGCTCGCCCGAGAGGACCTGCTCAGAAATGGGCATCGGTGAGGCGCTGGACGGGCGGAGCCGAGCGCGCGCGCGCGCGTCGGTAGACGCCTGCGCCATGCGCTCGCGCTCGGCGGCGCGGATGACCGCGGCGGCGAGCGCTTCGGGCGTCATCGCCGCGAGCCGCAGATCCACCTCGCGCACCGCCTTCTGCAGCGTCGACGGGCCGGAGGCGCTGGCCGCGCGCCGCCGCTCGCCGCGGCGCGCCGGCGCGGTCGACGGTCGGCCACCGGCGCGCTGACTCTGCTCCTGCGCGGAGGGCGCGAAGGTGTGCAGGTCGAGGCGTAGATTTGCGAGCTCGGGCCGCGCGTCCCGCCGGTACCGCTCGACGCCGACCGCGCGCGCGAGGTGCCGCTGGTGCGGCGCGTCGAGCTCAGCGAGGTCAGTGAGGCTCGAGCCGTCGAGGCCGCCGGCGCGGCGGCCCACGGGCGCGAGCGCGGAGGGCGCGGGCCGGCGCGGCGAGCCCGCGCGCGCGCGTGCGCCACTCGCGAGCGCGAGCCCCGCGTCGGCGAGCGAGAAGTGAGGCTCGAGCATGCCCTTCAACGCGCGCGAGCGACGCTCGCCATAACGGCGGCGGTCGCAGCAAAAACTGTCGAAGCGCACAGTGGGCGCTGCCGGGAGAGCGCCGCGGCTGCCATGATGGAGGTCGACGCGCCGGTGAGCGCGCTGCACGACAAGGTGGCGGGGCACGGCGAGGAGGATCTTTACATCAAGATGAAGGGGCTGCAGCGCAACCTCGAGTTTCTCGAGATCCAGGAGGAGTACATCAAGAACGAGACGCAGGCGCTCAAGCGCGAGCTCGTGCGCGCCAAGGAGGAGGTGAAGCGCATCCAGTCGGTCCCGCTCGTGATCGGCCAGTTCCACGAAGTGATCGATAGCAACCACGGGATCGTGGGCTCGACGACGGGCTCAAACTATTACGTCCGCATCCTCTCCACCCTCAACCGCGAGCTACTCAAACCCGGCGCGTCCGTCGCGCTCCACCGCCACTCCAATGCGGTCGTCGACGTGCTCCCGCCCGAGGCCGACTCGTCGATCTCGATGATGGCGGCGAACGAGACGCCGGACGTGAGCTACAACGATATCGGCGGCGCCGACATCCAGAAGCAGGAGATGCGCGAGGCCGTCGAGCTCCCTCTCACGCACTTTGAGCTCTACCGGCAGATTGGCATCGACCCGCCGCGCGGCGTCCTCCTCTACGGCCCGCCCGGCACGGGCAAGACGATGCTCGCGAAGGCGGTGGCGCACCACACGACGGCGTCTTTTATCCGCGTCGTCGGCTCCGAGTTTGTCCAAAAGTACCTCGGCGAGGGCCCGCGCATGGTTCGCGACGTCTTTCGGCTTGCGCGCGAGAATGCGCCAGCGATCATCTTCATCGACGAGGTCGACGCGATTGCGACGAAGCGCTTCGACGCGCAGACGGGCGCGGACCGCGAGGTGCAGCGCATCCTGCTCGAGCTGCTCAACCAGATGGACGGCTTTGACCAGTCCGTCAACGTCAAGGTCATCATGGCCACGAACCGCGCCGACACGCTCGACCCTGCGCTTCTCCGCCCCGGCCGCCTCGATCGGAAGATTGAGTTCCCGCAGCCGGGCAGGCGCGAGAAGCGGCTCATCTTCCAGGCGCGCGCGCGCGTGCACGCGCGCGCCCGCGCGCGGAGGCCAGAGCTGAGCCGATGCGCAGCGAGGCGGCCGATCGGCCGCACCCGCACGCGCGCGCGGCGCGTGCGTGCGTGCTCTGCAACCGCGCCGCTCACGGCCGGTCGCAGAGGCGCGCCGCTCTGCGACCGCGCCGCTCACGGCCCATCTGCTGCGCGGCGTGGCTGCCGTGCGCGCGCAGGTGCTGACGGCCAAGATGAACCTGTCGGACGACGTGGACCTCGAGGACTACGTCTCGCGTCCGGAGAAGCTGTCCGGCGCGGAGATCGCGTGTGTCGTGCAAGAGGCAGGCATGCACGCCGTCCGCGCCAACCGGTACATCGTGCTGCCCAAGGACTTTGAAAAGGGGTACAAGGTGCGAAGCGCGGGCTGCGCGCGCCGAGCCCTGGAACGCGCCGCGCGGCTGGTGCGCTCCGGACGGGCGGGCGCCCGACGGCCGAGCGCACGCCGGCCTGCACGCCGCACCCGCCTCGCTGGGCGCGCGCGCGCGCATGCGCAGGCAAACACCAAGAAGAACGACAAGGATTTTGAGTTCTACACGTGAGTCGGATTCGGACAGCGGCGCCCGCAGCGTCCGCTCTGCGCTAAAATTGCGACAGTGCTGGAGTCGGGCTCGCAGCTTGCTGCCGTGCAGATTGGCCGGCCAGTGCGTGTTTGGAAAGGCTCAGGCGATGATCGTTCAGGTTGGACACTGATGTTTGACGTAATTCGCCGCCGCGCCCGGAGCGTACCTCCAGGCCAGCTTGTCCACGCACGTCACCAGTCACACCTTCACGGTGTGCACTCACTGACTGCACACCTTGGACGGCTCCGACGGTTTCCGCGTGGCATGAAGGTCATGATGAAGGCCGGCAGGGGTGACACTGGGCCCCCTGGGCACCACCGAGTGCACCCCGTGAGGCCCCTGCCGCAGCTGCTTCTCAGCGTGCCCGAGCTTGCCGACGTGTCGCTTCCGCCCGAGGTGCTCACTCCGCGCTCGCGCTCGCGCTCGCCCTCGCCCTCGCGCTCGCCGCGCCACGATTCGAGCCGGCGCGACACGTTCAAGCGCGCGCAGACCTACTCGACCTTCGAGGCGAGCAAGCGCGGCTGGGCCGGGCTAGTCGAGAGCCGCGTGCTGCGCAAAATGGTGAGCGTGAAGCGCATTTACGGCGAAAAGCCGGGCCTCCTCGAGTCGGAGCTTGGCCCTCGCGCGACGGTCGCGCAGTGGGCGCGCCTCAACCGATCGCGCCCGTGGTGGAGGCGGATGGTCCACCCCAACTCGGTCGAGCGGCGTGCGATCGATGCGATGACAGGTTTTCTCGTGGTGCTCTCCGTCGCGCAAGTCCCCCTACAGGTTGTCCTCTCCTGGTGGCCCTACCTGCGCCTGTCCGCGACGGGCGTCGCCATTTTCAACCTCGCCGTCCAGACGTGGTTTGCCGCCGAGCTCGTCCTCAACCTGCGGACGGGTACGCGCCGCGACGCAATGCCAGCAGCACCCACCGGTGCCACGTGCGCCCGTCGCCGACGGCGACTCCGGGCGCGCGCGCGCGCACGCACCCGCGCGCAGGCTACATCACGCGCAACGGCACGCTCGTCATGGACGGTTGGGCGACCTTCCGGAAGCACGTCTTCTCCGGCTGGCTGCTGCTCGACGTGCTCGGCGTGATGCCCGTTGAGCGGGTGGGCGTGGCACTCGTCGCGCGCCTGCCAAGGCCCGCAGGCATGGCGGCGCACGTGAGCTGGCGCGAGCGCGCGATGCGTCGCACGTCGCTCATCGCCGACCGCGTCGGCCGCTTTGCGATGCGCGCGGCGCGCGGCGAGCTGCTGCGCGCGCGCGCCGCGAACGCGCCGCCCGCGCGCTTCGCCTGGTCCGCGCTCTCGTACCGGTGCAAACTGGGCACCGCTGACAACGCTCTCTTCTACTGCGATTGGCACCCATCTTCGACAATGGGTGCGACGAGTTCCAGCTTGATGAGGAGCCGGACGAGGAGGGAGCACCGGCGAGCGCGTGAGCAGCTTGAGGGCGCAGGTTGCCTGCGCGGACGCGCGCGCAGCCCGGCGCACCGCGCCCACTCCCGGACTCTGGCCGGACTGCTGCACGGTCTCTTGTACGGACTCGACCCGTGTACGGTACGGACTCGCGCCACGACAGCCGCTGTACGGACTCGGCTGTACGGACAGCCGGCGCCAGGGGGCTGTGTTCTGTACGGACTCGAAAAGTGTAGCCACAGGAGTTTGCCTTGCTCAACCAAGATTGAGTGGCCAATCTTGGCTGGCCGGACGGAACACTCCACCAAGATACTAACGACGCTTTAAGTGGCCAATCTTGGCTGGCCGGACGGAACACGCATCCAAGATTGAGTGGCCGCCCGACTCTCGCTCGAACGACCAGCACGCCTCGGCTCCGGCCGAGACGGCGCCGCTCAAGATCCCTTCGACCTCTCCATTCGCCACGCTGCTGGTCCTCGCGTACAGTGTGGGCGCGTTCGCTCTCTGGTCCTTCTTCGCGTCGATCCTCCTCGCGTGCAAGGCCGCGCCCACACTGTACGCGTGCAGATACCGCTGGCCCTTCTCCGGCGACATCCCGCCCACACTGTACGCGTGCAAGGCCGCGCTCTGCCTGCTGCAGCGCCAGCTTCGTCCGGCATCGGCGCTCAGATCGCGCGAGAGCTCGCGTGCCGCGGCTTCGACCTGATCCTCGTCGCGCGCCGCGGCGACAGGCTCGCGGCGCTGCAGCAGGAGCTGCAGGCCTTGTCGCTCGTCCACGCCAAGCGCAAGGCGGACGTGCGCATGTTCCCGTACGACCTCTCCAAGCCCGACGACGTGGCGTCTCTCTGCTCTGAGCTCGCCAGCCTGCCCGTCGCCATCCTCGTCGGCGTGACGCGCGCGCTGCGCGCGCGCGGCCGGCGCTGGCGGACGCTGTCGCGCGACCCGACCTGAGCGCGACGCCGCGCAGGCAAGAGCGCGAGGCCGACTCGATCTTCGAGCGTATCGACGGGCACCCGCATCCGAATAGCGCGTACACCGCCGGGCACAAGCCTGGGCCCAAGTGCGCGCTGCTGATGGCTTTCGATGAGCCGTCGTCGGCTACGGGCAAACCGTATATACCGATTGGCACGAAACGTCCTCACGCTCGAAGATCGAGCGGCGGCCAGCTCCGACGGCTTGCCCGTCGGAGCTGGCAAACTCATCTTGCTCACAAAATGGGGCCAGCTCCGACGGCTTCTCAGGCCCGTTCCCAGCAAACTTTTGAGCCCGACAAAAGTCCGAAAATACGGACGCTCTCGCAATTTTGGCGGATCGGCGTACGATGGCTGCGCGTGCGGCGCGCGCGCGCGCTCGACACGCTCGAGGAGCTGCGCCGCACCGTCTCGCGCGTCGACCTTGCCGGTCTGTGTCACGCCGTCTCGCGCCACGCCCGCCTCGACGAACTTGGCATTCAAATTGGGCGCGAGGCGGGCGCGCTCGCGCGCGTCGTCTCGCGGCACGCGCGGATCGACGAGGCGGGCGAGGCCGGCCTGACGCTCCTTGGCTCGATCGGCCGGCGCGTCGCCAGCGTGCCCGCGCGGCTGAGCGAGCTGATCACGCCGCCGGGCGCGCCGCCATCGTGCGCGAGCAGCCGCACACCGCAGCCTCCGCACGACGATCTGCGCGCCGCGCAGCGCGCGCGCTTTGGCGGCGATGCGCGCGCGCGCGTGCGCGAGTGGTGCTGGCTCGACATATATGACAACCCGCCGCATACGCCAAGCGCGTCCTCACCCGCCCCGCGCGCGCCTGCGCCCGACAAGGGCGGCGCCGAGCGGCGCGGCGACGGGCATGGCGTGGGGCCGAAGGAGCTCGCCTTGCTCGACGGCGCCGCGCGGGCGGACGGCGGCGACGACCGAGCGACGATGCGTTCGACGCCGAGGACGAGGCGGCGGGCGTGCTGACGGAAGCATCCGCGTGGACGCGCGCCGTGCGGCTGCGCAGGAGGCAGCTTGCGACCGCGGCGACCGCCAAAAGTGCGGCGCGCAACGATGGGCGGCCATCGCCCGCGCCGTCAACGTCGTCGAGCTCCGAATGTTGCATCTGACGATGCACTCCGAGGAGTCAAAACTTTTCACGAGACAGAAAAAGGCGCTTGTGTGCAACACCTGTACAGCCCGGCCCGCGCCTCATAGTTTTGCGCCACGCGGGGGCCACGGCCCGTGCGGCCGGCGGCCGGCACGACGGCCAGATCGCCGCTTGCCGAGCGGCGCTAGACGTGGACGAGGTGGAGCTCGGACACGTCGGGCAGCGCCTTGGCTTTGACGAGCACCGCCTTGTCCAGCTTCTTGTCGAGCGACATGATGCTCGTCACGACGCCCTCCGCGTCGCGTGGCGAGACGATCGCCGTGCCAATGTTCACGTTGTTGGCTGCCATGCAGCTTGCCACGCTCGCCAGCACGCCTGCGAGCAAGCGGCGCGAGCGCGGCGCACGCACGTAGCCGCCGCTCGGCCAACTGCACGCGCGCGGCGGACGGCGGGGCGCGCCACGCGCGCGCCACGCGCCGCACCAGGCTTGTCAATGTTCTTGTAGATGAGCAGATATCCGTCGGGCGGGAACTCCACAGAGTGGCCGTTAAGCATCACGATTCGGCCGGTGCTCTTGCCGAAGACCGTGCCCGCGATCGTGTGCGCGTGCGTGCCCGCATGCACGGTCAGCGTCACGAGCGAGTGGTACACCGTCTCCTCGGCAACCTCGTGCGAGATCGCAATCTCGCGCTCGCGCGCGACGATCGGTGCGTTGATCAGGTTGAGCCGCTCGCCGGTGAGCGCGCCGAAGATGCCGGTGAGCGCAGACGCGACGCAGAGCGACCCCGCCTGCCCGACCGCCGGGCCGGCGACCGCGCAGTGCACGCGCGAGACCTGGCCGCCACTGAGCGTTTGCGCGACGAGCGAGCCCATCTTGTCGCACAACGCCGTCCAGGGCTGCAGCTCGGGCCGCTGCGAGAGCGTCAGATCGGGCGCGTTGACAACGCCGGAGACGGTCTTGCCTGAGAACAAGTTGACAAACTGCTCGGCGATCTCCTGCGCCACCTTGCCCTGCGCCTCCTCCGTCGACGCGCCGAGGTGCGGCGTCGAGATGACGCGCGGGTGCTTGATCAGCGCCCACTCGTGCTCGGCGGGCGGCTCCGACTCGAAGACGTCGAGGCCGGCGCCGGCGACGTGGCCCGACTCGAGCGCGGCGAGCAGCGCCGCCTCGTCGATGATCCCGCCGCGCGCGCAGTTCACGATGCGCACGCCTGGCTTGGTCGTCGCGAGCGAGTCGGCGTTGATCAGGTTGCGCGTCTCGTCGAGCAGCGGCACGTGCACCGTCAAAAAGTCGGCGCGCCGGATGCACTCGGCGGCGGAGACGGGCTCGATCGCGAGCTTGCGCGAGGCGTCCTCGGGGAACATCGGGTCGTAACCGACCACCTTCATTCCAAAGGCCTGGCAGCGCGACACAACTTCGCGCCCCACGCGGCCCAGGCCGAGCACCTGCCGCCGGCGCACGCGCGCGCGGCGTGTGGTGTGTGAGTGTGTGTGGTGTGTGTGTGTGTGTGTGTGTGTGTGTGTGTGTGTGTGTGCGCGCGCGCGCGCGCGCGTGTGTGTGTCTAAGTGTGTGTGTGTGTGTGTGTGTGTGTGTGTGTGTGTGTGTGTGTGTGCGTGGCGGCGGCGGCAGCGGCGCGCGGAGTGAGTATGGCGCCGCGTGGTTGCGTGCGCGTCAGAGGCGCGGCGGCGCACCCCAAGCGTCTTGCCCATCAGCTCCACGCCCATGAAGTTCTTGCGCTCCCACTTGTGGGCCTTCATCGACGCGTCGCCCTGCGCGACGTTGCGCGCGAGGCTCATGATGAGCGCGCACGTGTGCTCGGCCGCGGAGATCGTGTTGCCGCCCGGCGTGTTCATCACCTGCCGCCGCGGCCAAAGCCGGCGGCATAGCGGAGCGCGCGCGGCGCGCGAGCCGGCGGTGAAGCGTAAGTTGTGTCCGCGCGACAGGCGACGGCCGTGCGGCGGGCGCGTGGTGAGCGCACCATGACGCCCTTGCGCGTGGCAGCGTCGCAATCAATGTTGTCGACGCCCGTGCCGGCCCTTCCAATCACCTTGAGGCGGTGAGCCGCCTCGATGATGGTGGCCGTGACAGTCGTGCCTGAACGCACGATGAGGCCGTCGTAATCCTTGATGATCTCGGCCAGCTCCGCCTCGCTCAGCTTTTGCTTCTGGTCGACTGTACGCGACGCGCGTCGAGCGGAGCGGCACGCTGCGCGTTAGCGCGCCGGCGCGCGGCGAGGGCAGCGACACGAGGCGCCCTGAAGCGGCGGCGGCGCACACCGTGCACGCCAGCCTGAATGAGCACGTCCGCGCAGATCTTGTCGGTCGGATCCGAGATGAGCACGCGCTTCTCGCCGGAGATCGTCATGGCTGGCGACGGGGCTCCGATGCCCGAACGCTTGCCGACAAAATATGAGAAGATGCCTGAGTGAGTTTTCATCTCAGTGTCGCGTGCCCGAGCGGCGAGCGCCCCTATCAGTGATCACGCGCCGTCGGCGTCACCGCGCGCGCGCTCAACCGCGCTTGTGCTCGTCGGCCGTTGACGTCGTCGCCGCGCACACAATCTTGCCGACGCTCTGCCCGCTTTGTATCAGGTCGTGCGCGAGCGGCGCCTCGCGCATCGCAAAGTTGGTCACCTTTGCGAGCGCGAGCTTCCCGTCGCGTGCCCACGCGAGAATCTGGTCCATGTACGCATCGAGCAGCGCCTGCTCCTCCGCGAAGAAGGACAGGTTGAAGCCGTGAACCGAGCGCGAGTTGAGCACGAGGTCAAGCGGATCAAAGCGTGGCAGTCGGAAAAGTGCGAGCGCCATGCGCGCCCACGCGAGCGGGTTGAGCAACCCGCTCGACGGCAAGTTGGTGTGAAAGCCGTACACGACGAGCCGGCCCGTGCGCGCCAGGTGCGCGTACGACTGCGCGAGCGTCGCGACGCCGTTCGCGTCAAAGACCGCCGCGTACCCGCCCGGCGCCGCGCGCTCGGCCGCCACCCATAGGTCCGTAGACGACTTGTCGATCACGACGTGCGCGCCGAGCGCTTCGCACACCGCCGACTTGTGCGGCGCGCCCACGACACCGACGACCGGCTCGCAGCCGAGGAGCCGTGCCATCTGCACAAGCATGCTGCCGACCCCGCCCGCCGCACTGTGCACGAGGACAGCGCGGTTGCGCGAGAGCGGCGGCGACGGCCAAAAGCCGGCGAGGGCAAGGGCGTGGAGCGCGGTGCCCGCGACGGACGAGAGCGCGGCCGCGTCCGCGTCCGACAGCGACGCCGGCGTCGCACGCACCTGCCGCGCGGGCACGAGCAGCCGGCTCGTATAGGCGCCAAAGAACGTGACGCCAAGCACGCGCTCGCCGACGTGCGCGCGCGCGCGCGCGCCCGCGGCGACGACGGTGCCCGCAAAGTCGAAGCCGGGCACGATGGGGTACCCAACGTACCGGATCGCTGATTCGTACAGCCCTGCTCCGTCGATCACGGTGGCGGGCGAGCGCGCGCGTGCGCGTCGGCGCTCGAGCGCGCGGCGCGCGGCGCGCGGCGAGCGCACGGAGCGCGCGTGTGCACCCCAGCGAATGGTCACGTCCGCGTAGTTGACGGAAAATGCAGCCACGTCCACGAGCACGCAATCGGGCGGCACGCCGCGCCGGCCGTTCTTCGCGACGCGGACGAGCGAGTTGCAGCCGGGCACGCGCTGCACGCCGTCGCGCACGTTGTAGCCCACGGTCGCGAGCACGCCATCCTCCGTCTCCTCGTCCAGGTCCGCCAAATGAAAGCGCTCGTACCCGCCCGGGCTGAGGATCTGCACGGCGGCCGCGCGCGACGGCTCGACACCGTCGAGCGTCAACTTGGTGCGACGGATACCGAGCAAAACGAGGAGCCACGACAGCAGGTTCTCACAGATGGCGAGAAGCTGATGCTTCACCACAAGCCACTCCTGCCCTGTGAGCGCCAGGAAGACGGCGTCCATTGCCCAGCGATCGAGTGAAGACTGATAAGAACAGACAACAGCAAAATGATGAGTGATGACTCAGGCTGAAAAATAATGTTCTTTTTCCGAGGGCGTGAATCGTGATCTGAACGGGGTCGGCGGCGGTACGAGATGCGCGTGCTCGGGGTGCGCCCAGCCGGGGCGATGACCGTGGCGGAGTCGAAGCTTGCGCGACACGCTGGGCGTCAGCGGATGAGCGACAGGCGGGCCCGGGCCGGCGGGCGTCGCGACGGCGGGAGAGCGAGATAGAGGAGCGGGCGGAGCGAGGGCGGCATCGAGCGCGGCCGCAACACACGCCGGCCGAGGCGCGCAGCAGCACAAGCACAGAGCTTTGCAATCGCCGCACCCGCGCGCGAGAGCGCACGCTCATTCGTCGCCGTCCTCGCCGTCGTCGTCCGAGGAGCGCGGGCGCGCATACTTGCCGCTCTCGTAGAGCCGGCGCAGCATGCACAGCTCGTGCTGGATGACGGTGTAGACGCGCGAGACGCTCATTTTGAACATGTCGGCGATTTGCGCGCACGTGTACTCGACGCCATCCTCGAGGCCGTAGTGCAGCCTCATGATGACCGAGTTGCGCCCGCCGCGCGCGCAGCCGCTGCCGCTCGAGCGGTGGAGGATGGAACGCAGCTCGTCGCGCAGCAGCACGTCCTCCAGCTCGCCGTGCATCCGTCCAATGTCGGATTTTGGGCACGAGATCAAATCGCCCATCGCCGCGCCGCCTCCGCCGCGCTCGCCGCGCAGCCGGCCGCCGCCGCCGCCGCCCGCGGGCGCATCGAGCGAGAGCGCTTGCGCTGTCTTGTAGTGGTGCAACCGCGTTACGACCTTTTCGCGCTTCCAGCCAAGCCGTTGCGCAACGGCCGTGACCATGCGCTCGTGTACCGAGCCAGGTGGCGCGCCGGCCGTTTCGCGGTCGAGCTGCGGGAGGAGATGGCCCGCCTCCTCCTCGTCGAGGCAGAGCTGCTTGTACTCCTGCGCGGCGAGCGCGCCGGACCGTCCGGATAAAAAGGGAGGGAGGGGGGGGGGAGAAGCACGCGAAAGCGCGCGCGCCGCGAGCACGACGCCGGTGAGCATGCAGCAGGCGGCGCGCGCTGCGCGCTGCAGCGCTGCCCCTGCGCGCCGCGAAGCCGTGCGCGCCGCGCGTCGCGCCGTGCCTTTTGAATGGCGGAAATTTCCTGCTGCACGCGCACGGGCAGGCGAATCGTGTGGTGTGCGTTCATGATCGCTCGGAGGATCGTGCCGCGCACATGCCACGAGGCGAAGGTGGAGAAGCGCACGGCGCGCGACGGGTCGAAAAGGCGCATCGCGTTGAGCAAGCCGATGTTGCCTTCCTGCACGAGGTCCGATTCGTCGAGGTTGGTCGCAAAGACGTACTTTCGAACAATGATACTCACCTGATGCGGCGGCGGGGCGGGCGGGGCGGGGGCGGCGCGCGTTAGGGCGCGGGCGCGTCGCGGGGACGAGACGACGAGAGAAAACACACCGTGCCACGCTGCCCCGCCGCCGCGCGCGCGGCGCGCGATGCCCGTGCGAGGCGCGCGCACGATGCGGTGGTTGTCGGCGAAGAGCTTGTTGATGGCGCGCATGCCCTCCTTCTCGCGCTGCGCGAGCGCGGATGGCGCCACGCTGTACCCGCGCTTTTGCAGCGCCTTGGCAAGCTCGAATGACGCTGGTTGTCGGCCGAGCCCGGCCGAGAGCTCGTCCCGCGCCTCGCCGATGTCAAAGACGAACGCCGCGGCGCGCACGAGCTCGAGCTCGGCGCTGACGACGCGCATGCGGGTCTCGCGGCGTCGGCGCTCGTCCTCAAAGAGCAGGTTGGTATGCCTCGCGCTCCCGATCGCCTCCACGCGGACGCTCCTCGAGCCGAGCTGCTGGCCACTCGACCCGACCGCGGTCGCCGCTGTGCCGCCTGCCCGCACCCCAAAAGTGGCAAAGTTGGTTTGCCGCGCGAAGTGCCGCGGGCCGAAGCGGCTGTCCGCCGGTGCGTCCGCGCTGAGATCAAGCTGCACCGTCCGCCTAGGCGCGCGCGACGCCGCTCGCGCCGTCGCCACCTGCTGCGCCGACGGCGCGTGCGTCGCGTGCACCGCGACCGCACGCCTGCCGGCCGCGCCCGCCGGGCCGCGTGTTCCCGAGCCGGCTGCGCCGACGGAGAGGCCGCACAGCAACGCGATGATGCGCCTCGACATCGCTCGCCCGCCGACCGTCTCCTCCGCCCCTCGCAGCCGCGCTCCTCGCAAGATCTCGCCACCCCCCGACGATGTAGGCCGCTGGTGGGCCCGATGAGGGCACGCGTCTCAAATAGAAACCTGGGAATCCGAATCTGACCTACGCGTCGGACCCCGGGAAACCGTTTTCGTGTCAAGAGAGACGAGCATGGAGCCGTGATAATGCGGGGCCGGCGCCCGCTCGCCGTGCTCTCGCTCAACACGTGCCTGCTGCCGACGCATTTGCGCTGGATCTTCCGCGCGCATCGCGGCGTCGAGTCGCTCCGCGCGGCCACTGCGCGCATCGCGCACGCGCTCGCGGCCGCCGACGCCGCGTCGCCTGTCGACGTGCTGCACCTGCAGGAGGTGTTCGTCCCCGCGTCGCTCGATGAGCTGGCCGCAGCGCTGCGGCCACTCGGCTTCGTTCACGCATCCGCGCACGCGCGCTGCGGCCTCGCCACGCTCAGCAAGCACGCGCTCACGCCGCTTGAGCTGCGCGAGTCGCCGCGACCGCCATTCACGCCCAAGGGCTGGGCGGCGCTGCTCGTGCGCGCGCCCGGGCTCGGCGCGGAGGTGCACGTCAACTGCCACTTCGCCTCCGAAATCGACGGCTCGCACACGGCGCGCCTCGCCCAAGCGCGCGACGTTGGCGACTGGGTACGAGCGCACTCGCTGGCGCAGGCGGCGCGCGCGGGGCGCGCGGCCGGCGCGGCCATCGTCGAGCGCGTGCTTGTCGTGGGCGATCTGAACGAGCCCGACGGCGCGGGCGCCGCGCAGCTGTGCACCGCGCTCGGCGCGGTGCCGCTCGCGCCGGCCGGCCGCCGCGCCGGTGCGGCCGGCGGCGCGCACGCGGACGACACGTACAGCTGGCTGGGAGGGCTCGTGCGCGCGCGGCTCGACCGCGCCTTCATTTTCGAGCTGCGCGGGTGCGCGCGGCCGGGCGCCGGTCGCGGATGGACGGCGGGCGAGCCCACGGGCGCCGGCCGGGCGCTCGGCGTCGAGCTTGCCGGCGTCGTGCTCCGCGGGCTCGGCGACGTGTCCGACCACCTGCCCCTGCGCGTCGTCAGCGGGCTGCCAGCGTGACTTGTCGCGACAAAATTCCCAGTGGCATTCTCTGCGCCTCTAGTTTCAAAATCAGCGGCGCGACCCATGCGCGGCCTCGCGCCTGGAGGGCTGCGCGCCCTGGTGGCGGTTGGGTGCAGGCGTCTGACGAGCCAAGCGGCGCCAAGCGCGGAAGTGCTGCGCACCGTGCACGGGATTGTGCAGGAGAAGGCCGCATGCTCGCCTGACGCCGCCGCCACAGCCTCGCTCGCGGATGACCTCGCGCTCAAGTTCAAGGTGCGCCGACCGGCGCGCCGCGGCGAGCGCGCGCCGCCGCGCGCTGGCGTGCGCGCGCGAGTGACGCGGCACATCTCGGCATGCGCTTCATCGCTTCGCCACGCGACCCTTGACGCAGGTGCTCACCGCGTGCGAGCGCCACTTTGGCATCGCGATACCTCACGCGGCGCTTGTCGACCTCGTCGACGCGCGCACAGTCGCAGCCTACGTGGACGGCGCGCTGGGGGCCATCGAGGCCGCCGAGGCGGAGCTGGCGCAGCACTGGTCCAAAACACTTCCGAACAACGTTAACGTCGTCGGCTTCACGGGCAAGCACGCGCCGCGCAACGAGCGGCTCGCCGAGCAACTGCTCGAGCCGGTCGGCGGCGAGAAGGTGTGGAATCCGATTCGCGGGGGTGCGCCGCCGCAGGCGGGCATGCCCGCGCTGGCGCGCACACCGCGAAGCAGCAGCCCGAGGCGCCCCCGGGCCGCCTCGCCGACGTGACTGTCTTTTGACTGCCCCACGGTCCATGGACTTCCGCAAACCCATTTGTAAGCGTCGTTAGTATTTTTTAAAACAAGGGACGAGTCCTCTTTCCGAATGCTGCCCCGCACCCGCGCCAAGAATCCCTGGCTCGCCAGCGCAGCGCCAAGCGGCCAGATGAGCCAGCTGCCGACCGAGCTGTTCATGTGCGTCTTTGAGCACCTCAGCAGCGTTGACTTGTGCCGCTTGGCCTGCGTGTCGCACGAGTTGAAGCAGCTCGCGCTCGACCCCAAGTTCTGGCGCGAGCTCCGGTTCAACGGCCTTGCGGTCGACGCGGCGACCGTGCTACGCGTATGCAAGCGGTACCCCGAGCTGCACGCACTGGCGCTTCACAACCTGGCCGTGAGCCCAAGACACCTCTCGCTCATCTTCCGCGCGTGCCCGTGCGTCACCTCGCTTTCGCTCGCCGGCGCGCGCACGTCCAGTCTCGACCTCGTCGTGGAGGACTTGTCGACTTCGCTCACGCAGCTCGTCGAGCTCGACCTCTCCTCACTCGTCATCACGAACGGGGTGCTCCGTTGCCTCCAGGAGCATTGTTCCTGCCTCGAGCGGCTCAACTTTTCGAATTGCACCTTCTTGCTGTGTACCGAGTTGCCGCTCGCGCCCGGCGGCGGTGCGCCCGGCGCCGGCGGCGCGCCCGGCGCCGGCGGGATCCACGGCGGCGGCGGGCATGGCGTCGTCGTGCTCCTCGGCCTAGGCGGCGGTGGCGCCGGCGGGCTCATCGGCGATGGCGGGCTCGGCCCGGACCCTCTCCAAGGCGCTGGCGGGCCTGTCGGCGGAGATGACGGGCCCGGCGGCGAGCCTGTCGGCGGAGGCGGCGGGCCTGGTGGCGGGCCGGGCGGCGGAGGCGGCGGGCCTGGCGGCGTCGCGGCGCTCGGCGGGGCCGGTGCAGGGCACCGCCCTACGCGCGTGATGCGCTTTGCGCACCCGACCGTCCGCGAGCTTTCGTTCCGCGACACGCGCATCATCGCGTTCGAGCTGCGCTGTCCGGCGCTCGAGGCCCTGGACCTGACGGGCTGCATGCTCGTCGAGGCGACGTTTGTCCCGCTGAGCGCCCAGTCGCCACGTCTCTCCACCCTGTCCATCGCGGACTGCTGTGCGGTCATGAACTGGGCGGTCTGTGACCTCCTTGAGTGCGCACGCGCGCTACGCACCCTCGACGTCTCGGGCTGCGTCGCGTTGACCGCAGACGTGCTGTACGATGCGGCCACCGCGCCCGCCGCGCTCGAGCACTTGTCGATGGCGCGCTGCCCGCTGCTCGCCGACCTGGCGACGAGGCCGATCACCTCGTCACGCCTGCGGAGCCTCAACCTCGCCGACTGTGAGGCGCTCCAGATGATCGACATCTCCTCGCCGTCGCTCACTGAGCTCAAGCTGAGCGGCTGCCGAACGCTCGCAAGCCTCGTCGTCGACTGCGCCGCGCTGCGAACGCTCGACCTCGCCAGCTGCGCCGCGCTCCAAACAATCGACGTCTGCGCGCCGTTCGAAGCCCTTGACCTCGCAGCGTCGTGTGGCGGCCTGAAGGAGGCGCGGCTGTGAGGGCACTCGCGCCGCCGCCGCGCGAGCGAGCGCGCGCGCGCGCGCGCGTGGCGTGTGCGCCGTCGCGCGCGCGCGCTCACGCACCGCCGCCGCGCGCGCGCTTGCGCGGCCGCGGTTGCGCGCGCAGGCGTAACGAGGCGATCACCGAGTTGTCGCTCAACTTGTCCTCGACGCTGCACACGCTCGTGCTCGACTGCTCCGCCCTGCGTACGCTCGACCTCACCCGGTGCTGCGCGCTCGACAACGCATCTATCAACGCGCTCGGGACCAAGTGCCCCGCACTGGAGAACCTCAGCCTCGAGGACTGTGAGGCGCTTAGCGAGCTCGTGCTCGCGTCGGGCGCGCTGCGCAGGCTGGCGCTTGTCGGGTGCAAGGCGCTCACGTCGGCCGTGCTCAAGTGCCCCGCCCTGTCTGTCCTCGTCCTTGAGGAATGCTTCGCCCTCGAGTTCGTGGACGTTGCTAGCGCGGTCGCAACGCTCGACCTGGGCGCGTTACAAGAGCTGCGCGAGCTGCACGTGCGCTCGGAGCGGTGCGAGGTGCTGGTGCTCAAGGGGTGCCTGCGCCTCCCCAGCGCGCGCGTCTCGTGCGCCGCGCTCCGCTCGCTCGACCTCTCCTTCTGCGCGCACATCGACGACGGCGCGCTGCGCGATCTCGGCTGCGCGACCGTGACGGACGTCAACGTCTCGCACTGTGTGCGGCTGGGCAACGCGCTGCTCGCGCGGATCGGCGAGGTGTTCCCCGCTCTGCGCGCGCTCAATCTCTCGTACACGCACATCAACGACCGCACCCTCTGGGCGCTTATCCGCTCGGCGCCCGGCCTGCGTGCGCGCGCGCCGGGGCGCGGCGCGGCGGGCGCCGCACGCGCCGCGCGCGCAGCGCAGCGCCGCGTCGCTGAAGTCGCCCGCCCCGCCCGCCTGCCCGCGCGCGCGCGCCGCCCCGCGCGCGCCGCGCCGCGCCCGCCGCGCCGCGCAGGTGTGCTCGAGCTCGCCGCGTGCAAGGAGATCGGCTTTGCGCTGGACGCGGACGAACTCCCTGCGCACGGGCTGCCATCGGTCGAGTTGCTCGACTTGTCGTACACGGCTGTAGACGCGGGCGCGGTGGCGCTCTGGCTGCGGCTGTGCACGGCACTACGCTGCCTCAAGCTCAACGGCTGCGCCCACCTCGCGAGCGGCGAGCCTCCCGCGCCCGCCCCGCCCGCGCCCGCCTACCCCGCCGACGCCGACGGCGCGCGCGCGCGCGCGGCGTGCGCGCTCGACTGCGTGGGCGCACACGCCTCGCTGTGCCAGCTGAGCTTGGTCGGGTGCAACGCGCTCAAGTGCTTGTCGCTCGCAGGCTCGACCACGCTCGTCGACGTGAACGTGCGCTCATGCGGCGCGCTTCGCGCACTGGCGGTCGACGGCTGCCTTGCGCTCCGGACGCTGACGGCGTGCAATTGTCCGGAGCTCGCGCTCGTCGCGGTCTCGCGCTGCGCGGCGCTCGATGCGCTCGACGTGCGCCATTGCCGCGTGGGCGCCGAGCTGCAGCTCGGCGACCTCGCTAAAGCTCGGCGCGTCCTCCGGATGTAGCGGCGGCGTCGACAAGGGGGAGTGGGCCGCCATTCGTATCTCGTGCGGGTCGCCCCTCCGTCATTGATCTCGTTCTCTCCCCACCGCCCGTCGGCCGTCGGCCACGGGCAGCGCTGGGGGAAGAGCCCGTCTTGACTACGGCTACTTAACAAGACATCTCGAGTAGTAGAAGGGAAAGTGGTTACCCACTTAGGGAGCGAATGGCGCGCCCCTCGGCGCTCGTCCTCCCGATCGGCGAACGGATCGGCACGCTGCTCGCCATGCGCGCCGCGCGCCGCCGCGCGGTGCAGCTGCCTCTCTTCGCCGTGTCAAGCGTCGCAATCGCGGGCGGCGCGTGCGTATTTGTGCTGGGTAGCGTCGCACCCTCTGTCATGCCGTTCAACTTCCGTTGGGGCACCAGCGCGCTGTACGCGGCAGGGCTGACGATCACGCTCGCCGCCATGCCCGGCGACGTCTTCCTGCTCCGCGCGTGCGCATGGTGTTTTATTCTGCTGCTCGCCTTCGCGGTCGCGACGCAGGCGCCCCCCGCCGTCGCATCCGTCAGCTCGGTCGCCGCGTCGGGGCACCTCGCGGCGCGCGTGCAGGCAGGGCGCTGGCTGCAAACGGTCATCTCGATCGCGGACAATCTGCTCGTCAACCCGAGCACGATCGTCGCCTGCGCCGCGCTGCTCGCTGGCTCACACTCCGGCGCCATCAGCCCGTTCCGCGTCACGTCGCTCGCCCTTCAACTCCTTTCGGCCTTCCTCGTCATCAACAGCGCCACGTCCGCGCTCGACGCCGTGGCGGCGGCGCTCGACGTGCCGTCCGCGCCGCGCATGGCTGGCGAGCCCTCGCGCGTCGAGCTCATCTGCGTGCACGCGTGGCTCTGCGTGCAGTGCGCCGGTTGCGGGCTGACCGGACTCCTCAACCGACGGCTCCGTTCGCGGGTGCACGGCTTCTTGGCGATGCGCGGCGTCGGCGTCGACGCGGCGGCGGGCATCGCCGAGATGCTCAACGGCGTCAAAGTCACCGACGTGCTCCGCCAGGCGAGCGCGTCCTTCTTCGCCGTCTGCCTCGACGACCTCACGTTCGATCACCTCCTCCCACCGCGGCCGAGCACGAGCGCAGAAAACTCGGCGCGCGATGCGGCTGCGCCGAAACGGCGGGCGCTTCTCTCGCCGATTGGCGTGCGCGCGCGGCACGAATGGCACGCGGCAGTCATGGACGGCGGGGTCGGCGGCGCTCAGCTCGCCGTGGGTGCGAGCGACGCGCACGGCGCCGGCGCCGGCGCCGGCGCCGGCGCCGACGCGGCGCCGGCGGCTGCGGTGCGTGCAGGCGGCGCGGACGTGGAGATGGCGGCTGGGCCCTCGGCCGACGGCGCGTCGTCGTTGCGCACGAGCGCGCCGTCCACCGAGCCGTGCCGCGCGCCCGCGCGCCCGGCCGAGCTCGGCCGCGTCGACGCGTTCGTGAGTCACTCGTGGCACGACCCGCCTGCGGCCAAGTGGGCGGCACTGCAAGTGTGGGGCGGCGCGTTCCGCGCGGCGCACGGCCGCGCGCCGCTGCTGTGGCTCGACCGCGTGTGCATCGACCAGGCGGACGTCGAGGCGCAGCTACCGTCGCTGCCCGTCTACCTCGCGGGCTGTAATACGCTCCTCGTGCTGCACGGTCCGACCTACCTTCGTCGACTGTGGTGGTGTGCGCGCAGCGCCGATGCGAATGGCGCCCGCGCCGCCATCGCCGTGCACCATCGCCGCTGCTCGCGCAGCCACGCGTGCGAGCGCGGGCAGCCGCAGCGCCCACGCGGCGCCATGGCGACTGCGCCGCGCGCCGCCGCTGCGGTTGCCAAAGCCCGCGCTGACCGCGCGCGCGCGCCGAAGCCCGCGCTGACCGCGCGCGCGCGTGCGCGGGCCGCGCCGTCGCGCGCACGACGCGCGCGAACGCAGCATCGTCGAGCTGTTCATTTTCTTCCAGGCGCACCTGCCCGCGCCTCCGGCGGACAGAATTGAATTTCTCACTCTGGACACACCATGGGTCCACGCGACCGCCCCGAGCGCGGCGCGCTCGCGCGGCGAGAGGCTGGCCGGGCTGGGCGCGGCCGCGACGGTCGCGCCGGCCAACGAGGAGGACGCGGCCGCCGCGCGCGAGCTGCCGCCCGTCGATGCGATCGGCGAGAGCGGCGCGACCGGGTGCGACGCGGCCGACGCGGCCGACGCGGCCGACGCGGCCGACGCGCTGCTCCTCGAGGCGTCGGTGAGAGGAGCCGAGCGACGTGCACTCGCGCGACAGGCCGCGCTCGCCGAGGCGGGCACGTTCGACGTGCGAAACGCGCACGCGACGTTGCCGGATGACGAGGAGCGGCTGCTCGCCGTGATCGAGACGAGCGGCGAGGCCGTCGAGCACTTTTCGCGCTGGATTTCAAATCTGGTCGTCAGCAAGATGCGCGAATCGGAGCAGGCGTACATCAGCCGGCACGCGCTGAGCGGCGAGCAGCGCACCTCGCGGGGGGCGCGCACGCCGCTCGGCCGCACGGCCACGCCGCCATCGCCCCTTGGCAGCGCGCACCGCACCCGCACGCGCAGCAAAGTGCTCGACCTTATCTCCCGCGAGAGCGTGCAATCCTCCGGCACGAGCGTCGACCGCGCGAGCGGCGCGTCGCAGGGCGCGAGCGCAAACGGTCCGGCGGGCGTGAGCTCTCGGGAGGGAGGCAACGGGGGCGGGCGCGGCAGCCCGGGGCGGGACCGCAGATCGCTCACGCATCCCGGCGCGTCCAGGGGCGCGTCGCGCGATGGGTCGTGGTCGTTTCGCGCTCTCCGTCAAGCCTGACGATCACCCTGACGATGCAATGCGCTCTCGGGGCCTGCATCTATTTCGCACACGCTGCGAGCGAGAACTCTAGTTTGCAGTCTGATGCGTCTCTGCGAGCCGGAGAAGCGAGTCGCGCGAAAGGTTGCGCGCGAGCGCGCTGAGCGAGCCCTTGGACAGGTTGCGCGGGAGCATGCCGCCCGCGTACATCTCGGCCGTTGACTGCTTGCTCTTGGCGCCAAAGTTGACGATCACGCGCTCCGCGAAGAACTGGCAACAACCCGCGGCAGTCCGTAGGCTGGGACAGGCGCGTGAGTGAAGGGGCCGGCGTCGACGACGCGCTCGCGAGCGCCAGGCAATGCATGCGCGCGGGAGCATCGCGCGGCGCACCTGTCCATTCCACAGGAGGACCGCGGCCGTGATGAGCGCGGCAGCGCGCTGCCCGCGCGGCAGTGGGCCGCCTGGTGTGCCGCACTGGTCGGCCGCGCAGTGCGCGAGACTGGTCTCGAGCGCGCTCTGGTACGCGATGAAAGCGCCGATGACGAGCATCGGTCCGCGCATCCAGACGTTGATTTTGCTGTTCCAATACTTCTCGGAGAGTGGCTCCAGGTAGCCTACGCGCGCGCGCGCGCGCGTGGCTCGGCACTCCGGCCGCGGCACTGGCGCGCGTGCCATGCACCGGGCGCACGCATGGGCACCGCGCGCGCGCGCACCGTGCTTGACCAAGGCGAGCATGGCGTAGTCCACGCCACCGGGGAGCCCACTGACGAAGAAGCTCACGTAGTTCAAAAAGACGCCCGGTCGGTAGCACACGGCGAGCGGGCCGAGGATGCCGACGGACACGACGTGATGGATCACGTCGACTGCGTCGAGCGTGAAAAAGGCCGCGTGGTAGACGTGCAGCGCGATGATGAGCGAGACGGCGAGGGTGGTCGCCGGGCCGGTGGTGGCATGCACTGGGTCGGCGAGCGTCGCGAACGTATCCTCCGCGGCGAGCATGACGACCATCGCGTTCACGACCGTGTGCAGCGAGAACCAGCGCGACTTCACGAGCGGAAGGCGCGAGATGACGCCGTCGAGCGCGTAGCAGAGCGCAAAGCTGACGAGGATTTGCGGGAGCGTTTCGTTCATCAGCGCATCGTACGCGCTTGGCTGCGTGTGCGCCGTCCACTTCCGCAGCGTGCCGGCGAGCATGTCGAGCAAGGCGGCGCCGTCCAGACCGTCCATGTTCATCGCGCCTCTTGACTATGACGTTCACTTTCCCGCGGGCGACGGGGCGGCCAAATCGGAGCAGCCACGAAACCCATGCCGGAACGTCTTGCAGACTAGTCTTCGGGGGGCATGGGCGACGTCACGAAGCGTGTGCAACCCGTCGGGCTCGTGGCGCGCGCGGAGCGCGTGGGGCCCGACGTCGCAAAACGCGGCTTGCACACGTCGCGCCGGCGCGGCTTCTCCGACCGGCCCGACTGGCTCGAGACGTTCCGCGCGGAGCCTCCCGCGGCGCGCGCCGTGCGGCGCGTGCGCGCGCTCGACGTGCCGGACGGTGGCGTGCTCGTCGCTGCGGGCGAGCCGGTGCTCATCTCGGGTTGCACGGACGGGTGGCCGGCGGCGCGGCGGTGGGCGACGCGCGATGCTCTGTGCGAGGCGCACGGCGAGCTGCGCTTCGAGCTGGCCGACGGCGTCGAGATGGGCCTCGCCGAGTACGTCGAGTACGCCACCGGCGCGACGGGCGCGGGCGCGACGGCCGACTTTCCGTATTACCTCTTTGAACGGCGCTTCCGCGGCGAGCGCCGCGCGCTGCTCGACGACTTTGCGCCGCCCGAGCTCTTCGCGGACGACCTGCTCGGGCTCGTGCCCGGCTCATCGATGCGCTATTGGATCGCTGGTGGCGCGCGCACGGGCACGTGCCTGCATGTCGACCCGCTGCTCACGAGCGCGTGGAACGCGTGCCTGTGCGGCGCCAAGCGATGGGCGCTGCTCCCGCCCGGCACGCCGCTCGGCGCCGACCTCGCGCCGACGGTGGCGACGCCGTGCGACTGGTTCGCCGACGCGTACCCGCGCCTCGTCGCCGCCGCCGAGGCCGGCGGCGCCGCCGCGCCGCGCCTCGTCGAGTGCGTGCAGCGGCCAGGCGAGACGATCTTCGTGCCGTCGGGCTGGTGGCACGCGGTCGTCAACCTCGAGTGGAGTGTCGCAGTCACGCACAACTTTCTAAACGCGGCGGCGCTGCCCGCGCTCTGGCCTCGGCTGCGCGCCGACTTCCCGCCCTTTTCGATGGTCCTCGCCGACTGCCTGGCCCACGCGCGCCCCGCCGTTCTCGCCGCCGTCCACGCGCGCGCGCGTGCCGGCCACGCCGCCGACGCCGACGGCGCGGCCGCGCCGCCGGCCAGCGCGTACGACGGCGCGGCGGCGCTCGTGCTACAGCTGCCGCTCGCCACGCTCGTCGGCTGGCTGCGCGAGCGCCCCGCCGCCGCCGAGCTCGGCGCGCTCGGCGCGGCCGGCGTGCGCGCGCTCTATCTGTGGCACGAGAGGCTGGGCGCCGTGTCGCGCGTGCTGCTCGAGTTCGGCGGCAGGCTGCAACTCGTTACGCAACTCGTTACACCGCCCGACGGCGATGCGAGCGCGGGGGCCGAGGGCGGCGCAGGCGGTGGCGACGGGGGGTGCGAGCCGGCGCTCGCGCCGTTGGCAGAGGCGCCCGCCGCGCTGCGCGAGGCGCTGCAGGCCCACAGGGCGCCATGCTGCTCGCCCCTCGTCGTGCGCGCCGCGACGCAGGAGTTTGATGCGATGCGCCGCGGCGCGCTCGCCGGCGCGGCGCCGACGATCGCGACGCCCGCCGCGGACGGAGCACCGACGGGTCCGGTGGCGGCGGGTCCGGGTGCGGCGGGTCCGGGGGTGAGCGCCGGACGCGTCGCGATCGTGCGCGTCGAGCGCGGGCCGGCGGACGAGGTGGAGCCGGCGCGTGCGCGCGCGGCGCTTCGCGCGTGGGAGGCTCAACTGGCGGTTGCGTGCGCAGCCACAAGGGGAAAAGAGTAAATGGGCCTCGATGTCTGACTCTCACTGAGATTCGTCGTCCTTTGCAAGCAGCCGCTCCGCGAGGTGCGGACCGAGGCCTAGAGGACGGCCGGCCAGAGGACCGCCGGCCGCGCCGCGCGGCTGCGTGCCCTCCGAGCCGCGCGTGCCGTGGCGGCCGCCGCGAAGCGACGGCGGTGGCGACGCTGCGCCATCGTGCCGTCGCGGCTCGAGCTCGCGCGCGAGCGCAAGCGCGATCGCGCCCGAGCTGAGCGCGGCGCCCGCGGCGAGCGCGGCGGTCGCCATTTGAAATCCGACGCGATCGACGAGGCACGCGAGCGCGCTCGGGCCAAGCGCCATGCCCGTCACGTACGCGCAGTTGAAAAGGGCGTAGAGGACGCACGATGGCCGCTGCTCGCGCCCGGGCGCGCCGCGCCGCGCGCCGCCGCACTCGTCGGCGGGTGCCGCGGCGCACGCGCTCTGCTCGGCGGTGTCGTCGCCGTCGTCGAGCGCGCCGCGGTCGTCAGCCGCGCTCAGCGCGACAGCGCGCTCGAGAAGCACGGACGTGGGCGTGAGCTGCGCGGTACCCGCCGCGCCGTACAGCATGGCGACGGCGCAGAACTGCCACGCGCGCGTCGAGAGCGCGAAAAGCGGTAACAGCACGGCGAGCGCGAACGTGCCCATCGTGCTCACGACGAGCGCGCGCGTGCTCGCCGCTGAGGCGCCGCGCGAGCCGGTGGTGGCGAGGCGGCCGAAGAGCGGAGCCAAGCCGCCGTAGCACAGCTGCGCCGAGGCAGGCGCACGTGCGCGCGCGGCAGCGGGCGGAGGGCAGCGCGCGGCGGCCGGGCGGGTGAAAAGGGCGGGAGCGCGCATGGATCTGAGGAAGCGTCGGAGAAAGTTCGTACGCGCATGGCGGGCGCGCGGCGACGGACCGCGGGCGCCGCGCGCGTGTGCGTGTTGCGCGCGCGCACCGAGATGAGGAAGAAAACGAACGACGTGCACAGCGTCGCGCTGCTGCGACCGCTGCTGCGACCGCCCGTGACACGCACGCCGGACACGCCGGACATGCTGCCGCCGCCCCTGCCGCCGGCCGCCGGCGAGGCAAGCGCGGCCAAGGCGATGCGCGTTGCGCGCGGCGCACGCGCGCCTTCCAACCGCCGTCGACGCTCCAGCGCCGCCTCGCCGCGCGCGGCGGCCGGGCGTACCACCGCCGCCGTTGCGCCGCGCGCGCCAGGGCCGGCGCCCGCGCCTGCACGCTCACCATCGGCGGGCTCGGCCCGCCGCAGGCAATCCTCGATGTGCGTGGGCAGCACCGAGTCGATCGACGAGTATACGGTTGCGCCCACTGCTACACTGAGCAGCACGAGTGCCGGCGCGCGCTGGCCGTACACCGAGCGATCGCGCCGCGTGCGCGCGTGCGCGCCGACCTGCCGGCCGGCCGCGAGCAGCTGGCAGCCGGCGTCGGGGCAGCTGGCGGCGGCGTCGGCCGCGAATGCTTCGGCCGTGCACTGCCGCTCGGGCTCGAGCGGCAGCCGCTCGAGCAGCGCGAGCACGAGCGCGGCGAGAATGGCGCACGCGCCGGCGACGGCGAGAAATGGGAGCGGCCACCCGCCAACGCGGAAGAGGATGCCACCGAGGGCGGGCCCGCTCATCGTGCCGATGGAAACGGCGGAGAGTACGACGCCAAACATGACCGCCATGCTGCCCGACTGGCCCGCCAGGATCGAGCACGCGCTCAGCACGGACGACCAGACGAGGCCGCCCGCCATGCCCGCGACGAACCGAGCGCCAAAGAGCGCGAGCGGCGCGCGCGCGACGATCGAGAGAAGCTCGCCGAGGCCAAGGACGAGGAGCGCGAACGTGGTCGCGCGCGAGCACCCGCCGCACGCGCGGATCACCGGCTGCACGAGTGGCGTCACGCAGATTGACCCGAGCGTGTACGCGACGAAAACGAGCGATGCGACCGTCACGGACGTGCTGCGCTGCGCGCGTAGCGACGTGGTGAGAAAAGGCACGCAGACCGTGTAAGCAAATGCCTCCATCGAGCAGCTCAGCGCGAGCAGCAGTAGGCTGCGGCGCACGCCGGGCGTCCACTCGCTCCTTGACAAGGTCTCCGCCGACAGGGCCCGCGGAAACGCCATTTTGGAGGTCCGACGGCCGCGGCGCCGGCGGCGAGCATGGCGGTGAGCGCAAGTGCGATCACGAGTCCGCACGCGAGCACAAAGGCAGTGTACAGAAGTCTTTGCTGCCGGACGGGCTGCGCACGTGCACCGGCCGGCAAGTCAACGCGTCGCTCGCGATCCGCCGAGAATGAGATCGTCGACGCTCGGCGTTGCTGAGGCGGAAACTCGCTGCTCGTCGTCGGGCTCGTCGATGTCGCGCTCGCATGCGCCCTGTTGACTCGCCGAGAGAGAGGCGTCCGCTTGGTCGTCGTAACGTCCGCCCAGACCACGCTGCGCTCGTTCCCGTGCATGTCCATCGCCGTGCCGCTCAAGTCGTACGTGCCCCTTTCTGCGAGGAAAGAGCGACGGCGGGCCGGGCGACGAAAGCGGCGCCGACAGCTCGGGCATGGCCTTGTCCGGCTCGTGCGGGATGGCGTCATCATCGTCGCGGTCGGCGTGCGCACCGTCGCCGACGGCGCACGGCCGCCGAAGCCGAATGAGTAGCGAGGCGTCAGCCGTTCGAACGGCGCGCAGCGCATGGCGCAGTGACGCTGCAGGAGCGACACCTCGTGGGCTTCCGCATCGCTGTCAGCGTCATCCATCGGGGAGGGGGGGGGGAGGAAGGGACAGCAGGATCAAGCCGCCAACAACGTCATCGACCCCCGCGCATCCAGGGCACCAGCGAGCGAGCGGCGTGGCCGTGCAGGCTTATAGGCCCGCCCGCGCCTGGCCGCAGCGCATCGCCGCCCGCTCGCTACTGCCCCCGTGACAGGTGTCGTCACCAGCAGCCGCGCACGCGCACGCAGAGGCCCAGAGGCCGACTGCAGCCATCGCCGTCACTGAGCCACCGTCAGCCACGCCGCCGAGCCACTCGCCGCCGCCGCAAAGCCCGCCGCCCGCCCGCCCCCAGCGCGCCGCCGCCCCCCCACGCCGTCGTGCAGCCCGCCGTCGCCGTGGAGCGCGTCACCTCCCACCCTCAGTGAGCCGCAGTCCCCCACGACACCGAAATCCCGACCCCAACCCCAACCCCAACCCCAACCCCATCCCCGCACCAACCCTGCCCGCACTCACCACTCACACACCCCGCATCCCAACCCAGCGAGTCGCCGCCGTCGAATGCACCGCCGCGCACCGCCAGCAAGCCGTCACCCACCACGCCACTGTGCAGCCTGCCGTCGCCGCAGAGCGCGTCGCCGCTCGCAGCCAGCGCGCCGCCGCAGCCCGCCGCCGTCGGGTGCCACGCCACCGAGAGCGCCCAACCACACCGGCGGAGCGCGGCACCATCCCGAGCACGCCACGCCGCAATCGCCCGTGCCGCCCCGCCCGCGCTCTCCTTCGCTCCCAAACACACCGACGGCGGCGAAAAGTGTGTGTTTCGTCGCGCCGGCGCAGTCGATGGGCATGGGCGGCGGAGCGTGCGGAGCGCGGTGGCCAGAGCGCGACGGAGGCAGCCGTCGCTACACAAAAGGTTGTCCGAGCACGTCACGCCGCCACCATCGACCAAAAAAAATACTAATTGCGCTGCACTGCGCAGGATCGAGGAGCCACCCACGTCGCAAGAGTGGGCAACCCGACGACACGTGCGCGATTGAGCCGACGGAGACCCCGCCCACCACGCACCTCTCGTCCAGACCACCGCACGCGTCCGCGCCCGCCTGCGCCGCCTCCTCGGCCGCATGCCGCGGCGCCGCCCAAGCGTGCACCAATCGTGCGCGCGCGAGCGGCAGCTGCGCGTGCCCGCGCACGACGCACGCAGCGAGCTGGCGGCGCATGACGCGCCCGAGCGACGCCTGAGCGGCCGCGCGAGTCGGAGCGCGCAGAGAGAAGACGAGGAGCTCTGCGTCGAGGAGCTCGCGCAGAGAGAAAACGAGCGTGACGCCGCCCGACGAGACTGCAACGCCCAGCTGCTGCGGCGCGAAGTCGCCCGCCGCCAGCGCCTTGTGTGACGCGCGCGAAACTACCGCCTTGGAAACCGCCCGTCGCAGCGCGCAGCCGATCCCGACCGGAAGAGCGTCCTCGCGCCCATCCAACCTGGGCGTGCACTTGCGAAGCGCCAGAAGCCGCACGGAGGAAAAGACGAAGTTAAACCACGCCGGAGCGAGTTGCTGGCGACGCGCGTCGCAAAGTAATATGCGCGTCAGGTCGCGAGCCGCCGGCCGGCCGGCCGCCATTCATTCACCCGCAACCAAGCGCCCACCGCCCTCCTCCGCACGCGACAAACAGCCGTACGGATTCAAAAGGCTTACGAACACCCCAATGTCGGCACCGTGTTGTGCCGTGCGCAGGGTCCGCGGTCGGCGTGTCTTGCGCGACGAGAGCGCGTTGTGCACATCTTGACGGCTCGTCTCCCCGCCCCCCCCAAAACAGCGGGCCGTCGCAATAATGCCAAATACTTACCAATGGCACTAGAACTACAGGAATGTATAGCTCTGTTGAACAGGGTGAGCGGATGGTGGTGCCGCCATGAGGTTGCTGCTTGTCGCGCTCATCGTTGGCGGCAGTGCGGCCTTCGTGCCGCTCGGCGCCATTCGGTGCCGCGGCCGTGGCTTTGCTGGCACAGCGCCTGATTGCGGCCTCTCCCAGACCACCGTCGTCGGCCACACGCCGCTGCCTCTGCACGCCGCGCGCGCGCGGCTGCCTCTGCACGCCGCGCGCGCGCGGCCGCGCATGCTCTTCAACACACCGTCGCGGCTTGGCGCAGACATTGTGCTTGCGATTGCGAACTGGTTCGGCCAATGGTCGATCAGGATGGCACCCCGCGCGCTCGCCGACGCGGTGCTCTTGACAGGCAAAGGGCTCAGCGACGCGGTGCTCTTGACAGGCAAATGGCTCACGATCATGTGCGTCGCGTGTGTCTTCGTCACCACCAAGCTCAACGGGGACGAGCGCAAGCGCATGCGGGCTCTCGAGGAGCGCAGGTTGGCTCTCGAGGAGCGCAAGATGGCGTTCGACGAGGAGGAGCGCAAGCGCAAGCTGGCGTTCGACGAGGAGGAGCGCAAGCGCAAGCTGGCGTTCGACGAGGAGGAGCGCAAGCGCAAGCTGGATCTCGAGGAGCGCAAGTTTGCACTTGACGAGGAGGAGCGCAAGCGCAAGCTGGCGCAGCCGTTCACGCTGAAGCTGTGGAGCTGAGGCGCGCTTTGCACGCAACACAGTGATCGTCGTACACTGCACTGCCAGCTGCACACATCGACGAGCTGCACGGCGCAGCGAGGCACCTGCCTCTGCCAGACGCCGAGCAGGCGTGCGCGTCGCTGCGCTTGGCCATTGGCTGCCGCCTGCGCCCGCTGCGCGCGCACGAGCCTACCCGCACACTCGCTTGGCTGGCACCTCTTGCTTGGGGTTCGCACGGCGCTGGCGACGGCCAGCTCGCCCTGCGCAACGAGCAGCCGCGCCCGCGTGTGAGTCCGCACGCGCAACTTTGGCGCGGCACGCCGTCAAATACTAACGCCTGCGCCCGCGGACATGGGGGGGGGGGGGGGGGGGGGGGGGGGGGGGGGATGGGGGACGCTCGCCACCGGCGACGGCAGGGGCGATGGCGGCGCCATGCGGCACATCTGGTGCTGGATGCCAGTCGAGAACATGCCCCGTGCGCAGAAAATCCAAAAGCTGAAGGGAGAAGCTCGCGCTTCCTCGCCCGACTCGTTGGTCGCCAAGCGCGACGGCTGGCCGCGCCACGCACGGGCGCGCGCGGCAGCGGCTGCTGCGGCGTCCAGCGGCGGCGGAGGCGCAGACGGGCTGTACATTTATCTCACAGCCAGCCCAGCAGCGTCGTACATGTATAGGATGGGGTCACAAAACGGCGTTGCCGGCCCTTTCTCGTTGTGCGGCTTGGCGGCCTCGCGGTGCACGCCTGTGACCATGTGGCACACGTGGTCGCAGTCGACGCGCTGCGCGGCGTCGAAGAAGACGGTGGCGGCCGTAAGCGAATCCGCAGCTTGATGTTTAGAGAATACGAACTCAAGACAGCAGGATTAGCATTCCCCTGCACAGGATCAAGCCGCCACCAACGTCGTCGATCTTCGCGCATCCAGGGCACCAGCGAGCGAGCGGCGTGGCCGTGCAGGCTAAAAGGCCCGCCTGCGCCTGGCCGCAGCGCATCGCCGCCCGCGCGCCACTGCTTCCGTGGCAGGTGTCGTCACCAGCAGCCGCGCACGCGCACGCAGAGGCCGAGAGGCCGACTGCAGCCATCGCCGTCACTGAGCCACCGCCAGCCACGCCGCCGAGCCACTCGCCGCCGCCGCAAAGCCCGCCGCCCGCCCGCCCCTAGCGAGCCGCCGGCCCCCCACGCCGTCGTGCCGCCCGCCGTCGCCGTGGAGCGCGTCGCCGCCTACCCTCAATGAGTCGCAGTCCCCTCTCCCCCTCCCCCCCCCACACACCCCGCATCCCAACCCAGCGAGTCGCCGCCGTAGAATGCACCGCCGCGCACCGCAAGCAAGCCGTCACCCACCACGCAACTGTGCAGCCTGCCGTCGCCGCAGAGCGCGTCGCCGCTCGCGGCCAGCGCGCCGCCGCCCGCCACGCCACCGTGCGGCCCGTCGCCGCCGTCCAGCCCGCCGCCGTCGGGTGCCACGCCACCGAGAGCGCCCAACCACACCGACGGCGGCGAAAAGTGTGTGTTTCGTCGCGTCGGCGCAGTCGATGGGCAGGGGCGGCGGAGCGCGCGGAGCGCGGTCGCCAGAGCGCGACGGAGGCAGCCGTCGCTACACAAAAAGTTGTTTGAGCACGTCACGCCGCCGCCGCCGCCCGTGCAGCCGCGCCCGCGCGCCCTTTCGCGCCCAAGCCCACCG
Source organism: Diacronema lutheri (assembly GCA_019448385.1). NCBI lineage: Eukaryota > Haptophyta > Pavlovophyceae > Pavlovales > Pavlovaceae > Diacronema > Diacronema lutheri. The sequence continues at coordinate 408,946 of JAGTXO010000018.1, forward strand.
ACGATCAAAACAATTCTGACGGCGCTGACGACAGCGGACACCTCCCGTCCAGACCACCGCACGCGTCCGCGCCCGCCTGCGCCGCCTCCTCAGCCGCATGCCGCGGCGCCGCCCAAGCGCGTGCGCACCAACCGTGCGCGCGCGAGCGGCAGCTGCGTGAGCCCGCGCACGACGCACGCAGCGAGCTGGCGGCGCATGACGCGCCCGAGCGACGCCTGAGCGGCCGCGCGAGTCGGAGCGCGCAGAGAGAAGACGAGGAGCTCTGCGTCGAGGAGCTCGCGCAGAGAGAAAACGAGCGTGACGCCGCCCGACGAGACTGCAACGCCCAGCTGCTGCGGCGCAAAGTCGCCCGCCGCCAGCGCCTTGTGTGACGCGCGCGAAACTACCGCCTTGGAAACCGCCCGTCGCAGCGCGCAGCCGATCCCGACCGGAAGAGCGTCCTCGCGCCCATCCAACCTGGGCGTGCACTTGCGAAGCGCCAGAAGCCGCACGGAGGAAAAGACGAAGTTAAACCACGCCGGAGCGAGTTGCTGGCGACGCGCGTCGCAAAGTAATATGCGCGTAAGGTCGCGAGCCGCCGGCCGGCCGGCCGCCATTCATTCACCCGCAACCAAGCGCCCACCGCCCTCCTCCGCACGCGACAAACAGCCGTACGGATTCGAAAGGCTTACGAACACCCCAATGTCGGCACCGTGTTGTGCCGTGCGCAGGGTCCGCGGTCGGCGTGTCTTGCGCGACGAGAGCGCGTTGTGCACATCTTGACGGCTCGTCTCCCCGCCCCCAAAAAACAGCGGGCCGTCGCAATGCCAAATACCAATGGCACCAGAACTACAGGAATGTATAGCTCTGTTGAACAGGGTGAGCGGATGGTGGTGCCGCCATGAGGTTGCTGCTTGTCGCGCTCATCGTTGGCGGCAGTGCGGCCTTCGTGCCGCTCGGCGCCATTCGGTGCCGCGGCCGTGGCTTTGCTGGCACAGCGCCTGATTGCGGCCTCTCCCAGACCACCGTCGTCGGCCACACGCCGCTGCCTCTGCACGCCGCGCGCGCGCGGCTGCCTCTGCACGTCGCGCGCGCGCGGCCGCGCATGCTCTTCAACACACCGTCGCGGCTTGGCGCAGACATTGTGCTTGCGATTGCGAACTGGTTCGGCCAATGGTCGATCAGGATGGCACCCCGCGCGCTCGCCGACGCGGTGCTCTTGACAGGCAAAGGGCTCAGCGACGCGGTGCTCTTGACAGGCAGATGGCTCACGATCATGTGCGTCGCGTGTGTCTTCGTCACCACCAAGCTCAACGGGGACGAGCGCAAGCGCATGCGGGCTCTCGAGGAGCGCAAGCTGGCGTTCGACGAGGAGGAACGCCAGCGCAAGCTGGCTCTCGAGGAGCGCAAGCTGGCGTTCGACGAGGAGGAGCGCAAGCGCAAGCTGGATCTCGAGGAGCGCAAGTTTGCACTTGACGAGGAGGAGCGCAAGCGCAAGCTGGCGCAGCCGTTCACGCTGAAGCTGTGGAGCTGAGGCGCGCTTTGCACGCAACACAGTGATCGTCGCACACTGCACTGCCAGCTGCACACAGCGACGAGCTGCACGGCGCAGCGAGGCACCTGCCTCTGCCAGACGCCGAGCAGGCGTGCGCGTCGCTGCGCTTGGCCATTGGCTGCCGCCTGCGCCCGCTGCGCGCGCACGAGCCTACCCGCACACTCGCTTGGCTGGCATCTCTTGCTTGGGGGTCGCACGGCGCTGGCGACGGCCAGCTCGCCCTGCGCAACGAGCTGCCGCGCCCGCGTGTGAGTCCGCACGCGCAACTTTGGCGCGGCACGCCGTCAAATACTAACGCCTACGCCCGCGGACATGGGGGGGGGGGGGAATGGGGGACGCGCGCCACCGGCGACGGCAGGGGCGAGGGCGGCGCCATGCGGCACATCTGGTGCTGGATGCCAGTCGAGAGCATACCCCGTGCGCAGAAAATCCAAAAGCTGAAGGGAGAAGCTCGCGCTTCCTCGCCCGTCTCGGTCGCCAAGCGCGACGGCTGGCCGCGCCACGCAATGGCGCACGCGGCAGCGGCTGCTGCGGCGTCCAGCGGCGGCGGAGGCGCAGACGGGCTGCCCGTGCGCCCTTTCGCTCGCTCCCTCCGTCACGCCTCGGCCCCGTGCGCGCCCCTCCTGCTGACCCGCCTGTAAGCGTCGTTAGTATTTTCCCCACAGTAAAGCCAAGAGCGACGGAACCCTAATAGCCTGTAAGCGTCGTTAGTACTTTTAGGGGGACTATTTACTATTTTGGCACGCCAAAGTCAATGGTGCGGGCGACAACGACCGGTGGCATTTTGAGTTTGAGCGCGATGGCCGTCGCGGCCGCCGCGACGCTCGAAGCGCCACTCGCGCTGCTCGCGTCGCGCGAGACGAAGCAGCGGCTGGACGGGCTGGGCCAGCTGGAGGCTGCGCTTGACGCCGTCGAGCTCGACGCGGACACCGTCGCGCACGTCGTCGCCGCGCTCGTGCCGGCGGTAGGCGACAACAACCCGAAAATGGCGCAGGGCGCGATGCAGCTCCTGCAGCGGCTTGGCCGCGCGTCCGGCCCCGAGTTTGGGCCCCTCGCGCTGAGCGCGTGGTCGGCGCTGATCGAGCGTATGGGCGACAGCAAACTGCCTGTGCGCACCGCCGCCGCAGCCACTGTGGTCAGCTGCATGGCGGTACGCGCGCGCTCTGGCTGCGCCGCCGGCGCGCGCGGCGCGCGCCGCGCAACACGGACGTCTCCCGACGCCGTACGCCGAGCGCGCGGCGCGGCGTTTGCCGGTTCACGCGCGCGCACTCCATATCGCACGCGCCGCTCACCACCCCTCACCATTGTGCCACGCGCCCGCGCCGCGCACGGCGCCCGCCGTGCCCCACGCTACCCCTCGCCGCGCGCGCGTCGCCGCCGAGCTGCGCAGGCGGTCGGCCCGCAGCTCGGCGTCGACCGGCTGCGCGGCGCGCTCGAGCACAAGAATCCGCGCGCGCGCGAGCAGGCGCTCGACGTGCTCGCGCAGGCGCTCGACGCCTACGGCGCGCGCCAGGCGGGCGTGCACGCCATGCTGAATCACGCGGTGCGCTCACTTGAGGACGCGGACGCGGCGGTGCGCGAGGGCGCGAGCGCGCTGCTCGAGCGGATGCACGCGCACCTGGGCGAGCCGCTCGTCGACGAGCTGCAACGCCGCGCGCTCCGGCCGGCGGTCCTTAAGGCCATGGTCGACCGGATCGCACAGCTGCCGCCCGTGCCGCACGCCGAGCTGCCTGCTGCGGCCGCCGCCGCGCTGCTTCGCAAGAAGGGGGGCGCGGCCGGCGCGGCGTCTGACGAGGCGGCGCTACTCGCGGCACAGATGCCGCCGCCGCACGCGGGCGCGCACGCCAGCGGCGGCGGCGCGAACGGCCACATGGCGGCAGACATGCGCGTGCCGCCGCCTCCGCCCATCGTGCGAGCGCCAAGCGGCTCAACGTCCGCGCGCGCCGGCCGCGCGCCGAGCCCCGCCGCCGGCCGCTGGGCGCGTGGGCAGCCGAGCCCGCGCGGCACGGCGCGCGGCTTCGGCGCCACGGACGGCAGCGGCCAGACGGCCGGCCCGGCGGGCGGCGCCGCCGACTTTGCGGAGGTCGACGTCCTGACGCCGTCGACGGACGTGCGGCCGCTGCGCGTGCACACCGAGCGCGACCTCACGGCGGAGATGGGCACGATCGCGCTCGACCTGCGCGCGAGCACCGCGGCGGAGTGGACGACGCGACAGGCGGCGCTCCGCAGGCTGCAGGCGCTCGTGCTCGGCGGCGCGCCGTCGCTCAACGGCGACGCCACGCTCTTCCTCGCGGGCCTGCGCACGCTGCGCGAGCCGCTCGCGGCGCAGGTCGCCGACCTGCGCTCGCAAATCATCCGCGAGGCGTGCGTCACGCTCGCGCTGCTCGCGCGCGCGCTCGGCGACGCCTTCGAGTCGTACGTCGACTTCTTCTTCGAGAAGCTTCTACGCCAGTCAGTGATCACCATCGCCATCATCTCGTCTTCGGCGCACCTCTGCCTGCGCGCGCTCATCGCGCGCACGCGCCCGCACCGCTGCGCCCCGCGCATCGCCGCCGCGCTCGCCGATCGATCGTCCGCCGTGCGCGTGCGCGCCGCGGAGTATTGCGAGTTGCTCGCGCGCGTGCTGCCCCCGCCCGCCGACGGCGAGCGCGGCCCGCTCGAGCGCCACGCCGACGCGCTCATCGGCGCGCTGCGTGTCGCGCTGCGCGACGCCGTCGCGGACGTGCGCGCGCTCGCCCGCTCGGCCTTCTGGGCGCTCAACGCGCACTTGCCCGCGCACTGCTCGGCGCTGATGGCCGCGTCGGACGTGCAGACGCAGAGGCTGCTGCGCGAGGAGGAGCACGCCGCCGCGCAGCGCTCGCTCGAGCTCGCCGAGGCCGCCGCGGCAAACGCCGCCGCCGCCGCCGCCGCGGGCGGCGGCGGCGACGCGCCGCCGCCGCCGGCGGCGTTGCGCCCGCGGCCGTCGAGCGCGCCGCGCCGCGCGCCGCTGCCCGCGGCGCAGGCCGCGCGCGCCGAGCGGGCGGCGGAGGCGCGCGCGCCGAGCGGACGGCCGGGCGCCGGCGCCGGCGCCGGCGCCGGCGCCGGCGCCAGCGCTGGTGGGCCCCTCGCGCATCTGGGCGCGGTGCTCGCCGCGCTGCCAGCGGCGGGCGGGCCGGCGGTCGGGGGCATGGCGGGTGCGGGCTCGGCGCTCGGCGGCGCGTCGCGCGTGCCCGCAGCGCGCGCCGAGCACGCGCAGGCGAGCGCGGCGCCGGCGGGGCGCGCGGCGAGCGCAGCGGGCGGTGCGAGACGCGTCGCCATGCCGCCGCCGCCGCAGCCGCCGCCGCAGCCGCCGCCGCAGCCGCCGCCGGCCGGCGGCGGCGGCGGCGGCGGCGGCGGTGGCGGCGGAGGCTTGTATGGCGTCGGGAGCGGAGCGGCGCGCGCGGGCGTTGGCGCGGGACCAGGCGGTGCGTTCGCTGCGCTTGGCAACGGCGGCGGCGGTGGGCACGGCTTTGGGTACAGCGGGTGCGGTAACGGCGGGCACAACAGCGGTGGGTACGGATGTGGATATGACGACGGCGCGCACGCACCGCCCCCGCCGCCCTTCCCGCCGGACGAGCCGCTCGCCATCATCCTCTCGCGACAGACGTCGCCAGTGTGGTCGCAGCGCGCGGCGTGCCTCGCGCACGTCGCGTCGCTCGTCGGCTCGGAGCGCGAGGTCGAGCTGCTGCACCCGACGGCGGCGTCGCAGGTGGTCTCGGCGGTCCTCACGCACCTCACCGACATCCACTACCGCGTTGTCCTCTCGGCGCTCGAGTGCGTGACGGCCGGCGCGCACCTTCTCGCACCTGCGCTCGAGCAGCCGCTCGAGCGCCTCTTGCCACGCCTACTCGCGCGCCTCTCCGACCCAAAGGACGCCGTGCGCGCGCGCGCCGAGTCGGCCGTGGCGGCCGTACGCGCCGCCCTCCCGTCCGACGCTCTTCTCCCCGCCCTCCTCCGCGTGCTCGACGGGCCGAACGCGCGCGTACGCGCGGGCGCGCTCGACCTCGCGGCCGCCGCGTGCGGCGCGCCGGAATCGACGCACTACCTCGCGACGGGCGCGCACGCGCGGCTGTGCGTCGGGAAGGTGGCGCCGTTCCTCGCGGACAAGAGCGCCGAGCTGCGCCGCGCCGCCGCCGCCGCGCTCGGCGCGATGCACGCCGCCGCGCCCGCGGCCTTCGCCGCCGCGCTCGGCGCGCTGCCGGCCGCCGTGCAGCAGCTCGCGCGCCGCGCGCTCGCCGAGCGCGCGCCCGAGCTCGAGGCGGAGCTCGCGCAGCTCGGCGGCGCGCTTAGTGGCGTGCGCTCGCGCCCCGCGTCGGCGAGCGCGACGGGCATCGCGGCGCGCGCGCCGACGCCGCCGCCGACGGCCGGCGGCGGCGTCGCGCTGGGCGTGGGCGGTGGCGCGGGCGGTGGCGCAGGCGCGGGCGCGCCGTCGGCGCAACGGCCAGCGCCGACGTCGGCGGCGGCGCTCGCGCGCGTCGCCGTGCCCTTGGCCGACGTGCCGCCGACATCTGCTGCGCTCAGGCCGCCGTTACGTGACGCCTCGGCGCTGGCGCAGCAGCATCGGGCGGACGGCGCGCACGGTGGCGCGGCGGCGGGCGGCGCGCCCGCGCGCGGCGGCGCGGACGGCGCGGCGGCGGGCGATTGGCTTGGCGCGAGCGGCGGCGGCGAGCTCACCGCAGCCGCGACGCAGCAGCACATCGAGCAGCAGCCGCACGGCGGCGGATCGGAGTGGCTGGTGATGATGTGCGTGCCGCCCACGCAAAGCCGCGCCACGCGCGCGCCGGCGCCACGCGCGCGCCGGCGCCACGCGCGCGTGGGCGCCACGCGCACGGGCGCCATGCCAAGCCGCGATGCGCGCGCGCCCACGCTACGCTTTGCCACGCGCGGCGAGCGAGCGCATTGCCATGCGCTGCCATGCGCTGCCATGCGCTGCCATGCGCTGCCATGCGCTGCCATGCGCTGCCATGCGCTGCCATGATGTGCGCCGTGCGCGGCTGGCTGCCCGCGGCAATGCTCGCACCGCCGGTGCGTTCACCCCTTCCGCGCTCCCACGGTCCCGCGATCCCGCGACCGCCGCGACCGCGACCGCCCGGCCAGGCCAACTCTGCTCCGCCAGCTCGGCTCGGGCCAGCCGGCCGCGTCGCAGCGCGAGTCGTTGATCAAGCTCGCGAAGATGACCGCCTCGCTGCCCGCGCATGACGCGGTCTGGCGCAAGCACTTCGAACACGTTCTCGAGGTGCGCGGTTGCGGCGCGTGCCGTACGCGTCACCGTGCGGCGGAGCGCGCAGCGCGGCAGCGGGCGCAGCAGCGCGCAGCGCGCGCACCACGCGCGCGCGGCTTTTGCGAGCCGCGCGAGCGAGCGCCCGGGCGCGAGACTCGGCGGACGATGCACGCGCGTCGCCCGCGCGGCCCTTCGTTTGCCGTAATCGCAAGCAATCGCAAACGCCCATCCTTCTGTGCTTTCGCGCTCTGTCGCTCTCGCGCGCGCCGCGCTCCTGCCGGCGCTCGCGCCCTTACATCCATCCTCACATCTTCCCCCGTCGTCACTTTCGCCCCTCCTCGCCTCGTCGCCTGCCCTCGTCGCCTGCCCTCGTCGCCTCGTCGCGCGCACAGGCCGAGCTGCGCCTGCTCGAGAGCGACGACGACCTGACGCGCGAGGCGGCCGTGCACGCGGCGCGCGAGCTGCTGCGCTGCCAGCGCGAGCGCGTCGCGCAGTTCACCGAGCACGTGATGCTCCGGTGAGCGCGCGGATCGGCGCAATGCGCTGCCCTCTGGCGCGCGGCATCTCTCGCGCCCAAGCCGCGCGAGAAGCCGGCGGCGGCCGCGCGCAACGCGCGCGCACCCGGGGCGCCGCGCCGAGCCGACACGCGACGCACGCGCGCCGCCGCTCGCCCCGCCGGTTCCGCGCCTCACAGGCTGCTCGCCGCGCACCGCGACACGAGCACCGATGTGTGCCTCGCCGCGGAGGAGTGCCTCGAGCTGGTCGTCGGCACGTCCGAGCCGCGCCGCTGCCTCGCCGTGCTCATCCCCGTCGCGGCGAGGGAGGAGGCGCCGGTCTTGCAAGTGCGCGCCTCGCCGCGGGCACTGCGCCCGCAGCGCTGCGCGGCGCACGGCCGGCGGCCGGAGCGCTGCGTGCTTGCACGGCGCGCGTAACGGGTGTCGCGTAACGGGTGCCCTTTGCCAGCCTACACTTCGGCTCTTTGCCGTAGACTGCACATTCTTTCGCCGCGCGCGCCCGGATACTGCGCTCGCGTGCGCGTTCGCCGCGCTCACGTGCCGCTCCGTTTGCGCCGCCCAACGCCGTGACAATGCGCGCGCCCTCGTCGCAGGCGTCCATCCGCTTAATGTCGCGCATCGTGCCTCGCATGGGCGCGCCCGAGCTGCAGCTGCTCTTGCCGCAGCTGCTTCCGCCCCTTTTCGACGCGTTCAAATCGCCGTCGGCGGACGTGCGCAAGGCGGTGGTGTTCGCCCTTGTCGACATGTATCTCGTGCTCGGCGACGAGCTGACGCCGCACCTGTCCGAGCTGTCGACGTCGCAGCTCAAGCTCGTCACGATCTACATCAACCGCACGACCAAGGCGCGCACGGAGCAGCCTGCGAGCACGTGACTCGTTCAAAGTAGGGAGCGGCCGGTGGTCGCGTGCCGGCAGGAGAAAACAAGAACTCCTGACGTTTCTTTCCGTTTCTATCTTTTGGGTCTCATATCAATCCTCCGTCTTTCTGTTCGGGCAGGTTGATGGCGGCGGAGAGGACGGCGCAGCCTTTGAGTGGCGCGCTCGCGTGGATTGCGGCGTTCATGCTCGCCGTGAGCATGGTGAACGCGCTCTTCAGGCCCGACCCCACTGCTGTCGTGTGCGTGCTTGGCATCTACGCCGGCGGGCGGCACGACTCGTCGGCCGGCGCGGTCGCGGCGTTCGCGCTCGCGACGTTGCTCACGATCGTGACGGACACCGTGTGGTGGATGACGGACAGCACGATCCTCGTCCACTCGCTGAGCACCGCCAGCGAGTTCAACCATTTGCCGCGCACGATCCAAATGCCCGTCTGCCTGACCGCTCTCAACTTGATCTACAAGCTCGTCGCGATCCCGCTCAGCCTCGCGGTGAGTGTGTGGAGGTACCGTGGCGGTGGTGCGGCGCTCAGCGTCCCGGCGATGAACGCCAGGTGACCCATGCTGCGCTGCTACTGCAGCCGCCGACGCGTGCCTGTGAATGGTCCTGGCCCGTCCGGCGCTTAGCAGCGGCGCGAGGTCGGCCGCCCCCCGCGCCGCCCTTGGGGCCTGAGCTTTGGTCCGAATTGCTCACGCAGCGGGCCGAGCGATGCTCACGCTTCGGATCGCCATGGCCGCCGCAGCCGCACGCCGCGCCGACTCGACCTCGACGAAAGAGTGCGCCGCTCGCGCGGGCGCAAATGCCGCCGCCATGTCCCCCCCGGCCATCTGAGTGACAGTGGTGTGAGTCACACCACTGTCACTCAGCACCGCGCGCCGACCGACGGCTGGTTGGCCGGCGCACGCGCACGCGCTCGCGGGCGTGTGGAATGCGCCGCCCGCGCCTGGCGACGGCGCGCACTCAGCGTTCTCACAACCCGCACGCTCGGTGGCCGTGTGGCCGCGCGCATCGCACGGCTGCGCGCGCTGCGCGCACGCCGCGCCGCGCAGCCATGCCGCATGTTGCGCCGCGTGTGCGTGCGCGCTCTGCGCGTCGCGCTGCGCGCGCTCGAGGCTGAGCGCGTGCGCGACCGCGCGCACCTGCTCCTCCTCGTCCGTCTCGCCACCGTCGGCCCCCTCCTCGCCCACACCGCCGCTGCCGGCGCCGAGCGCGCCGCTTTTGCTTTGCCCACCACCACGCCATGCCGCGCTCATGCCGAACGCGAGCTCGAGCGCGCGCGCGCGCTCCACGTCATTGGCCGCGGGCGTCGGTGCGCTCGTACCGGCGGCCTCGGCGTGGAGCGCGCGCCACGTCTCAACAAGCTCCACCTCCGGCCCACTCAGCAGTAGACTCGGGAATCGTACGGGCGATCTGGGCGTGACGCGCACAGCGCCGCGAGCGCCGCCGGTGCCGGCGCCGGTGGCGTGGGCGCGGGCTCCTCGCTGCGGCGGCTGCGCAGACGGCGGCGACGGTGCGCGGCGCGGCGCCGAGCCCGCGCCGAGCTCGCCCGACCGGATCCGGTTGAGCTCCCGAAACTCGGCGGTCGACAAAGACCAGTGGTGCGCGCGCGGCGGCGGGCGCGCGGCGGCGCCGGCGGCGGCGGCATCGTTTGCCGACGCGCGCGCGCGCCGGGCGGAGGTGGAGGCGGTGCCGCGCGGCGTGAGCGCCTCGGGCACCACGTAATTTAGGTCAGCCGCCCTCCCGTGCGGGCGCGCAGAGGAGCGCGGCGCGCTCGCCGCACGCACAGGCGCGCGAGCATCGGCAGCTGGAGCGGCACGCACGCGCGTGGGGCGCGTGGCCGGCGCGTCCCAACAGCCGTAAGCGCTGTGCTCGCCGTCGCCCCCGGCGTCTGGCTGCGGGAGCGGCGCGGGCGCGCTCGACTGTTGAAACGGCGTGCACGTGGTGCGTGGTCGTGGCGACGCGGCGCGCGCCGGTGTGCCGGGTGTGGCGTATGGCGGCGGCGTCGCGTGCGCGAGCTGCGTCTCGTGCCGCGCGGCCAACGCCGGCGCGCCGGACTGGACGCGAGGCACAGCGTACAGGCCAGCGAGGTGCGCGGCAACGCCGCAAGCGTAGGGCGTGTGCGGCGGCACGGACATGTGCATTGCGCCGGCCGCGAGATCGTGCTCGAGCACCGCCCGCGCCGACGTGCGGTAGAGCTCGCGCTGAGCAAGCACCGGACGCGCGCGCGCGGCGTGGGCAGGAGCGTTTGCGCGCCGCGCGGCGGAGAGGGGGACTGGCGGCGCGCGCGCACACACCTCAGCCTGCTCGACGGCGGCAAGCCGCGCGTCCATCCCTCGCAACGCCGCCTGCCACCGCTCGAGCGACGCGCCGAGCCTGTGCAGCCCGTCGTTCGGCTCGACGCCCATCGCCTGCCGAGTTCAAAAAGGCGTTTGGCGCGGGCGATGGCGGAGACGTCCGCCACGCTGCTCGACGCGCTCGAGGCGCGCAACGCGCAGTCGCGCGCGAGCGGCGTGGTGATCGAGTCGTACCGCGCGTTACTCGCGGCGCACACTCGGCTCGAGCGGCAGCACGCCGAGCTCCAGCAGCACGCGACCGAGCTCCGCCAGGAGAAGGCGGAGCTGCGGCGAGACGTCGACCTCCTCTCCAACGAGCGCAACGTCGGCGTGAGCGCCGCGCACATCGAGCACCTGCAGGACAAGGTGGCGGCGCTGCAGAACGAAGTGGACGTACTCTCGCGCGAGAAGGCTGACGCCCTCGCTCGCGCCGCGCGCGACGCCGCCGCGGCCGAGACGGCGCGCGACGCGCTCGCGGCGTCCGAAGCCAAGCGCCAGGCCGCCGTCGACAGCGCGCACGCGGCGCGAGTCGCGGGCGACGCGCTGCGTGCTGAGTTGCTGAGCGCGCGCGCAGATCTCGCCGCGCGCGACGCGCGCGTCGCCGCGCTCGAGGCCGAGAACGGCGCACTCGTGTCGCGCTACTTAAGAAAAGTGAGCGCGGACGTGGAGCAGATGAACGCTGGCGTCGACCTGCACGAGCGGCTGGCGGACGCGCAGCGCGAGGCGGAGGAGCTGCGCGCGGCGAACAACCTGCTGCGCGAAGCGGCAGAGCGCGCGCGCGAGCTGACGGCGGCAGAGGCGGCGGGCGCGGGGCAATAACGCGGCGCGGCGCGGCGCGGCGAGCGCCGCGCCCGCCGCTGCCGTCGGTGCCAGCGTCGTCGCTGCCGTCGTCCTTTCATCCCTGGCAGCTCCGTTTCAGCTCTGATTCAACGCGATGTTTCAGCCCGAAGTCTGCTACGAGCGCGGCCTGAGTCGCACGGCCGCCCTCCGAGCGCCCGCAACGCGACCGCACCGTCCCCTGCGCACCGACACGCCCAAGCCAAGGGCGAGGGCGAGGGCGAGGGTGAGGAGCGTAAGGCCGGCAACAGGGTGCGGCAAGGCGGGCGCGACGAGCCGCACGACGCCGACCGGCGGGGCGGCGGCGGCGGCGGCGAGCGACGCGGCGGCCACAGCCGGTGGCGATGGCTCGTCCGGCGCGCGCCGCACGCCGCGCGAGCGCGCAGCGTCCGCCGCGCGCGCTGGCGCGCTCCGACGCGGCGACGCGCGAGCGGCGCGGCCGCGCGCGTTCGCGCGGCGTGCGGCGAACGGGCCGGCGGGGGCGGAGGCTTTGCGCACCTCCGCGCGCGGCGGTGGCGCGCAGCCCTCGAGCGTCGCACGCGCATGCGCGACGATGCGCGCGAGCGCGTCCGGACGGAAGGAATGGCGCACAATGCGCGCGTGCTCGTCGGCGTGTGGCGAGATGCCCGGAACGTCGCGCTGCACGTAGAAATGGACACGGCCGCGCGCGAGGATGAGGCCGTCAGCCGGATGGTCGTACGTGCGCCCAAGCACGCCCGTCGTCGCCGCGATGCGCTCGAGCCGCGTGAAGCGCACGCCGTCGCACGACGCGGCCACGCCAAGAAACGCGCCGCCATCGTGAATATCGGCGGCGCGGAAGCCGGGGCGCGCGGCGGTGGGCGCCGCGGCGGTGGGAGCGGCGGCGCGCGAGACGAATGGCGACGCGGGCCGTCGCCCGGCTGCCGCGCCCAGGTTGACAGGGAAGAGCGCGAGGAGGATCGACGGGTCGGTGGGCAGCGCGTTGACGGCGGCAAAATAAATGTTGGGCGACGAGCGCGCCGCGCCGACGGCCGGGTCGTAGCCGGCAATCTGGATGAGGCGAAAGGCGCCGTACGGGCCGGCCGGGTCGTCCCGCACCGACGTGGCCACCTGCACGAACCGGCCGCCGCCCATTGCGCGCGTGTTTGCGCGCGCGTACAGCCAAAACCGGCCGCGGAAGCGCACGATGGAGAATTTTCCGTCAAACCCACAGCTGCCCGCTTGGCCAATGGGCACGGAGCGGTCCATCATGTCGAGGCAGCCGGCGTGATCGCCGAGCAACACGGCCGGCCTGAGCACGCGCGCGCTTGGCGCCCATGGCAGCCAGCTGCCGTTGGCCAGGTGGCCGAGCGAGCGCGCGCGTAGCAGGTTGACGCCGTCGCGACGCCGCACGCCCGCGGTCCGGCGGCGGCCCGGGCCAAGGTCGGCGGGGAAGTACTGGCCGCCGATCGCAAAAAGCTCCACGTCCGCGCCCCCGCCACCGTCGCCCTGCCCGTCGTCGCCGCCGACCGCTCGCGCGCCGGCCGCTGGCCGCGCGAGGAGCGCGTCGAGATTGTGCGCGATGACATAGTCGCCCACAACCGGTCGCGGCAGCCATGCGAGCGCCCGCGCGGCGCCGACGGGGCGAAAGAAGGCGTACGTCGCAAAGTGCGGCATCCGATCGCCGCTTCGCGCGAGGAAGAGCGTGCGCGTGTCAAGCTCGCGCTCGCGCGCGCCGAGCTCGCCGCCACGCGCCCACCGCTCGTGCGCCGACGTGTCCACGACCGTGAAGTAGCGCAGCTCCGGGCGAATGCGGTAGGTACCAGCCGCGCCGGCGCGGCACGCACGCAGAAAAGGGACGAGCGAGAGCGTGCTTGCATCGCCGAGCACCACGAGCGAGCCGTTCACGCCCGCATGAATGTCGTCGCCACTCGTGGTGCTCGGCGATGTCGCCATTATTATGTGTGCTGGGGTCAATCCTCCTTTGAGTCACATGACTACTCCGAAGTCCGAACCACTCATGTCACATGAGTGGTCAGGACTCAGGACTCAGGAGCGAGCCGCAGGCTCACAGGGTATGAGTCCCGCGAGAAGCGGATCACAGCGATCTCTTTGGTCTTCACATTGAGTGGAAAGGGCATCACTGGATGCCGTGAAAGATGAGCTAAATGCGCTGCGCCGCGTCGACGGCCTGAGATTCTAGTGGGTCCTGTGCGGGTGGAGAACGTGCGCGATGTGTTGGTGCCGAAAAACGGGCGTACGCGTCGCAAAGCCCGCGGAGCGTCTCGCGCGCCGACGAAGAGGCCGGCCACGCTCCGGCGCGCACGCGCTCACGTGGCGGAAGGCAGCACAGTGCCCGCGTTCGACCGGACCGAGTCGTCGCTCGCGCTCGACGGGCACGTGCCGGCGTCCGAGAGGTCGTCGAGCGCCCACCACGACCGATGCGACGCGGCGAGCCCGACGCCCGTCGACGTGGGTAGCCGGCGCGCGAATGCGGACCGCTGCTCCTCCTGCGGCTCCCACCCTTGCGCGACGGCCTTGCCGACGGCCGCGGCGCGCGCGCGGTGGCTGGCGCAGCAGTAGACGGAGTCGTCAAGAAGGTAGAGCTCCGTGCTTGCCGAGATGTACGCCGCGCAGTAGTGGCATCTCCTCAGCCGGTCGTGCCAGCCGTGCTCAGCGCTCGTTGTGCCCAGGGGCTGCATCGCCAGGTGATTGCGTTCGCGGGGTTATTTTGGAAATCGGCGTGAGAAGGCCAGGGAACAATGTTGATGGTCGCGCCAAATCTGATCGCAAACCTAAGTCTTCGCGGGAACCGCTTTTCAAAATACTAACGACGCTTGCTTTTCAAAATGGCGTCGAGTATGGGCCTCTACGGGCCACGGCCCACGGCTCCCGCGTCCTGCCAGCTCATCGCATTCCAGCGCGCGCGGCCGCGTGGCGTGCGCATCTACTGCACCGACCCGCTCACCGGTTAGCCGCGCTCGGCGCGGGGCAGCGCCGCCCCGGCACTGGACCCAGGCTGCGCGCCTTACTCAGCCTCAAGTCAACTCAACGGAAAACGGCTCAGCCTCAAGTCAACTCAACAAGGAGGCCAGTTTGCCTGGCCTCGGCCGACCGCGGCCATCCATCCCGTTGCACGCGGCGTCGCGCTCGTGCCGCTGCACACATGAGGTTCCGGCGCGCGACACGGTCGACGCCCCAACGGCCAACGGTTGACGACGACGTCGAAGCGACGCAGTTTACGGCAATTTCCCGACAACGGCCCCGACTCCGAGTGTGCCCTCGAACGCGCCGGCGCGAGCGCGACCGCGCGCGGAGCGCGCTCTGCCGCCGCCGCCGCTGCCCGCTCGAACGGCAGCCGCGCGCAAGATCGCCGGGCAGCTGTCGTGGACGGGCGCCTGCGCGTCGCTCGGCAGCCAGCCGCGCTCGGCCGCGCGGATGTAGTCCCACTTTGGCACGAGCTCGGTCCGGTGGCCCCAGAAGAACCAACTGCGCCGCGTCCGTCCCCGCCGCGCGGCGCGGCCCGCGTCACGCGACGTCGACACGGGCGGGAAGTGCCACGCGCGCGGCGCGCGCGGCGCGGCGCGGCGCGCGGCGCGCGGCGCGCGGCGCGTGGCGCGCGGTGCGCGGTGCGCGGTGCGCACCCCCTGGCCGGCAGCCACGCGGAGAGCTGCGCCTGCGCGAGCGCCGGCATGACCACATCGTCTGACGGCTCGCTCCACGTGCGGTCAATCGGGCACATGCCGTCTGCGGTGTGCGCGCGGTGCGGGCGGCGGTTGGCCCGATGCCCGCGCGGCGCGCGGCGCGCGGCGCGTGGCGCGTGGCGCGTGGCGCGCGGCGCGTGGCGCGTGGCGCGTGGCGCGTGGCGCGTGGCGCGTGGCGCGCACGGACGGGCGTATTGAAGCTGCGCGGGTGCGGGTCGGCGAATGGCCCGCGCGGCCCCTTGCCCCTGTCCGGCGGCGCGCCCGGCTGCGCGCGGCCCATGTACGGCTCGGCACACGGCGCCCAGGCGCAGTGGTCGTTGCGCGCCGTCGAGTCGTTCGCGTGGTTGTTGTTGAAGCCTGTGAGCCACATGGCGCACAGGTCGGTCGCGAGGCTCCACTCGCCGACGACGATCGGGATGCCACGCGCCGCGAACGCGCCCACCTCCGCCTGCCGCTCGCACGCGCTCACGTACGCCTCTTCTGCCGTCGCGGGCTGCGCGCCAAACGCGAGGTACATGTGAAGGTCGAGTCCGGCGTCCGGGCAGCCGCGCAGGAAACGGCCCCAGAGCGCGTCGGCGCTGTCGGCTTCGTGCCGGAACGAATCGCTCAGCAGCACGACCCAATGCGGCGCGCGCCTCTTTATAATCTTAAAGCTGGAGGTCGTGCGCCGCGTGCGCTCGTGTGCGGCGCGTCGGGCGCGCGGTCGCGCGCGCGGCGCGGCGGCGTCGCTGCGCGCCGCACCTCTCCCAGTAGAACCGCTTGAGCGGGCCGATCGGCGTCGTCATCCACGGCTCGTTGAGCGGCTCGACCCCAATTATCGCAGGGTGGTACGCGTACCGCTCAGCAATGGCGCGCACGACGTCGAGCGTCTCGACGACGCGCGCCCAATTGAGCTGCGAGTAGCTGCGCACGGGGCGGGCCAAAGGATGCCGAGCGTGGGCGCGAGCGCGGGCCGAGCGCGCGCGCGCATCGGTGCGCGTCGGCGCGCGCGTCGGCGCGCGCCGGGCCTACGCTCACGTTTGCGTCGCCTCGTCCCACGGCCCAATCCAATTCGAAGCGAGCGGGGCGTAAGAGAAGGTGCGGCGGTCGGCGGCCCAGCGAACGATGCTCGTGTTCCCGCTGTTGTCGAAGCCGTTCTGCGACATCTCGACGCCGTGCAGGTCGATGAGCACTTTGAGCCCGTGCGCGTGCGCGAGGCCAATCGCGCGGTCGAGCTCAGCGATGGATCCGTTGGTGCAGCCGGCATACGCGCCGTATGGGCGCCACATCCAGTCGCCGACGGGGATGCGTACGGTATCCAGGCCGAGTGCGGCCAGCTTGGCCATATCCTCGGCGCGCATCCACGCCGCCCAGTGCCGGCGCAGCTGCCGGTTACCCTCGGCCGGCCCGAGCGCTTCGCAGAACGAGAGCAAGTCGACGCCGACGCGCGGTGCGACGGCGCCGCGCGCCTCGTCGGCGCCGAGAAACTGGTAGAAGAGCGACGGCGTCTGCCACGGCTCGAGCACGAGGTAGCTACCCAGGCTGACGCCGCGCATGCTCGCGAGCGAGTTGCGCGAGCCGGGGCACGTCATGCTCGCGTCGTCGGCGGCGAACGGCAGGGGCAACGCGCTCGGATCGTCATACCTGAAGGCGTCGCCACCCTGGTAGTTGGGGCCGAAGCGGCCCTCCTCGACTGGCGGGACGCCTGAGCCGAGGACAAGGCCGAGGCCGAGGAGCAGCCGTCCGGCGGCGGGCAACACCGGCGGCATTTTTCGCATTATTTTTCGTTCCGTAGGACGTCGGGATGTGGCACGGACCGTTGACGGGATCGGCCTGTCAACCTACGACTGCCACACTGAAAGCCGAGCACGGGACACTCTAGTGCCCGGCGGGCGTCTCGCGGATGCCCCGGGACAAGGGTGGGGACTGAGCCGGACGCCATCACCGACGCGACGTCGGGCGATGCGCTCCAGCACCTCAAGCCTCAGCCCTCGGCCTCACCGATCTCGCCCATCACGTTCGCCGTCCGCCCGCCAAAGATGCGCGAGATCTCCGCCGCGAGCGCCGCCTTCTGCGCGCGCGTCCTCGCGACCAGCTCGGCGTACCGCGGCATCGCCGCCGCCTTGTCGGCGCGCAGCGTCGCGACCCGCTCGAGCGCCTCATCCGCCTTCCGCTCGACCTTGAGCGTGTGCTCGATGCACTGCTGCACGCCCGCCGCGAGCCGGTCGGCGTACGCGGCCGAGCTCTGCACGAGGAGAAGTTGGCGCGTGCGCGCGCAGTCGAGCCGCTCGCGCGCGGCTTGGACGACGCTGAGCATCTCGAGCAGCGCCGCGCTGCCGACCTGCGCGTGGGCGGAGCGGCGCGTGCGGGCGGTGCGGCGTGGCGATAGCGTCGGCGCGGGTGGGACATGCCCTTCCCCCCACCTCCCTGCCCCCTGCCCCCTGCCCCCTGCCCCCCCTTGCCCCCCTCCCCCTGCCTGCCCCTGCCCCCCCTGCCCCCCTCCCCCTGCCTGCCCCTGCCCCCCCTGCCCCCCTCCCCCTGCCTGCCCCTGCCCCCCCTCCCCCTGCCCCCCTGCCCCCCCTGCCCCCCTCCCTCTGCCCCTGCCCCCTGCCTCCCTGCCCCCCCCCCCCCCCCCCCTGCCCCTCCCCCTGCCTCCCTGCCCCCTCCTTTCGGGAGAATGACCAGCGCTGCGCGGGCGCCTCGCCTGAACCCCCCCCCCCCCCCCCCCCCCCCCCCCCTGCCCCCTTGCCCCTGCCCCCCTGCCTCCCTGCCCCCTCCTTTCGGGAGAATGACCAGCGCTGCGCGGGCGCCTCGCCTGCAAAGTCGAAAACTCGGGCCACGCCGAGAGCGCCGACAGGAGCTGCGGGTCGGCCGCGCGCTCGTCGGCGAGCCGCTGGCGGAGGAAAGCTTCGAGCTGCGCTCGCACACCGTAGCGCAGCGCGGCGGCATGGGGGCGCACGAGCGGCACACGACGACCGCGCGGGCCAATGAGGGGGCGGGCTTGGCCGGACGGAGAGACGGGCACGAACACGCAGCGGAGCGCGCGCGCCGGAGCGCTCGCCCTCGGCGTCGGATGCGCGCCGTGGCGCAGGCCGGGGCGGAGGCAGAGGCGGAGGCGGGGTCGGGCGCGGAGGCGCAGGCCGGGGCGGAGGCAGAGGCGGAGGCGGGGTCGGGCGCGGAGGCGCAGGCCGGGGCGGAGGCAGTGGCGGAGGCGGGGTCGGGCGCGGAGGCCGAAGCAGAGGCCGAAGGGCGAGGGACGGTGCGGCAAGGGCGGCGACGCGCCGTTCGCACGTACGCGCGCGCTCTCTCACCTCAAGCGCATCATTGACGAGCGCCTCGCGCAGCTGCGCGTTCTCATAGAGCGCGCGCGCGGCGGCCGCCGGTGCGCCCGGCGCGCCCGCGCTCGCCGCGCTCGCCGCGCTCGCCTCGTCGTGCTCCCCGCTCGCCTCCACCTCAATCCAACCGGCCGCGTCGGCGTCCGCGTCGCCGTCCGCTTCGGCGACCGCGCCCTCGGCCGCGCCCCCCCAGTCGATCTCGATCGCCTCCGTGCCAACGTTGCCGCCCTCGGCCGCGCCCCCCCAATCAATCTCGATCGCCTCCGTGCCAACGTTGCCGCCGTCGGCCGCGCCCCCCCAATCAATCTCGATCGCCTCCGTGCCAACGTTGCCGCCCTCGGCCGCGCCCCCCCAATCAATCTCGATCGCCTCCGTGCCAACGTTGCCGCCCTCGGCCGCGCCCCCCCAATCAATCTCCGCCACGCCGGCGCTGCCACCGCCGCCCTCGCCGTTCGCACCGTCGACCTCGCCGCCGCCGAAGCCCCAGTCGATCTCCGCGACCGCCGCGCCGTCGCCACCACCGGCGGCCCCGCGCGCGCCCTCCGCTCCGTCGGCGCGCCGCGCTTCAGCGATGGTGGACGCGTCGATTTCGAGCACACCCGCCGCGTGCGCGCGCGCAAGCGCGGGGACGAGCTCAGCGCGCGGCTCGCCGGCGGTGGCCTCAGCCGCCGCCTGTGCCGCCGCCTTTGCGCCGCCCGTCGCGCCGCCGCCCTTGCCGCCGCCCTTGCCGCCGGCCTTGCCGCCGGCCGTCGCCGCGGCCGTCGCCTCGGCGGCCTCGAGCGCGCGCGCGAGGCACGCGGCCGACCAGGCGCGGTACAGCCCGATCGCGTCGAACGTGCGCTGCGCGCACACGCGCTCCGACGCCTCGCGGAAGGTTTTGGGAAGCGCCGATGTGAGTAGGCCAATTTCCACGCGCGGTTGCCGGCCGCTGATGCCGAGCTTGGCGCACTCGGCTCGGAGCCGCTCACGCGAGAGGTCAAGCGCGCGCACGGCGTCCTGCCGCTTCCGCATCGCGTCCTGCAAGCTCGTCTCCGCAAGCTCGAGCTCCTTGCGCACCGCCGGCCTGCGCGCGCGCACGCGCGCGCGCAGCGGAGCGGCGCGCGGCGCGCGCGGCATCGGCGCGGCGGGCCGCAAGCGCGCGTTGGAGCGCGGTGGCGGCGCGCGCAAGCATGGGCAGGCGCGCAGCAGGCACGCGCGGCCGCGCGCACAGCTCGTATGTCGCGTTGTGCACCAGGCGTTGGCAGAGTTCGGCGACGTGCAGGTTGTCGCGGCCGTAGAGCGCGCCGATGGCCGCCCACGCCTTCATCGTCGGGTCCGCGTAGCCACCGAGCATCGTGCGTTTGTCGAGGCCCGCGTCGCGCAGCAGCTGCACCACGCGCTGCACCTCGTCAAACGCCACCGGCTCGTCGCGCAGCACGTCTGACGCGCCGGGCACGGTCGGGCGCGCGTCGATGAGCGCCTTGTCGATGCGTGCGCGCACGGTGCGAAGTTCCCGCTGCCAGTGCTTGGAGAGCTTGCCACGGTCACGCAGCCAATCTGCTGCGCTCGCGTAGTGCACGTCGAGCGGCAGCTGCTCCTCGTTCCCGGCGCCCGTCACCTGCATCGCGACGTGCACGCGGCGGGCGATGGCGGCTTCCGCTTTTTCAGGTTTCAACTTTCATGTATGGGGGGTTCGGCTAGTACTGGCCCGCCGTTAGCGTTGGCCCGCGTTCGTGTTTTTTGCGCGGGAGATGCCCAAGTCCATGGGCGGCTCGAGCGGGCGGCTCGGAGGCCAGCTCGGCAGTGCCGCGCGCAACAAGGCAGCCGCCAGCAAGGCCGTGCGGGTCGATGTCGTCCAAGCACCGCGAGGGCGTCTCTCGACGGGCTCGGCGGGGTCGGCGGAGTCGACGCGGGCGGCGGCGGGCCCGGCGCTAACACCGTCGGACGCGTTCGCCTTCATGCAGCGGGCGATCGCCGACGGGCAGCAGGCAGCGGCGCTCGAGGCAGAGCTCGCCTGCGTCAAGGCAGAGCTCGACGTGCTCAAGACGGCGGAGGCGGCGCGCTCGGCGCGCTTGCGGAGAGCGCTGTCGGCCGCGCCGGCCGGCCACACGCGCGGGCAGGGAGGGCTCTGCAGCCGCGCAAGCCACGGCTGTTCAAGCCGCACAAGATGGAGAAGCTCAACGCCGACGTGGGCTACTTCAAGGACGCCGAGGACTACCTGCAGTGGGACCTCACTCGCCTGCTCCCGACACCGCCGGGCGCGGCGGACGTGGCCGCCACGAGCAGCTCGGCCGCGTGCACGCAGGCAGCCGCGCCCGCAAGTGCGCTGGCGACTGACCCCGCTGCGGCTGAACCCGTTGCGCTCGCACTCGCCGCGCCTAGCGCCGCGCCGGCGCCGCCAGCCTCGGCCTCCGCAGCTGACGCCGCCCCGCGCGTGCCTGGCCCCGCGCCTGTCCTCTCGCACTTTGACGGACGGGGCGCGGTGCACGATGAGCAGCGTGCGACCCAGCTTGCTATCGAAGAGGCCAGGCGCGACGTGGATAAGATCTTCGCGCTCAACCGTGTGCTCAACGACGTGCAGCAGCCAGCGGTGCCGCGGCCGACGGAGGCCATCGTCCGCACCAAGGCCGTGCGCGCCAACTATGTACGGCTGCATCGTCGGCTCCGACGAGTTCACGGACGCGAGGGCGACGGTGGCGGGCGCTGCCATCAGCAACACCGCCAAGAAGGCGGCCACCGCGGCCAAGGTCTGGGCCAAGCACCGCGAGGCCGTGCTGGCGGCCGAGGCCGATCTCGAGGCAGCCGGCGGCGACCTGACCAAGCTGACCAACGCTGCGCTAAAGGCGCTCGTCACCTCGCGCACCGGGCGCATCTCCAAGGCCAAGGTCAAGAACGAGGGCGAGTTGCCCGCCGAGGTGATTGCGGCTCTGGGCGCGAGCGACACGACAATCATGCCCGAGGTGGTGTCGCCCGCGCTCGCCGGAATCGGCAGCTCTGTCGTCGCGCGCTGCTGCCCGTCGTGCGACATGATGCTTGTCGCGGATCTGCCTGCGCCCGACGAGAATGGCCACATCTGGTGCGACGAGTGCGGAGGGGCCCTCAGCGGCGATGAGTCCGCGCCTGAAATCTGATTCTGGCTGCATCAGCATGCGGCCGCGACCGCGCCCGCGGCCACGGGCACCTGCCGCCAGCCGCCTGCCGCTGAGTGCCGGCCGGCTGCGCATGAGCGGTTGCGCGGCATACTAGCGGCTCATTGGTGGTCGAGTCGTGGTCCTTGAGCACTCTATGTTCGCTCTGTGTGGACTCGGCGAGGAGCCACGCGCAAGCAGCGCGTTCACGACTTCACGTGCGCCGCGTGACAGTGTCCACGCTCGACCACCATCACGACGGTGCGCGCGCGGCTGCGCGTGGCAGGCGCATCTTGCTTGGCCTCCGAGCGGTTCATCGGTGGTCGAGTCGCCGCCCTTGAGCGCTCTGCATGAAGCTGGGAAGAGGAGCGCGCTCAGCGCGCGCAATGCGCGCGCCCGGTCAGTGTTGGCCCAGAGGAGATTTTTTGGGTCAGTTTGGGCGCGCTGTCGCGGCGCGAGGTGAGCTCGGTGGCCGAGTTCGCCAGCGGCAAAGTTAGCGAGACGGACGTGCCCAAGCCGTTGCCGAAAGCGCGAGGTCTCACGCCCAGCCGGACGGGCGTCAGCCATGCTGGCGTTGCGACTGGTTTTGGCGGTTATCGTGGGCCAATACTAGCCGAACCCCCCATACGGCCGTGGGCGATGGCGGCACCGTGTTGGTGGATGGTGACTGGTGACTGGGTCGGCGGCGTCGGCGTTGCTGGGGCAGTGCTCCCTGCTTGGCTGCAATATGATCCCACGCGCTCCGGGGCATATGCCTCTCCGTCCACCCCTGACCTCCGACCTACGTGGGCGAGGCCCGGCCCGCCGAGCCGGACGCGATCTCGTCGTAGCAGAGCAGGAGGAGCGCGCCGAGCGGCACGCGAAGCACGCTCACCATCGCCGCGGAGCGAAGCCCGCCCGAGATGTTGTGCTTCGACAGGTCGAAGGGCAGCTCGGCGAGCGTCGCGAGCGCGGTCGAGCCAAGCGCGAGACGGAAGCGCGCGCCGAGCGGCCGCCGCTCCTCGCCCGGCGCGTTCTTGTGCGCGGACCACACGCCCAAATAGACCGCCATGAATGGGATGGTGCCCTTTGCAAAGTGGGACTGCCCAGGGCCGACCGTGTACATCCGGACCAGGTCGAAGGGATAGAGCGCCACCGCGGCGATCGCGCCCGACGCCGCGCCGGACGCGAGCGCGAACGGAAGCGGCAGGTTGCACGCGAGGCCGTCCGTCGCGGGAAAGCCAAAGAGGCTGTGCGAGCAGAAGCACACGCCGCGGTGCGCGAAGAAAGAGACCGCAAAGTCGAGACAGAACATCCCCGCCCACGCCCCTTGGCGACGCTTCCCTCTACCCCGCCCGTCCGTTCACTAGCGCTCCTCCGCCATCGTGCGGCGACGCCGTGGACGCGCACGCCATGCCCGAGGAGGCTCATGAGGCCGAGGGCGCACAGGCGGAGGAGGCAAAGGCCGAGGCCAAGCCAAAGGCGGCCGATGGGAAAGGCGAGGCAAAGAAGGCCACGCGCATCCTCAACGTGAATGTGGGCGTGCTCGGCCACGTGGACAGCGGCAAGACGAGCCTCGGTGCGCGCGCGCGCGCGCGCGCGGCGCGCGGTGCGCGCTCGCTCGCGCGCCCTCACGCGCGCACGCGCGCCGCCGCCGCCGCGCCGCGGCTGTTCGCAGCGCGCGCGCTCTCGACGATGAGTTCGACCGCGTCATTCGACAAGCACCCACAGTCCAAGGAGCGCGGGATCACGCTCGATCTCGGCTTCTCGGCGTTTGCCGCCGAGCTGCCCGAGCGGCTCGCTCGCAACGCGGCCGGGTTCGAGCAGCTGCAGTTCACGCTGGTGGACTGCCCGGGGCACGCATCGCTCATCCGCACCGTCATCGGCGGCGCGCAGATCATCGACATGATGCTGCTCGTGATCGACCTGACAAAGGGCATCCAGACGCAGACCGCGGAGTGCCTCGTCGTCGGCGAGCTCACCGCCGACGAGCTGATCGTCGTGCTCAACAAGCTGGACATGCTGCCCGAAGCGAGCCGCGCGGAGAAGCTCGAGCGCATGCGCAAGGGTGTGCGCAAGGCACTCTCGCAGACCAAGTTTTGCGACGCGCCGATGGTGGCGGTTGCGGCGCGCCCGTTTGCCGAGGGCAGCGAGGGCTCCAACTCGGACCTGGCCAATCTGTCGGCGCTACCGCCGGTCGGGATCGGCGAGCTGATCGACGAGATGCGCGCGCGCGTTTCGCTGCCCACCCGCTCCGACGACGGCCCGCTCCACTTCGCCATCGATCATTGCTTCCCAATAAAAGGGCAGGGCACAGTCTGCACTGGCACCATTTTGTCCGGCACGATGGCCGTCAACCAGATGATCGAGTTCCCCGAGCTCAAGGTGGAGCGCAAGGTCAAGTCGATCCAAATGTTTAAAAAGCCCGCGAGCTCCGCGTCGCAGGGCGACCGCGTCGGCGTCTGCGTCACCCAGCTCAACGCCGATGCGCTCGAGCGAGGGATCGCATGCACGCCCGGCTCGATGCGGACGTGGACGGTTGGGATCGTCGCCGTCCGGCCGATTCGCTTCTTCAAGGGCGCGTCGAAGACGTACGCCAAGTTCCACCTGACCGTCGGGCACACCACTGTGATGGCGAAGGCCACCTTCTTCGGCGTCGCCGACGACGCGGCCGCCGGCGTGGACGGCGCGCCGCCGCCGGCCGCGCGGGCGGACGCGGACGCGCCCGCGGCGGCGCGCGCCGCCAGTGCGCCCGTCCCGGCGATGGCAGCGGACCTGCTCGCGCCTTTTGAATTTGAGCGGCAGTACGTTTTCCAAGAGGCGCTGCGCACCGCCACCTCCGACGTGCAGTGGGCGCTCGTCGAGCTCGAGCAGCCCGTGACGAGCACGCTCGGCGCGCTGCTCATCGCGTCGCACCTCGAGAGCGACCTCAATTTAAACGTGTGCCGGCTCGCCTTTTACGGCCGGCTGCTGGCGGACGTGGAGAGCGGCGACAGCGCCGCGCTCGCGCGGCTGCGCGTCTTCAAGCACAAGGCGAAGACGGGCCAGGTCGACCGCGTGCAGGACGCGCACACGATCATCGGCAAAGGCCTCGTGGCGCCCACGACCGACATCAACCAGTTTGCGGGCATGCGCGTGCACCTCGGCCCGCTGGTCGGCACGATCACGGGCTCGTTCGGCAAAGCCAAGTTCAAGATGGACTTTTCCGCGCACGACCTCGACCTCAAGGGCGTGCAGGAGGCGATCAAGGGCGCGCAGATCGAGCTGCGCTACCGCCGCTTCATTTACGACCCCAAGCGCAAAATGGTGCAGAGCGGCGACGGGCGCAAGAAAACATAGCGGGTCGTCCGCATCGCCCCCCCCCCCCCCCCCGCCCCCGTCCCGGGCCCCCCGGCCTTCTGGTCCTGCAACTGCAAGCCGACAAGCGGCCTTGCTGATGAGGGCTTGAAGGTGGGGGAGTGCCCCCGTGTAGCGTCATGCTCAGCTGTGCGTGTTGTGATTGCGCGGCGTGCGGCCGCACGAGCACTGGCGCCCATTGCGGCAAGCGGCCCCCGTCACCGTCCCCGCCATCACAGAGCACACGGCGAAAGCACAGCTGGCGCCAGCTCTGTGATGCGGTTCTCGAGATTGGCACTGTGGCCTGCCTCATCTGAACGCGCACAGACTCGGCTCTTTCTGGGATGGATGTGCGTGATGTGGACGCGCACACAGTCCTTGCTTCTCCCTTCTCCTTTCCGTCGTCGCGCACATGCAGGTCGTCGAGTTCCAGAAGCGCGGTCGGGCTCTGCGGCGCCTTTCCCCGAAGGAATCCGAGGAGCGACCGATGCCGGCGAGACGTCGACGCATACGCCGAACCCCCCCCCCCCCCCCCCCCCCCCCCCCCCCCCCGAAGGAATCCGAGAAGCGACCGATGCCGGCGAGACGTCGACGCATACGCCGAACCCCCCCCCCCCCCCCCCCCGAGTGGGTCGTGCCCTACTCGCCCTGGCGAGCGAATGCGCATGCTGATGGAGATCACTGGGGCGCGCTGCGGTTGTCTCTACAAGCCGCGCAACGCGGCGGCGCGCAACGCGGCCTCCGCGCTGGCCGCGCGCTGCACGGGCGCCATGAACGAGCGTATCGTCTCGTTGAAGTGCGCGATCGTCCCGAGCTCGATCGCGTGCGCGATCCGCTTCGCCTCCTCGGCGTGCTCGGGCGCACGCGCGTCCTCGAGGTGGAACGTGTCAAAGGCCGCGATCGTCGCGCGCCAGCGCGCCTGGCGCTCGGCGTGCTCGAGCTCGGGCGGCGCGACGAGCACGCACTCGACGCGCGACATGCGCCCGCCGCTCGCGCGCCACGCGTACAGCTGCGCGACGGTGCGCAAATTGTCGACCGTCGACGGCCCGCAGAGGAGGAGGAGCCCGTCGCAGCGCGCCACGTAGACGGGCGTGTGCGCGAGCTGCTCGCTCGGGCGGAGGAGCGGGTCGGCGCTGAGCGCGTCGAGCCACACGGTCGGCGGCCGCCCCTCGCGCGCGCCAAACGCGCGCGCCCATTCGCCGAGCGCCACCACCTCGTCGGCGCGCGTGCCGCAGTTGGCGTCGCCGTCGCTGCGCTCGGCCGCGAGGCGCTCGGACGCGTCGCGCTCGAGCCCGGCGTAGGCGACGAAGTAGTCGGCGGCGGCCTCTCGCGTGGCAGCAGCGGCCGCACCGAGCCGCGTGGCCGGCGGGCGCAGCAACGCGTCGAGGCTCGCGACGAGCCGTCCGCGCGCGCTCCGCTCGCTGTGCGCGTGCGCGCCGGGCGCCGAGTCGGCCTCGAGCGAGCGCACGCGGCGCGTGAGGCCGAGCGGCGAGCGCGCGCACGCGCATGTACTCGTCGAGCTCAAGCGCGTGCTCGGCGTGGTCGATGGCGCGTGCGGCGAGTTCGCACGCCAGCGAGGCAAGCTCGGGCTCGCGCTCGCGCGCGTGTGCCACGAATGCGTGCGCGCGCTGAGCACGCTCGCGCTCGCCGCCGGCCGCGCGAGCGGCGAGGATGAGGTCAGCCGCCGTGCTCGCATCGCGAGCGGGCTCGTGAGGAGCGTGGCCACGCACGTTGGCCGGCGCGGCGCCGGCGGGCTTGCAGGCGCCGGCGGGCCAGCGACTGCGAGCTGCGCGAGCGTCGGGCGTTCGCCAGTCGGCGCAGCCGCGTACGCGCCGACGGCCGCGGCGAGCAGCGCGCCGTGCGCGAGCATCGCGGGGTCGCGCGCCGCGGAGCGCCGGCGCGCGAGCGGATCGTGCGCCGGCGCGGCGCCCGTCGCGTGCGCGTGCGCAGCGGACGGCGGCAGCGCGAGCACGTCGGCTGTGGGCGCGTGACCCACGCCCGGCGCGCGCGCGCTCGCGCGCTCCAGCCGCGCGCCCGTCGCGCCGGTGCGCAGCGGCGTGCCGAAGGGCAGCGTGCCGGGCGCGGCGAGCGGTGCGCGCGCCGGCACCACCGCGAGCATCGTCGCCCGCGCGGGCGGCTGCGCGTGCGACGCGTAGCACCGCGCGAGCTCGGCGAGCGCGTCCGCGTCGAGCGACACCGGCCAAAACGAGCGAATCGCCTCATCCGTCAATTCGGCCGGGTCACGCACGAGGTGCGAGCCATGGCCGATGAGCGCGGCGAGAGGCGCGTGCGCGCCCGCCTGCCTCGGCAGCGCGCGGCTCAGCGCGCCCTGTGCGCGCGCGCGCAGCGCGGGCGCGAGCGCGAGCATGGCGAGCAGGAGCATGGAAAGAGCGTTGAGCGCACCGATGCCGATCGCCCACGGCGGCGCGTCGCGCAGCGGTCCGGCGCGCATTGCCACGTCGGCGCCGAGCTGCGCGGCCTGCGACGCTCCGACTGCGAGGTGCGCGATGCCGTACGCGCGCCATGCGTCGCCGAGCAACGCGCCGACGCTGCGCGCGCGCCGGTGCGCAGACGCGCGCGTGGCGCTTGCGCTCGGCGCCGGCGCGCTCCACGCGAGCGCGCAGCGGCCGAGCAGCGCCGCCGAGCTCGCAAACAGCAGCGAGCCCGCGCCGAGCGCGAGCGCCACGCGCGCGCACGCGTGCGCAGCCGCGGGCTCGGCCGTTGACGCTGACAGAACGCCGCGCGCGTCGGGCACATACATGATCGCTTCGGCGATGCGATCGGCCGCGAGCGCGGCGAGCAGCAGCGCGAGGGCGCCGAGCGCGGCTCGGACGTGCGCGCGCTCGGCGCACACCGGACTGAGCCCGAGGAGCGCGAGCCCGGACAGGGCCGATGCGCACATGTGGCACACGCGGTTGATCGCGTAGGGAGCGGGCTCGCGCAGCGCGGCGTGCGCAAGCGAGAGCGCGCCAGCCTGGGCGGGGCGGTGCTCGGCGAGGAGGAAAAGCGCGCACGCGCACGCGCCAACAAAGCCGGTGGTGCCGAGCGCGCGCGCCGTCGCCGCATGGCTCGCCGTCGCCTGCAGCGCCGCGCGCGTGAGCATGAGCGCGATCGCCTCGCTGTCGAGCACGCCGCGCACGACCGGCGTGGCGCCGGGCGCCCGCGCTTTGCCGCCATGGGCCGCTGCCGGCTGTGCCGACGCACGGCGCGTCACCGACGCACCGGACGCGCCGCCGAGGGGCATAAAGCGCCGCTCGGTCGGCCAAGCCGTGCCGGCCGCGTCCGCCGCGCCGCGGGCGAGTGGCGAGCTGCCGCGCTGCAGACTGCCGCGCCTGTCGCCGCATGGTGCGCGTTGGTGCGCGCGCTGCGCGCGCCGCCGCGAGAGTGCGGCGGGCGAGGCGTCGGCCGCGCACGACAGCGCTGCGGACCGTGCGCTGAATTCAAGGGGCGTAGAGCTGTGGTTGCTCGTGAAGCGGCTCTCGTCGTCGCCGTACGACCACTCCGCGCTCACGAGCGCGCGGCTACGCCGCCAGCGCGTCGAGCCATCGTCGCCCGCCGACTAGCCGCGCATCGACCGCTCGAGCGGCGCGCACGGCCGCATCAGCAGCCGCAGCCGGAGCGCGCCAGCGCGCGCGCTGCGGTAAGCGCCGGGCGCGGCGGCGAACGGCGCGGCGGACGTGCCGCTCGGCCCGACCGGTCGGACCGTGGCCTTGCGCCGCGCGCCGGGCCACGCGCCCGCGCGCATCGCAGTCGCGCGCGCGGCGCGCGAGCGCTGGCGCGCGCGCGAGCTGCGTGGCCCGACGGAACCCAACGATTCGAGCTCGCGAGCGACGGCGATCGTCTCGTGGTAGGCGTCGCGCAGCAGCCGGAGGACGTGGCTCGCGTCGATCGTGTCCTCGGGCGCGAGGAGCAGCCGGTGCACGCAGCCAGCGCGCAGCGGCGCGACGCCGACCGTGCCGACAGGCCGGCCCGCACCAAAGAACGCGCGCGTCTGCGGCAGCGCGGTCATGAGCGCGACCACGTCGTACCTGCGCGCCGGCATGTCGCGCGGCGCGCGCAAGGGCGCGAGTGGGTTGCGGCGCGGCGTTCGCGCCGCTGACGCGCGCACGCACTCTCGGCGCCGCCAGCGCGCGCACGGTTTGACGAAGCCGTCGAGGTGCGAGCGCACGTCGTCTTCGGCGCCAAGCTGGTCGAGGCGCGCGTGCGCAAAGTGCTCGGCGTCGACGCCGCAAAAGGTCTCAAAGAACCACTGCTTTGTGCAACGCGACGGCAGCGTGCCCTCGCACAGCTTGCGCCACAGCCCCTCGAGGCCGAGGAACTGTGCGGACGAGAGGTAGCGAAGCAGCGGGTTGGCCGTGCGCTCGGCGAAGGAGCGCGCGAGCTGCATCGGCAGCAGTGGCACAGCAAAGCGCGAAACGACGGTGAGCGGCAACGCGTGGCCGAACGCAAAGGCGTACACTGCCGCCGCCGCCTCGACGTCGAAGGTGTTGTTCACGGACGAGTCGGGCACCCAGCCGCCCGTGCCTGGGTCGAGCTCAAGCCCGCCTTGCACGACGAGGCCCGCAAGCTTGGCGAGCACGAGCGCGGGCTCGGCCGCCAAAACGTCGGCAAAGTCGCGCAACGACGAGATGCAACAAACCGTGAGCGATCGCGGCGGCGCGGCGCGCAGCGTCCTGAGCAGCAGCGCGTGCCCGTCGGTGACGTCGGCGGACGAGATTGCGCCGAAGCCCTTGAGCGCGTACTCGTGCGCCTGCGCGACGTACGGCTTGCCCGCGCTTCCAACGCCGACCGGCACGTCCGAAACGCCAAGGTGAGCGAGCACGCACCGCGCGAGCTGCGCGCGTTGGAACGCCTGGTGCCCGCCGTTGGCGACGAGCGCGGCGAAGCGGATTGTGCCGAGCCGGTGCAGCGACGCCGCGACGACGATGGCCTTCGTGTCGTCGGGGTCGGGACCGGGATCGGTGATCAGCACGAGCGACACGGGGTTGATGCCCATTGGCCGTCGTGCGAGCGCGCACGTTTCGAGGCCTCGCTCGGCGGTGAGCAAGTGTGTGAGAAGCGCCCGTATGCCCCACGTGTAGGTCGTCGCCCGCGTGCGAAGGTGGAATGTCAACCTAGGTCAAATTTCCCTAATTATTGCATGGCCCATATCCGCTTTCCACCCGCCGGTGTGAACCTATTCGAAAATGCGCAACGACTAACGCGCAAGTTGCCTGCCACCGGAGTCGCTCTCGCTGCTGGGTGGCAGCCCGGCGGTCGGCGGCGCGTCAATCACCACGGCCGGCGCGCGCGTCGCGATTGCCCGACGTAGGCGCGAGCGCGCGCGCGCGCGGTGGGGCGAAGCCGGCCTGGCCTTGAAATTTGGCGCTCGGTGGCGCGAGCTCATCAACCGCCGTAAGATAAATCGCCTCGAGCGCGCCGAGCCCCTCGCGCTCGTCGGTGGGGTCGGCGCGCGCCGCGCCACCGCCGCGCGGCCGCGCGGTGCGCGCACTCGCGTCCGCGTCCGCGTCCGCCACGCGCACCGTGTCGACTCGGTCCGGGTGCGCGCGTTGCGCGCACAAGTCCGGGACACCAGGCGCGGCCTCCGGCGGGCCCGCCAGCGCCGTCCGCCCACTCGCCGCTGCCGGCGCCGGCGCCGGCGGCGCGGGCGCACGCGCGTACGGCGGGCGCGCGGGGGGCAACGGCCAACCCGACACGCCACAGCCGCCCGCAGGCGCGGCGGCGCGCCGCCGCGCGTCGGCGGCGAGCGCGCGCGTCTCCGTGACAAGGCGCAGCTGCTCGCGCAGCCGGCCGCTCGCGAGCCGCTCGGACTTGGCCTCCGCGTCGAAGCGCGCGCACCGCTCAGCGAGCGCGCCCAGCTCAGCGTCCGCAGCGGCGAGCTCGGCGACGAGCGGCTCCTCGCGAGCCCCCCGCTCGTGCCCCTCGACCGCCGCGCGCCGCGCGAGGTCGCGCTCCGCGCGCAGCCGCGCGACGAGCGCGCCCGCCTCGTCCGCGCGCGCGCGCGCGCGCCGCGCGTCCGCCGTCGCACGTGCCGTCTCGTCGCGCGCGCACGCCGCGTCCGCCGTCGCACGTGCCGCCCCGTCGCGCGCGCCCGCCGCGTCCGCCATCGCTCGCACTGCCTCGGCGCGCGCGCCGGCCGCGTCGGCGCGCGCGCCGGCCGCGTCCGCAACCGCACGCGCGGCTTCGTCGCGGGCGCCCGCCGCGTCCGCCGTCGCGCGCGCCGCCTCGTCGCGGGCGAGCTGCGCGTCCGTGAGCAGGCGCGCGCGCTCGACCGCCGCCGTCGCGCGCGCCTCGTCCGCCGCCTCCTCGGCGGCGCGCGCGAGCGCGCGCGCCGCGGCCTCGCGCTGCTCTAGCTCGGCCGCGAGGTGGCTCAGCTCAGCGCCGTGCTCGCGCAGGTTCTGCTGCGCGCGGTCGCGCTCCGCGCACGCAGATCTCGCGGCGTGCTCGAGCGTGGTTGCGGCGCGTTCCAGGCGCGCGATCGAGGCGCCGAGCGCGCCGTCGCCGCCACCGCTGCCGTCACGCGCGCGCGCGCAAAGCACGCCCTCGCCGCCGTTCGACGGCGCCTCAACGACCTCGCTGCCTTCCGGCACGGCCGGCGCCTCCGAACCCGCGACGTTGCGCGCCGCCGCCTCGAGGGCCGCCGCCGCGCGCTCGGCGCGCTCGCACGCGTCCTCGGAGCGCACCGAGGCGCGCACGCGCTCCGCGTGGAGCGCAGCACGCTGCGCGTCAATGCCCGCGTCCTTCCGGTCGAGCGCCTCCACGACCGACAGCATCTCCACCTCGCGGTCGTCGAGCTCGGCGGTGCGCACGCGCAGCGCGCCGAGCAGCGCGGACACCTCCGCCTCGCGCCTGCTCTGCACGGCGGCCGCGGCGGCTGCGGAGGCCTCATCGTCACGCGAGCGACGTGTGGCGCGCTCCTCCGCCGCGCGCAGCTGCGACTGCAGCCGCTGCTCGCGGTGCAGCGCCGCGCGGAGCTGCTCCTCCAGCGCCGCGAGCTCGGCGCGCGCGGGCACGGCGAGCGGCGCGTCGGGCGTCGGCTCGGCGTCGTGCGCGGGCGCTGCGCTGGCCGGCCGCGCGAGGCGTTTGCGGATGGCGTCCATCGTGCTTGCGTGCTGCGCCGCCGGCGCGTGCTTGGCGAGGAACTCTCGCGCCGCTGCGAGGCGATCGTCGCCGGCCATTTTGAATTCCTGCCCTGCGGATTCAGTCACGGTAGTACGTCGGTGTGAAGTCGACCGAGAGTGGAGCGTGCACACGATGATCACACGATCACAGCAGT
Organism: Diacronema lutheri; assembly: GCA_019448385.1. NCBI lineage: Eukaryota > Haptophyta > Pavlovophyceae > Pavlovales > Pavlovaceae > Diacronema > Diacronema lutheri. The sequence goes on from JAGTXO010000018.1 coordinate 440,953, forward strand.
CGGCGAGTACGCTTTCCTACGCCGGCGCTCGCTGTACCCGTGTTTTCGCGCATGCTGCATTCTGAAAGGCTGGCTAGCGACGATGCAAACACGGCCCTCGCGCACGCGCCTGCGCCAAGCCCAAAAGGTGGCAGCGCTGGCCGCCGGGCTGGCGCCTGCCCGCTTGTCCACGTCGGCTGCACGCGCACAGGCGCCCCACAGCCCACGCCTGGGCAGCCTGCCCGCGCGTCGGCACACGCCACCCGCGCGCGCCGCGCGCGCGAGCAACGCCCTCTGCAGCGCGGGCACGGGGGCCGAGCGCGCTGCCCAGCCTCCGTGCTCCACGACCAGCAGGACGTCGGCGGCGTGCAAAGCACGCGCTGCTTTGACTACCGCATCCTGCACGCCAACCGAGTGCCTCGCGCCCGCCTCGCCGCGCCGCGAGCGTCACGTGCGCGCCGCCGCCGAGAACACGCCGCCGCCAGCCTCGCCGCCTCGTGTGCGCGCGCGCGATCGGGGCGCGCCGCCGCAGCCAGACGAGCGTGCGGCCTATCCCACGAGCGAGGCGGCGGTCGCGGACTCATACTTCCACGTCGGCGGCAGCGCCTTGACCGTCTTGTAGTAGCGCGCGACGCGGTGGATGCGCGACTCGATCAGAATGAGGCGGAACTTCGCATCCTTGTCCTTGCGGAAGCGCTCGAGATGCTTGCGGACGGAGACGGCCTTCTTGATGAGCATGTACAGATCCTCGGGCACGTCCGGCGCCAGCCCGTTCTTCTTCAGGATGCGCAGGATCTTTGAGCCCGTGAGGTGCGAGACCTGCGCGACGCCGTGCGAGTCGCGCAGCACGACGCCGATCTGCGACGGGGTCATGCCCTTGCGCGCAAACTTGCAGATCTGCTCGATCACCTCCGTCGGGTTGGCCTTGAGCCACGACGGCGGCGTTCGCCGGTACGGCAGCGCCGACTTTGAGATGCCCTTGCCCTTGCTGTGCATGCGACCCATGGTTCGCTGCAGACGACCGCCAGGGACGCCGCGCCTGCTGAACTCTGGCCACGCGACTAGTGCAAACGTGTCCGGACCAGCCCCGGACTCTACGATGGGGTCGGGCGGGTATATGCGACGATGGGGACGGGCCCGTCGTCGGAGCCCTCGTCGCGCGCACCGTCGCACACGTCCTCTGGTGCGAGGTCGAGCGCGGCGAGACCGACGCCGCAGCTCAGCAGCTCGACACTCAGCTCGTCCGCCGCCGCGCACACGCACGCGCCGAGCGACTGCGATCGCCCGCCGAGCTCCGCGCCGACGCGCGCGACCTGCGCGCTGAGCAGCGCGAGGAGGAGTTCAAGCTGCGTGACGCTCAGCGCGCGCAACTCGGCGGCCGTCGCGAGCACGTCGGCCGGGGCGAGCGCGAGCTCGGCGGCGCGCGGTGAGAGCGCGCGCAGCCGCGCGGCGGCCGCGGCGCACGTCGCGCACGCCGCGGCGCCCACGTCGTCCGGCTCGGCGGGCGGCGCGCGCGCGAGCAGTGGCGGCGGCACGCTCGGCCGCGCGCGCGCGCGCGCTCGGCCGCACGCCGCATCCGACGCCGGCGCGGCCGCGAGCGCGCCCTCGCGCGTGTGCACCGCGGCCGTTATGCACCCACTGCTCGACGCGGCCGCCTGCTCGTCGACACGACACGTGCGGCGCGCGCGCGCGCCGACCTGCTGCCACTCGCCAGCGTCCTCGCCGCCGCCATCGCTGCAGCCGCCGCCCGCCTCGTCCACGCCGCCCGCCGCCGCCGCTGGCGCTCCGGCAACGATCGGCGGCGGCGGCGCGTCGGCGCCTGCAGTGCGCGCACATGCAGCGGGCGCGCCATTGACGCTTTCGGCCGCACCGTCGACGGGCGCGTCAGTTGTGCAAATCGCCGCGGCGCACGCGCCGCCATGCCCTCCAGGGCCGCCATGCCCTCCAGGGCCGCCATGCCCTCCAGGGCCGCCATGCCCTCCAGGGCCGCCATGCCCTGCACGGCCGGGTAAGCGCGCACCACATGTTGTGCCGGGCTGCGCGCGTGCAGGCTGGCGCGCCTTGGCGCGCCGGCCGGTGCCCGTCACGCCACCGCTGCTGCCCGCGAGCAGCTCGTCCGCGGCCGCGCGTGCCAGCGCCTCGCGCGCGCGCTCTTGTGCCTCGAGCGCGCCGAGTGCCTCTGCCATCTCGCGCGCAGCGGGCGCTGACGCGCCCGCGGCGGCCGCGGCGGCGCACGCGCCGCGGAGCAGCTCGGACGCGCTCGCGCCCATGCGCTGGTGTCGCGCGAGCGCGTCCGCGCCCGCGTCGAGCAGCGCGCACACGCACGCGGCCGCGCCCGTGCGGCTCGCGAGGAGGAGGGGCGTGTCACCGTGGGCGTTGGCGGCGGTGAACGCGCGCGAGAGGCGCGTCGCCGGCGGCGGGCGCTTGCCGCGCGCGAGAGGTGTTTGCGCGCCGCTGGCACGCTCGGGCGCCGCGCCCCGCTCCGCCTCGTCCGCTGCGCGAAGCGCGCGCAGCAACGCGCGCAGCGCGTCCGGCCGGCCGCCCGCCGCGCAGCACATGAGCGCGGGCGTGTCGCCCGACCTGTTGGGCTCGATGAGGGCGTCTGGCGCGTGCCGTCCCAGCAGCTCGAGCGCGTCGGCCGCGCCGCCAATCGCGGCGAAGTGCGCCGCGCCGTTGCCCAAGTGGAGGCGTGCGCTGGCGTCCGCGCGCGCGTGGAGCAGCCGTGCGACGGCCGCTGGATGCTGGCCGGCGGCGACGATGAGCGGCGTCGCGCCCGCCGGATCCGCCACGTTGACCGAGTGCCCGCGTGCGAGCAGCGCGCCGATCGCCGCGTCGTCCCTCGAGACGATCGCCACGTGCAGCGCGTACGGGTCCGCGGACGCCATCGCTCGGAGTGCGGGCGGCGCCATTTTCTTGGATGGGCGCGCGCGCGCGCTGCGCGATGCTGCTGCTCGCGGCGTGGGCGCGCGGCGCGAGCGCGGCGCGAGGCGCGGCGCGGCGCGCGGCCTGCCGCGTACCGCGCGCCGGCATCTACGCGCTCGCGCGCGCCGGCGCAGCCCGCGCGGACGGCGCGCGCGCGGACGCGCCGTGGTCGCCCGCGCGTGAGCGCGCACATCAGACCCGCTGGCCGCTTCCGAGCGCCGAGGCGGCGGCGGAGCTTGGGCGCGCGCTCGCGCGTGTGTGCGCGCCGGGCGACGTCATCTTGCTCTCGGGCGAGGTGGGCATGGGCAAGTCCACGCTTGCGCGCGGCTTTTTGCGCGAGATGAGCCGCGACGAGCGGCTCGTCGTCTCTTCGCCTTCCTACCTGCTCGACATCACGTACCCGGATCCGTCCGGGAGCAGCCTGCTGCCCGGCGTGACCGTGCACCACATGGACCTCTGGCGCCTCCCACCCGGCCAGATCGCCGCGCTCGTCGACGTGGCATCCGTCTTCCGCGACGACGTGGCACTCGTCGAGTGGCCCGATCGGCTCGGCGCCGCCGCGCCGGACGCGACGCGCTGCCTGCTGGTCGAGCTGGAGCAGCTGGATCGGGCCGAGCCGCCGGTCGCGCGCGCCGCCGAGCGCCCTGGCGACAATGGCGAGGGCGAAAGCGAAGCTGACGGCGAGGTCGACGGCGGCTTCGGCGAGGGTGAGGACGAGCCGCGGCGCGCGACGCTCAGCGCGTACGGGCGGTGTTGGGCGGAGCGGCTCGCGCGGCTTGCGAGCGAGGGCCTCTGACGCGGTGAGGGCGCCAGCGCCTCCAACACTGAGAGCGCAGGCTGGCCGCGTCCTCGATCCGACACTCTCTGGCTCACCATGACAAAGTGACGGATCAGACTGGAAGGCGGAAGTTCGACGGCCGATTCGAAGCGCCCGGAATGCTCTGGCCGTCGAATCTGCCGTCGCCCGTCGCCTTGCGTCGCGGAGCCGTCGCTGCCGGGCTGAGCATCCCGCTGATCATCGGCCTCAGTGGCACGCGGCATTCTGCTGCGCTCGCGATGACGACGACGCCGGCCGCGCACGAGGTCGTGGACGCCGAGTACCCGGGCACGGCGGTCGCGCGGATGCTCGCGAGCCGGGCGCGCGTCAAGGAGCTCGCGGCCCGGGGCGCGTTCGATGGCGACTGGGGCGATGTGCGCCGCAACCTGCTCTATGCCGCGGGCCTCAAAGACCTGCCCAACGCCGCGCCCGGCCAGGGCTATACGGGCCACGCTTTCAACGACTTCAACCACGTCGACGCGACGACGATGCGCCTCGACGTCGCGGACTTCAACAACGACGGCGGCAAGGTGCCGGGGATTGCGACCAACAACCCGCTGGGCAACGGCATCCGCATCGCCAGCCTGCCCGAGCTCGGCCCCGGCGGCTCGTGGTCCACATGCCTGCTCGGCTCCAACAAGGTGCCGCCGCACGACGTCGCGCACGTGCAGTTCCAGTCGCGCATCGCGTTCAAGCTGGTTTGGGCGCCGCCCGAGTACGACAAGTTTGTCCTCGTCGACGACGACGGCAAGGAGCTTGCGCGCGGCAACCCCACCGGCCGCGTGCCGCCGCTCTACGAGCGGCAGCGCAACTACCTCGCGGTGCAGGGCGGCAAGTACGACATTGCGGCGCACGCACGCGCGAAGTGAGCGGCGGCCGGTGGCGCGAGAGGCTGTGAGCCACGGCTCACGGAGTGCGACGTGTCGAGTGCGGCAGCTGCCAAAGCACTGCAGCCAACTGAGCCAAGGGTGACTGAGAGGTGGAGTCAGAGTTTCGTTTTTTGAAGGCGGGAACAGGAAAAAGGCGTATGAATACTGTACAGTAGGGGGACTGGACGGCCTCCGTCCGGCGTGGGATGGCGATTGCGACGCTTGCCCAGAGCCTCGCGTGCGCAGGCGCGCCGCGCGCGAGCGTGCGCTGCACGGCTCGGCGTCATGTCCTGCTAGCTCTAGCGCGGCCACGCGCGCGCGGCGCGGCGACCCTCTCATTGACGGCTGCCACACGGCGCCCGCTCGACGAGAACTGCTCGGCGTCGCTCAAGTCGCTGCTCAGCCACACGGGGCAGCAGGTGTGTATCCTCACCGTCTCGAACGAACGTGGGCTATGCGGTACCACCGTCTCGTCCTTCCACTCGTGCTCAATGGACCCGCCGATGGTTTTCTTCAACATCGGCTGCCGCTCGACGATGGACCGCCTCCTCCTCGCGGACGGCTCGCGGCTGTCGGGCGTGCCGTTCGTCGCGCATGTGATGGCTGAGCGTGGAGAGCCGCTCGCGCGCTTCTTCTCCCAGCGACACGTGTGCGACGACAAGTTTGACGCGGTCAAGTGGGAACGGAGCGGCCCGCCGTTCGAGCAGCCCGTGCTGCTCGACGGCCCGCGCACGGGGCCCAGGCCGGCGAACGACACAGGCGCCACGGGATCGCAGGTGCTCGGCTGGATGGAGTGCGTCACGGAGCATGCCATTCCCGCCGGCAAAAACTGGGTCTTGATCGCGCGCGTCGAGCGCGTGCACTGCGGCGCGCAGAGCGCGGGCGCGCGCCCGCTGCTCTACTGCGAGGGGGCGTACACGGGCATCCATTCCGCGCAGGCACCGTGCATCGCCCCACCCGCGCCGGCGCGATGAGTGCGCACGCGCGCGCCGCCGGCCGCGCTGTGTGCGGTCGTGACTTGTGCGGGCCTGTGCCCTGCATGCTGCACTCTGCAGCCCCCGCACCAAGCGTGTACGCAGTCACCACTCGACCGCAAAGTGGTCGACTAATTAAGGGGGGTTCGACCCCGGCCCGTTTTGGCGTTTCTACTTTCTTCTCGTCAAAAGCCTCGCCAGCCGCTCGCCGCTCGGGGATGGGCCGCGCCGCGGCATGAACCCGTTGCGGCGAGCCCTCTCGGCAGCGCCGTCCGCCCAGCTCGATCCGCCGCGCGCCGACGCCGCGCCGTCGCGCGTCACCGCGATTCACGCCTCAGCCAAGATCACAAACGCGTACCTCGCGCTCGCGACGATGAGCGATGAGAAGCCCGTCGCGATGCGCGCGCCCGACGGCGGGCCCGTGCTACGCGTGTGCGCGCTGGACGAGCTGTTGATCAACGGTGGGGCGTACGTGCTCGAAGAGACGGGCCTCACGCTTGTGCGCGAGTCGGAGCACCAGGCCGTGCTGCACGACCGCGTGCGCCTCGCGGTCGTGCGCAAGGTGCGCAACACGCCGGCCGCCTCTCCAATTGTGCTGCCGGTCGGCGCGTGCGCGCGCTCTGCAGCCGACGCGGGCGCGCGTGCGCCACCCGTTCGAATGGCTGAGCTCAAGTCCGACGCCGCGCCTGAACCCTTTCTCACGCCGATGGGCTCGTCCCTGGCCGACACACCGGCGGCGACACCGCCGTTTGCCCCCACGCCGCCGCGTGGCGAGCACCAATACGCGCTGGCCGCGGGTCTGGGCGAGCAAGCGGCGTTCTCGATAAGTTCGGTGGGCGAGGCATGTTCCGAGGCGCTCGACACGCTCTACGCGCCCGCCGCCTCGACGGACGCGCCCTCGGCCCGCTTCTGCCCGGCCGTTTCGTACGGCAGCGTGGCATTTGCGTCCGCGCTCGCTTCGCCTCTCTCCGCCGCGCCGAGCCCGCGCCCGGCCGGCGTGCCCATGGTGGCCGCTGCGCCGCCGCTGGCGCCGGTGGGCGGGGCGGGCTTGGGTCCACTGGCGGCACCACCGTCCACTGCGCCCAAGGGAGAGGTGCGTGCGGCGACGCGCGATGGCGAAACGGCGGAGCGGGCCGCGCCGACGTCGCAGACGCTGCCCGCGCACGGCCGCGGCGCGGACGGCGGCGCGGACGGCGCGCGCACCGAGTGCTCGCCGAGCCGCTCGACGCGCGGCTTGGCCGTCGCGTCGCGCCTGAGCCAATGGGAGCAGATTGCGGCGCGCGGTGGCGAGGCGGACGGCGGCAGGCATTCGTCGCCCATGGCTCGCGCGCGCGGCGCCGAGGCGGCCGGCGACGCGAGCGCGCGCGGAGGCGCGCCTCGCGCGCGGCTCGCGGCGTCGCCCGAGGCGGGCGCGATCGGCTCGCCCGCGCGCACGTCCGCCGCCCTCCAGGCGGTCACCAGCCTCTTCGATGCGATGGCGTCGGCCGAAGCGGCCGCGGCGGCGGGTGCTGACGTGCCGCCCTCGCGCGGCGTGCTTACCGGTGGCAGGCAGCGCGGCGCGCCGTCCACGCGCATTCGCGAGCTTGGGAGCGCGGTCGAGGACGCGTGGGCGCGCGTCGCCGCGGGCAAGATCAACGTGGATGTCGAGGCGGATCGGATCGCGACGGACGCGCTCGACGGCACAGCGTACGTGGCCAACGGGCACACCGAGCTCGCCAAGCTCCCGTCCGATGAGCGCTGCCGGCTGCTCGGCGCGTTCCGCACCAACACGCGCATCACCATCCTCGAGCTCTCGAACACGGGCGTCGACAACGCCGCCGCGCGCGTGCTCGCCGACGCGCTCGGCGCGCGCGGCAACGCGTCGCTCACGCACCTCAACATCGAGCGCAATTCCATTGGCTCAGAGGGCATCCTTGCGCTCGCAGACATGCTGCCGCACAACCACGCGCTGCGCGAGCTCAAGCTCGCGTACCAGCTCGTCACGATCAGCTCGCACGCCGAGACACGCCTCGCCGATCAGCTCGAACACAACCGCACGCTGCTCAAATTGACCCTCGAAGTGCGTCAGGTGCGAGCGCGCGAGCTGCGCGACAAGTGGCTCATGCGTAACGCGCAGCTGCGCCGGCAGCAGCTGCGCGCACTGGGCGCGGGCGCGGGCGCAGGCGACGACGGCGACGGCGACGGCAGCGTGGAGTGTAGGGCGCAGGACGGCTTGTAGCGAGGGGCGCGGGCTCTGCAGATTGCGCGCCAGCCGCCAGCGCTCGCCGCCGCGTTTGCCGCAGCGCCCGCCGCCGCGCTTCCCTTGAGGCTTTTGACCGCCGCAACGTTTGAATGTGAGGCGCGCCAGGGGGGGGGGGGGGGGGGGGGGGGGGGGGGCTTCCCTTCGCCCCCCTAGACATGCTCTGGCGCTGAGCTGGCTGAGCTGATCACTTTGCCAACATCGTTGTTTTCAACCTGTGCAGTGCAGTGCCCGGACAAAAGCGGCGCGCGAGCTTCTACAGCTCGCGGCCTCGCCGCTCCAGACCCGCCGCCCGCGCGCGCATCACAAGCGGAGCGCATCCGGTCCGAGCGGCAAGCGCGGCGCGCGCGGGAACTGCCGGTTGTGGCTGGGCGGCCATCGCGCGCGCCCGTTGGCGCACCGCCCGCGCTCCGCCCGCTCCTCGCCTCTGGCGCCGCCTCCGCCGCCGCGCGTGTCGATCCCGCCGCCCGGCTGCTGGCTCGCGGGCCACAAGTAGGCCTTCTCCTTCCGGTTCGTCATCTGCTTGACGAAGTAGAAGAAGACGCCGCCGCGCGTCCGACGCCGCCTCGTGCCGTCGTGGGTGATCAGTCCCCCGGACGTGTCCGTCGACTCGGCGCGCTCGAGCAGCTCAAGCACCTTCTCCGTGCCCAGCAGCGCGAGGATGCGCTCGATCGTCCGCTGCGCGTCGCGCATCGCCTCGTCAAGCCGCGCGGCGACAAGCCGCGCAACGTTGCGCGTCGCGCCGTCAATTTCCTCACCCGCCGGCGTCAGGTTGGGCTCGAGGTCGGCGTCATCGGCCGGCGCGGACGAACGCCGGTCGCCCTCGCGCCTGCTGCCCACGTGCGTCTGCAGCAACCGCTCAAAGTCGGCGTGCGGATCGGGTTCGGCCGCGGCGGCGGCGGCGTGCGCGCCGTCCACGCCGGCTGCCGGGCCGTCGCCCGCGCCGTCGCCGCCGCCCGCGCCGTCCTCGCCGCCGCCGGCCGGCGCATTGTGCGGCTTTTTGCGCGCGGCGAGGAGGGTGGCGGGGTCCAAAATAGCCGACGCGTCGTCCAGATCGACCCAGCGCGGCAGGACGCGCTCGACGCGTTTCTTGTCCGCGTGCGCCGGCCCGGCCGCGCGCTTGGCCGGGTACGGCGGACGCGCCGGGCGCGGCGGTGCCAGCTCAGGCGCGGGCTCGACGCCGTCGTACGGCACAGCAGAACGGTGCACGGCCGGCGTGCAAGCGCGCCGGCTCGCGTACGCTGCACCGCCGAAGGCGTGGTCGAGCTCCTGGAGCGCGCCGCTCAGCCCCTCCATCTCGCCACCGACGCGGACGCAGGACCCGCGGACTCAAGATTTTGCGATGCCGACGCTCTGACCACGGGCTCTCACTTGTGAAGTCTGACACTTGAGTCGGCGACTCCCAGGCTGTGCCTGACGGTCCTGACCCGAGCCCGCGCGATCGACTCGCCATGGCAACGGCCATGTCGGCACCCTTTGCTCGCGGCCGCGCTACTCTCGGACGCTTGCTCACTCGGCTTCACTGCCCGTCGCTGCGCCCACCGGCCCTGCCGCCGCCGGCGTTGCCGAGTCAAACGCTGGCGCGCGCCCTATGTGCTGCACCTCCGGGACAAAGTGGACGGTGCGCTTGTGCGGCCCGACGGCGCGGCGCACGGCGCGGCCCTCCGGATCGACCGCGCGCGCGTACACGCGCATCTCGAAGCGCTCGCGCCAGGAGTTGCCCTGCGTGGCGAGCGACTCGACCATCACCGCGCTGATTGCGCTGTGGAGCGCGCGCCAATCCTCGTCGCGCAGCGCGCCGCAGCTCGCGAACGGGTCGATGCGCGCACGGTACAGCGCCTCGCTCAAAATGTAATTGCCCACGCCGGCGGTCTTGGACTGGTCCATCAAAAAGACGGCGAGCGGGCGGCGTGGGGAGCGCGTGGCGCTGCGGCGCGCGAGCGCGTGGAACGGCTCCCAGCCGCACTCGCCATCGAGCCACGCGAGGCCGAGCGACGCAATCTTGGCGTCGAGCTCCGACGGCTCTGCCGAGAACCGGAGCGTGCCAAAGTTGCGCGCGTCGACGTACGCGAGTCGAACCTCGCGCGGCTCGTCTGCAGCGTCGGCCGCCGCGGGATCTACGCGCGCGGCGACGAGCACCACGCGCGTGTGCGCGCGCGCGCTGTCCGTGGTCCACCAGCCGGTGAGACCGAGCGTGCTCCACAGCGAAAAGCGCGCCGGGTGCTCGCGCTTGCCGAGCGAGAAGAAGAGGAACTTTCCGCGGCACGAGCAGCGCTCGATCTCGAGCGGCAGTTGTGCGCGCAGCTCGTCCCAGCCGGTCGGGTCGGCGCCGTCCACGTAGCGGCCGCTCCGCAGCTGCACGTCCGTGAGCATGAAACGCCCGCCGCCGACGAGCGCGTCGATCGAGCGCGCGAGGTACATCACCTCGGGCCCCTCGGGCATCATCCGCGCCGCGCTGCTCGTGAACGCGCGCCGGCGCATCGCGCTGCAAGGCGAATGCCACGCCGCGGCGGGCGCCAGCAGCACCAGGAGTGCGCATCTGGACGTGCCGCCCGCCGACGCGCGCAGGCGCGCCGCGCCGCGCAGCTGATGTTGCGCTAGCGGCGCCAGGAGCGCGCGCTTCGGCCCGGCGAGCACAATTCCCGCCATCGGCCTCACGTTTCGCCCCTTGGGCTGTGGGCGGACTTTCGAGAGCGCGCGCGAGCCATGGCTCTGATTGCCCTCCGGCGCCTCTCGCGCTGCGGCGGCGGCGTTCGGCTGCTCGCCGGCCAGACGTGCGCGCAGCAACACGCGCTCGTCGGGCGCGCGCGGAGCACGCCGCTCGCGCCGCTCCTTGGCGGCGGCGCCGCGCGCGGCGTGGCGCACGGCGCCAAAACGTCCGCCAAGATGCAGAAGGCGCGCGATCTGCAGCGGCGGTTGCAGGCAAAGCGGCCGCCGTCGAACGCAAAGCCGGCGACTCCGGCGGCGTGGGCGGCGCTGGACGCCAAAGCGCAAGCGCCGAACAGGACGCTGCAGTACGTTGGCGTTGCGGCGACCGTCATCGTCGTCGGTGGGATCGCATACGCGTGGAGCACGCTCGTCGATCTGCTACGCAAGCTCGAGCGCATGCGGCAAGAGGCGGTCAAGGTGCGCGTGGAGAACGGCGGCGTGCCGCCGCTTGCTACGGAGCCCGAGCCGGCGCTCGTCCACGGAGACGGGCCCGCGTCTGCCGCCGACGCGCCCGTGCCGGCCGAACTGCCGCCCGCCGTGCAAAGCCCGACCGAAACGCTGCGCGCGTGGGCGGCGCGCGCCGCCGAGCAGCTGCGCGAGTGGCTTGAGCGGCTACGCGCGCGCAGCGTCGCGCTCGCCGGCCTGGCGCGTGACCGGCTCGCTGTCGCGATGGCCGCCTCGTGCGCCCGCGCCCGCGCCGTGCTTGACGCGACCGTCGGCGCGGAGCTGCGCTCGCGCGCGGGGGAGCGTTGGGCGTCGGCGCGCACGCAGCTCTCGCACAAGCTCAAGGCGGCGCTCTCGGAGGAGCAGCCGGATCGGCTGCTGCAATTGGTCGGAGGCGCAGTCGGCGCGCTCGCCGGCCTTACCGTCGGCCGTGCCGTGTTGTTTGGCCTCACGTGATCGGACAGTGCCCAGCGACCGTCGCGTGTGCGGCCCAGCCACGGCCTCGGTCGTCCGCCGCGCCGGAGGGAAGGAAAGCAAAGCCAAGAGGCGAGGACACGCCATGTCGGAACACAATCTCATGGCGCCAAAATGCGTGCGCCACGACTTTTGACAGTCGCATGCGCGCTCGCGTGCGCGCGCGCTGAGGCAGTGCCCCCGACGCGGCCGCGCGGCGCCGTGGTGACGCTGATCACGTCGAATGACGGCTACGTGTCGGGTGCGCTCGCGCTCGGCGCGTCGCTCCACACGGTCGGCTCGCGGCTGGAGCGCGTCGCGATGGTCACCGCGGAGGTTGGCGCGCCGATGCGCGTGGTGCTCGGCGCGCTGTGGGAGGTTCTCGAGGTGGAGGCCATCCCATGCAACCATAAAATGAACGAGTCGATCACGCCCGACCGCTTCGACCTCTCCTCCGAGACGTACAAGGCGGGGATCGCCAAGTGGCGGCACACGTGCACCAAGTTTGCCGCGTTCACGCTCGTGCAGTACGACCGGCTCATCTTCATGGACGCTGACACGATTGTCGTCGGCCCGATTGACGATGCGCTCTACGCGTTCTCCAACGCGACGCTTGTCGCCGCGCCCGAGACCTTTCCGCCCGACACGTTCAACTCGGGCTTCCTCGTCCTCACGCCGGGCGTTGCCGAGCTGCGCGCGCTGCTCGAGGCCAACAGCGTGGTGGGCTCGGCGGAGGGTGGCGACCAGGGCGTGCTCAACAACGGCTACTGCGCGCACTGGTTCGTCGCGCCGCCCGACGACCCGCGCTGCGGCCGACTGCCGTGGATCTTCAACGTGAACGCGGCCAACTACGCGCCGTACAAGGCGTTGCGCGAGATGCAGAATCAGCGCGCGCCGGCCGTCATCCACTTTGTCACGTCCAATAAGCCGTGGAAGCACCTCGCGGCGGAGATGTCGGGCGTGCGCTTGCCCGACGCGCTGCGCCTTGAGCTCGAGAAGCAGGGCGCCGCGCAGATGCTCTGGCGAAACGCCTTCTTCCGCGCCAAGGAGCTCGAGGGCAAGAGCGGCCAGCTCGCGGCGGAGGATTCGGCACAGCGCGTGGTAGTGTGAGAGGCGCGCGTGGGGGGGAGGGGGGGGGGGGGGGGGGAAGGGAGGGATGGCGGGTGAACGGATGTGCACGTCGTCGAGCCATACGGCTGGTCAGGTCACGGCACCGTCTCCCTCCCTCTTCCCGTTGTAACGTGTGAGTGCGATTGCGCGCTGAACAGGCTGGCACACTACGTGGTGTGCAACAGGACGCGACGAGCAGCGCGCTCGCCCCGTTGATCACAAGTCCAAGCCACCTCGCGCAGGCGCGGCGCGCGCCGCGCGGCGGCATTTCGAGAAATGGGATGGCGCGCTGCAGGCGGCGCAGCCGCCTGCCGTGGTCATCACCGCTCGCCACGGCATCGCGCCACCCGGCGACTGTGCGTCGGTCTGGCCGCGCCTTATTGCACGGGCTCGACGTCGTCACGTCGGCGCGGCCCATCGCCGCTCTTGTCGGTGAGCTGCGGCGTCGGGCGGTTGAGGTGCAGGAACGTTGCCGCCGCCATGAGCATCATCATGACCATGACAAACGTGCCCGTGTTCCCGTTCGCCTCGCCCTGGCCGCCGACGCGCGCCGTGCCAAAAAGGTCGGCCTCGTCCTCAAAGCAGCGCGTGCCCGTGCAAAGCGTGTGGCGCTCGAGCGCGCGGAGTACGTCTTGCAGACCAAGGCTCGATGGCGCGTTCTGGCACACGCAGTTCATGATGTCCTCCCACGTCATGGCGCGTGCGGCAGCGAGCGTTTGGCAGATGGGGCTGCTAAACGAGGGTCGCACCCGGAGGACCACCTCTCTTGCCAGCTCACCCCGGAAAGAAACGCCGCTTTTGAAACCTGGTGAAGGGCGCTCCCATTCACGACACGGGCGTGAGGCGCCGGACGCCCGCGAGGAGGACGGCCGGGCGCAGCTGGGCCGATGCAGAACAATCGGCTGATGAAGGAGTACCGGGAGATCTCGCGCGGGAAGCGCGACCCCGAGATCTCGCTGCGCCTCGAGAATGAGAACAGCCTCTTGAGATGGCACGCCGTCCTCCAGGGCCCGCCGGGCACACCGTACGAGGGCGGCCGCTTTGAGCTCAAGATTGCGTGTACCAGCACGTACCCGCTTACGCCGCCGCAGGTGCGCTTTGTCACCAACGTGTTCCACCCCAACGTCCTTTTCAAGGTGCGTGCACGCGCGCCGCGCCGCTCGCGCGCGCCGCGCCGCGCCGCGCGCACCGGCAACGCGCCGCACGCCGCTTGCGGCGCGGTTTGGAGAGGCCGCGCTCGGTGCTCACGGCGTGCGCTGCTCCCACCGCATGCTCGCAGACGGGCGAGATCTGCCTTGACATTCTCAAGGAGGATGCGTGGACCCCGGCATGGACCCTCCAGTCCGTCTGCCGCGCGGTGACAGCGCTGCTCTCCTCACCCGAGGCAGACAGCCCGCTCAATTGCGACGCGGGCAACCTCATCCGCAGCGGCGACGTGCGGGGGTTCGCGTCTATGGCACAAATGTACACACAGCTGCACGCTATGGCGTCGTCGGAGCCCGGCTGCGTGCCCAGCTGTGAGCGCACTTGACAGCGTCGGCTACGCCCGGCAAGGCCTCAGGCGATCTTGACTGGGGGGTGACGGTGCGGATGGTGGCAAGCCTGGCGCGTGCGGACGATGGCCGGGGCTGAGCACCTCCTGGCAATGTATCACCGAAGCCGCGTGCATCGCGCGGTGCGCCTCGACCGAGTCGAGATCGAACGAGATCGCACTCTCGCTCTTCAGGAGCGCGGTCCGCGTGCTGCTGCTCCTGCGCTGCGCTTCGGGCGCCGCCGCGCGTGAGCGCTTCGCCCTGCGCACGCCACCGTGCGGTGGATCTGGCTGCGCTGACGGCGAGCCCGCGGAGCCCGACATTGGGCGCGCGCTGGCCGGCTGGCAGGCCGTTGCCGCTCGCGAGGTTCGCGGGCGCGAGCCGTGCCAACCAGGCGGCGCGCCTGCAGCGCCGTGCTCACGCGCGTGGCCGAGTTCGGCGTCGAGCTCGACCTTCTTCGCCTTGCACGCGCACGCGCTCATGCGCTCGAGGTCGTCTTGTTCGCGCATGTACGAGTACAGCTTGATCATGGCGCCCGTCAAAACGTTGAGTAACAGCATTGCGTGCAGATAAAGAAAAAGCACAAAGTACACCCACGCGCCAAGCCAGTGCCTGCAGCTCGCGCGCACGTATGCCTCGGCGGTCACATTCCAGTTGTTCTCGCAGAGGACCTGCGTGAGTGCGCACGATGGCAGCGAGCAAGAGCGATCAGCAGCGCCGCATGCGCCCGCCCGCATGCCCGCCGCGCGCGTGCGCCGCCGCAGCGTGCGGGCACGCACGCACGCGCCGCGCTGTCCACCCGCAACCGGGCCGTGCCATTGCACATCGGCCCTGGCCGCACGTGTCCCTGTCCGCAAAGGACGCACCTGGAAGAGGAGCATGAACGCCGAGCCGTAGTTTTGAAAGTTGAAGACGTCGGCGTACCCACGCGCGTGAAAGTCGGTGCCGCGCAGCGCCTCGTTGGGCAGCGCGCCCCACGCGAGGATGCCAATCGAAGCGAAACAGTGGATCCAGCACAGTTGCAGCGCGACGTATGGCAGCACCGCGACGACCACGCTTTTCAGCCGCCGCGTCTCGGCGCGCACGCCTGGCACGATGGCGATGAGGCGCGTGGCCTCGCGGAACGCCATCGTCCACGCGCCGATCGTGAGAAGCGACCAATAACCGCACGGCAGGAAGACACGCCAGGTGACGCTTGGGTGCATCACGACAAGCGCCACGGCGCACGCAGCGAGCACGTACCCCGGCCGTTGGACGCTGCGAAGCGCGAAGCGCGCGCGCGCCCACAGCAGACGAAGCGCGCTCCGCCTGCGCGTGCCTGTTGCCTCAGCGCAGTGGAGCGCGCTGAGCGCGAGCCAGAGCGCAAGCTCGAGCGCGAGCGCAGCGGTGATCGAGTCGACGACAACGGAATACCTGATGGCGCAGCGCGGTGCCGGTTGGGCGCGAGTGTGAAGGCGTGCGGAGCGCACGCTCGCGCGCCGCAGCATCGCGAGGCAGCGCGGCAGGCGAGGCGACGAGCGGCGGCGGGCGTGGGTACGCGCAGCCGCTGGGCAGAGCGCGGTGTGCGCGCGCGCGACGCGCGCGGCGCGACGGGGGCGTGCATGGTGCTCAAAGGGCGGGACGGCGGAGCGCAGATGCGCAAGGAGGCGAGGGGGGCGTGCATGGTGCTCAAAGGGCGGGACGGCGGAGCGCAGATGCGCAAGGAGGCGAGGGGGGCGTGCATGGTGCTCAAAGGGCGGGACGGCGGAGCGCAGATGCGCAAGGAGGCGAGGGGGGCGCGCGTGGTGCTCAAAGGGCGGGACGGCGGAGCGCAGATGCGCAAGGAGGGGACGGGGGCGTGCATGGTGCTCAAAGGGCGGGACGGCGGAGCGCAGATGCGCAAGGAGGGGACGGGGGCGTGCATGGTGCTCAAAGGGCGGGACGGCGGAGCGCAGATGCGCAAGGAGGCGAGGGGGGCGTGCATGGTGCTCAAAGGGCGGGACGGCGGAGCGCAGATGCGCAAGGAGGGGACGGAGGAGCACGCGTGCGCCCTGACGCACAATCTTGGCACCACGCACTCGCCCGCTGCGCCGTCCGCCTGCACGACGAGCGAATTGAGCGCAGAGTGAGGAGCTGCCACTGTGTGGTCCCAGTGAGGAGCTGCCACTGTGTGGTCCCAGTGAGGAGCTGCCACTGTGAAGTCCCACGCAGGCTCGGCGCCCGCAAGCCGCCGCGCGCCAGGCGCGCTCGGCTTAGTCGGAGACCCGGCCGCCACCAGCGCCGCGCGCCGCGCGAGGCCGCGCTGCTCGAGCTGCTTCAAGGGCGAGCTGGGCGACGCCACCGCAGCCTGCGCGGCCGCAGAGCGCGTGGCGTCTGCGCGCGCGCCACGCGCAGGCCCACCGGGCGCAGCGGCTGAGGTGGGAGGGACGCTGGCTATGAGCGACGGGCCATCTAAAACATCGCTGCTGCCGCCGCCGCCGCCGCCGCCGCCGTTGCCGCCGTTGCCGCCGTTGCCGCCGTTGCCACCGCCGCCGCCGCCGCCGCCGTTGCCGCCGTTGCCGCCGTTGCCGCCGTTGCCGCCGTTGCCACCGCCGCCGCCGCCGCCGCCGTTGCCGCCGTTGCCACCGCCGCCGCCGTTGCCGCCGTTGCCGCCGTTGCCGCCGTTGCCGCCGTTGCCGCCGTTGCCGCCGTTGCCGTCCGCGTCGGGCGAGCGCCAGCCGTCGAGCGCGTGTGCGACGCGCCCACTCAAAGTCGTCGCGGCCACCGGCTGCCGCGCGCCGAGCAGCGAGCTGCGCGGCATTTGCACGACGTGCACGACGAGCCAGAGCAGGGCAAGGGCGCGGTGCGCTCGCAGCAGCGTGCGCAGCGGGTGACGCGGCGACGCAAGGTACGCGCGCGCGCCCGCGCGCAGCGCGCGCGCGAGACGGGCCCAAGTTCGCATCGAGCGGGCTGATGGCGAGTCCGGAAGGAGGGGCGCGCGGTCCGGGAGGGAAAAGCCGCGCGCGCCTCCTTCCGCCTCGAGCGCGCGCGGCACGCAGCCGTCCGTCTCGACGTGCGACAGCGCGCGCAGCTCGGGCAGAGCGCCACACGCCACATTTAAAATGCAATCCTCAAAGCGCACGGGGCTAATCGCCAATGGCCCGCGCGGCGCGAGACACGCGAGCGCGCGTTCGGCGATCGAGGCGGGCCCGCCGTCGGCGTGCGCGTCCGCGGCGGAGATGGGATCCGAAGCCGCACGCACGCGGCGCGCGCCAGCTCGCTGTGCCAGATGCGCGTCCGTGCGCGCGAATCCGTCCGTGTCCGTAAGCGCGTTTCGGTGCGACGTGGCCATCGCCTCGACCGCGGCGGCGAGCTCCGCGGCGCCCAGCTCCGGGCGGATGCGTGTGAGTAGGAGGAGCAGCGTAGTCGGCTTGAGCGGGGGCAGGCGATGCGCGGGCTGCGGGAAAAGGCGCGTGTCCGAATACCGCCGCTTCTGCAGCAGGATGCGGTCCGTGCGCACATGCGCGCGCAAGACCGCCGCCGTGCCGCGCGCGCGCGCCGCTGCGCGATCGGCCGCCGCGCGCGCGCCCCCGCCGCCATCGTGCGCACAACAGCCGCCGCCGCCATCGTGCGCGCAACAGCCCCCGCCGCCATCGTGCGCGCAACAGCCCCCGCCGCCATCGTGCGCGCAACCGCCGGGCCGCGCGCGCGCGTCGAGCGAGCCGCCGCCGTCCGCGTGCGCGAGGATCTGCGCGTGCAGCAGCGCGGCGTAGGCGAGGCGAAGCGCGCGCGCGCGGCGGAATCTGCGAAAGACTTGGCGCACGCAGTCCTGCCGTGGGCGGTTGGGATTGTGGGGGGGGGGGGGGGGGGGGGGGGGGGGGGGGGGGGGGGGGGGGGGGGGGGGGGGGGGGGGGGGGGGGAGGGGGGGGGGAAGGGCCGTGGCGGCACCGACGCGGAAACGGAAGCTCCCGCGCTACCTGAGCGGCCACGCAAAAACCCGTGCAAGGGAAGGGCCGTGGCTGCGCACCTCCCACGCTCCTTCACACCTCGCGTGCCGTCCCTCTCTTTCATGTTCCCTCCGGTTGGGAAAGAAAAGGGTGCAGCCGTGCAGGCCTGCGAGCGGCTCGGCGACCAGGCCGTCCGCCGCCCCGAGGGTGCACACACAAAGTGGTGCGCACTGTCCCAGGTCAGGACGCTTTCGTCTTGGTCGCCTTTCAAAGGGCTGAGGTGCACGGTGCGCGGGGGCGAAGCTCGTGGTCCCGACGTCTGATGCCGTCACTGTGGTGCGCTGATCGACTGATGCTGGCTGACCCCCCCCCCCCCCCCCCCCCCCCCCCCCACGCGCGCGCGCGACGGCCGTTAGCGCGCGCGCTTCTGCTTGGTCGGGGCGCCGATGTCGACGGCGCGCTTGCGAGAGCTGGCGGCGCACAGCGTTGCTGCGGATGCCCATGCCGTGAGCTTGTCGAGCGCCTTCGCTTTGTCGCCCTTTCGCCCGCAGAGCACCTCAAGCGCACTCGCTGGGACCATCGATTCGGCGGGCGGCCCATTGCTCGCCGCCGTGGCTTTGCCGGTGGTGCTTGCGGCGCGCAGCACCGGAGAGAGCAGGCCCGCGCAGATCTTGTTGGCATCGTCGACCCCCGCGCAAAAGATGTCCGGCAACGTCTCGGCGGTGACACGCTGGTGGGCAACGGCGAGCGCGAGAAAGCCCGCCGCCACGCAAAGGCCGCATGTGCCCGGCTCCTGCCTGTATGCAATGCGCTTAGGCCCGTGGAGGTAGCCCGCGTTGCTGAGCGCGCCGCGAGCAGCGGCGCCCGTGCCCGCCGCCGTCGCGCGCGCCGAGTCGGCCAGGTAGGCGCACACGACTCTACCATCCTGCCCGCGCAGCACGAGCAGCATCGCATAGTGCCCGCGATCGAATATCTCCGTCGCGGCCAGCCGCGTGAAACTCGTCGGCAGCTTGCCGCCCGGGCGGTAGTCGACGCCTGCGTCCGTATCACTGGCTGCGCAGAGCATGAATTGCAGCAAATCGATGGGCAGGCCGCCGTCGCTCGTGATCGCCATCTCGCAGATGTGATCCACCAGTGCCCATTGGACCGTATCATCCTGCGCGGCGAAGTGCTCGGCGGCGACGCGCCGAGCAAACTGGTCGGCGCACGCCAGTGAGCCACCCGTCGCGGTTGCCGCGTCGGCGCGTGAGGTCGCACCGGCCCGCGGAGCGGCGGCCGACGTGGCGGCAGGCGCGGCGGGCGCTTCGACCGCCGCCCCCGCGAACGGCGCAAGCGCGCCACCGCCGGTGAGCGTTCGGCGCCACCCGCCGAAGGCGTCGTCCTTGGCCTTGGTCAGATTCTTGCGCGCGAGACGAGTGTCGAGACCCTGGAGCCGCTCTTCGAGGCGGGTGAGTGCAGCGCCTCGCGCGGCGCCCGACACGCCTTCCTCATCGAGGTGCTTCTCGCCGCGCTGCCGCGCCTTGGTGAGCATAGCCTCCCGCGCGTCCGCCTGCATGCAGAAATCGGCGGGCGGCTGGCTCGTTTTGGAAGCCAATCAGTCGAATGGGGGCGAGAGAGACAGTCGAACGGGCCCGGTCCTGTTCATCAATCTCTCGGCCGGGCGCCTTTTTTTCAATTCGCGAATAGTTGGGCAATGGCGCAGCCGCGCCTGGCCGCGCGCGCGCGGCGCTTGGCTCATCGCGGCGTGCTCCTCGGCTTGGGCGGTCCCGGGCACGGCAAGCGTGGAGTAGGCGCCGCTTCGCGTGCTCTGCGGCGGTATGCCTCGCCCGACCGACCCGCACGTCCAGCTCGCGTGCGCGGGAGAGCATCTCGCGCACACCTCGTGTACACGACGGCCTACGTTCTGTGCGGTGCGCAGTTCGACAGGGCGAGCTGCATGCGGCGGCAGGTGCGCCAGATCGCGCGCGCCGGCCCAACGATGACGGCGCACGTCGAGCCGCTGCCGCTGCCGCCGCCGCGGCCGCCGCCGCCGCCACCGAGCGCCCCGCAATCGAATGTGGTCGCGCGCACGGCGGCTGCGGCCGCAGCGTTCGAGGCGACCCCGGCGGAGGCGGGCGCGACGCTCCTGCACGTCGTCACGCGCGACCCGGCGACGGGCGAGCTCCTCGGCTGCGCCGCGCGACTCGGCTCCGGTCCGCGCGCACAGCCGCCGCCGAGTGCGGTCTTGGCGCTGCTCGGCACGACGATCCAAAGCGCCATCCTCCAGCCGAGGCGCGACGCGGCCGCGGCCGATCCGCCAGCCAACGCGGAGCAGCTGCTGACCCTCGCCGCGAATGACGACGACGCGCTGCATCAGCCACCGTACGCGGTGCTCACCGGGCGCGCAGACGTCTCCGCCGCATCGGTCGGCTCGCCCTCGCGCGCCGACGACGCGGCGCTCGCCGCGTCACTCGTGGCGGCGCAGACTCTCCGCTCGGCCGCGGAGCCGGCGAGTGGCACGACGCTCGGCGGTTTTCTTGCCGAGCGGGTCAACGCGCAAGGCGGGTCTAGCGCGTCGCAGCAGATGCTCTGCCGCCTGTAGCGCGCCCACTCGCGGCTGACGTCGGGCAGGCGAACGTCCAACAACCCGCGCGACTTTGCCGACGTGACCGAGGCCTTCACCGAGGACGAAATCCTCGTGATGCTCCTGGACAACATCGGCGTTGTGCAGCGCGGCAATCAGGTCACGTGCCGCCATTTTGTAACCGGCTTGTACCACGTGCGCGCGCGCGCGTATCGGCAGTGCCCTTTGCGCGCCCTGCCTCATCGCGTCCCTTCCGCGCGCGCGCGCCCGGTCGTGCGCGCGCCCGGTCGCGCGCAGCAACTCACCGGGGAGATGCAGGCGCAGATCATGGCAGCGGATCTCTCAGACGAGCGCCTCGACTTAGGGCAGGCACTCTTCCCCACTTCCCCTCCTCACTGCTCGTCGCTGCGCGGAGCGGCGAGGACGAGCCGGTGTGGGTGCGTCGGGCCCCTCCCCGGGGACGCGATCACTTTCAGCCGGGGCCGCGGACGACACGACGGTGTGCAACGATGCAGTGTGCTGTGTGCGCCGTGCACCGCAGCGCAGGGCGGGGCGGAGTGACGCTGCGCGACGCCTCGGCCGGTGGTGCCGGCGACTGCGCACGCGCACGCGCGTGCGCGGCGGCTCAAGCGTCGCCGTGGCCGTCGCTTGAGCCAGGCGCGCCTGCGACGCAGCGCGCCCAGCGCCCGAGCGTGGCGTAGTGCGCGTCAATAGCCGCTTGGGCCGCGTCGCCGCTGAGCACGGCCTCGAGCGAAGCGCGCGCGTCGTCCTCGCTCGCCACATTGGCACTCGGCTCGTCGTCGGCCGCCGGCTGCGCGGCGAGCAGCGGCGCGAGGAGGTGCAGGGCGAAAACGGCAGCGCCGTTCAGCGCCCGACGGCCGATTTCGGGGGGGTTGGGCGCGCAGCGCGACTCACCGAGCTTGAAGCTGCCGGGTGAGACGCGCGAGAGCGCTGCCACCCCGGCCATGAGCGCGAAGCCCATGCCCTTCGTATTGTGATACCACGCGGCGCGCTTGAGCTCGGGGAGTGTGAGAGAAAGATTTGCCGCCTCGAGCTCCGCGATGGCCACGGCCGCGAGTGCATCCGACTGCTGCGGGCTGCGCTCCGAGTGCACGAGCCACGCGCTGCTGCGCGCGGCTCCCCCTGACGGGCAGAGCGCGAGGAGCGCCAGGCGCGTGCCGGACTGCAGGAGCTTGACGCTCATCTGTGTCCGCTTCTCCGTGAGCGGGCCATCGCCCACGTACGCAACAAAGTGGCCGGCCGCGGCGCACGTCTCCAACGCGAATTTTGCGAGCGCGAGGTTCGGGGTCGCCCCGAGCAGTGCGCGCACGCCACCCGGCACTTGCCGCAGCGGCGACGACGGGAGGCCGACCGTGGCGTCGGCGAGGTGGCGGATCTTGTCGAGCTCATCGGACGAGAAGGCGCCGCCGCGCGCCGCCAGCTCGGCGAGGCTCGCCTGCCGCTTGCGGCCGGTCGCGCCTGCCGCGCCGGCGACGAACACCACTCTGGCCTCTCGCTTGCGCGCCTCGAGGGTTACCCCTGTCGCGTCGCCGTGCGTGCGCTGAAGGTCGTCCAACCAAACTTGGCGAGCGCAGCCGAGCGCCCGGAGCCTCGCGCGTGACGACGATTGGGACAGGTCGTCAAATGTGCTCTTGAGACTGCCCTCGAGCTGCTCCAGCGCCGCGCGGCGGTTTGCACTCCCGGGGGCGCAAAACCCAGCGAGCACTGCGTCCTTGGAGCACGCAAGTGCGAGGAACTTCTCTGCACGCCCCATCTCCACCGCCACGTTCCGGTTGCGGGCGTCTTCGCTGCCGCCAGCGTTGGGCATCTCGGCGCCCTCTCCCGGGTGTCGGAGCGGTGGGATCCGTCCTCGAGGGGCTGGTTTCCTTCCCTTGCGCCCGTATACGTCGTATGCGCGCGGTGGCTAGGCGCGTGTGGGCCTTTGGGCCTGCTTCGCCTGGCGCCTCGCTGCGCACTTCCTGACCCCGCACTTCCTGACCCGTCGGAAGCGTCGTTAGTATACGTTCTAGGTGACGATTTCGCATGATTGTGAAGAACGGCGCCAACGGCTGCTTGGCCTGGCGTCGCGCGACCGCGCGCCGCTGCACGACGTGCATCAGCCGCGACGCGACTCCACGCGCGTTCTGCAGCGCGCCCGACGGCGCGGCGAGTGCCTGGACGCGTGCGTGCCGGATCGCACGGGCAGCCGTAGTGACGCCCGCGCCGTCCGTTCGAACGCCAGCCGCAGCTCGACGCTTCGCACGACGAAGTGGCGCACGCGCTTCGTTCAGCCGCGTGCCAGGATTGCGCGCCTCGTTCCCCGCGCCTCGCTCGGCTTCAGCGAGACGTGCCACGTCCGCACGCGCGCCCTCTCGACGAGGGGTGCGCCGGGCCGGCTCTCCGAGGTGCACCGGCACCCCCTCGCGGGCATCGACGAGGACGTGGACATCATCCACGCGCAGCCGTCGATGCTCACGCAGGCGATGGCGCGGATGCGCTACGAGGGCGAGCGCGACGCATTCGACGCGTGCGTCGGCGGGCGCGACGAGTGCCCGCGCGCGGTCGTCGCGAGCGTCGCGGCGTGGTCCGCGGCGACGCAGACGCCCACGTCGATCACGTCCGAGGCCAAGGATCCCGCCATCTCGGTGATCTTCGGCGGCTCGGAGCGCCGCTGGGATCAGGTGCACGGCGTCGAGCGGAGCAGCACGCACGCCGCGCACGAGGCGGCCCGCACGCACGCGCACCGCTCTCGTAGTCTCGTTCTGCTTAACTGCTTGGCACGAAGGCGGCGAGCGCATCGTGCAGCCCGTCGCGGCCGAGCAGTTCAACGGGCGCGCGGGCAGCAACGGCAAGTCGACGATCTGGCAGCTTTTTTCCTCAGTGCTCGGCGAGCGCTTCGTGCAGCCCATCGCGGCCAAGCAGTTCACCGGGCACGCGGGCGCGACCGCTGCGCACGCGCCATTACGACGGCGATCATGACCAATTGTGCGATCGTCGAGGGGCCGGCCAAGGCCGACCCGATAAGCGCGGTCGCCTGGGCGACGGGCGTGTCGGGCGTGCCGCGCGCGTGGACGCCCGCAGGCGGGCCGTTCCTCCTCGCCGGCTGCGTGTGTACCGTGTGGGCGGCGCAGCGGCGCAAGAGGAGCGAGCGCGAGCGCGGCGGCGGTGGCGGCGGCGACGGCGGCGTGCCCGCGCCGCCGCCCGCCAGCTGCGCGCGCTCCGTTCTCGTGCGCGCGCTGCGGCTGCGCGGCGCGATCACGCATGCGCTCGTCGCGCTCGCGCGCGGCCATGACGCGCGTGCGCTCGGGCCAGAAGGTGCATCCGACGAGTCGAATGCCGCTCGGCCCGCCAACGTGCGCACGAAGGCGGAGCTGGACGCGGACGCAAAGGTTGCGCGCGGTTGACGGCAGGTGGCGGGCGACCTTGCAGCGCACGCTCATACTGCCCCGCGACGGCGACACGCGCGGCGCGGCGAAGCGCTCGCGACGATCGTCAGCGCGCCCGCAGCGCGCGCCGACGTGCGCGTCCCGGCGCGCGCGCGGCTGCGCGCCGCGACGTTCGCCGTGACAGGCGCGCACGCGCTTTGGCGCACGAGCGCGCGCGCCGCGCTCGCCGCCGCCGGTCGCGCTGCGCGACGGGTGCGAGCGCGCGGCGCTCGACGCGATCGAAAGCGCCCCGAGCTCGCACCAGCGCGCGAACCGGCGGTAACGAGCTGAGGCGCGGCCTGCGTCGGGCCCACTTGGCCCGGCTGCGAGTCGAAGGGCACCCCGTCGATCTGGGCGCACGCGCGCCGCCGCTCGCCGCAGACGGCCGCCGCCCGCCGCTCAGCGGCCTGTGGCCACAGCGCGCAGGGCAGCACGCAGTCGACTTAAGCTCGCACGGTGTCTGCGCGAGCTGGAACGCCGAGCCCGTGCCGTTGAGCACGGCGACCAGATCGACGGTGAACACGCGCCGGTGCCCCAGAGCCGCGCGCCCGGCCGGCGGCACGCCGGCGAGCACGGAGCCAAAGGTTTCCACGTCCTCGCGCCGCGCGAGCGAGCGGGGCGAGCAGGTTGAGAGCGAATTCATGGCGAAGCGACGCGACGTGGTCGTGGGCGACGCCAGTAGCCGCCGCGAGTGGGGAGGGGAGGGGGGGGGGGGGGGGGGGGGGGGGGGGGGGCGTCGCCGTAGGCGTCTCCCCGGGAAGGCGGCGCCTACGGCGACGAGCTCGCGGCTACTGGCGACATGGTTGCCAGTGTGTTGGCTCATCGTCGCGACGATCATCGCGACCCTCGTCACCGTCACGCGACGCCGCGACGGTGATGATCGTCGCGTCGCATCGTCACGCGCGGCCATCGTTGCGACGCTTCCCTGACGCCAGCGCAGCGAAGGGAGAACATACCCCCATATGGGGGGGGGGGGGGGGGGGGGGGGGGGGGGGGGGGGGGTGGGGGGGGGGGGGGGGGGGGGTATGGATTGCGTACAAAATCCATGTCGATGTAACGGCCTCCCTGTCGGAGCCGCCCCGCAGCCAAAACCGCGTCTTCGTCCGGCCACGCAGCGGACCACCGCGCGTTGTGCGCGCCCGGCGCGCGAGTGGTGCGAGTGGCGGGCGAGCCGCGTCGCCCGCGGAGCCCGTCCCCGGCTCGGCGGCGCGCCGCTGCCGCTTGCTCGCCGGGCCGCGCACCGCAGTCGCCGCCACGCCACCGCAGTCGCTGCAACGCCTCCATAGTCGAGCCAGACGAGGCAGAGCATGGACGCGTGCCAGCGCGATGAATCGCTCAGCGCGCGCATCACCCGCCGCCGTGCTCCGTTCCCGCGCGCGGACCGGCGCATGCGCGGGTGGGCGTGCGCGCCGTCGCCGCGATCGGTCGCGCGCTGGCACGCGGCCGCGAACGTGAGGGTCGCGAGGAGGAGGGGCTCGAGCACTGCGGGCGAGCGGCTGCGAAAAGTGGGCACGGGCATCATGCAGAGGAGCAGCACCGCCGCGGTCACCATTGTCCGGTAGAGCCACGTCGTGCGAAGCCGCGCCGCGAGCAGGCCGATCTCGTCGTGCAGCGGCCGCGCGAGCCGGTCGGTGAGCGCGCTCTGCACGTAGACGTACGCGAGCTGGCCGGCGGTGCGCTCGATCTGCGCGGTCTCCTCCGCCGTGCGCTGCCCCACCGCCGCGCCTTCCAGCTCGCGCAGCGCCGCATCGAGCCGAGCCGAGCTCGACAACGGCGTCATCCCGCGCTCATTTGTTCCCGCTGCCGGCGTGCACAGGGTCGACGCCCTGATTTCGGCCTGATGTTGCGTGCGCCCTTTCGCTCGCTCCCTCCGTCACGCCTCGGCCCCGTGCGCGCCCCTCCTGCTGACCCGCCTGTAAGCGTCGTTAGTATAAAGGCTTTTGAACAGCTGCGAGGCACCGTGGTCCCCGTCGGCGCGGCGCGCGCCGGCGCGGCCGTGCCGGCCGGCAGCTTCGAAACGCCGGCTGCCTTGACGACGCCTGCCTTTGCCATCCAGGCTGCGCCCTCGCGCTCTGCTGGCCGCGCTCCGCGCGCCCCGCCGCCCCTGCCCATCGACTGCGCCGGCACCGCGAACAACGTACTTTTCGCCCCGGTCGGTGGGTTTGGGGGTGGCGGGGCGCGCGCGCACGGCCGCACGAGCGACGGCGGCGTGGCCTTCTCTACGACGAAACCTTCGCTTGCGACGGCTGCGCCCTCGCGCTCTGCTGGCCGCGCTCCGCGCGCCCCGCCGCCCCTGCCCATCGACTGCGCCGGCACCGCGAACAACGTACTTTTCGCCCCGGTCGGTGGGTTTGGGGGTGGCGGGGCGCGCGCGCACGGCCGCACGAGCGACGGCGGCGTGGCCTTCTCTACGACGAAACCTTCGCTTGCGACGGCTGCGCCCTCGCGCTCTGATGGCCGCGTTCCGCGCGCCCCGCCGCCCCTGCCCATCGACTGCGCCGGCACCGCGAACAACGTACTTTTCGCCCCGGTCGGTGGGTTTGGAGGTGGCGGGGCGCGCGCGCACGGCCGCACGAGCGACGGCGGCGTGGCCTTCTCTACGACGAAACCTTCGCTTGCGACGGCTGCGCCCTCGCGCTCTGCTGGCCGCGCTCCGCGCGCCCCGCCGCCCCTGCCCATCGACTGCGCCGGCACCGCGAACAACGTACTTTTCGCCCCGGTCGGTGGGTTTGGGGGTGGCGGGGCGCGCGTGCGCGGCCACGCGGCCAGCATCGCGGCGCTTGCCACGCTGGCGGCGGGTGGCGGTGCGCTTCGCCGCGGCGACAGGGGGCTGCGACGCGGCGGGGAGGGCGGCGGCTCGCTGGCGGCGGGCGTCGCGCTCTGCAGCGGCGGCGGGCGGCTTGGCGACGTGGCAGGCGGCGGCTCGGGGGTGGCGGTCGTCGCCGACGATCTTCGGGCCTCGGCGTGCGCGTGCGCGTCGGCCGGTGGTGTGATTGACGGCAGCCACCGGTGCGGCGGCGCGCGGGCGGCGGCGCGCGGTGGCTAGGCGCGTGTGGGCCTTTGGGCCTGCTCCGCCTGGCGCCTCGCTGCGCACTTCCTGGACCGTCGGAAAGCGTCGTTAGTATTTTTAAGAAAGCGGTGATGGATGTGACGGACTGGAGAATCGCCGAATTGGGGAGAGTGGGCGCGGGCCCCCGGGGGAAGCAGGCACCTCGGCGTGCCGAGCTTGCCGGCTCGGACTCAATGCTGCTCAGCCTCCCAAGGGAACGGCTTCAGTGGACGCGATAACGGCCGCTCCTGGGGGGGGGGGGGGGGGGGGGGGGGGGGGGGGGGGGGGTGGCGCGTCACATGTCCGCGGCGAGCCGGCGGTACGCCGCATCGTCAAACGGCGCGAACCGCTCGGCCTCCTCCTCCCAGCACCACATCGCGTCGCCGTGCGCCGCCGGATTGGCGCCCTGCGCGGCGAGCGCGGCAGTGCGCGGCTCGAGCGCGCGCGTGCGCGGCTCGAGCGCCAGCGCCTGCGCGTGCCGGAGCAGCAGTGGCGCGCGCTCTCCGATCGGCAGCGCGTGCACGAGCAGCGAGGCGAGCGCGCGCACGTCGGGCGGCGCGCCGTCCACCGTTGCGAGCGCGACGACACACACGCGTTGCCGCTGCCCGCTGCCACGGTCGTCGTCGTCGACGTCGCCGCGCGCCGCGCCGAGCGCGCCGTCGCGCGCGCCGTCGCGCGCGCCGGTGAACGCGACGGTGAACGCGCTCAGCTGCGCTACGCCATCTGCGCCGGCGAGCGCACGCGCGGCCTCCGCCGGGCCGACGCGTGGCGGCGGCGCGCCTGGAGCGGCGTCGTGCACGCGTCCCACAATGCGCACCCACCCGCCGAAGCGCTCGTGCCGCGCGATCAGCCCCGTCTCGACAAAGGCGTCGCCAAGCCCCAGCACGCCGCGCGCGACGCGGAACCCGAGCACGGCGGCGTCCGACCCGGCGCGCGCGAGCAGCTCGCCGACGTCGCCCCGCGCGCACGGCGCGTACGGCTGCGATGCCCTCGACGCCTCGCTCGCGCTGTGCGCCGCCGCGCCCGCCGTGGAACGTGCGCCATCGTGCCGGGCAATGACGAAACCGCACGCATCGCCGCGCGAGCGTAGCCAGCCGACGCGGCCGACAGCGCCGACGGCGGCGCTGGCGGCGGCGGTGGCGGCGGCGGCGAGGACGAGAGCGCGATCGGCGCCGACGGGCACGCACAGCAGCGCGCACGCCTCCGGCACGAGGAAGCGGTGTTGGAGCAGCGCGACGAGCGGGCGTCCGATCGCTGGCCCGATCGCGAGCCGGATCGCGTGCGCATTCTCCGCGGGCTCGCGCGCGCGCGCGGCGAGGAGGGCAAGGGTGTCGCCATCGTGCAGGATGGCGGTGCAGCCGAGCTCGGCGCAGTCCGACCAGTAAGCGCCCGGCTCGAGCGCCGTCCGCGTGACGAGCGAGCAGCCCGTGACCACCACGCCGCCGATGACGCCAAGGGCGAATCCGCGCGCGCGCTCGAGCGCGACGGCCGCGTAGAGCACGTCCAACGAGCGTAGCCCGCACGCGGCGCAGCCGGCGCTCGCGAGGTGCAGCAGCGCGCCGTGCGTCAGCGTGCGAAACGCGACAGCCGGCCCGCCGTCGACTCCGCCCTCCGCGTCCACGCCGTCGTCGAGCGCCGCGGCCTCGAGCAACGCCGCCGGCGAGTTGGGCCCGAGCGCCGCGCCGCGCCGCTCGACGATGCCGCGCACGGGCGCGACGCCGGCCTGCGCGAGCGCGGCGTGAGCAAGCACGATCCCCGCCGCTGGCTCGCCGCACTCCGAGCCGCGCTCGGGCGCGAAGAGGTGCAGCGCGACGCGCGCGCGCGCGAGCTCGGCGAGCGAGTCGGTTACTGCAGCTTCGAAACGGAAGCCAAAGATGAGCGCGGCGGCGCCCGCGGCGGCGAGGGCGTCGACGAGGCGCGCGCCGCGCCGGTCGAGATCGATGAGTGCCACCGTTGCGCCCGCCTTCGCGAGGCCGAGGATGAAGATCACCATCTCGGGCGAGGAGTCAAGCATGAGCGCGACGACCACGCGCTCTCGCGGCGCGAGCTGCGCGGCGGGCGCGAGGCCGAGGGTGAGCGCCCAGCGCGCGATGCGGTTGCTCTCGCGCTCGACCGCGGCGAATGTAAAACTGCGCGAGCTCTCGGCGCACACGACGCACGGCTTGTCGCCGGGCGTGCGCGCGAGCGTCGCCGCCCACACGTCCGCGAGCGTCCACCGCTCCGCCTCGCAGAGCGCGCGCAGCGCGGCCGCGGGGCGCAGCCGGCGGCGGAACGCCAGGTCGGCCCATAGCGCCAGCTTCGCGTTGACCATCACACACACGTGCGCGACGAGCGCGAGCACGCCGGCGAGGATCAGCTGCGCGGGCATGTGTAATGAGGCGCGCGCGGACGTCGCCGCCGACAACCGCTCTCCGCGTCCGAACGTTTTCCTTTGGGCCAGCAGAAACCACGCGGGCAGAAGAAAAATAATAATACTGAAAAAGAATGATGGAAAAATTTAATCGAGAAAACCACGTGCTCAACCACACGATGGACGACGACCTGGACGTGGTCTTCGTGAACACAGGACCGCCGGCGCCTCCCAAGGCGCGCAGCAACCGCGACCGCCGGCCGGGCGCGCACAAGCGGCGCCCAGGCCACACGTCCCGTCCGCCCGCGAGCGGCGCCAAGGCCGCCGACGAGCCCGCCGATCCCGAGCCGGCACCGACGCGCGACGCGCCGATTGCCGCGCCCGCGTCGCGCGTGCCGCCGGCGCGCGAGATCGCCGCGGGCGGCGCGCCAGCTGGCGCTGCCGTGGATCGGTCTATTGCACCGGTCGCACGCGCGCCACGGCCCACCGCCGCGGCCGCGGCTCACGCCGACGCGCGCGACGCCAGCGCGGCGCGCGCGCCGCGCGAGGCGCACGAAACGGACGCGACGGCCGGCGGCCGTGGCCGCCCGCCGGCGCCGGCACATGGCGCGAAGCGCGGGCGCGGAGATGGCGATGTGAGCGCGGCCAACGGCGCTGACGCGCACGCGGCGCCGCCTGCAAAACGGCGTGCGGACGATGCCGCGCGACCACGGCCGCGCGGCCACGCCGGCGAGGCTGCCACTGGCCACCGCGACCGCTCGCGCGGCATTAAGCCAGGCGAGGCGAGCGGCGGTCGGCGCGAGGGTCACGCGCGCGCCGAGCGCGGCGGCGACCCGCTTCGCGCGCCGCCGCTTCCCGCCATCCCTGCCGTGGACCGCGTGGTCGCACGCTCGGGCGTCTTCGTGCCCGAGCCGCCCGGCGCAGACGCGAGCGCAGGCGACGCGGGCGGGGCCGGGGGCGCGAGCGCGGGCCGGGGCGGTGGTGTCGGCATGGGCGCGGGCACAGGCGCGGCGGCGCGCGGGTTTGGCGCGCTGCCGATTGATCCGAAGCTCGCGCAGCACCTCGAGTTCTTTTTGAAGCTGCGCACGCCGACGCTGGTCCAGGCACGAGCCCTCCCGCCCATTTTGCGTGGCGCCGATGTGCTCGTGCGCGCGGAGACGGGCTCGGGCAAGACGCTGGCGTACCTCCTGCCCATCGTGCAGAGGCTGCTCGACGGCTCGCGCGAGCGGAGATACGCGCGCGAGCTCGGGACGCTCGCGCTGGTGCTCGCGCCCACGCGCGAGCTCTGCTTCCAGACGGTCGAGGCGGCCGCAGCGCTCACGCGCCCGCTGCCGTGGCTCGTGAGCGGGGCGGTCGTGGGCGGCGAGAACCGAAAGGCGGAGAAGGCGCGGCTGCGCAAGGGTGTCTCGCTGCTCGTCGCGACGCCCGGCCGCCTTGGCGACCACCTGAACAACACTGAGAGCCTGCGCGTCGACTACTTGCAGGCGATCGTCCTCGACGAGGCCGACCGGTGCGCGCGCTCGCGCCCGTGCCCGTGCCTGCGCTAGCGCCTGTGCCGCGCGATGTCATGCGCGCCCGAGCGCGGCTCGCCGCGCGCGCGCGCGCCCGCGCGGAGCCCGTCCAATCGTGCGGCTTCTGCCTGCTGCCCCCCCCCCCCCCCCCCCCCCCCCCCCCCCCGCGCGGAGCCCGTCCAGTCGTGCGGCTTCTGCCTGCTGCCCCCCCCCCCCCCCCCCCCCCCCCCCCGCGCGGAGCCCGTCCAATCGTGCGGCTTCTGCCTGCTGCCCCCCCCCCCCCTCCCCCCCCCCCCGTCCAATCGTGCGGCTTCTGCCTGCTTCCCCCCCCCCCCCCCCCCATCTTCGCCTGACACCCCTGCCAACCCCCCCCCCCCCCCCCCCCATTCACCCCACGCACCACAGCCTCCTCGACCTCGGCTTCGGCGACAAGATCCGCGCAATTCTCAACCTCCTCGACGAGCGCCGTCGTGACTCCATCAAATGCCAACGCGTCCTCGTCTCCGCAACGCTGCCCGCCGCCGTGCTCGCGCTCGCGCGCG
The DNA here is from genome assembly GCA_019448385.1 of Diacronema lutheri. NCBI lineage: Eukaryota > Haptophyta > Pavlovophyceae > Pavlovales > Pavlovaceae > Diacronema > Diacronema lutheri. The sequence continues at coordinate 472,346 of JAGTXO010000018.1, forward strand.
AGGCGCTGCGCGAGCCCGAGTATGTCCGTGTCGGTGGCGCGGACGAGGACGGTGCGATCGAGGTCGTGCCGGCGGGCCTCGAGGGCGCGAGCAAGGCGCGCGGCGCGGCGCGGCCCGCGCGTGCGCGAGAGGGAGACGGTGGCGGAGGGGTCGTGCATGTGGGCGACGGCGACGGCGACGGCGACGGCGACGGCGACGAGGACGGCGACGAGGACGAGCGCGGCGATGTTGACGAGCGCGGTGATGGTGACGACGGTGGTGACGACGGCGACTCGCTCGCCGGCCTCGCGACCGCGACGCGCGTCGCGCGCGCCGGCGCGGGCGGCATGGCGGACGGGAGCGAGGCAGGGGCTCCCGACCGACTCAGTGCTCCCGCGCAGCTACGACAGCACTTTGTCGTCGTGCCCGCCAAGCTGCGGCTGGTGATGCTCGTCACGCTGTTGCACGCCTCGCTCCGGCACGCGCACACGGTCGGCGCCAAGCTGCTCGTCTTCGTCTCGACGGGGCTGCAGGTCGAGTTCCTCGCCGAGCTGATTCGGCGTGACGCGGACGCGCGCGCGACCACCTCCGAGCGCGCCGCCACCTCCGAGCGCGGCGGCGGCAACGGCGGCGGCGATGGCGGCGGCGGCGGCGGCGGCGGTGGCGGCGGCGAGGGCGCCGCGCGCGGCGGTGCGGCGGCTCAGTCGGGCGGGCTGAGCCGCGCGGGCGTGTACGCGCTGCACGGCTCGATGGCGCAGTCCGAGAGGACGGCCGTGTGGCGTGGCTTCTGCGCGGCGTCCTCCGGCGTGCTGCTCGCGACCGACGTCGCCGCGCGCGGCCTCAACTTGGACGGCGTCGCGCAGATCATCCAGTTCGACCTGCCCGCCGACCCGATGGAGTACGTGCACCGTATCGGCCGCACCGCGCGCATTGGCCGCGCCGGCTCGGCGCTGCTTTTTGTTTTGCCCTCGGAGGCCGGCTTTTTAAACCTGCTCGGCGAGCGCGGGCTGCAGCTCGCCGAGGTGCGGTACGAGTCGATCCAGGCGGCACTGGGCGGTGCAGGCCGCGTGGGCAAGTCAGCGGACGAGCGCCGGCGCATTTTTGAGGCCGAAGTCGCACTCCAACACCGCCTCGAGCGCCTCGTCACCACCGACCGCGAGCTGCACGAGCTGGCCGGCCGCGCGTTCCAGTCCTTCCTCTGCGCGTACGCGGCGCATCCCAAAGCGACCAAGCTCGTCCTCAGGCTCAAGGACCTGCACCTCGGCCACCTCGCAAAGGCGTTCGCGCTCAGGGAGCCGCCGACGGAGTTCTCCTTCGCCGCGCAGCAGCGCAAGGCCGCCAAATACAAAGCCAAGGGCCGCTCGAAGGGCGTCGCCGTCGGCCGGCGCAAGCGCTTTGAGAGTGACACGCTCAAGCCGACGCTCCGCCCGGGCGGCTCGACGAGGCTCACGCCGGCGCAGCGCCTCGAGGCGAGGCGCGGCAAGGGGCTCGCGAGCAAGGCCAAGCGGCGCGGCGAGATGCCTGGCGGCACGGGCCGCCCGCTCGACCGGCGCATGCCGGGCTGATTGCACCAGCACTGTTGACGTCGATGGTGTCAATGTCCGACGTTCCGCCCTCCTTTTCAGCTTCATGTGACCTGGTCTCATCAGCGGGGTCGACTGCGCTTCGTACAGCCCTCGTGCGCCTACGCACATGTGCTCCCGAAAAAGGGGGGTTACCTCGCAGTGCGGCCGCTCGTCCGTGTGTCCTCGTCACTCCAAAGCCGGCGCGGCGGATCTCCTCGTCACTCCAGCCGGCGCGGCGGATCGGTGAAGACCGCGATCGAGCCGCCGCCCTCGCCGACAGTCAGCACGACGCGGCGGTTGTCTGTGTCGATGGTGACGACCGGTGCCAAGCCGGATGGGTCGAGCAGCCGCGCGTTGCGCATCAGCTCTGTGACAACGCCGGGCTGCGCCGGAACGTCGCCGCTCGAGTGCACGAGCAGGCCCTGGCCGTCGGTAACGACGACGCCCTTGACGCCTCTTTGCGCCAGCCTGCGCCGACGCGTGCGTGGGGCGTGCGCGACGCGGTGTGAGACGACACATGCACCGCGCCGCGCGCGCTGCGGCAGAAAACGACCAAACGTTCCGAGCGCGCACAACGCCTCCATCGCCCGCTTTCGGCTTTGCCTCCTTCCGTCGAATTTGGCATAACTCGCACATTCTCGCGGAATGGCGCTGGTGCGCTTGCGCGGCGCGGCGAGCGCGCACAACGCGCAGGGGCGGCTGGAGGGGCACACGGCCGAGACGGTGGCGGGAGCGCTTGATCGCACGCCCAGCGAGCGCGTTGGCGTCCGCGTCGTCTCCACGGACGCGACGATGGTTGTCGAGCCGCACGCGTTTGACATGTTGGGCGCACGCGTTCCGCCTGGCGAGATGCGGCTGCTGCACCGCTGCGCGAGCGAGCGATTCGTGCGGCGCGTCTTCTTGCCTCTCGTCCATCACGTCGAGCTGATCGACCACATCCTCTCCTTCCTCAAGCTGCCGCAGGTGACGATGTCGGAGGTGACGGCCGTCAAGGCGTCGAGCTCCGCTGCAAACGACCGGCAGTGCTCGGCGGCCAACACGCTGAGCGCGGACGACGGGACGTGGTGGCTCTCTGCGCCCGATTCGTGCCCCAACGGTGTCGGCGCCGAGTGGGTGCTCTACAGGCTGCGGCCCGCCGTCGGGGCACGAGCCCGCTTCCAGTACGTGCAGATGAAAATCCCGAAACTGCCGTACGGCCCGCTCTCCGTGCGCGTCTTCCACGTCGAGGTGGCGGACGACGAGTCGGGGCCGTTCGTCCGGGTGGGGCCGGACCTCACCACGTTCAACACGGACCGAATGCAGGAGTGGGCGTTGCCCACGCCCGTCGAGTGCGCGTGCGTGCGTCTGGTGCTCACGAAGAACGCGGCGGCGTGCGAGCTCGAGGACAAGTGGCTGCGACTGTCGGGCATGCGCCTTTCGGAGGCGAGCTGCATCGGCTTCCTGCGTGTTGGCTTCGCCTGAGTCGGGCGAAGGCCACATTCGGCGGCCCCTTGTTTTGGCGAAGACAGCCACGGGTGGGGGTGAAAGAGCGCAGCGTGTCACGATTCTGGCTCACAGTGAAAAGTGTGCGTGTTGCACAGCCTGCACAGCACTCTCCCGCGCACGGCTCACCCCACAACCCCCTGACTTGACTGCAGCTCAGTGCGCACCAGTTCATCGCAAAAGCGCCGCGTCTCATCGCTCGACGACAGCGCCGCCCACTGCCGGTAGCCGACACGGTGCACGCGCCAGCCAAGCGCAGCGAGCACGCGCGACTTGCTGATCGTGCTCCCGTCGATCACGTCGTCGCCCGACGCCACGTCGCGCAGGAAGTGCGTCGGGCCGTCGAATTCGACGGCGACGCGCGTACGCACGCACGCCATGTCGAGCACGATCAGCCCGCCCTCGAGCTGCACCTCGCACGCGTGCGCCCAGCCCGCGCCGAGCAGCGCAGCGGAGAGCCGCGCGTGCGCCGACGAGCTCACGACCGTCGCCTGAAGCGGCGCGAGCGCGCGCGCGCGCTCGAGCTGCGTGGCGATGCGCGCGCCGAGCTCGGTTTCGGCGCGGCAGTGGCTCGCGATGAGGAGCGCGTTCGCGATGGCGTGCGCCTCCTCCCGCGAGAGCGCGCGACGCGCGGCCCCGGCGGGCTCCGGCGTGCGGCCGTCGAGCGCACGCTCGGCAAGCAGCAGCACCGTGCGCGCGTGCGCACACGCGTCCTCCGGGAGGGAGAGCGCCCAGACGACATTGGCGAGCTCTTGCGTGCCAAACTCGCCCGCGCGCTCCTCGGCCGCGCGCGCGAGCTTGCAGAAAAGCGCGGGAGCTGCGACGCGTGACGTTGCAAACGCCCACGCGAGATTCGAGATACCCTGCGCGTTGAACTCATCGACGCGGCGCTCGGCCGAGCGGGCGATCGCGCAAAAGAGCGCGGGCGCGTGCATCCTCGCCGTCGCGAACGCCCACGCGCTGATTGCCAGGTCGCGCGCGCCGACCTCGCCAACGCACGGCTCGGCCGCGCGTCCAATCGCGCCAAAAAGCTCGGGCGCGGGTGCTCGCGCCGTCGCAAACGCCCAGGCGATCATGGCGAAGGCGTGCGCGTCAAACGGATCAATGCGGCGCTCCGCCGCGTGCGCGAGCGCGCAGAAGAGCTCGGGCGCGCCCACCTTCGCCGTGGCAAACGCCCACGCGGTGCGCGCAAGTGCGCGCAGGCTGAGATCGGCCGACCGTTGCTGCGCGCGTCTGGCCAAGAGACCCCACACGCGGCTGCTGATCGGGTTCGCACCAAAGCCGAGCTTGGCCATCGCGCCGGCGATGTGGCTCACGTCGCGACCGCTGCTCCTGTCGGCGAGGAGCCGGGCCTCCAAGCAACTGAGCAGCGACCGCAATCGGAAATCGTCCTCGAGCGCGCGCGCGTCGGCCCACGCTCCGTGCGCGCCGCGCGACGCCTCTCGCGCGTTCAGCCGGGCAATGCTCCAGAGCGCCGCGGCCTCGTTCGCGCTGTCAAACACGAACCCAAACTCGTCCACGAAGTCGAGGACCTCCGGCACGCGTTGTGCGGCCGCCAGCTTGCGGCTGATTGCGCGGGACACGACGCTCACGCCGGCGCGCGTCGCCGAGCGGCCATTATTCGCGCCCTCCTCGCGCGGAGACGCGGCGCGGCGGCTGGATGCGCGGCGCAATTGCATCAAGTGCACCGACGCAGCAGCGCGCGCCGCGCGCGCGAGCCGCCACGGCAGCCCTGCCATCAAGTTCATACCACTTCACCCAGTCAGTCATGCAGCGAGTCAGTCACTGGTAAACACGCATGACAGTCACGCGCGCGAGCGCCGGCCTGCCGCGCACCCGGAGCAGAAGCGTTGGTCACGCGCCTTGACCGGATCGCCACAGACCTCGCACGCCGGCCCCGCTGACGACGTTGACGCGTCCGCGGCGCGCGCCTCGTTCGGCGTCTTGCCCTTGGCGCCGCGAACCGCTGCTGCGCCCTTCTTCGCGCCTCCTCGCGCCTGCGCCGGCGAATTCGACACCGAACTTGCTGCCACGGACGCGGCCGCTGCGGGCGCGGGCCGCGCGGCGGCGCCCACCCCAAGCGCGCCGCCCGTTGCATCCAACGGGTGCGCTTGCCGAGTCCGGGCCTCATAGCACGCGTCGCCACCAATATCCGGCGCGCTCGCGCACGCGAAATAGCCGCGCGCATGGGCCCAAACTCCGCCCGCAGAGCTGCACCGTGCTGCCTCCGGTGCCGGTGCCGGCGCTGGCGCCGGCGCCGGCGCCGGCGCCGGTGGGCGCACAGCGGCGCGCGCTGTGCCGCTGCTAGCGCCGGCGCACGGCGCTGCGACGGGCGAAGGGGCGGTAGGCGCGCACTGCGCTGCCGGCGAAGGGTCGCGCCGCTCCTCGTCGCTCGGCTCGGTCTCGTCGCCGTCGCCATCGCCGTCCGCGCGGCCCTTGGCCGCGCGCTTTCTGTCGACGCGCCGTACATTTTTGCGCGCTGCAGGCGTGAGGCCGGCGGCGGCGGCGGCGCACGCGGCGGCGGCGGAGAACGAGGTCGCGGCGCTCGACGACGCCGCTGCACCCGACGCTGACGCGTGCACCCACGCGCCGCTGGCCGCGCGCGCCTGCTGGGCCATCTGTAACGGCGGCTGGGCCATCTGTAACGGCGGCTGGGGCTGCGTTGGGTTTCGCGCCAACTCAGCCCATGAGAAGCGCGGTGGCTTGCGGCCGGGCCGGCGCGCGGGGCCCTCAGGGCACGGCGGCGCGTTCGCGGCGGCGCACGCGGCCGCGGCGGCCGCGGCGGCCGCTGCTGCGCCCGCGTTGGGCGAGGCCGGCCCGCGCGGCTGCGCGCACGCGCCTCCCGTGCGCTCGCTGCCGGCCGCAGGCACAGCACCGCCCGCGCAGCCCACGAGCGGCGGCGCGACGCTCGAGCCGGCGCTCGGCGTAGCGCCCGGCGCGTCGGCGGTCCCGGCGCCGAGCACGAACGGCCCGTCGTCGGTCGCTTCGGCCGACGCGGCGCGCAACGCGGCGGCGCGCGCGCCCGCAGCGCGCGCGGCCGGCCTGCCCACCGCTGGCACGGGCAGGTTGGTCAGGTTGCTCACCGCGCGTGCTGGCTGCGCCGCTCCGGCGGCCGCCACGCCCGGACTCGCCGCGCCCGGACTCGCCACGCCCGGACTCGCCGCGCCCGGACTCGCCACGCCCGGACTCGCCGCGCTCGGCACGCCAGGAGCGGCGCAGCCGATGGCGGCGCGCGCGCCGCCGTGCGCGCCGCGCGCGCCGCCGCGCCGCCGGCCGCTGCCTCCGCTGCCGCCGCGCCGGCCCCACTCGGCGCGGCCGCGCGCAAACTGCGCGTACTCGCCGTCGTCGTCGTCGTACTCGTACTCGTCGTCGTCGTCGTCGTCGTCGTCGTCGTCGTCGTCGCCCCCGCCTGCGCCCGCGCCCGCCCCTGCGCCTCGGCGAGCGGCGTTCGCGCCGCCGTCCACGCGCGCGTCTTCTGCGACGGCGCCGCGCGCGCCGCGGCCGCGGCCGCGGCCGCCTCCACCACGGCTACCAGCGTCGCCGCCGCCGCTTCCACCGCCGCCGCGCGAGCGCAGCCCAAAGTTTAAAAAGTGCGGCGCGATCCGGAGGTGCTGCTGTCGCTCCCGGCGGCTCGCGCCAGCCATGTGCGCCTCGAGCTCGTGCGCGCGCAATTCGAGCTCGGAGTCGAAGGCGATGAGCCCGCCCGACTCGGCGCATTCGCCGCGCTCGCACACAAAGTGCTCGGCGCGCGAGTGCGCGCCCAAGTCCGAGTGGTTCGCATAATAGCGCGCAGCGGGCGGCGGCTCGCCGGACGCGCGCGCCGCGCGCGCGTGGCCCTGCTCGCACAGCGTGCAGCGCCAGTGCTTGTCGGCCATGTGCGCGTCGAGCGCGTCGGCGTCATAAAAGGTGCCGCCGCACAGAGAGCACCACGGGTGTGCCGCGCGATGCGCGCCGAGCTCGCGCTCGGCGCCGTACGTCGGCTGCTCATTTAGAAAGAGGCGCGCGCCGCCCAAGCAGACGTCGCAGTGCACCGCGTCGTGCGCGCGGCGCGCGTGCGCGCGGAGCGCATCGAGCGTGGCAAATGGGCCAGCTGCGCACGAGCGGCAGCGCGGCTCGACCAGCGCCGCGCGCAGCTCGCGCAGATGCGCGCCGCTCTCGAAGACGACGCTCCACTCGCGGTCGCGCGCCGCGCCCGCGTCAGACGCGAGCGCCGCGTGGTCAAGCGGGCGGCCGGCGGCAAAGGCGGGGTGGCGCGCGATGATGAGCTCGTCGAGTGGCGCGCGGCACAGCAGGCAGCCGCGCTCCTTGTACAGCACGCGCCGCCGCAGCTCGCACGTCGCGCACGCCTCGGGGTGCAGGCACGGCCCGATGGCTGTCAGCCGGAGCGGCTCGCAGCAGAGCGCGCACTCGGGGACGGTGGCCGAGGGGACCAGCAGACCAAGCGGGAGCGTCGGCTTTTCCTTCGAGGCTGGTGGTGGCGGCTCAGCCTCACGCTCGCCATCCTTGGCCGGCTCGAGCGTCTTCACGCGTCGACCCATGGCGTGGCTTTTGATACCGCGCGGCTTGCGATTTTAAAACGGCAAAAGGGCGGGCCGCCATGGCGGCCGTTGGCGCGCCGACGCGGTGGACGGGGCTCGTCGACGAGGTGGAGGGCGGCGCGCCCGCGGCCGAGGCGCCGGACGAGCCGGCGGGCGCGGCGGAGTGGGATGGAGGTGCGCTTGCGTCGCCGGCCGCACGCCTGCTCAACCGCCTCGCCCTCTGCATTCTTGCGCTCGCGCTGCTCTGGCTCACGTCGCTGCGCGCGTCGGCCGCCGTGGCGGACGCGGCCGTGCCGCCGGTGGCGCTCGCGGACGTGATCGACGCGTGCGCTGCGCTGAGCGAGAGCGCGCGCACCGAGCGCGACGCGCACGCGAGCTGCGCCCGGCTGCAAGCCGACCGCTGCACGCTCGAGCTCGACTCGGCCGTCGTCGCGGCCGCCGCCGCGGCCGCCGCCGCGCGCGCTGCCAACCGCGCGACGCTCGACCTGCTGCGCGCGCGAGCGGAACGGTGCGCACACGCGCGCGAGGCGGCGCGCGCCGCGCTCCGGACGATCGCCGCCGCCGGCGTCGACCTCGCCGACTGGCTTCCCGCGCGCGCGCCCACCGGCGCGTGCGACGCGCGCGCGCGCAACGCCGCTGCCGGCGAGACGGGCGCGGGCGCCGACGCGGACGGCGCGTTCGCGGTGGGGGACGCGGCAGCGCTCGCCAGTGCGGCGGCGGCGGAGCGCGGCGCGCTGCTCGATGCGCTGCGCGAGCGTGCGCGCTACGACGCCGACTACATCGCGGCCAAGGGCGCACAGCTGCGCGCGGCGGGCGCGGCGGCGCGCGGCGCGCTCGGCGACGGCCTGCGTGCGCTCAACGCGAGCCTGCGCGCAAGCCTGCCGATGGGCGCGCTACGCTGCGTGTCGCTAGGCACGGACGGCGACGTGCACGCCGCCGACGACGCCGCCGACGACGACGTCGGCACGTGCCCGCCCGGCGCGAGCGCGCGCGCGGCGGTCGCCGGCGCGCTCGAGCAACTGTCGGCCGCGTATGACGGCGCGCGCACGCAGGCCGAGTCGACGCAGGCGCGCGCGCGCGCGCTGCGCGAGCAGGCGGTGGCGGACCTAGCGCGTGCAGAGGCGGTGCTCTCGAGGCTGCGCGCCATCGAGACCGCGCTCGCCGCCGCTGGCGTGGGCATCGGCTCGATCCCGCCGCCCACGTGGCCGCTCCCGCCCATCCCGTCGTTTGAACTGGCCGCGCTTCCGCCGAGCCTCGCGTCGGCCGACCTGCGCGCAATCTTGCCCGCGGGCGTGTACGCCACGGCCTCCGATCTGCGCGCCGCGCTCCTGTCGCTGCCCGCCATCGCCACGTCGGGCGCCGCGGCCGCATTCGAGGCCGCGGCCGCGCGCTCGCTCGATCCCCTTCCGACATTGCTCGCTGATTACGACCCGCCGCCCATCGCGCCGCTCGAGGCCGCGGCGGCGCGCGCGGCGCGCGCGGACGCGGACGCGGTCGGGGCGCTCGCGCGTGTGCGCGCGGCGCTCTCGGCGCCCCCCGACGGCGCGTCAGCCGACGTGGCCGAGCGCGCGGCCGGCGGCGCGGCCGGCCGCGCGCGCGCCGCGGCCGCGCGCGCTCGCGAGACGCCGGCCGCCGCCGCGCGCCCCGCGGGCAGCGGCGAGCTCGGCGAGCCTCTGGAGGTACCACGGCTCGAGGCGGTGGGCGCGTGGCTCGCCTCGCGCTCGGCCGCGCTTGGTCGCCTTGCGCTCCACGTCGACGGCGCGGCGCGCGCGCTCGCGTCCGCGCGCGTCGTCGCGCGCTTTGCGGCGGGCGGCTCAGCGGCGGGCGAGCCGGCGATCGACGTGCGGCCGTTCGCCGCGGCGGCGCTCAGCAGCGCAGCGGGTGGGTGCGGCGCGCTCGCGCTCGCGTCGCCCGCCGCCCTCGCCTTTCGCGCGCTCACCTCGCCGCTCGCGTGGATGACGCTCGTGGCCGTGCTCGCGTTCGCCGTCGGCGGAGCAGCCACAACCGCGTGGGCGGCTGCGTACGGCGAGTACGTTGCCGCGTGTCGACCGGCGGACGCCGACGGCGGGTTGCTCACGCGCAACGCGTACGCAGTCGCCTTCGATTGGGCCGCGCAGCCCGGCGACCGCACGCTCGGCGCGCGCCTCGCCGAGCACGAGCGCGCGCGCGCGCGCGCGTGCGCCGAGCTGCGCGCGAGCGTCGGCGCGAGCGTCGGCGCGGGCGGCGGCGAGGACGGCGGCGAGGGCGGCGGCGAGGACGATGGGCCGCCGCTTGCGCTGCAGCGCGAGGCGGACATACTCGTCGCCAGCGCCGCAGAGGACGCGCGCGCGCTCCGCGCGCTCCGCGCGTGCGGCGCGGCTGCGCTCGCGGCGACGCGCGCGGACAACCTTGACGCGCACGGTCGACCACCATCCGACGCGCTCGCCGCGCTCGCGCGCGCGCTGGACGAGGACGAGTGCGCGCCGGACACGCCGGACGCGCCGTCGCGTCCGGTGCGTCCGAGCGATGGCGACGCATCCAACGCACCGGACACCGCGCCGGACGCGCCGGACACCGCGCCAGGCGCGCTTGCACGGGGCGGCGCCGCGCCACGCCTGCACGCCGAAGGGGTGGCGTGCGCGAGCGCGCTGCCCGCATGCACACCGACGTGCACGGGGCCGAGCAGGCCGCTGCTGCGCGCCCTCGCGCGAAGGTGCGGTTGCTTGGCAGAGGGCGGCGCGCACGCGCAGCTTTCGCGCTGGCTTCTCGCAGCTGGCACGTTTGCCGCGCTCAACGCGGCGCGGGCGCTGCTCGTCGGCGGACTCGCGCGCGTCGGCTGGCGCGAAGTCTTCTCCGGAAGCTTTGAGTATGCCGGCTCGTGCGACGCGCTCGGCACGCCCGCTGAGGGCACGGCGCGCGCGCTCCGCGTGGCGGTGGCGCGCGCGGGCGACGGGCTGCGCGCCGGTGGGCGCGTGCGCTGCGCGGGCGCGCTCGCCGTGCTCGTCGCTTGGGCGTCTGCGCTGGCATACAGCGCGCGCCTCCTGCGGAGATGAACGCTCTTGCATTTTTTTTCATTTTTTTTTGTTGGCCACATGGGCGCAGGGCCAGTATTGACCACGAGGCGCGGTTCTGCCCATTCTCACCGGGCGTGGGGTCGGGCTGGCAGCACCAGCTGGGCAGCACATGACATGGGTGGCTGTCCCGAGATGCACCCCCCCCCCCCCCCCCAAATCATCGCTTCTTACTCGCGAGCAACGGTGGCGGCGGCTTGAACACCGCGTTGCGATAAAACTTGAGCTCTTCAATCGATTCGTACACGTCGGCCATCGCGCGGTGCCCGTTGCGCTTGCGCGGCCTTCTGCTCGCCGGGCCCGGAAACCAGCGGTACGCCAGCTCGGCGATCGTCGACACGTCGATCACGCGCCACGACAGGGCGCGCATCAGCTCTGGCATGTGCTGCTCAAGAAACTCCTTGTCCTTGTACACGCAGTTGCCCGCGAGGTTGAGCACGCCCGGCGCCGCGTGCGCGCTCACGAACGCGAGCACTTGCGCCTCCGCCTCTCGCACGCTCAGCGTGCTCGCGCGCACGCGATCGACGAGCCCGGACTCGACGTGCTGCTTCGAACACCATTCGTTCATCGCTTCGAGCACGCCGGCGGGCTGCGAGATGACGAGGTCGGGGCCCTCGACGAAGCGTGTGAGCGCGCCGTCCGAGAGGACACACGCGAGCTCGAGGATGTGGTCCGCGCGCGCGTCGAGGCCTGTCATTTCGAGGTCGAGCCACAGCATGGAGTGGTACCCGAACGGGCGCGGGACGCGCGCTCGCGGGTGCGCGCCGGTAGCAGCGGCGGCGGCGGCGGCGTGCACAGTGGCGGCGGCGGCCGCCGCCGCGGTGGCCGTCACGCCAGCCGACGCGCGCGATGCGCGCAGCGTCGCGCGTGCGAGCTCGCGCGCCGCCTGCGCGCTGATCCCGACCCCGCTCGAGTCGCTCGCGCTCGTTTCGTCGCTCGCGCTCGCGTCGTCGCTCGCGCTCGCCTTGCAGACGAGCGTGCCGTCGCGATCGCCGCCATCGCGCGCGGCGCTGCCGTTGTCGTCATGGTCGTCGCCGTCACTGTTGCCGCTGCCGGGCGCGCGCGCCGCGGCATACGCGCGTCCGTTCGCTGCCGCCCGCGCGCTTTGCCGCCGGCCGCTCGCGTGGGCGCCGCGCAGCACAAACGTCTCGCCCGTCTCCTCCTCGGTTTCGCTTAGGCCGAGCAGGGCGAAGCGATTCGCCACCATGCGCCACCCGCGGCGCTCGCGTCCGGTCGCGGACGCGCGCACGATGGCGAAAAGGGCCCCTTTTTCGCCGCGCAAAACCGCGCGACCGGGGGTGCCAACCGAGGTGCGAGATGCGGTGGGGGTTGGCGCTGGCGCTGTGGGCGGCTAGCGTCGAAGGGTTGAGCGAGCTCGGCGACCGCTACCGGCAGCTCTGCGCGGCGCACCTGCAGCCTGACAACTGGGACGAGCAGGAGGACGGCCCGTGGGTGCCGCCCGACGCGACCGCGTGGCAGCCGCACAGCGCGTGCCCCGAGCAGCTCACCGCCGACTCGTTCCGCGGCCAATGCGCGCTGCACCTGCAGCCAAAGGGGTGGAGCGAGGAGGAGGATGGGCCGTACGCTCCGCCACCCGACCTCGCGCTCCCCACCTGCATCCTCCTCTTCGTCCCGCACCTGCTCGACTCGGGCGCGGCCGGCCGGATGGAGCTCCTCGGCGCGCTCGTCGACGCCGCGTCGCGCGAGCGGGGCAAGCCGCTGGTGTACCTGTGGGCGGAGGCGGGTGCGCAGCCCGAGCTTGAGGCCGCGCTCCACGTCGGCGCCACGTACCCCAAGCTCGTCCTCTACTCGCCGCGGCTGCGCGTCGGCACGCCGCTCCAGCTCGCGCTCACGCCAGCAAACATTGGCAGCTTCCTGCTCAAGGCGGCGCTGTCGCGGCTGCCCGTCCGGCCGGCGCTCTTTGACGCCGATGCGCTCGCAAGCCCCGCGCCGTGGGACCTGCAGGACGCGCAGCCGCCGTCGTGCGCCGACGAGCCGTCTTACGACCACGTCAGGCTTGAGGGCGACGTGTGAATCGCTGCGATGCGGCACGCGCCGCGCGTGGCGCCGCGGCGTGTGGTGGCATGCCGGCGAGCGCGGCCGCGCCGACGCGGTGGCAGCCCCATCCAGCGCAAGCGCGCGCGCGCGCGCGTCGCGCCTAGCTGATGAGACGGAAGGAAAAGGGTCGTGTCCATCTCCCCGGTCATGTCACTCAAACTTCTGACTGAGGCCTTTTGCCCTTTCCCCTTGTCCAGACACAGCGCGCCATGTTCCGGCGCCTGCTCGCCCACCCGCCTGGCCCCGCCAGCGTGGGCGTGTGCGGCCGCGCCATGCAGCCGTGCGCGGCGTTCGCGCGCCTTCTCGCCAGCCCCGTTGTTGGCTCGCGCGGGCTGCTCTCGCGCGCGCGCTTGCGCGCGCTCGAGGAGGACGTGCGGCGCGAGCCGGACGATGCGTCGCGCGTGTTCGCGCTCTACGACGCGGCGAACCGCGCCAAGGAGCACGCGCTCGTCGTGCGGCGGTTCGAGTCGGGCGAGTACGCGGCGGACGAGCGCAGCGCCAAGGAGTACGTCAAGGCGCTCGGCGCGATGGGGCGGCTCGACAGGCTGGACGTCGCTGAGCTCGCGCACGTGGCCGGCGCGGCGGGCGCCGGCGGCGCGGTTGGCGCGGCGGGCGCTGGCGGCGCGGTCGAGGCGCGCGAGGTTGACACGCTGCGCGCGATTGGCGCCGGCGCGCTGCGCGCCTCGCGCGGCGGCGGCGCGCTGCGCGGCGGCGCGGGCGGCGCTGGCGGCGCGGGCGGCGCGGCAGAGGAGCCAATCCACGTCGTGCTCACGGAGCCGTGGCGTGCGCAGTTCTGGCGGCTGGCGCGCAATCTCGGCATGGCGGCCGCGATCATGTTCATGATCACGATGCTCCTCGAGGAGCGCGGCCTCGCGCGCGGCGCCAGCGGCGGCCTGTCCGCTTTCACGTCCGACATCAAGCCCGTCGTCTCGTCCAACAAGACGTTCGATGACGTCGTCGGCGTCGACGAGGTGAAGGCGGAGCTGCAGGAGATCGTGCACTACCTGCGCTCGCCCAAACACTTCACGCGCCTCGGCGGCAAGCTGCCCAAGGGCGTGATGCTCACCGGACCGCCCGGCACGGGCAAAACCCTCCTCGCGCGAGCGGTCGCTGGGGAGGCAGGTGTTCCATTCTTCTATATGAGGTGAGCCGGGATGGAGTGGTTGCCGTGGTTGCCAGCGGGGGCGCTTTGCGTGCAACCTGCGCGCGCGCGCGTCCGCGCGCGGCTCTTGCTGATCGCGCGAGCGCTTGTGGGCTGCCTTTCTTGCTGTGTCTGTCCGCACAACTGGCGCGCACATCCTGACTCACGTCCTTTCCCCGGGGCGCTGCTGCCTTCCCCCCCCCCCCCCCCCCCCCCCCCCTCCCCCCTTCCCTCCCCCCCCCCCCCCCCCCCCCCCTCCTCAGCGGCTCGGAATTCGAGGAGGTGTTCGTCGGCGTGGGCGCGCGGCGCGTGCGCGACCTCTTCACCGCCGCGAAGGCGCGCTCTCCGTGCATCATCTTCATTGACGAAATCGACGCGATTGGCTCGCACCGCAATCCAAAGGACCAGCAGGCGATGAAAATGACGCTGAATCAGCTGCTCGTCGAGCTCGATGGGTTCAACCAGAACGAGGGCGTGATCGTGATTGGCGCGACGAACTTTCCCGAGGTGCTCGACAAGGCGCTGGTCAGGCCGGGCCGTTTCGACACGATGGTGTCCGTGCCCCTGCCCGACGTCAAAGGGCGCGCTCAGATCCTCACGCTCCACGCCAAGCCCATCCCCCTCGACTCGTCCGTCGACATCGGCACGATCGCGCGCTCGACGCCCGGCTTCTCCGGCGCCGACCTGCACAACTTGATGAACATGGCGGCGCTCAAGGCCTCAACCGACGGGCGCGAGAACGTGTCGATGGCGGAGCTCGAGTACGCGTGCGACAAGATTCGAATGGGCGCGGAGCGCAAGTCCGCGCACATCTCGGCGGAGAATCTGCGCACGACGGCCTACCACGAGGGTGGGCACGCGCTCGTCGCGCTGCACACCAAGGGTGCGATGCCCATACACAAGGCAACCGTTGTGCCGCGCGGGATGGCGCTGGGCATGGTCTCCTATTTGCCCGAGAAAGACCAGCTCAACATGTCGCGCGAGCAGATGCTCGCCACGCTCGACGTTGCGATGGGCGGGCGGATCGCCGAGGAGCTGGTCTTTGGCGCCGCGCAGGTGACGACGGGCGCCCAGGGCGACCTCGCGGCCGCGACGAACATCGCGCGCAACATGGTCACGCGGTACGGGATGAGCGAGGCGCTCGGCCCGATCTACGCGCCGGACGACGAGGCGCGCCACCTTGCGCCCGCGACGCGCGAGCTGATCGACAAGGAGGTGCAGCGCATGCTCGAGGCGGCGGCCGAGCGCGCGCGCCAATTGCTCAAGAGGCACGTGTCTGAACTTCACCTGATCGCTGCGGGTCTGCTGCAGCACGAGACCCTCTCCAGGGAGGACATCCTGCGCGTCGTCAAGGGTCAGCAGCCGGCCGCCGCGGCGCGTTAGCATCGAGGCGTGATCTGCCTGCAACCCAACCTCATTCGCGCTGGCAGAGGCAGCGTCCTCCGCGGCAAAGAGCCGGCAGCCTGCCTTGTGCACGGGCCACATGCGCTGCATGCACTCGGCGCCGCAAAACTTGGCCACGCGGCACTTGCTGCACAGCTTGAGCTTCTTGGTCTGGCCGCAGCCGATGCAGCACGCACGCACGACCTCGCGCTTATCTGCATGCTCGCCCAGCAGCGCGAGCGCAGCATCGCGTGCGGCCGTCTCCTCGCGCTGCTGGGCGGCGCGCGCGAGGAGAAGCGCGCCCTCGCGCTGCTGCGTGGGCTCGCCACCGGAATCAGGGGGGGCGTTTGTGACAAGCACCTCGCCGAGGTTAAAGGTGGCGAGCACGTGCCCTTGGGAGGCAGCGAGGCGAAAATGGCGGGCGGCCTCCGCCCAGTCCTGCGCCACGCCCTCGCCATCCGCGTAGCAGACGCCCAAGAAGCACTGCGCGTGGGCGTGCTTCTGCTCGGCGGCGAGACGGTAGAGGCGCACGGCCTCCGAGCTGTCCTGCGCCACGCCTTTGCCCCACGCGTAGCAGAGGCCCAGCTTGTATTGCGCGTCGTCATGCTTCTGCTCGGCGGCGAGGCGGTAGAGGCGCACGGCCTCCGCCCAGTCCTGCGCCACGCCCTCGCCATCCGCGTAGCAGACGCCCAAGGAGCACTGCGCGTGGGCGTGCTTCTGCTCGGCGGCGAGGCGGTAGAGGCGCACGGCCTCCGCCCAGTCCTGCGCCACGCCCTCGCCATTCGCGTAGCAGAAGCCTAGGTAGTACTGCGCGCCCGCATGCTTCTGCTCGGCGGCGAGGCGGTAGAGGCGCACGGCCTCCGCCCAATCCTGCGCCACGCCCTCACCCCTCGCGTAGCAGACGCCCAGATTGTACTGCGCGGAGGCATGCTGCTGCTCGGCGGCGAGGCGGTAGAGGCGCACGGCCTCCGCCCGGTCCTGCGCCACGCCCTCGCCATCCTCGTAGCAGAGGCCCAAGAAGCATTGCGCGTCGGCGTGCTTCTGCTCGGCGGCGAGGCGGTAGAGGCGCACGGCCTCCGTCCAGTCCTGCGCCACGCCCTCGCCATACGCGTAGCAGACGCCCAGATTGTACTGCGCGGAGGCATGCTGCTGCTCGGCGGCGAGGCGGAAGAGGCGCACGGCTTCCGCCCAGTCCCGCGCCACGCCCTCGACATACGCGTAGCAGCAGCCCAGCTTAAACTGCGCGCCAGCATGCTTCTGCTCGGCGGCGAGGCGGAAGAGGCGCACGGCCTCCGCCCAGTCCTGCGCCACGCCCTCGCCTTTCGCGTAGCAGAAGCCCAGGTTGCACTGCGCGCCGGCATGATTCTGCTCGACGGCGAGGCGGTAGAGGCGCACGGCCTCCGCCCAATCCTGCGCCACGCCCTCGCCCCTCTCGTAGCAGATGCCCAGGTAGCACTGCGCGCCAGCATGCTTCTGCTCGGCGGCGAGGCGGTAGAGGCGCACGGCCTCCGCCCAGTCCTGCGCCACGCCCTCGCCCCTCTCGTAGCAGACGCCCAGCTTGTATTGCGCGTCGTCATGCTTCTGCTCGGCGGCGAGGCGGAAGAGGCGCACGGCCTCTGCCCAGTCCTGCACCACGGCGTCACCTCGAACACGGCGGTTCTCTGAATTTGCCCTCGCCATCGTCGGGCGGCCCTGTTTGGACGGACGCTGTACTGTAGAGTGTAGAGTCGCATTGAACCGTAGCATGTCGCCTGCCGGTCCGGTGCGCCCCTCAACCCCGGTCACATTTTAAACTCCAGTAAAAGATGTCAAGATGAGTAGAAATGATGATGATCAACTCTTCACAAAAGCGGCCAAGAAATCAGAATCCGGCAGCGATCGCGCGCACAATGGCGGGGCTGCGCTTTTGTCCGGTGAGCGCAAACGATGGCGTGCGTGCGTCACGGCGCGGGATCTCTTCCACGAGCCGCTGGTCGTGGGGCCCACGTGAACGCCAGCCCTGCGGCACGGATGCACGGCCGCACGCGATCGAACACTGGCTGACTCGCCGCACGCGCGCGCGGCAGGAGTGCAACAACATGCTCTTTGCAAAGGAGAATAAGGCGGAGCGCACGCTGATGTTGCACTGCGAGTCATGCCAGCACGAGCAGCCCGCAGATGACAAGTGCGTTTTTCGCAACACGATGACACTCTCGGCGTCGCGGCTCTTCAACTTTCAGGATGTCGCCTCGGACCCGACGCTCCCGCGCGCAAACGACGTGGAGTGCGCGAGGTGCCACCACAACGAGGCGGTCTTCATGAAGGACCCCGTCAGTAAGGACAGCGAAGGCCTCACGCTGCACTTCATCTGCACCAACTGCAAGCACAATTGGAAGCCAGGTACGCGCCGTGCGGCTCAAACGATCCTGGCACGGCCAGTCTTGCCGGCTAACCGCGTGCGGCGCGGATTCGCGCCCTGCGTGCCATGCGCGCGTTCGCCCCACGCGCAGACTTTTTGGGCGCTGGGTGAGCATTCTGATGACACAGCCTCGTATTTAGGGTCGAGCCCTGTCCGATCAGGCGCGGCCATTCGGAGGGAGGTCCTTGTGAGTGAGCGGCGCTTCGATCGGCGAGCGCAGGAGCACGACGCGCAGCGAAGCTGCGGCGGCATCGGGGGGGAGGGAAACGGGCGGGCAAGATAGCGCTCATGTGCGAGGCAGGCAGTTGAATCGGATCGCACACGCGAGCACGCCGGCGACGGCGACGAGCGCAACGAGCCGGCGCCACGCGAGCGCGTCGAAAGGCGGAGGGCGCGCGGGCGCGCGCGCCGCGTGCACGAGCGCGTCAAGCTCGTCGGTGACGGCGCGCAGCAGCGGCTCCGCGCCGCGCGGGAGCACGGCCGGGTCTGCGAGCACGGTGAAATAAACACCGCCTGCGTACGAGAGGACATCGAAGCATGTCGAGACGAGAGACGTGGCGAAGAAGGCGAGGTGAGGCACGGCGCTGCCGAGCAGAGTGACAGGCGCGCGCGGGCCGGCGACGTTCGAGAGGAGCACGGAGAACTTGTCCATCGTCTTGAAGGTCGTGTCTGCGAACACGCGCGCGGGCAGCAGCGTGACGCCCAGCTTGTTGAGCGCGAGCGTGACTGCGAGCTCGGGCGACAGCTTGAGCTCGTCGCAACGCCGGATCGCCTCGCGCAGCCGCGCGTCGGGCGTGGCGTGCTCGACGGGCAGCGCGACGCCAAGCAGCGTCCACTCGTTGCCCAGCGCGCGCAGCGCGTCGCTCCCGTCCGCGCGCAAGTTGGCGGGGAGGAGAGCGCGCACAAGCCGGGGCCCTCTCTCGGCACGCGACGCTTGTGCCTCGCGCTCGCCGGTAGCTTCGATTAAATATTGGCGGACGGCGCCGGCGACGCACGCGACGAGCACGTCGTTGACCGTGCAGCCGAATGCCTCCTTCACCTCGTGCAACGCCTCGAAGGGCACGCGCGCCGCCGTGCCGGCGATGCGGCGCCCGGACAGGCCGGGATGGCCGGCGCACGATGGCAGTTTGAGCGCTGTGCGCGAATCGCCGGGCAGGGCGGGCAGGAGCGCGGCATACGCGAAGCCGTTGACGGCGATCCAAAAGCGGCGCGCGACGCCGAGCGGTACGGCCATGGGCGCGCGCAGCACGCGCGGCAGGCACGCGAGCGCGGGCTCGAGCGGCGACGACCGGCGAGCCGTGCGGTCGCGCGCCCCGGCGCTCGCGGGCGCGCGCGCGGTCGGCCGCCTGCGCGGCGGGTCGACGGCGTTGGCCTTGCCGCCGTCGAAGAGGCAGAGGAACATCTTAAGCATCGCCACACCTGGTACGGCGGGGCGCGCGCGCGCGAGCGGGTGGGCGAGGCAGTGGCGCGAGCGGGCGGGCGAGGCGGTGGCGCGAGCGCCCTGCCGTGCGCGAGCCGAAGGGCGGCGGGTGGCGGGGGGTTGCATCACGCACCGTCAGCGATGCAGTGGTTCAAGCGCACGAAGAGCGCGCTCTGCTGCGGCGCGTCGGCGAACGTGACGAGCTCGATGCGCCAGAGGGGAGCCGCCCAGTCCCATGGCAAGGCGAACGAGTCGCCGACAAAGCCGTCAAAATCGTGGCGGGACGCGAGGAGGCGCGTGGTGACAAGCTGCGTGACAATACGCGCGCGCATATCCGCCTCGGTGAGCTCGCGCCAGCGCGCCGCGCCGCCCGATGGCGGCGTCTCGAGCACGGAGCGCAGCGGCCAGAACGGCAGCAGCTCGGCGCGCGCGCGCTCGCGCAGCGCGTCCAGGTCAGGCACGCCGTCGATGCGCGCGGTTGCGACGACAGTTGATTCGTATCGCGGCTCGACGCGCCCAAGCGTGTGCATCACCTTGGCCATGAAGTCCAACCGCCCCCCGGCAGGCACCTCGTCTCCTTCGCGCAGCAGCTCATGCGCCATTCTTATCTGTCGAAAATGGCGCCCTTCAGTGTACTGTGACGTTCTACAGTGACTGTCGACCGTGTCACACTGTCAGGCTCGCGACGCCATCGTCGGCGCGCGAGGCTCGGCGTCGACCGCCGCGCCACGCGGCGCCGGCGAGTCGGCAGACGCCAGCGCAACCGCCATGCCGCGGCCCGCGCTGACACTCTCGAAGAGTGAAGCCGTCCCGCGCATGCGCCGACGCGCGGCCGACCACGCCCACGCGTCATCCGCGGCGCCGGCACCGTCCGCGCCATCGCCCGCCACGCCCTGCGCGCCCGCGCCGCGCGCGCCGGCGCGGCACGGCGCGGCGGCGAGCTCGAGCTCAGGTGGGAAGAGCGCACGCCACAGTTGTCCAAATTCGCTGTCCATCGCCCAGGCGGCGCCTTCGACCGGCGCGCGGACGGCGCGGATCGGCGCGGCGCGGCCGGGCAGGTGCAGCCGGATCGCGGCGGCGTGGAGGTAGCAGCGGTCCTCGCGCGCGGCGTCGGAAGCGCGCGAGTACCGCGCGTCCCCGAGGAGCGGCGCGCCAAGCGACTTCATCGCGACGCGTAGTTGGTGCGTCTTGCCGGTCTCGGGTTTCATGAGCAAAACGCGGATGCCGCGACGCGTGGCGCACGGGAGGCCGCGTGTGGCAAAATGGGTGATCGCCGGGTTGGCGGTGGTTCGGAGCAGCTTGTAGCACCCGCGCCGCGCCTTGTCCATATCGCCGACGACCTTACCCTCGCGCTTGGTGGGTGAGCGGCCGGAGAGCCCGACGTAAAACTTGTCCACGCGCCGCTCCTCAAACTCGCGGCAGATGGCCGCCTGCGAGGCAGGCGACTTTGCGAGGATGAGCACGCCGCTCGTCACCGAGTCGAGCCGGTGCACGCTGAGCAGCTCGCCGCGGTACGCGAGCGCGCCGTCGGCTTGCATCCGGCGCAGGTCGCCGAGCACGCCCGGGTCGCCCGCCGAAGCATGGAAGCTGCGGCCAGCCGCCTTGGCGACGACGAGGGCGTCGTCGTCCTCGAAGAGGACCTCCGGCAGGCGCGCGAGGGCCCCCACATCGGCCGCGCCGACGGCCGCGCGTTGCGCTCCGCGCGCCGCGCCGTCCTCGCCGAGGGCGTCGGGCAGCGCCGCCGCGCGCCGCACGCTCGCCGTAACGCTGCTGGCGCGCACATGATGCCGAGGCACACCGACAGCGCGGAGCGACGCCAGCCCGGCCGCCAGGAGCAGCATGTGGCTCGCCGGGGCTAGCGCGTTCGCGTCCAACTCAACTTGACACGTTTGCGTTCGCGTGGCACCCACGATGGCGGGAGCGGACGAGGACGACGCCCTCACGTCGCTGTCGGAGCGCTTCACGGCGGCCGCGGCCGTGTATGACGGCGAGGCGCTGCCCGACGAGGGAAGCGCGCTGCGCTGCGCTGCGCTCTATCGCACGGCGCTCGCGCAGCACGGCGAGGCAGCCGCGCGCGTGTTCGCGGCCGTGCTCACCTCGCCCGCGCATGACGGCGCGCGAGAGGCGCTCTGCTGCGAGCTCTTCGCGGAGAGCGCGGTCCTTTTGCGCGCGGAGGCGGCGGGCGTGCGCGCGGCCGCTCGCGCGATGCTTCGCCTTCTCGCGCGCACCTGCTCCGCACGCGAGCTCTACACGATGACGACGGAGGAGCTCTCGCGCGTGCATGTTGCGGCGCCCGGCTCGGGCACGGGCGCGGGCGCGGACGGTGAGCACGCGGCGGCGGTGATGCTCCGGCTTCTCGCGCTGCTGCTCGTCCGACTCCACTCGGCCAAGAGCTGGCGCCGCTTTGCGCACGCGAGCGCCGAGGCCGTCGCGGAGTGCTTGGAACGCTGGCCAGTCCGGTGGTTCCGGCCGGCTGCGG
Source organism: Diacronema lutheri (assembly GCA_019448385.1). NCBI lineage: Eukaryota > Haptophyta > Pavlovophyceae > Pavlovales > Pavlovaceae > Diacronema > Diacronema lutheri. Next base: position 493,839 of record JAGTXO010000018.1, read on the forward strand.
AGCTGTGCCGCGCGGACGGCGGAGGCGGCGACGACGATGGTGGCGAGGGCGACGGCGGGAGCGACGGCAACGAGCACACTGCGCGCGCGAATGCCAGCTTCACCACTGCGCTCCGCGACACCGATAGCCCGCTGTGCGCCGCGCTCGCGGCGCACGCGCGCCCTGGCGACGTCGGCGATGCGTTCGACCCAGCGCGGGCCGGCGAGAAGGACGAGGCGGCGCAGCGGAGCGCGCTTTGCCAGCTCGCGCTCGCGCTGCATTGTGCCGCGCTGGCACGCGTCGTCGTCGCAGCCGCGCCCGCGCGCGCCGCCGCCGCCGCCGCCGCGGACGGCGTGTGCGAGAGCATGCCGGCACGGGCAATTGCAGCCATGGCTGACGCGATCGCAGGCGGCGGGCTCGCGCTGGTGTGTCGCGCGCACGCGCCGACGGCCGAGCTCGTGCGGCTCGCGCGCGCGCTCGAGCTCGGAGGGCCCGGCCCGGTCGAGGGCGGTGCCGACGGCGCGGGCGACGACGGCGACGGCAGCGGCGGCGACCAGCCGCGCGCATCGGCAGAACTTGAGCGGCGCATAAACCGTTTCAGGCTGCCGCAGGACACGGCCGCGCTTGCGTTCAGACTCGTGCGCGTGCGCGCCTCGCCCGCCGCGCCGTCGAGCGCGGACGCTGGGCGCGGCATCGCGCGGCGGCCGCACACGCTCGGCCACGTGCCCACGCCGGCGGCGGGCTGGGAGCTGACGGACGTAACGGACGCGTTCGCGCTTGCGGCGGACGGCGATGTGGCGCACCGCTTCGTCGGGTGCGCGCGCGCCTTGCTCGACTCGGCCGCTGCATCCGCGACCGCCGCGGGCGCGAACGCAGCGGCTGGCGCCCGCGCGATGCTCGCTACTCAGCTGCTGTGCGCGGCGTGCGCTTCGTTAAGTACACTCCCATCTTGCACGCGCCGCGCTTCGCGCTGGTTGCGCGACAGCGCGCCCGCACACCGCGCCGCGCTGTCCGCCGAGCGCGCGCTCGAGCTCGCGATCGAAGGCTCCGCCGAGCCGGCGGCGCGCGCCGCGGCCGCGCGCGCGCACGGCGCGTTCCTGTCGGCCCTCGCGCCGCGCGCGCGGCTCGCGCGCGTGCGCGCGCGGCTCGGATGTCCGCTCGACGACGAGCTCGCCGTCTGCCCCGGCGTGGCCTCATTGCTCGCCTCGCGCGTCGCCGTTGAGCTGCGCTCGCACGGCGCGGCGCGCGCGCGCGCGCCGCCGCGCGCGCCGGTCGAGGCCGCGCCGGCCGCGATTGGCGTGCCGGTTGCCATGGCGCCCGCGGACGCGCCGGGTGCGGCGGAGACGCCGGACGCGGCGGACGCGGCGGACGCGGCGGACGCGGCGGACGCGGCGGAGGCGTTCAGCGTTGACTCCGCGCTCGCGCTCGTACCGCTGCTGCTCGAGCCCGCGCTCGACGAGCTCGACCAATACGAGCGGCTCATCGGCGGCCTCAACCTGGCACGTGCCGTTCTGCTGCGCGCGAACGCCGACGCGCACGCCGCGCGCGCAGCGGGCGACGACGCGGTGCGCGGGGACAGTGGAGGCGGCGGCGGTGTGGGCGGTGGCGCGCGCAACGCGGCGGTGCGCGCGCTCGTTGCAGAACGGCTACGGCCGCTTGACGGGAGGCTGCGCGCGCGAATGGATGAATTGTGGGCGGTGGCAAGCGGGCGCGCGTCATCGACGCACGTGCGCGTTACGGAGGAGGACGGGGCAGAGGGAGGCGCGCACAAGCGCGACGACGAGGGCGGGCTTATGGCCGTGCACGCGCTGCTGCGCGCGCACGGCGGGCTGGACGCGGGCGGCGCGGCGTTTGGCGGCGGCGTGGCTGACGCGCAGCTGTGCTTCACGCGCTTCCAGCTCGTGCTCTCGGTGCTCGAGCGCGTGCTCGAGCTAGCGCGTTCGGTGCTTGACGCGGAGCGCACGCCGACGGGCGAAAGCGTGTGAGGCGCGCGAGTGCGTCGGTCTCTCACTCGATCTGAGCGTGCGCACACGGCACACTGGCACCAATGACTGGGACCAGTAGTCAGTCCCGGTTTGGGGCTTCTTGTGATGGAAACGTGAGAGCGGTTCGTCGAGGAGGACGGTAGCCCCACCTGCGCGCGCGCATCCGCGATGCCCGGCGTGCTGCACGAGCTATGGCACGGGCCTGCCAAGTGGCTGGTACCCGTGCTCCTCGGCTGGGCCCTGTGCGCGGGCATCACCATTACGCCCATCACCGACATCGAGCAGGACTACTTTGCATCCGCATACCCGCACCTCGCGCTGCGCGGCGGCTCCGGCGTGCGCGTCGGCGTCTGCGCGGCGCAGCCGCCAGCGGACGCGGACGCGGCGCGCTGCGCACATGCCGTGTCCGCCGGCGTGAGCATCGCGAGCTATTCTGACGCCGTCGGCTCGCTCGTCGTCTTCATCCTCTCGCCCGGCCTCGGCCGGCTGAGCGACGAGCACGGGCGACGGCCGTTCGTCCTCGGGACCTTCGTCGTGCCGCAGGTGGGCGCGCATGACCCGGCGCCTTTACGCGCCTTTCTTGTCGCTCACCCGACCAGTCCACCCTGATCTCGCGCCGCGCCGCGCGCGCGCCCGCCGCCCCGTCCACCCGGCCGCCTCCGAGCAGCTCGCGCAGCTCTCGCTTGCGCTCTACTACTCGAGCGTCGTGCGCGGCTGGGCGTTCTTCGTGGACCTGTGGATCTACCTCGCCCTCCGCACCATCTCACTCGCGCTGCCTTTGTCGATGTGTCTTGCGTGCGCGCGCGCGCCGCGCGCCGTCCCCGCTGCGCGTCGTGCCGCCGCGTGCGCCCGCGTCGGCCGTCGTGCGCACGCCAACCGTTGCCATCGCTTGGGCCCCTCTGGCCCCTCCGGCCCCTCCGGCGCGTCCGTCCGCCCGTTCGCAGCTACTTTGCCGACTCCTTCTCGCACGCCAATCGCGCGGGCGGTTTTGGTATCGTGCTCGCCTGCTTCTCAGGTGCGATCATTGTGGGGCCCAATGTGGGCGCGGCGCTGCCGACTGAGACGGCGCTGTGGCTCTCGAACGCGCTCGGCGCCGGCGGGCTGCTCGTCGGCGTGCTCTGCCTGCCCGAGACGCTGTCGCGTGAGCGACGCGCCGCCGCTCGCGCGGCACGCGCCGCACGCGCGGGCGGCGGCGGCGTCGGCGGCGGCAGCGGCGACGGCGGCGAGCGGCGCGTCGGCGCATGCCGCGGCTTCTTCGACTCGGCGCTCATCCTCGCGCGCGACCGCTTCTTCGTCGTCCTCGCCGCTGTCGCGGCGGCGGACGGCGCGGCGGTGCAGGGGATGCAGGACATTTCCCTCTTCTATTTAAAAGAGGTGTTCGAGGCGGACGTTGGCTTCCGCGCGGGGCTGCTGCAGGCGGTGGGTCTGGGCGGGCTCGTTGTGCAGGGCGCACTGCTCCGCCCTCTCGTCATCTGCCTCGGCGAACGCGGCCTTCTCGTCCTCGGCCTGGCGTCCACCGTCGTGTTCGTCGCTGCGTACGCGGTGCTCGGGCAGTTGGTCGTGATCGGCGCGCTCGGCGCGAGCGCGGCGCGCACGGTGCTGCTCGTTGCGATCGTGCCGGCGAGTACGCTCGCGATGGTCACGTTCCCCGCGCTTTCGGCGCTCAAGGCGAACCACGCGTCCGACGGCGAGCAGGGGCAGGTACAGGGCGCGCTGAACGGCGCACGTGGGCTCGCGACGGGCGTAGGGCCTGTGCTGACCGCGCAGCTGTGGCGGGCGCTGCCGAAGCAGCCGTTCATCGTGTACTACTTCTTGTGTGCGCTCGTCGCGCTGGCGCTCGTCCTCGCCGTCGCCGTGCTGCCGCGGCCGCGCGCGCGCCGGCGCGGCGGCGGACTCGTCGGCGGCGTCGAGACGTACGGCTACGACGCCGGCGACAAGGCCGCGCCGCTCCAACGGCTGCGCGAGCCGCTGCTCGGCGCGGCGGCCGATGCGCCAGTCGGGCACGCGCGCGCGCGCGGCGCAGCAGCCGGCGCTGGCGCGCCAGGCGACGGCGCGGCGGTGGGCGACGGCGCGGCGGTGGGCGACGGCGCGGACGGCGTTGGACGCGCGCCGTCGGCCGATGCGGCGTGGGGCGCCATCGCGTCGGCTGTTTCTTGGGCGGAGAGGCCCCCGGACGCGGGCCAAGCCGAGCCGGACTCGGCGCAGGCGGCGCGCGGCGCGCCGCCGCGCTGGGCGCTGCCCGCGTGGCGGCGGCGGCCACCACCCGCGGCCGGTGTTGGCGATGCAGCCGCAGGGGCGCCCGCGGCCGAGCGCGCACGGGCGCACGACGGCGGGGCAGAGTGGCCGCTTCCCCCGGCCGCTCTCCAGGCAGAGCGTGCGCCATCGTCTGAGATCGCGTGAGCACAAGTGAGCACTGGGCAGCTCCCCCTCCCTGCATGTCCGATGACGTCCAACTTCAAATTTGGATGCTGCTGCGCTGACAGCTGCGCTGACAGCTGTCTGGTCCTTCTCCTCCAGCACTGCTGCGCCAGCTCGTGAGCCCACTCCGTGCCGTCCACTTTGGCGCCCAGTTTCAAAGGTGCTTATCGAGGTTGGCTCCTATGTCAAAGCGGGCCTCTTCGACGCGCGACGCGGCCAAGGCCGAGGGCGACGAGCCGGAGGAGGAGGACGGTGGCAAGGTGCACGGGCCCGTGCGCGAATTGCTGCGTGTGCGCGATTGGCGCGGGCGCATATCGATTCTTCGACACCCGCGCACGGCGCGCGCCGCCGCGACTCACCGCGCGCGCTCGCGCTCAACGTGCGTCGCGGCGCCCCATCGCCGCGCGCGGCGCGCAGCTCTCGCGCAAGCGCGGCGCGAGCGATGGCGCGGCTGACGAGCGCGCGAAAAAGCTGCGCGCCTCGGACGCCGCCGCCAAGTCAGACCCGAAAGCCGAGCCGCGCGCCGACGAGCCGGTCAAGGCGACGCGCGGGTCCATAAAGGCCGGCGCGGACGGCGGCGCGGGTGCGCAGCCGGCCGCGCGGCAGCTGCGCGTCAAGCTGACTGGCGCACCGCATCTACTGCGCGAGGGTGGCGTGGGCACCCTCGGCGCCAACGCAGACGAGTCGCTGCCGCCCGACGGCGTGCCCGCTTGCGCTCCGGCGCCGCTCGTCGGCGGCGCGCCGGGCGTCGGCGGCGGTGCGTCCGCTCAGTTTGCGCCTCACACTCAGGTGATCCTGACGAACGGCAAGGTGACGTACGAGGCTGAGGTGTGCGCGCCGCACCGCGCCACGCCACGCCGCGCCGCGCCCGTGGTTCCCCATCCTCTGAGGCCACACCCCACCGGGGCGGAGCGGCCGCCCCAGCCGCCAAAATTGCCCTTTCAGCGTCGCGTGCCCTCGCCCGCCATGCTGCGCACACCCTGGCCTGCCGTCGGCCGCACGGCCCCCTCGCTGCCCTGTCCTCCGCCACCACCGCCGCGCAGGTCGCGCGCTACGCGGAGCGCGGCCCCGCGACGGGCAAGAAAGGCGCGGCGGCCGCTGCTCGCGCAGGCACCTTGCACGGCGGTGTGCGTTGCGGCTACTATGTGCATTACAGCCGGTGGCCGAAACGGCCGGAGGAGTGGGTGCCCGAGGCAGTGGTCGTGCCGTGGAGCGAGGGCCTTGCCAAGGTGACCGCGACGCGCGTTGCGGCCCCGTCACCGTTACGTCACCGTTACGGCTTCGACATTGTCGAGCCCCTCCACCGACCCCCCCCCCCCCTATCCCCTCCGCCCCCTTTCTCATTCTTCTTGGTGACCTCGCGCGCCTTCCGTTGCGACTTGTCGACCCGCGCACCGCACCACATCGCACCGCACCGCGCGCCGCGCCCAACCCGCGCGCGCAGGCCGCCTCCACGCGGCCGCCCCGCAAGGACACGTGGGAGGGCTGTGAGGCGGCAGGCGGGTCGGTGGGCGCGGGCGACGCGGACGACGGCGCGGACGAGGCGAGCGGCGCGACGGGCGGCGCGCGCGGCGACGCCGCGTCCGCGCCGGCCGGTGGCGGCGCGGACGCGGCGGCCGCCGTCGGCGCACCGTTCCCACCAGGCGCGGGCGGCGCGGGCGCGGGCGGCGCGGGCGCGGGCGGGGCGGGCGCGGGCGGGGCGGGTGCACGCCTCACTGAGCGACAGCAGCTCGCGCTGCTGCTGCGAGCCGACTCAGACGCCGGGCCAATCCAACCGGCGCGCGGCGCGCGCGGCGCACGCCCGAGCGGCGGCGCTGGCGCCGCGGCGGCGGTCGCAGCGGCCGCGGCGGACGCGGCCGGGCTGGCGGGCGCCAAGGGCACCACCATCGTTGGCGGTGGCGTGGGCGCGCGTGGCGGCGCGGCGGACGACGATGCGCCAGTCAGGGGCGGCGCCAAGGGCGGCGGGCGCGCGCGAGGCGGCGCGAGCGGCGCGGCCGGGGGCGGCGCGGCCGCGCAACGCGAGCTGGCGGGCGCAGGCGCGAACGGATCCGCGGACAAGGGCGGCGTGATGAGCGCCCTGGACGCTCTCGCCGCCGGCGCGTCGGAGGCGCAGGCCGCGCGCGCGCCGGGCGGCGCGCACGGTGGCGAGAGCGTCCAGGGCGCGAGCGCGGGCGGCGCGCGCGCGATGGTTGTCGGGTGTGGCATTGACGGCGATGGGCAGAGTACGTCGGGAGAGGAGGCGGAGGAGGGGGAGGGGGTGGTCGACGCGGACGCGGACGCGGGCGAGGAGGGCGGCGACGGCGAGGGCGAGGGCGAGGACGAGACGGATGGCGACGGCGAGGACGAGGGCGAGGGCGAGGGGGCCGACTCGGAGGCCGACTCGGACGGCGACGGCGATGGCGACGGCGACGGCGACGGCGACGGCGACGGCGACGGCGACGGCGACGGCGACGGCGACGGCGACGGCGACGGCGACGGCGACGGCGACGGCGAGGGCGAGGGCGAGACGGACGACGATGATGACGCCGACGACGACGACGCCGACGGCGAGGAGGGCGACGCCCGCGCGCGCGTGGACGGCGCGCACGCGCGCGCGGGTGGCGAGGACGAAGACCCGGATGATCAGCAGGCGCCTCCAACGGCGTTCCGCGCGGGCGTTGGCCGCCGGCGCGGCCGGCCGGGCGCGGGCGTGCGCGGCGCGGCTGCGGCGTCACGCAAGGATGGGTTCGTGCTTGTGTACACAGCGCGCGATGGCTTTTGTGGCCCGTACGCCGATCTCGCGCGCCTGCGGCGCTTGAGCGCGCAGCGGCGCAAGGGCGTGCCGATCTGCGCGCACTTTGCGTCAGCGCGCACGATGGAGTCGGAGCTGTGGGAGAAGCGCCTGTGCGCGCGCGCGCGCGCGCGCGCGCGCGCGAGTGGCGCGCCCACTGCTCGCACCCACACGCGCGCGCGCCTTGTTCCGCCGCCATCGTGCGGAGTGGCGAGTGAGTGCGCTGGCTGTGCGTGGCATGGCGGGTTTTTGTTGTTGACTCTGCGGCCTTGCTGCGCCACCCTGGCCGCCCCGCCCCTCCCCCCTCCCCCCCCCCCCCCCCCCCCCCCCCCCCCCACAACCTGCAGCAACGAGGAGAATCGCTGGGTGGGCAAGGTGACAGAGCTGAGCAAGTACCGCGTCGCTCTCAAGCCCGCCCTCGACAAGGACGTTGCGCTGCTCCAGCCCGCACGCCGACCGGGCGCGCCGCAGCTCGCGGCAGCCGCGCAGCCAGACGCGACGAGGCCTGCTCACCGCCGCAAGCAGGGCGCGCCCATTCGCTCGCAGTTGCTCGTCTGACGGTGGCCGCGTCGCCGGCCGTGCACAATTGAAAATTGGCCAGGAAAGTAGGCGAGCAAAGGTGGAGCACTGGAGCTGACTCAAAAGATTGGAAAGCTCGCGCCGCGACAGCGCCACCGCTTCCGCAGCCCGGCGCACGCTGCGGCCGCCTTGCGGTGCAGCAGCGCAAAGCACACGCCCTTGCCCGGCGGCAGCGGGAGCACGCGCGGCGGGTCACCCTGGCCGCGCTCGTCGCCCGGCCCGTCGAGCAGCCCGAGCTGGTGAAAGTACGGCAGGCAGGACGCCTCTCGCACCCACGGTTTTGACGAGGCCCAAAAATGGTGGACGGTGAAGTCGCCGCGCTGCGTGAGCTCGAGCGCGTCGTGGCGCATGGCGAAGATAAGGGTGAAGAGGCCCTGGTCCGACGAGCCGCCGACAAAGTTCCAGTTGTCCAGCCGCATCATGCGCGTCGCGTTGATTGCGCTCTTGGCCGCGAGGCCGCGCGGCATGAGCGCGCGCGGCCGTCCGGTCGAGTTGAAGCCGAACTCGACGGAGAAGCGATTGAGCCGGAGCAGCGCAATGCCCTCGTCGTACAAGGCGCGCGATGGCTTAAGCCACATCGTCCCCGTGTTCAACGGCGACTCGGTGTCGGGCGAGCCGAGCAGTCGCGCGCGCGACGCGCGGAAGCGTGGCACGCCCTCCGACCACGCCTTGGCGGCGAGCGCAAGGTACGCGCTCATCCCGAGGCGCGAGCGGCGGCCCTGCTCGAGCAAGTCGATGTCAGTGTCGAGCAGCAAGATTAGCTCATACCGCGTGAGGCCGACCACTGCCCACTTGGTCAGCACCGCGCGGTCCTGCGGCACGGGCACGATGTGCCACCGGCCGTGATTTGTGGAGATGACGCGCGCGCGCTCCGCGCCGCGATCGAAGGACGTCGCGGCGAACGTGCCCGCGAGGTCGACAAGCTCCGTATCCATTGCCTCGATCATTACGCTCGGCTCGTCGCACTCTCGCCGGGCCGCCGACGCGTCGTTTGTCGAGACGAGCACGTCGGCATGCGAGTACCATGGCACCGTCGCGCCTGGCGCGCCGTCGCGTGCGTCCGCAACCAACAACGGGAGCGATGCGGCGAAGCGCACGGCGTCGCGGCACCACTTCACGATGCCGCACATGATCTCCTGATCATGAAGTCGCCGTTCCGGCGCGACGAAGAGCGTCGTCGCGATGGCGAGTAGTCTCGTCCCGCCCGTGGGCATTGCTTTGACCTTGACAAAAGTTTTGGGGAATAAGTTTGAGTCAAAACTCAACGCACTTTATCGCTTCTTTTTGATATACTAACGACGCTTTCCGACGGGTCAACAGATGGGGTCAGGAAGTGCGCAGCGAGGCGCCAGGCGGAGCAGGCCCAAAGGCCCACTCGCGCCTAGCCACCGCGCGCCGCCGCCCGCGCGCCGCCGCACCGGTGGCCGCCGTCAATCACACCACCGGCCGACGCGCACGCGCACGCCGAGGCCCGAAGATCGTCGGCGACGACCGCCACCCCCGAGCCGCCGCCTGCCACGTCGCCAAGCCGCCCGCCGCCGCTGCAGAGCGCGACGCCCGCCGCCAGCGAGCCGCCGCCCTCCCCGCCGCGTCGCAGCCCCCTGCCGCCGCCGCGAAGCGTACCGCCACCCGCCGCCAGCGTGGCAAGCGCCGCGATGCTGGCCGCGTGGCCGCGCACGCGCGCCCCGCCATCCCCAAACCCACCGACCGGGGCGAAAAGTACGTTGTTCGCGGTGCCGGCGCAGTCGATGGGCAGGGGCGGCGGGGCGCGCGGAGCGCGGCCAGCAGAGCGCGAGGGCGCAGCCGTCGCAAGCGAAGGTTTCGTCGTAGAGAAGGCCACGCCGCCGTCGCTCGTGCGGCCGTGCGCGCGCGCCCCGCCACCCCCAAACCCACCGACCGGGGCGAAAAGTACGTTGTTCGCGGTGCCGGCGCAGTCGATGGGCAGGGGCGGCGGGGCGCGCGGAGCGCGGCCAGCAGAGCGCGAGGGCGCAGCCGTCGCAAGCGAAGGTTTCGTCGTAGAGAAGGCCACGCCGCCGTCGCTCGTGCGGCCGTGCGCGCGCGCCCCGCCACCCCCAAACCCACCGACCGGGGCGAAAAGTACGTTGTTCGCGGTGCCGGCGCAGTCGATGGGCAGGGGCGGCGGGGCGCGCGGAGCGCGGCCATCAGAGCGCGAGGGCGCAGCCGTCGCAAGCGAAGGTTTCGTCGTAGAGAAGGCCACGCCGCCGTCGCTCGTGCGGCCGTGCGCGCGCGCCCCGCCACCCCCAAACCCACCGACCGGGGCGAAAAGTACGTTGTTCGCGGTGCCGGCGCAGTCGATGGGCAGAAGCGGCGGGGCGCGCGGAGCGCGGCCAGCAGAGCGCGAGGGCGCAGCCTGGATGGCTAAGGCAGGCGCCGTCAAGGCAGCCGGCGTTCCGAAGCTGCCGGCCGGCACGGCCGCGCCGGCGCGCGCCGCGCCGACGGGGACCACGGCGCCTCGCAGCTGTTCAAAAGGAGCGAGCGAAAGGGCGCACGCAACATCAGGCCGAAATCAGGGCGTCGACCCTGTGCACGCCGGCAGCGGGAACGGCCGGGACGGCAAGGACGTGGCAGGACGCGTCATGGGGACGTGTGCTCGTCACTCGCCGCCCTCGCCGTCACCCTCACCGTCGCTGCCCGCGCCCCCGCAGCGCGCGCCGCCGTAGATGTGCACGTGCACGCCTCCGTTCCCGCCGCCGGCGCGCCCCTTGGTCTTGGACTTGGGCTTGGCGGTTGCCGCGGCTTCCGGCTCGACCGCCGCGCCGTCGCCCTCGCCAGCCGCGCCGTCGGCGGGCGCGCCCGCGTCCTTGCCATCGGCTGGCGCGCGCTCGGCGCTGCGGCGCTCGAGCTCGGCGGCGACATCAGCGGCGTGAGCGACGGCCTCCTCAGCCGTGCGCTTGCGCGACGCGACAAAGAAATGCTGCAGTGACGCCATGCTCACATCCCGCCCGCCGAGCGAGGCGACGACCGCGTCGGCGAACGCGTCGGCAAGCGCGGCGGGCGCGCGCTTGTAGAACTGAGCGAAGAGGGTGACCATCTGCTCGCGCGTGGCGTCGGTGAACGCGACGTGCAGGTCGACGCGCCCCGGCCGGATGAGCGCATCGTCGAGCTTCTCCTTGAAGTTGGTCGTGAGGATGAAGACCTGCCCGCTCGACGAGCCGACGCCGTCAAGCGCGTTGAGCAGGCCGGAGAAGGTGAGCTTGGACTGCGCGACCTTCGCCTCGCGCTGCTTTGAAAAGAGCGCGTCGATGTCCTCAAGCACGATGAGGGACGAGACAGGCGCACGCTCGACCGCGTGTTTGAGAGCATCGTCGGTCATGTCGGGGTGGCTCGGGTTGAGATAACACAGATTGCGCTCGAACTCCCCGGCGAGCGCTTGGATCAGGCTCGTCTTGCCCGCGCCGGGCGTGCCGTGGAAGAGGTATGATCGACGATATGGGATGCCATGCTTGCGGTACCAGCGCTGCGTCCTCGGCGCGAGAAAATCGACCATGTCGGCGACAAGCGCGCGCTTGGTTTCGGCGGGGAGCACGACGGACTCGACCGGCCGCGACGCCGTGCGCGCTTCGCGCCGCCAAGTGCTCTGGCGCGCGTTGAACTTGAAGATGGTGAACATGCCCGGCCGCGTCATCTCCGAATCGCGCAGCAGCTGGTCGCAAAAGGACTGGATCACCTCGAGGCCGTTCGCGGCGCGCTCAGCGAAGAGGACGAGGTTAGTGTACAATTCGACGCCGCACTGCGAGCCGACCGGCGAGCCTATCGTCTGGTGGAGCGCCCACAGCTTGGCGGCGCCCGCGTACTCAAACGAGAAGAGGCCGAGGCCCGCGGAAAGAGACGTCGGTCGGCGCACGGTGGTCGTCTTGGCCGAGCTCGATTCGGAAGTCGCACACTCGTCGTCGTCGTCCGAATCATTTGACTCATCGCCCGCGCAGCACGCGCCGCCCTTCGCCGCGCTCGGCGAGTCGGCGATGCGCCGGCTTGGCGTCGATACCTCGTCGTGTGCGTGGTCGTGCAGGTGCGCAAGGACCATCGCGTAGAGCGATGCGCCGGCTTCGATCTCGACGTGGACCATCACCGAAGGGTCGAAGGCGTGTGACACGTCCGAGGCGCGGAAAGGCGCGTGCGACATCGCGACGATTGGGCTGCTCATGGTGCTCGTCTATGGGAAGGGTCGTCGACGGGTCGTCGACAGCCGACAGGGTCCTTTGGAGTTGAAACTCTAAAAATCGTTCTCAAATGTTTGATGTGACTCATAGATCTCAGACTGCACGTTCCAATATACTATAACGGCGCTTACGTCAGGCGGGTCCGAGGCGTGTACGGGGCCGAGGCGTGACGAGCGGGGGACCGGAGTCCGGACTCGATTCCACCTGCGGGCCACGGCTCAACCGAGACACGCGCGGTCTCGCATTGGCGCCGCATCCAAAGAGTTGGGCGAACAGCCGCAAGTGGCCATGCGCGGAACCCCTCCCCGCGCGCGCACTGGACCTGAGCGGGTCGCATGATCCCATCGTCGCCACCGAGGGTCCGCGATCAGGACAGGGCGAGGCTGCCCGGGGCCGGGCACAGCCCGCGCGCTCGCCCAAGGCGGCGTGCGCACCGCCCGTCTAGCGCGTGCGTTGTGGGTCTCACGCGCCGCTCACTTGCCCTCAGCGGCTTCGGCCGGCGTCTTCAAGACCATCTTGTCGACGGCGTGCACGGGGCCCTGCAGCTCCTCCCAAATGAACTTGTAGACGAGCTGCTGACGCTGCATTGCGCTCTTGCCCTCAAACGACGATGAGACCGCAAAGATGGCGATGTGACTCCCGTTCGGGTCGTCAAAGGCCGCCTGCACCTCGACCTGCGACGCGCCGAGCCCGGCCTTAATCTTTGCCTGGCACTGCAACGGGATGTTCGCCTCGCCCGCGGAAGTGCTCATGCGCGTGAGCAGCGATGCGCCCGGCCGGAATGCTGACGGCGTGAGCCACCTCCCCGGGCCGACGCGTGCCGTCACCGTCGGCCCGACCGGCCGGCCCACGCTCGCCACCACGAAGAGCCGAGCGAGCATACTGCACTAATGCGCGCGACCCTCCACGATGGATGTCGGAGCCAAAGGTCCGGCACCGAAGGCGCGCCGGCTAGATGCGTGGCTCGTTCGGCGGGGCTACGGCGAGGCGCGCCGCTCGCGGTATACCTTCTTCTACCACGACGGCTCAAAGCCGCGGCCCGCGCTCCGCGGCGCGAGCCACGAGCTTTTCTTCGCGCTCACGCCCGCCCTCCTTGCGCACATGCTCTCGGGCTGCTCGACGGCGCGCGGCGCATGTGCGGCGGCCGTCTACATGCTCGGCTGGGCAGTGCAGTACGGCGTGAGCTCACAGTTCCATCGGCGGCGATGGACGCTTGCCGAGGAGCAGTTCATGTCCGACCTCGACCACGTCGGCGTCCTGACGATGCCCGCCGGCACCTACTTCCCGCTCGCGATGCTCCTCCCCGCGTGGCGGCGCGCCTACCTGCTCGGCGCGCTCGCGCTCTACCTCACGTACGGTGCGTACCGCTCTTTTGACAAGCGCGGCGGCCGCGCCGAGGAGACCGCGCTCACGATCGGGATGGTCCTTCTCGTCGGCCCGGCCGCGCCCGAGCTCTACGCGCGGTGCACGGCGGCCGAGTGGGCGCTGCACTGCGCCGCGCTCGCGCAGTACCTTGGCGGCGGGCTCGCGTACGCGGCGCACTGGCCAGAGCCGTGGCCCGGCGTCTTTGGCGCGCAGGAAGTGATGCACCTCGCGACATGCACCGCGAGCGTCTGCACCTTCCTCATGAACACATCGGTCGTCTCTCGCATCTGACTGAGATCTCGCACCCGACAGAGTGGTTCCCTCATCCCACACATCGGAGCAGTGCAGGAGGGTGGGATGCACGCGCGCGTGGCGCTGCTCCGCGACGCTGAGCCGTCAGCTCTCCGCGTCACTGTTGCCGTCACCTCGCTGAGACATGTCGGTCGCCTCCGCCCACCACGAGACAAGGCCAAGGCCGTCCTCAGCGATGGCGCCTTTGACGATCATCGGCGCGAGGCTCGGCGGCGCGGTGATGATCGCGCTTGAGCCTCCTCTCGCGCTACCGGGCTTGCCCGCGAGCGCGCTCGCCGCGCCGGCGGTGGCCGCTGCGCCCGTGGGCGCGCCGGCGGCTCGCGCGCACGCACCCCCCGGCGCCGCCATGTTGCCGCCTGCGACGCCGCCGGCGGCGCCACTCGCGGCGGCCGCCCTGGCACCCGCCCCCGTCTGCCCGCCTGCAGCCCCGCCCGCCGCCAACCCGCCCCCCGCGCCGCCGCCGCCACGCGGTTGCGCGCCCGAATCGACGAACGTGTTGGACGCATTGAATGCAACCTCGACGACGCGGAAGCGGATGAACTCGTCAACGTCGATATAAAAGTCCTGCTTGTTGAACTTCCAGCACCACGCCGCGTTTACCAGCGTCGCGCCCTTTGCGTCCAGCTCCGCCTCCTCGAAAGCGACCGGCTGGCGCATATTCTCGGGCGTGATGACGACGTTGTCGAAGAACTCGAGGCTCACGACGAGCCCGTCCTTGCTGAGGGTTGTGATCTTGCCAACGAGGATCTGGCCGACGAAGGGGCAGAAAACGATGATACGGAACACCAGCGCCACGTGCTGCGCCGCGTCACCCGGGTGCAAAAAGGCCTCGCCGATCGACGCGATGTCGTACAGCCTGAGGCAGAGGCCGACGTCGATGATGACCTTGTTGGCGAACTTGCAATTGACGGCGGAGACGAGCGCCTCGTGTGTCGGCAAGTGGAAATCGGACGGCTGCACCTTGACCGTGTCCTCCAGCATGACCAGCGAGAACATCGCGCGCGGACACCCGGGCGCGTCCCCAGGTCCGACCGCGCCCGTCGCCAGGCCCAACTTTCTCAAGGAAGGCGCCAACAAGCATTTCAGTATGCTGTCCGGCAGGCGCACCACCGGCAGCGGGCCCAACTCGCAACGCACAGCCGAGTCGCAGCGGACGGGTGGCGGCGGCCCGCCGCTCAAGGTGGGGTACGCGCTCAAGCGCGGCACAAGCGGCTTCTTCTCGAGCTTTGCCAGGCACAAGCGCTGGTTCAAGCTCGACGCGAGCGGCTTCGTGTACGGCGAGGACGCTGAGGCGGCCGACACGGGCAAGCGGATTGACGTCTTCCTCTCGCGGATCGTGCAAAAGTCGTCGAGCGCGCTCGAGGTGGTCACCGCCGAGAAGACCTACCCGCTCGAGTTTGCCAACCGCGACGAGCGCGACAGTTGGTACAAGGCGCTGCTGAGCGCGCAGCAGCAGCGCGCCGACGCGGTAGAGGCGCTCATCATTCGGCTGGAGAGGGCGCTCGAGAAGCGCGCGGCGAGCGGCAACGCGTCTCTGGAGCGTGGCGAATCGCGCGTCAGCTTGCAGAGCGCAAAGCCCGCGACGCCTGTCGAGATCCTCGAACGACTCGACGCACTCACGCGCAGACTCGAGCGCGTGGCCGCGTGATGGCCACGGCGCGGCCGCGCGTCGGAGCTCGCACGCGCCCCTGCGCACCGGCCTTTCTCCTCACTGAAAGTCCGCCATAGACACGTTGAGGCGCGCGGGCCCCTCAGCCGACTTCGTCACCGAGCGCAACGCCGCGCTGGCTCTCCGCCTGCCGCCTCTCAAGCGCGCAGAGCAGCTCATCCGCCTCTATGCATTCCGCGCACTGCTGTTCGAGCTGCGCGGGCGTGATGTCCAACCTGCCCACCACCTGCGCGCCCCGCGCGACACCGCTCGCGTGCATGGGCACAACGGGCGGCAGCGCGTCTGCGTCGCTGGCGCCGTCCAGGTCGCTGGCGCCGTCCAGGAGGCGCTCGAGGCGGGCGCGCTGGTCGTCGCGCAAGCTGCGCACGCCGAGGTAATGCTGGATCATCAGCGAGGCCTCCGCGCTGCGCATGTAACCTGTGTGCCGAGAGCCAGCGCGCCGCGCGCGAGGGAAGGGCTCGCGTCAGCGTCGTGCGCAAAAGACAAAAGAGGGTAAGCGCCGTGCATCCGACCCAGGCCGGATTCCCCAGACGCGCGAGTGGTCGCCCTGCATCCGACCCAGGTCGGATCCCCCAGACGCGCGAGTGGGCGCCCTGCATCCGACCCAGGCCGGATCCCCCAGACGCGCGAGTGGGCGCACTGCATCTGACCAAGAAGAATCGTCTTGTCGATCCGGCCTGGGCGCGTGATCGCGGGGTCGAGCTTCTCCGGGTGGTTGGTCGTCATGATCAGGAGGCGGCCGGGCGTTTCGACGACGCCATCGAGCACATTTAAAAGGCCTGCGGTGTGGGAACGGTTTGGGGCAACGGTGCTGCTCAGAGGGGCGACTGGGGCGATCCGCACGGCCACCATCGCCCTTGACATCGCCACCCGCCTCGTGCTGCGCGACTGCGGAAGACGCTCGCGCAAGACGCGGGGCGTGCGGCGGCGGCAGCGCACACACCGGCAAGGTCCAGCGCATCCCATGACGCGAGCATGTCAGGCGGGATGAGCGGTCCGGACGCGTCGCCCGTCAAGTCGATCGCACTCGAAGCGCTGTTGCCCGCGTTGAGGTCGGTGGGCGCATCCGTGCCGACCTTGTCCCAGCCGCCGCCACCGAGGCCGCCCGCGCCGCCACCGCCGCCTCCTCCGCTCGTGCCCGTCGCAGCGTCCGCCGCGCGCGCGTCCCCGCCCTTGCCCTCGCCGCGCGCCAACGCCTTGCCCTCTGCCGCGCCGCCGCCAGCACCGCCGCTCGCCTTCTCCGCCGCCCTCGCCGCGATCGCCGCCCTCGCCGCCGCGAGCACCAGCCGCGCTTTGCCGCCCTCGGCTTGGCCGTCGCCGTCTGTGCGCGCGTGCACGACATCGGAGGCGGCATCGACGTCTTCAAAGACGTAAATGACCTTTTTAAAAGGCAGCCGGATGGGCACTGCGCGGTGGGGGCGCCGCGCGCGGTGGGCGCGTGGCGGCGTCGGGTGGGCGCGTGGCGGCGTCGGGTGGGCGCGTGGCGGCGTCGGGTGGGCGCGCACGAACGCATTGCACGCGCGCCGCGCGGCAGCGGGGGCTGCGGGCCGCCGAGCCCAGCCATGCGCGGGGAGGGGAAGGGGAAGGGGGAGGGGGGAATAGGGAAGAGGGCCGACCCAAGACGGCGCTGCAGCGGCGCAGCGGCGCAGCGGCGGGGCTCCGACCATCCATCCCCTTGCACAAGTAGCGCTGGTCGAAGACGGCGTCCATGAGCTCCTGGTTGGTCTCGACGCGCGACAGGGAGACGGAGACGATCGAGCGGTGCGTGTGCTGCGCGAGCGCCTTGATGAGGCTCGTCTTGCCCGTGCCGGGCGGCCCGTGCAGCAGCAGACCGAGCTTGTGCGGGTAGCCCGCGACCGCGTACCGGCCGGCCTTTGCGGCGAACGCGTCGACGAGCGCGAGCAGCTCGGCCTTGCGCGGGAAGAAAAGGGCGTCAAAGGGCTTGTCGTCGGAGAGCGGGTAGCGCTTGTACACGCGCACGCCATCGCCGCCCTTCACCTTGCCCCGCTTCGCCTCGCTGCGTGGCTGGAGGGTGTACAGATGGCGGGAAACGACGGCCTCTGTGGTCAGCTGCGCACAGTACCATGAAAATGCCTTGTGCACAAAGCCCTCGACGCGCTGGGCGGCGTTGCGACCGCGGCAGTTGAGCCAAAACGTGCACATCTCCACGTGGTGCGCATCGTCGCCTTTCTTGCTGATCACCGTCGTCGAGACCTCGAGGTGCAGCCCCTTTTCAATCTCGAGGGTGGTTGATGGTGGGACGGCGCGCGTCAGGCGGTAGTGTGCGAGCTCGCCGAGGCCGGTGCGGCGCTCAGCCTCGGCAGTCTCGTCGCGATCTGTCGCCTCGCCCTCGTCGCCGTCGTCCTCGTCCTCACTATCTTCCCAGGAGGCGAGCTCACGCCGCTCGCGCTTGGCGAGCAAGTCCACATTAAGGCCCTTCGCCTTGTCGAGCTGCTCGCCGCAGTGTGCGTCGAGAAAGCGGGTCATCGCCTTTTGCAGGACGTGATTGAGCACCTCGCGGCCCGTCTGGTCACAGCCGTCGTACGCATCCCTGCGCGTGATGTGCGACACCTCGCGCGCAAAGCTCTCTCCTTGCCACCTGTCGCGCAGCCAGTCGAGCGCGTCCTCGCACAGGTCGAAGAGCCGCTCGGTCGAGTTGAGCAGCGCGTGCAGCACAAACGGGATCATCAGCGCGAGCAGCACGTCGACGTACGGGATACCCGTGCGGCATAGCCGGCGCAGCTTCTCGAGGGGCGGCTCGTCGCCCGTCTCTCGACTGCCCTCCATTTCCGCCATGCTGTGCTGTCATCGACGCCGTTGGCGAGGATGTCGCTGACTGCCCTCGAGCGTCTGGAGGCGCGCGTCGCGGCCGCCAAGCTCGACGCGCGCTACCAGGCCACCGCAGGTGAGCGGCCGGTCTTCATCGCGAGCTCAAGCGCCACCCACCACTCGATGGAGCCGGTCAGCGTGCCCGCCAGCCGGCGGCGCCTTCTCCTCGAGCGGCCGCCGGAGCGTCGGCAACCGGACGCAGCTCCGCGCGCGCCGGCGGCGCGAGGCGCGACGCCGAGCCGCTCGCTGCTCACGGCGACGCGAGAGCTCGCGCACAAGCTCGACTCGGTCTCCGCGCAGCTCGCTGCAGCCTCGCCATTCGCCGGCCTGGACGATCGCATCCTGCGCGACCTGTCGCGCGCTCTCCACCGGCACGCCGCGCTCTCGCGCGAGTCGTTCGAGCGCGCGGCGCGCGGCGCCGCGGACGCGGAGCGCGACGTTGAGCTCGCGCGCGCGCGGGACGCGTTGGCTGCGCACCAAGCGTCCGCGGCGCGTCGCGTGAGCGAGGCGGTCGAAGCCGAGCGGCACAGGTGCCGCGAGGAGGCGGCCGTCCAGCTGGCTGCCGCGCTCGCCGCCGCGGACGCGCGCGCGACGGACGAAATCGACAGCCTCAGCGCGCGGCACGCACGCGAGCTCGACTCGCTGCACGCGCGGCTCAAGCGGCAGGAGCTGGCGCAGGCAGACGGGCGGTGAGGATGTGTCATGATTGCGAAGTCTCCCTCTCATTTCACACGCCCAGCTCAACCGCGATCGCAATCCGTGTCGCGCGCTCGTTGGTCTCGCCCCCTTTGGCTACGCGCGCATGCTCGTTCGCAGGCGCGCGCGGCCGCGCGCGCGCGCCGGAGCCGACGGCGTAGTGCGCGACGCTGAGCCGCACTTCCGGCGGACGCTCGCCGGCCGCGCCGGTCGTGGCAACGCGCGGCGCGCGCGCGCGGTCGGCGCGCACGTCGACGACGGCCGCGCCGCTCAGCGCGTTGAGGAGCAGCGCGCACGCGAGGCGCCACGATCGGAGCAGCCTGAGCGATGCGGGCGGCACGCCATCGCGCAGGTAGCGCGCGAAGACGTGCGCGTCGGCGTCGATGCCGTCCACAGCCGCGGGCGCGATGAATGTGGACGCGGGGTAAAAGCGCGGGAGCGTGTGCAGACACAGGAACTGCGCGCCGGTGTACATCCTTACCGCACGGCTGTTGCTGGCGAGCACGTGCAGGTACACGCACGCGCAGTCGGCCGTGTCGCGCGCGGACGAGACGCACGCGTCGAGCAGCGCGCGGCCGATGCCCTGCCGTCTCAGCCCGGCGCGCACGCCGAGCGTCATGATGTACACGGCATGCCGGTCGCGCGAGTCGCCGCACCCAACGACTCGCGAGAAGAGCGGGCCGTCGTAGCGGTCGGCCTGCCAGCACGACGTCACCTCCCACACGGCGATGCCCACGAGCCGATTGTCCGGCAGGTACGCGCCGATCGTGCGGAAGCGCCCGCTCGCAAGCTGCTCAAAGAAGGCGTCCTCAAACTTGATCGGGAAGACCGCCTCGTGCACATCACGCAGTGTCTCGATCGGCTCGTGCGCGCACGGGCGCAGCACGACGTGCTGGTCGTCGTCTGCATCGTCGTTGCCGCCAGGCGGAAACGGCGGCGCCCGGCGGCAGTGTTTGTCTGCTTGTCGCGCGTCAGTGCTCGGTAAAGAAGACAGTGGCGGAAAGCGCGCGCCGCCGTCGGCGGCGATCGGCAGCATCCCTTTCGCCATTCGTCACGCGTCAGCGTCCGGCGTGCGCGCCATTAGCGAGCCCGTCCACCAAACAACTCACACGACGTGACACTGACTCGGAGTGTAGTCTCGGACACCTCTGGACGCCCCACGGACTCACCTTCAGGAGCGTCTCTGGTCTTGGATCGGCCCTCCTGCGAGACTCTAGCCCGCCGCATCGCTCTCAGGCTGAGGCTATTCTGCGACACGCTCGATCACAGCACCACACGGCGCGCCGCGCCTAGGCCGCGCCGTACGCATGCGCGCCCACGAGGGCGCCACGCCGCTGGCGTCGCCGCGCGCCCCGGCGACGGCTCGCCTCACTGCCCGGCGGCGCGGATCACGCGCACGCCATTTGCGTCCACGACCTTGATCGTAAACGAGGGCATCGCGATGAGGAAGCGCTCGCGGATCGCGGTGATGCAGTGCTCCATGATCTCAACTGCCTGCGCCTCCGTCAACTCGGAGTGCCACTCGCGGTCGAGGATGGGCGTCACGAACATGGCAGGGTACCCGTGCGCGGCCTTGTCGACTTTGTGCAGCGCCGAGAGGTAATCGAGGAAGTAGAGCGACGGGCCCGCGCCCTTATCGTACCCGCCGAGCAAGAAATCAAGCGCTACCATCCCGCCCGAGCGCAGCCCGTGCGCGACCTCGCCGCGCAAATAGTTCGCGGCCGCGTGCGACGAGAGCGCAAAGCCGTTGCGCAGCTCGTAAAGCGTGAGGTTCTTCTGGATGTATTCGCCGAACTGGACCATGTCCGCCGGATCACCGCCCATCCCAAGGAGTTTGTGGTGGTCAAGCTCAAGGATCTTGTCGTAGTCGTGCCTGCGGATCAGGATCGAGCTCGCGCAGTTGCTGTCTGTCATGATCATCGTGAAGTCCTTGCCAACGAGGCCTGCGCGTGCGGGCGCGCGCCGTGCGAAGCGCCGGGCGCGCCGCGGTCAATGGGCATTCTCAAGCTCGTCGCGCACGCCGCAGGCAACCGTGCCACCAGCGGGACTGCGCCTGCGCAGGCGTGCCACCACGGCGAGCTCGGACGCGGAACGTGCGACGCACCGATCACTCCTTCGACCTGCGCCATCGCGCTCCCTCTCCGCTCTGCGCTCTGCTGGTCCGGAAAGGAAGCAGCGTCCGGGAGGCCTTGGCGCCACTTTGCAGATCAAAAGATCACGACTCATCCTGCGGCGTTGGCAAGGACTTCACCAGGTCACGATTCATGGTGAGGCTGCTCTCTCAGGTGGGAGGCGTAAGAGTGGCGGCGGTGGCGGAGTGCCATGTGCGCCGCGACGAGTCGCCTGCCGCGCGAGATGCGCCACCAATGACGCTCTCGCAGGCGCGGATGCGCTTTGGCGAAGACGAGAGCAACACCCTCGCCGCCACGGGCGTGGTGCTCACGAGGCCATTCCTGCAGGGCCTCGCGCTGCCCGCGGTGAAAGCGCTGTGCCGGAACGCGGGCTTGCCCACAAATGCCAACAAAACGGTCCTCATCCGCGCCCTGTGCCGTCCGTCGCGGCGATCGATGCGGCTGGTCGCAATCGACGCGCAGCTCACCGGCCAGCGCAAGCCGCCGCGCCTGCTGAGCGACGTCGAGGCAGCGCTCGAGGTGGCGGGCTTCAACCCGCGACGCACGAGCCCGTGCTTACGCACGGCGCTGCTCGACGCCAGCGCCCCCTTTCGCGCCGGCCACCTCGAGACGGGCTTTGTGCTTTGCTCGGCGCCATGCGCGAAGTGCGGCGTGCGCGAGATCACGAGCACGGTGCATGACGTTGCTCAAGACGCTTTGCGCGGCTCACGATGTGGTGACTGCGGCGCGCTAAACTACGTGCGTGGGCTATGCGTTGGCCGACCGCACTTTGCGCTCCTCGCGGCCACCGACGCACACTCGTGCGGCTCGAACTCGTGCTGCTCATTGAGGGCGCAGCCACCGCTGCCGCGCGCGCTCGACCTTGCGGGCGAGTTGCGCGGCCGCACCGCGCGGCTTGGCGACGTGCCCACCGCGCGCGGCTCGGTACCGCTCGCAGCAACGAGCGTCGAGGAGCTGCCCTTTGTGAGCACGTGCTATACTGCGCCGCGCGCTGGCGACGACGAGGAGGCACCGCAGCTCTATGCGGTCGAGCCTGACGAAGCGCCGACGCCAGTGGCACCGTGGCACCGCGCGGAAGCACTGGCAGCCACGGCTGCTGCCTCGCCTCACACGAGTACGCCTCAGGACGAGGGCGGCGATCGTTCGCCACCATTCAGCCGGCGCATGAGCGCTCCGAGGCGCTTTGGCGACGCGCGCGTAGGCAAGGCAAGGACGGGTGCGCTGCGCGCTCCGCGCACGGGCGCGTCGATCGAGCACGCGGTGGCTGTGTCGCGCAGCGTTATGCGTAGCGCGGCCGTGGCCGTGCAGCGTCCGTGCAGCTCCGCACTGGACCTAAGCCCCAAGGCCGAGTCCCCGCCGCCGTCGCGCGCGTCCGTGCCGACGTCGCCGCCGGCCAAGAGGCGGCGTTTGGCGAGCGAGCAGACGCTGATGGGCTCCGTGCATCACACTCCCGGAACGCAACGCGCGCGCACGGTCTCGGCGTGGGATCGCCTCTGCACTTTGCCAGCGCTGCACCTCGAGCTGTGAGATGCGCGCGCGCTCCCCGTGCTACACGAAGCTTGCGCGGGCGGGGCAAACAGTGGTCTCAGCCACATCTACGCGGCACGCATCCAGTGGTCTGCCGTGATCACCTTTCCGGCAGCAGCATGGGGCGGCCCGCGAAGCGGGCAGAGACCCCGGAGGCGAGGCGCTGGGCCGTACGCAACCGCCATGCCGGCCAAATCGCGCGCTCACCGTCGGTGAGGCATGGCGCCGCCCGCCGCGTCCGGTGCTGCCGCGACATCGTCGTCCAGCCCGTGCCTGGACGGCTTGCGCACGGAGCGAGGCGTGCGCCCGCGCCCGGCGAGGAAGGCCATGTGGCGCGCGCGCAGCGCGGAGGCCTTGAACGCGGCTTTGCGCGCCGCGCTGCGCGCCTGGTCCGAGCTGGCGTGCCGCTTCGCGGAGGCGGTGGCTCGGCTGCGCCACACAAAGCCCAATTCGTAGCAGCTGAACTGCGGCGGGCGGGGCTGCTCCGCGCGCGCGCCTGCGGCCGGCGCGGCCGGCTCGGCGAGCGTCGCCATGAAAGGTGAATGCACATTCACTCGCATCGAGAACAGGGCAAAGCCATGGCTGCGAAGCTGCGCGAGCATGTCGAGAGCGTGCGCATTGAAGGCGCGCGCGTCCGCCGACGACGGCACGGGGTAGCGCGGCGGAGGCACGAGGCCGATGCGCTCGAGCCAGCCCGAGAAGGAGCGCGGCCGCGAAAGCCCTGCCCAAAATTGAAAGTCAGCCTCGCTCGGCAAGAGGTGCACCTCAACGAGGAGCTGCCGGAAGAGCTCGCCCGCGCGCAGCCGGCGACGCATACGCGAGTCCGACAGAATGCGCTCGAGGAGCGGCCACTCAGCCCCCTCGACGTCCACTTTGAGCACGGACAATCGCGCGTGGCCGAGCGAGCGCATGAGCGACTCGAGAGTGCGCAGCTCCCACGGCTGGCCATTGGCGAAGCGGCCAAAGCCAATGCCGGGGAACTGCCACGGCGCCGTGCCCGTTGGGTGGATCAGGTCGCGCCCGCCGAGGCCGACGCGGTGGAACGTCACGTTCGGGTTGGCGCCGAGCGACGTGCGGATCGAGCTCGCAAGGCCGAGCTCGTCGAGCGTCGGATCGAAGGCGTGCACCTCGCAGCCACGCGCGGCGATGGCGAGGTCAAAAGACGGGTCGTTGAACGTGCCTGCCGAGTAGACGACGCAGCCGCCCTGCGTGTGCCCATCCCAACACACGTCCCAGCCGCCGTCGCCGCGGTGGCCGAGGCGAACCCGGCTCGCGCATGCCGTCGGCACGAGATCGAGGCCAAGCGCGGACGCGCCGTCCGAAACCAATGGAGGCGAGACTGGCAGCGCGGCGGCAGGCAGCAGCAGCATGCTTGCGAGCGCCGACGGGCGCATCCCGCGGCGGATGCGCGATCCGTTGGGCAGGGAGAGCGCCGCGCGCGAGTGGCGGTGCACAAGATCGCCGTCGTGGAGACGGAGGAAAGAAAGTGTTTTTAAAGTCGGAGAGGAGGGAGGCAGCATCAAGGAGGCGCCGCTTGTTCAAGGAGCTTGCGAACCACAGCTTCGGCCATCGGACGAGCCAGGGGCCCAGAGTGGGGGCGCATCGCACCGCGCTCATCATCAGGCCCAATTCCGCTCGTGCGGTACGACCCGCTTTGAAGCTCAGCTCGCGAGCCGCGCGACGAGGGGCGCGAGCGCGTCGACGAGGAGCTGTGCGCCGCGCCCGTTGAGGTGCAGGTGGTCGTGCAGGTAGGGCGTGGACGAAAGCCGGTTGAAGGTCAGCCCGGGCACGAAGCGCACGAGCGGCGCGCGCAGAATCTGCCGCCCGAGCTGCCACGCGCTCGCGTTGAAATACTCCGCCTCGCGCAGTGGCTCGCGCGCGAGTTGGCGCGAGAGCGCGGCGTGCAGGTCGACGTAGACGGCGCCGCGCCGGCGTGCGACGAGCGCCGCTCGGCGCGCCACGAGCCTGGCCGCAACGTTGGGCTGCACGACCAAGTCGCCCCAAATCGAGCCGGTCGGGAGCGCGCGCGCGCTGCGGCCGTTGCCGAACGGCGGCGGCGAGATGACGACAACCTTTTTGGCGCGAAGGGCGCGGCGCGCGTGCGTGACGAGTGCGCCCAGATTGCGCTCGTACGCGGCGAGCGTGCCGCGCAGCGCCGTCGGCGCGTCCGCCGGCAGGTGCCCTCGGTCCACGTAAAACTTGCGACTCATTGGCGAGAGCGCTGAGATCGCGTCGTTCGTCCCGACGAGGATGAGGACGAGGTCGGGCGGCTTGTGCAGCGTGAGCGAGCGCGCCGTGCCAAGCACCGCGTGCGACGTGTGCGCGCAGCGCGCCGTGTTCAGAAACTTGACCCGCTTGAAGCGCGAGGCGAGGTCGGCGAGCCACGGGTGCGACACGACGCCGTGCGTGAGCGAGTCGCCGAGCGCGACGACGAGCGGGCGCGGCGAACCGTGATGGACGCTACTCGGGCCGTCCACCGGCGCTGGCCCGTAGATCGACTCGAGCGTGTGCAAGAAGCAGCCGAGCGCGCCGACGGCGATCGCGGCGGCGAGTCGGCGCGACTTTTTGGACGACACCTTCATCGCGCGACTTTTTGGACGAGGTTGGAGCGCGAGCTTGCGCTTTGTTCCGGGCCACGCGAGCCGTGCAGCAACCTCGAGAGGCAGCGAGGGAGGGGGACGGAGGGAGGGATGCTGCGCGGCGTTCGGCGGCTGAGCGGCACTGCCGCCAAGCCGTTTGCGGAGGACCTCGCGCGCAAGATTGCGCACGAGCTGCGCGCCTCGCCCGCCGCGCTCGCAAGCATCGAGCAACTCGGCGTCGAGCAGCTCGGCCCCGCGCGGCTCGCCAAGTACGTGCTCGCGCGCGCGCTTGTCCAGTCGCAGGGCACGGGCTGCTCGCTTTACCCGCCGCGGCCCGAGGCGCTCACGCCGAACGGCATGAGCCCGGCGGACGAGCTCTTGATACGCGCCGTCGCCGCGCTCGAGGAGCAGGCCGCAAGCCGCGGCGCGAGCGCCAGCGCCGGCCCGGCTACCGCCGCTGGCCCGGATGTCGCTGCCGTCGCCACATCGCCAATGCTCACGGCGGCGAACAAGGCGAGCCGCACCTTCCTCATGTCTTTCCTCGAAGACGCCATCCGTGCCGGCGGTGGCACCTTCGACGCGCCGCAGCTGCTCGCACGTTGGCGGTGCGCGCGGCGCGCATGTCTGTGCCGGCTTTCGCCTCGAAAGGGGGCGGTCCCGTGGACCATCGCGAGCTCCGACCCCCTCCCCCCCCCCCCCCCCCCCCCCCCCTTCTCCCCCCTCCCCCCCCCCCCCCTTTCCCCCCTTGCTTGCCCTGCGCGCGCTTCGCCACCACCTCACCCGCTCGGCACCCGCGCCCGCCCGCACGTGCGCCCGCTCTGACTGCCAGAAGTGAGAGCGTGCACAAGTTGTCCGAGTCAGCTGCTGATCTGACGAAGCTGCAGGTGCGCGTGCTGTGCGACGCGGCGCTGCGAGCGCACACCGCGCCCCGCGCTCATGCGTGAGGCGCGCGTCGTGCCTCCCGCTGCCCCCTGTCGCCTCCCGCGCGCTGCGCGCCCCGTGCGGCAGGGGGTGCGCGCTCATCTGCTCTCACGCCTCGAGCTTGACAGGCAGCAGCGCGAGCTCGACCTGCGCAAGCGCCTGCAGCAGGCGCGAGAGATGGAGGCTGCCGGGTCGGATTGATTTGCAAGGAAGGGTGTGAGGGTGCATTCTGGCCCGATTATTCGTTCCGATTGGTGACCGAGATTGCCGTCGGCATTCACAGCACTGCACATCGCCGGCGCAGCTCAGCCGCCGATCGTCGTCATCGGGCGCACCGCCTGCCGTGCGATCTCGTGCATGCCCGCATGGCGCGCGTGCTTGCGGCCGAGCGCCGCGTGGATGAGCGCGTGCAGCTCGACCGTGCTCGCGCCCTCTCGCAGCGCGTCGCGGAGGCTAAGCTCGCGCTGGCCGAAGAGGCACACCTTCAAGTTGCCATCGGCGGTGACGCGCACGCGGTTACACCCCGAGCAGAAGTGCTCCGTCATTGACGAGATGAAGCTCACCCGCCCGCGCCCGCCGTCGAGCGCGTACGAGCGCGCGGTGTCGTGCGCGTGCGTGTCGACCGGCGTGAGCGCGATGCCGCTCGCGAGGAGGCGGGCGCGCATCTCGGCGGCGGGCACGAGCTTGGCCTCGGACCAGTTGTTCCCGCCGAAGGGCATGTACTCGATGAAGCGCACGTCGAGCGGCCGCTCGGCCGCGAAGCGCGCGAACGCGGGCAGTTCATCCTCGTTCACGCCGCCGAGGACGACACAATTTAATTTGAGGTGGCCGTTGTCCGCGTAGCCGTGGTCGATTGCGGCGTCGATGGTCTCGAGCACCTTGGGCAGCGCATCGCGACGGCAAATCTGTCTGCGGCGCGCGAATGGGATGGAGGGGGCCGCGCGAGGTGAGGCGGGGCGTGCCGGCGGCGCGGCGGCGCTCGGCGTGAACGGGCGCGCACTCAAAGCGCCGGCGATCGAGCGTGTCGAGCGAGAGGTTGATCGAGTCCAGCCCGGCGGTGCGCAGCGCCGGTAATCTTCGCCTGAGCGCAACGCCATTCGACGTGAGCGCGACGTGTTCCAGGCCGAGCGGACGGAGGCTCGAGAGCGAACCGACGACCTCCTCGAGGTCGGCGCGCACGGTGGGCTCGCCGCCGGTGAGGCGGATCTTGGTGACGCCGGCGAGGACAAAGGCCTCAGCGATCCGAAGCATCTCAGCTGGTTTGAGCAATCGCTCGGCCGCGGTGAGCTTGACGCCGTCCGCCGGCATGCAGTAGCCGCACCGCAGCGAGCAGCGCTCCGTCAAGGACAGGCGGAGGTACGTGTGCCGGCGGCCATGCCGGTCGGTCAGCACCTCGTCCGCGGGGAGCGCCAACCTCGGCGGCAACGCTTCCGCCTGCTCGCGCCGCGCCGGCAGGGTCGAGTGCGCGCGCCGCCGCGCGCAGAACGCGAGCGGCCGCCATGCGGGCTGCCATGCGGGCCGGCACGCCATTCTTCTCGTCTGGCACCGTCTCCAAAAACGAGGACGATTGCAGGAAGTCCCCGGACCCAGTCTTCTCTCAACGAAGAGCGCTTTTGCAATCGTCCTCGCTCACGGACGGGCACATCGTCGCGATTCGCGCGCGAGCCCACGAGGATCTGTCTCGCATGGCGCTCTCAGCGACGGCCTGCGCCGCATTCGTGCGCAGCATGCGAGGCGGTTTTGCGTTGGCGCCGTCCAGTTTGGCGCGCGCTGCGTTGGCTGTCGTCTGCGGCGCTCTGCCCCTCGCGCTGCTGCCGGCCGCGCGCAGGGCCGCGCGCCGGCTCTCGTCGGCGCGCGCGCGCGACGTCGTCGCGCTGCACGAGTGCGAGAGCGCATCGTGGGCGAATGCATACGACGATCTCGTCCGGGCAGCCGCACTCTCGTCCGCTGCGGTGCACGTGGGCAGGCACGCGCCCATGCCGACGACGACCGCCACCGCCGCGCCGTCAGGCCCAAAGCGCGCACACGGCAGCGTGCACTTTGCCGCGCTCGATGACGACATGCAGCCGGACGGCATCTATCCGGTGCACGCTGCCAAGGCTTTTGCCCGCACCTCCATCCTCCGGAGGCGGACGCTTTCATGACGCCGCTCGCGCCCCTCACGGTCCGCGACGCACAGCGCCGTCGCAGCTCGTCTCCGCCAACCCTTAATCTAGACCTGACATGGACTGAAATGCATGCGCCGTTCGGACTCCGCGCGCACCATCCGAGTTCCGATCCTAAAGCGACGAGGGCAGCGCAATCTCTTCCGGTCGTAGCAAAAGCCCGAGCGCGGGCAGGCGGCCCCGGTCGAGCGCGCACGACAGCCGCGCGCCGACGGCGCGCGCGCGCACTCCGCTCGAGATGGCCGAGGCGGCGTGGCGGGCGCGCAGCGACGGCGCGCGCTCGCCACGCCCGTGCGCCACGCCGTAATTGTACAGGTGGAAACTGAGCGAGCCTTCACTCTCGGCAAAGCGGAGTGGTGAAAGCAACGGGCCGGCCTCAAACGTGTCGAGCGCCGTCAGCACGTCGCAGCCGTGGCGCCTGGCGAGCACGAGCCCGTCGGCGAGGAGCTGCTCAATGTCCACGCCCATGTCCGCCGCGAGCAGCTGCAGCGTCGCCGCGCGGATCGGCGGGCGGCGCCGCGCAAGGAGCCGCCGCCACGCGGAGCGTCGGGCGTCGCCGGCCTCGTGCGGGTGCGCGACGGAGAGAGCAAAGGTGAGGAGGGCGCGTGCGCGGCCGGTGCGCGCGCACGGCAGCACGTACGCCGCGACCAGCCCTCGCTGCGGCAGCGCGAGGTGGCCAAGCTCCGCGTCCGAGCCGACGACGCGGCCGAGGCGCGCGCGGCCGTGCGCGCGGTTCACGAGCGCGCGCGCCGCCGGCAGGTCGCACGGCCGCAGCGGGCGCAGGCCGCGCGTGCGCGTGCGGCGCGGCACGGCGAAGCGCTCGGCGTAGAGCGCCTCGAACAGCGGCTCCACCTCGACGAAGCCGCTCGCGATCAGCCGGCGCGGCCGAAGCGGCCGGTGGTAAAAGTGGGCGCGGCCGAGCGCGCGCGGAAGCCGCTCGTTCGACGTCGTGTACACGGCGTGTTGCACACCGGCGTCGGCGACGCGGCGCGCGAGCGCGCGCAGGAGCACGCGCGTCAGCCGCTTGCCCCGCTGCGCCGCGTGCACGCACAGGTAAGTCACCTCGACCGCGTCGACGCGCGCGCCGTCGACGGCGAGCGCTACAGGCAGGGCGGCTGCGAACGCAACGAGCTCGCCACCGAGGCGGAGGCCGACAGCCCAGCTGTCGCGCATGCCCGGCGGATTGAGAACCCAGCGCAGCCGCGCGGCCGGCTGCTGCACGCGGAAGCTCTCCTCGCCCTGGTAGTGCTCCGTAAGGAAGCGCGAGAGCTCGCGTAGCGCGCGCGGGCTGCGCGTGTCGATCGACGAGACGCGCACGTCGGGCGGGAGCACGCGGGAGAGCTCGTCGCCGCAGTGGCGGTACTCGAGGCCAAGTGGGCCCGTGCTAGCCGGCTGCACCTTCCAAAAGCTCGCCGGCTCGCCGCCGCACCGCACGCGCGCCAGGAGGAGGCACGTCGCGAGCACTCGGCTCCGCATCGACGCCATCGTTAATCGTTTGGGTCAAAGCGACGCGGGAAACACGCTGGCACCGCAGGAACAGCGCGCCCGACCAGAAAGGGGTTCGCACTTCGCACGGACTGTTCGCAGGCTTTGACACACGGCGTGCCTTCGCGGACGGCCGCGCACTCATTCGTGGGCGCTCACTTTGGTGGCGCAAGCACGCGCAGCAGCGCCATGCGCCGCTCGCGCAGCTGCGCATCGCCATCAGCCCCGCCGCCGCCGCCGCTGCCGCCGTCGCCGCCACTTGGCGCGGGCTCGCGCAGCTGCGCGATGAGCGCATCGACGTCGGCGCGGTGGCGGTGAAGGAAGGCCACGAGCCACTCGCTCGGCTCGGACACGAGGAGGAGCGCATAGGTCGTGCACGCGAACACGACGGTGTGCTCGCGCTTGGCCGCCTCGCTTGGCGCGTGCGTGGTGGAGCGCGCGGCGCGGAAAAGGCCCTTGCGCACCATCGAGCGGAGGACGAGGCCGTTCCATGCCTCCGACTGGAACGCGCGCCAGAAGCTCGGGCTCGCGCTGCGCAGCGCGCCAAGCAGCTCGACTGTCTCGCACGCCAGCTGCGAACGTTCGGCCGATGTGGCGACGAGGCTGTTCAGCAGAAAGAGCGCAAGCGCGCTCGGGTCCATCCCGACCGCCGAGAGGATGAGAAGCGGGTTGGTGCCGCGCGCGAGGACGGCGAGTAGCCCGACCACCTGCGCGAGCGCCGACGCCTCCGCGCTGCGCAGCAGCAGGATGAGACCGTACTGCGCCTGCTGGCGGTGCGCGGCGCGGCGCGCGTGCGCGGATGCGAGCAGGCGCTCGCACGTCCGCTCGGGCGCGCGCTTGGCAAGGCGTGCCAGGAGGGCAACGGCGGCGAGCTGCACGCGCTCGCCAGCCGGGTTGAGCGCGGGCGGCGCGAGGAGGCTCAGCACGCGCTCGAGGAGCGCATCCGCCGTCGCGCGGCGCGGCGGCGCCGCGGTATGCGCGTCCGCGTCCGCTGCCGGTGCCTCCTCGTCGACGTCAGCGGCGGCGGCTGAGCATACGGCGCGCCCGCTGTCGAGGAGGACGACGGCCGTCTTGAGGAGCTGCACGATGCCGAGCGCGTGCGAGTTGGCCGTCAGCACGTCGAGCCATGCAGGGAGCGCGTCGCCGAGGGACGCGAGCGTCTGCGCGCCGGCCGCGCCGATGTGCGCGCAGCGGAGGGCGAGCTCATCGCACAGCTGAAGTGCGCGCGTAAGCACGTCCAACGCCCGGCACACCGTCGGCGGATCGTCGTCGCCGGCGAGCACGCCGAGCTGCACGAGCACAGCGCCAAGCGCGGGCAGCAGGCCTGCACGCTCGTACGCGCACGCACCAGCGTGCCCGCACGTCGCGATCGACGCGCGCACAAAGGCGAGCGGTGCCTCGACGCTTGCCCATCGCGTATCGTCGTCGGTATGAGTATTGCCATCGTCGTCCTCGTCATCGTCGAGCGGAGAGGGCAGCTCGGCACGCTCGATCCGCCGGGAAAACCAACCGCGGACCACGCCGACGATGCGTTGCGCGAGGTGCGCGTCGGGCGAGCTCGTCAGCTCGGCAAGGGCGTCGCGGCCGCACACCTGTCCGTCCACGCGCGCGAGCGCGCGCACCTGCGCGCGCGCGTGCACCGCAAACGGCGGCCGCTCGTCGCCGCGTGCGTCCGCTTCCGCGGCGAGCGCGCGCACAAAATCGCCCTCGCTGATGAGCCACGCTCGCAGCGCGCGCGCGCAGCTCGAACGGTGCGCACCGTGCGCGAGCGCCAGCCGAAAGCGCACGCTCTCCACTGCCATCGCCGGGAAGGCGCCGCGCGCGTCGAGCGCGCGCAGCAGCCCATCCATTGCCGCCGAGCAGTGCGCCGGCACCGCGCCAGAGCCGAAGGCCGCGTTCCACAGCCGGAGCAGCCGGCAGAGCGTGCAGTCGCTCTCGAGCGCACCGAGGTCGATCTGATCTGAGCTGAAGAGCGCGCCGAGCGCGGCGCGCAGCTCGCCCATCCGCAGCTCGCCCACGCGCACGTCGGCGCTCGCGTGCAACGAGCTGCTTGCGCTGCGCTGAAGGAGCTGCAGCTCGGGCGTGCCGGCCGCGGAGACGGGATGGCCACCCGCTGGCGGCGCATCGACGGACAGGCAGAAGACCTGTGCGTAAACCAGCTCGACGGCGAACGCGAGAGAGCGAGACGAGCAGCGTGCCGACGAGCGCCACGAGAGCCATGCATTCAGGATCAGCTCGGGCGCCGGCGGCACGGCGA
Source organism: Diacronema lutheri (assembly GCA_019448385.1). NCBI lineage: Eukaryota > Haptophyta > Pavlovophyceae > Pavlovales > Pavlovaceae > Diacronema > Diacronema lutheri. Next base: position 525,688 of record JAGTXO010000018.1, read on the forward strand.
GGCTGTCGGCAGCTGATTCCGCTTCGCGCGCGGTGTCGTCGCCGAGCTGCAGCAGGCGGGATGGAAGCGGTGGCAGGCTCTTGCCAATCTCCGGCAAATCGAGCGCGCGCAGTGCCAGCGCCGAGAGCAGGTTGGCCGCGCGTCGGCCGCCCGCGTGGCTGCGCGCGCCGACGCCGTGTGCGTCTTCGTGGAGGCCGCCGTGTCGACGGCTATGCCCAAAGAGCGAGGCAAGCAGCGAGCGCGCATAGCCCACGCGCTGCGCGCGAGCGTCCGGCGCGTCGCCCGTCGGCGGGATGAGCGCCGCCTCCGCGAGGACGAGCAGCCCAACGCACAGGCGGTGAGGCAGCTCGTGCAACTGCCCGGTGAGCGGCGCGATGAGGCGCGCAAAGCTGAGGTCCAGCACCTGCGTCACACGCTGCGCGTCGTGCGCGGCGTGATCGGCCGCCACGCCATGCGAGACGACGTATGCGCACACGACGCACATGCTGGCGAGCATCTCCGGGCCAAAGGCGGCGTCGAGCTGCAGATTGGCATTTCGGCTGGCGAGCTGCTTGAGCGCGAAGAGGCCCACTTCGCACATCAGCGCCGCTGGCGACGCCGTCGACGCTATCGACGCGTCTCCACTTCCGCCCGTCGACAGCGTAGTCGCGCAAGGGGGCGCGCCGTCGACTGGCTCGGCGCAGCTTGCGCTCTTCGCCGGGCCATCGCACGCGCACACGTTCTCGGCGAGCGCGAGGAGGCGCTCGATCTCAAGCATCGATCGGCACGGCATCGTGTGCCGCACGACGTGCTCAAATCCCTCCCACGCGCCCGCCGCTCCGCCCGCGCGCGCGGAGGGCGACGACGCGAGCAGCAGCAGATGCCATGCACGGTCGGCATGCTCGGACGAGAGCACGAGCTCGCCCTTGCCGAGCAGCACGCGCGCCAGCGCCGACGCGCTGTGCGCGAGGCTTGAGAGGAGCGACGAGCGCGCGTTATCAAGCCGCGCTGCGTCCGCGCCGCGCGCGCCATCGTGCTGCGCGCTGCGGCTCTCGCCGAGGAGCGCTGCATCGCTCGTGTCGCGCAGCAGCGCGCCATCGACGCGCAGGAGCCGGACGAGGGCGTTGAGGGCGTCGAGGGCTGCCACAGACTGCGCCACCGTGCCCTCGCGAGCCCGCAGCACGTTGAGGACAAAGTCGGGCAGGCTGTCGTGCGCGCACCACGCGCCAACGAGCAGCGGCGAGCTCTCGCACGCGCATTGGATGAGCGCGCACGCCTCGATGCGCAATGCCGGCGTGCCCGCGAGCAGCCAGCGCTTGAGCAGCGCGACAAAGTTGACTTGGGTCGCGGCCGACGCCGGGAAGGCGGCAGAGCGGGCGGTCCGGCGCCCGTCTGGCCCGATCGCAGCGTCTGCACCGGCGCGGTCGTCGTCGTGCAGCTCGAGCCGTAGCGGCGGCGGTGGCTGCATACGGTTGATATCCGGATGGTGCGCGACAAGGCAGCGCAGCAAGCTGATGTGATCGAGCGTCTGCGTCTCATCGTCCACCCGCCCGATCACGCCGAGATGCAGCTCGAAGAACTGCAGGCCGAGCGTCTCCGCGAGCAGCGGCACGCCATACCCCGCCTCTGCGAGGCTCACAAGCACGCGCGCGCGCACCGCTCCGTCCTCTGTGCTCAGCCGCGGATCGGCAAGGTCGCACGCAATGTCCACGAGGAACTCGGGATCGACGCGAGCCGCCAGCTCGGGAGTGACGAGCCCGGCGATCAGCACGAGCAGCGCCGAGCACTGCGCGAGCTGGCCGCATGCGCATGCACGAGCGCGCGCGCGTCCAAGTGCATCCGAAGCGGCGTGCACCATCAACACGCGCCCCTCGCCCTCGCCGAGCTGCTGATCGGCGAGCGCGGCGACGCCGAAGCAGAGCTCAAGCGCGGCGGCCGCGAGGTCCTCTTCGGCGGACGCGAGAGCGCCCGTCGCATGCGCGCTGAGGATTGCGAGCGCCGGTGCGTCTGGCAGCACGGCCACGCCCGCGTCCAGCGAGCGGCATGCCGCCCTGCAGCGCATGATTTTCTGCAGCGAGGGCACGTGCGCGTCGCCGAGCAGTGCGCACGCGCAACGCAGGCACGCGCCGCCTTCGCCCGCGCCGTCGAGGCCGCACGTGGCGCAAGCAGCACAGGTCATCGTAACTGAGGTGAGTGACTCGTTTAGAGTTTTTCGCGGTCATTCACAAACGCACGCGCCTCCGAGGGCTGCGTGCGAAGGTGGAGGCGCGTCGGCCCGCTTTCGGTCGTTCGCAGACCTGGCGTCCCCGTCTGCCGATCGCATGGCATGACCAGCAGGGCGAGAGTCAAGACTCAAGACCGCGATGGTGTCGCGGAATTGCATCTGGGGGGGGGGGGGGGGGGGGGGTTGGGGGGGTGGGCCCGGTTGGGGCCACCCGGGCCCGCATGCGTCGCATGCGCGCCGTGAGTGAGCGCAGCGGCACTCAGCAGCCGGCCGTCAGGAGAGCGCGCACGCGTCCATGCCCGGCGGTGGATCGTCTACACGTGCCGCCAGCCTCTCGGCGATGGCGGCGCCGGTGAGGCGCGGCCGTGGCGACGTGAGGGTGCTGCGCAGCGTGCCGTCGTCGTGCGCCGTGAGCTCGAATGAACCGCCGCGCGTGGAGACAGGGAATGCGGCGAGCGCCGCGGGCAGGCCACCGCGCGCGGCCGAGCGGAACGTAGCGACAAACTGCGCCGCGGAGCCGCGCGCGTGGCTGCCGGACGCGTTGTCGGCCGGTGCAAGCGTGAACGTGACGGCTGGTACTGCGGACATGGGCACGCCCGCGCGCACGACGAGCAGCTCATCGACGCCCGCCAGGCGCTCGAGCGGCGGACACGGCGTCGCGTGTGGGGCGAGCCCGCGCACGGTCACGGCGACGCCCCATCGCGAGCCGGAGGCTGCGAGCGGGTACATGGCCGCGACCTGCGCGGGCGAGTATTGCCTGCAGTCGCCCAGCTCGCCCACGCCGATCGCCACGAACAAGCCGGGCGCCGCCTTGCTCGCGGCCTCGAGGAGAAGCACGGGCCGGCCGACGAGGAGCGCGGGTGCGCAGGCTGAGAGCAGCACGACATCGCACAAACCGGCAGTGAGCGCGAAGCTTGCGTCTCCGTCGAGGACGAGCGCCACCAGCCGTTCACTCGCGCTGTCGTCGAGCTGCGAAATTGAGAGCGCAGCGAGACTGTCGACCGGGTCGGCCATCGTCCATGAAAATGCGCGCCAGACCTGTTGTTAACCGAACCCACTGTCAGTGTCTCGGGACTCGAGTACTCACATACTTGAGGACGTGAAACTGTGGGCGACGAGGCAGCATGGTGGGCGTGCGCACGAGGACGCACGCGAGGAACGACGAGGGCGCGGCGGCGGCGGTTGCCACCGGTGGGGAGGACGACGACGCGCCCGAGGAACTCCCCGCGCGTGTCACGGCGCATGCCCCGCGCCGCGAGGCGCGCGTAAAGGTGCCGACCGCCGTCGAGCTCGCGCGCGCCGCAAAGGCACGCCGCCAGGAGGTCATCAGCACGGGCCTGCGCAGCGCAGGTGCGGCCGCGCCCGGCGCGCTGCCTGCCGAGATTCTCGAGGCGGTGGCGGGCGTTCGCATGCAAGCCAAGCCGGCGGACGAGCGCGCCGCCGAGCAGCGCGAGGAGCAGATGGCTGCCGCGCGCCGCAAACGCGCGGCCGAGCGCCGGCGGCAGGCCGCCAAGCTCGAAGCGGCGCTCGCGGCCGAGCGGAAGCGGGTGCTCGCCAATCCGAGCCGTGTGCTCAAAACGGACGGCCACTTTCGGCTCGCGCAGCTCGTCGACGAGCCGCCGCGCGGCGGCCTGCCCGCTGCGCGCTCCGCGCCCAACCCCGCTGCGCTCCAGTTTCTCAGCTCTCATGCGTACGGCTCGCGGCTGCGGCGCACGCCGTCGGCGCAGGCGATGGCCGAGGCCTTTGCCGCCAAGCAACGGCGGCAGCTCCTTGCGGCGCGCGCGGTTGGCGGCGCGGTCGCAAAAGCGCGCGGCGTCATCCCGCGCAAGCGCGCCGCTTCCAAGCAGCCGTCGTGAACTTCGCGCTCCGCGCCTGCCCGGGAGCTCGCCGAGCCTCTGGGGCCCGTCTCGTCGTTCGATGGGCTTTACAACGTGGGAGTGCTGCCGCGGGGCCTCGCCGACATCCGGGTCTGTGGGCGTGGCCTTCCTGAATCCTGACTGGCCAGTGGCCACCCAAGGTACAATTTTTAAAATAAATAAAATAGTTTCTGACCTCAAACTTGAGATCGTCGAAAACAACGCGCTGGAACAGAATCCATCCCCGAGAAAGGTGAAACCAAATCGAAATGGACCAGCTCGCTCTCGCGACGCCGTTGGATTCAAACCTTGCCGACGAGATCGAAAAGCACAGCACCTGCGCGAGCCGCGGCAAGCACCGCGTCTATCACGGCAACGGCGCGTACCACTGCGCGGGGAACGCCACCGACGAACTGTTCGAAGATGTACTCGAGAAGCACAGCACCTGCGCGAGCCGCGGTAAGCACCGCGTGTATCACGGCAACGGCGGGTACCACTGCGCGGGGAACGCCACCGACGACCTATTCGAAGATCCACTCGAGAAGCACAGCACCTGCGCGAGCCGCGGCAAGCACCGCGTCTACCACGGCAACGGCGCGTACCACTGCGCGGGGAACGCGGTCGACGAGTTTTTCGACTAATCGAGGTTTGCTAGCAGCTGAGGTGAGCGGCAGGCAGCCTGCGCGAACTGTGCGTCCACGAGACGCATTCGCATGTGCACTTCGACCTGCTGCAGCGCCGTGTGTTCGGGGGACGCGCACACCCGACGTTGTATAAACTTGTAACGCCTGCGTGCCAAGGGGGGACTCTGTGAGGCTCGCCTCGTCTTCACCGTAGTCGCGTGCCAAGGGGAGATGCGCATCTCCCCTGTTCTCGCAAATGTGATCGGCGCTCCCACGGGAATGTGAGCGGGCCGCTCGACGAGGTGAATGTGAGCGGCGCTCTGCGAGATGAATGTGAGCACGCTGGCTCAACGTTCACCTCGTCGGGCCGCTCGACGAGGTGAATGTGAGCGGCGCTCTGTGAGCGGAGCATCTAGAACTTCACCGTCTTCCCTGTCCTCGCAAATGTGAGCCGGCCGTAGGGCCCACCGGGGTCAGAACTCGGAATGCCTCACCCCAGGTTCCGGAATCGAGGCGTGCACGGCCCATCCTTTCCGAGTTCCGACCCCGGTGGGCCCTACGGCCGGCTCACATTCGCGAGGACAGGGAAAACGACCCCACCCCCCCTACGAACGCTTTCAGCCGGCGTACCGCCGCGCGACGGCCGCCGACGAGGCGACCGCGGTGCGGACGGAGCTCACCTGCCGTCTGGCGAGCGACGCCGCGCGCAGCGCGCGGCGTCGCCTGTACCCGTGGGCGAGCTGCGAGATGGGAAACGTGAGCGGCCATGCCGACGTCTTGAGCACGCCGCCGCCAATGCGCAACACGCGCGCCGTTGCGCGCACGAACGGCATGCGCGCTCGGATCGAGTCGATCCATAGTCGGAGCCGGATCTGCTTGAGCAGCAGGGCAAATTTGACGCCGCGGTACATACCGTACGAATTGAGCACGAGCAGGCCGGTCTCGACGATCACCATCCGCACCAGCCATCGCCGGCTCTCGCGCACCTGCACGTCCATCAACGCTTGCTGCTGCGCGATCTGCGCCTCGTGCGAATGCAGCCGGCCAACGGTCGTCGACATGCCGAGCAACGAGGCAACCACCGCCACGTAGAACGTGCGGCGCGTGCGCTTCCACCGGTCGCGCGGGCGGGGCGAGGCGGGCAGCGTCTTGCGCCCCACGTCGGACTCGGAGGCTGACCGACCGACTCTTCTCGGCAGAGCGACAGCCATTCTCGGTTTTCGATTTTCAGTGGCTTTCACTTTCTCTCCCGAAAAAAACTACTGAGAGTCTGTGTGTCAGAGTGATCAGAGTCTGACACGGGGTTCGACAGCGTCACGTCGGCCAGATGGCGCTTTTATAGTCCGTGCAAGCGGGCCCGCAGGGCCGCGCCTCGTGCGCTCCGGCTGATTGACGTGTCACATTCATACGCACCACCCTTTCTTTCGGCCCTGCGCGCGCTGCGCAGGCGACAGGGCGCTGAACGGCGAGACACTTGGCACAACGACCCTGTCAGGCGCGCGGCGTGGGCAGCGCCACAGTGAAAAGGCCTCTGTGTCTGCGCACGGCAGCGTGCGTGCGGCATTCGCGCCGGGGTGATCGAATGACCACGGGCAGGCGGGCGAGCGCGCGGCACGCCAAAGGCCGAGAAGGCGCTGCGCCGTCCAGCTCGGACGCAGATCGCTCTGCATCGTGCTGGCTCGCCAGACCCGTGGCGCGTGAACCACCCCGGGGCCGAGCGTGCCGAGTGCTCGCCCGTGACATGCAGCGCGCACGCGACAGCACACAACAGTGCACGTCGAGCAGCGCGCGACGCGCCCGCCTGGCCAGGCGTACGCATCGACGTGAGCGCTCGTGCGGGCTCGCTCCCGCTCGCTCCCACCCGGCCGGGCGCAGCGCGCCGCCGCTTCGCGCCTGCGCACACGCCTCGGCCGCCTCGCCGCGCGCCGTCGGCGCCGTCCGACGGCGCGCGCGCCCACCGGCCGCCCGCCGGTAGCCCGCGCCAACAGGCCCGCGCTGAGTCGGCTCCGCGCGCCGCGCGAGCCAGGGCCAGCCACCGCCGCCCTACTCGTTCTCCTCGGCGCGCACGCGCGCATCCGCGTTGGTCACCTTGATGTTGAGCTCCGCGGCGCGCGTCACGAGCTCCTTGCGCTTGCGCGAGGAGACGTTGTGCGCAATCTCGGCCGCGTACTTGCGGTTCTGCATCATGAGGACCTCAAGATCCTTCATGTTGCTCACGACGAAGCGGTAGAAGCCGTTGGGCATCCGGTGGCGCGTCTTCTTGTCCGTGCCCGAGCCGATCTTTGGCATCTGGATGTTGCCGCGGAACTTCCTGCGCACGCGCGAGTCGATACCATGGGGCTTGCGCCAGCTCTCCTTGACCGACTTGAAGATGTCCGACTGGTGCCTCTTCACCTTGTTCGGCCGCTTGACGATCTTCTTCCGCTTCTCGAGGGGCTTGACGGTCATGGTTGCGCACCACGCGGCTGAAGACCACGCGCAGGGTCCGGGTTCCTCCCGGTCCGGAAAGCGCCGAAGTTGCAAAGCTAGTTCGTTCCAGCTCACGACGGTGGCTGAAATCATTGACGGCGTGGACGGCGTGTGAATCGATGAGCTTTGTCGGCGAGCTGGGATGGGAGGTGCCGCCCTTCTTGCCGACGGGCGTGCTTATTGATCAGCTTCCTGAGCGTGCCCTCGCCAGCGTCGACGCTGCCGTCCCCACCGTCGAGGACGTGCCCGCGGCGCACGCAGACCGGCGGACGATCGCGCAGCACCTCGAGGCCGAGAGCGAGGCGAGCGAGCGCGAGGCGGACGTGCTCACGCTTGTGACGCGGTGGCACGCACACCGCTTCAGCGCGCTCGAGCACGAGCGCGCAAAGTGCCTTCTTCGCCACGCGCGCACGGGTGCGTGGCCGGCCCGCGGCCGCGGCCGTCCGCCCGCGCCGTCGCGCCGCGGTGCCGCGCTTACGCGCGGCCACGTCGCGCGCGCCTCTTGCGCGCAGGTGGAACGATGCTCGCGTCGGTCGAGCAGCGGCTGATCAAGATCGACGAGCTGCTCGACGGCCACGACCACGGTCGCCATTTCTCCGATCCGCGGCCGGTCGGCTCGGCGCGCGGCGGCGGCGGCAGCAGAGTCGGAAGCGCCGCCGGCGGCAGGCGGCAGAAGCGCGCGACGGCGTCGGCCTCGAGCCATCGCGCTGGCTCTGCGCGCCGCTCGCGTCGCGCGGCGGACGATGACGACGACGGCGAGGGCCCGCCACCGCGCCGCGCGCTCTCCACGCGTGAAGTGCGCGCTTTCATATCTGCGACGCTCTGCGAGCAGGCGTGGGCGCACGCGCTCCAGCGACTGCTCGCGCGACTCCGGTGGTCGGTGTACACGCACCGCGAGCGACTATGCGATGAGCTCTGCGCGCGCCTCGAGCTGAGCGCCACGCGCGCGGGCGACGGAAGCTCCGCGAGCGCAGCCGGCGCGGCCGGCGCACGCGCCGTCGGGCATCGTGCGCCGGCGCGCGGCGCGGGCGCACGCGGCAAGCTGGTGGGCAGCGCGCTTGCGCCGCCGTCGGCGTGGCTCGGCGGCGCGCTCCCCACCGTCCGCCGCACGATGTCCGACGTCGACCACGCGCTCGCGCGGCTCGTGCGCGCGCTTCAAGTGCAGCTGCGAGCCGTGCTGCCAACGGGCGCACTCGACGGTGTCGCGGCCGGCGACGGCGCGGCGGGCGTGGAGGACGACGACGCGGACGTAGAGGAGGATGCCGACGCGGCCAACGCGCGCGCGGCAGCGGAGTCGGGCGAGCGCGCGCACGCGGTACTCACTGCGTTCGAGCCGCTGTGGGCGCTGCAGGCGCGGCAGGCCGCGCTCGCCGTGACCGGCGCCGCGCTGCGTGACGGCGCCGAGGGTAACGTCACTGGCAGTGACGGTGACGGTGGCGGCGCCGGCGCCGGCGCCGGCGCTGCCGACGCGCGGGGCGGTCGCGCGAGTGCGGCGCCGCGCATCGTGCCCGCGCGCTGGCCGCCCGAGCGCGAGCGCGGGCGCCCGAGCGCCGTGCAGCTTGACCACGCGCGCGCGCTCGCGATGAGCGGCCCGCCGCACGCGACGCTCCGCGCGTGCGCCGCGTACGCGCGCGAGGCGGACGCGGCGCTCGTCGTCGAGCCGCTCGAGAGCGCGGCGGTGGAGCACGTGGCGCTCATCGCCCGCGCGGGCGGCGACCGCTCTGGCGAGCTCGCGGCTGACCTCGCGCTCGCGCGCGCGGGTGCAACGCCCGCGCACGCGCAGCGCGGGCCCTACGCGCGGCTCAAGGCGCTGCACATGGCGCAGCAGCTGCAGCTGCGGCACACGAGGCAGCAGACGCTCGACGCGCTCAACTACGCGCACTTTGCCGACGGTCGCCTCGCGCGCGAGTGCACGCTCCTCGACGCGCTCGAGCGCGAGCGACCGCGCGCGCGCCCGCTCGCGCACGCGGGCGCGCGCGCCGCGTCGATCGCGCCGCCGGACCTCGCGCCCTTCGCCGACGAGCCGGTCGGCGGTGGGTTTGGGCGCGAGGTGCCGCCGATTCCCGCCGTCGCGCTTCCCGCTTTCGAGTATGCGTTGCGCACCGCGCACATGCTGGAGTACCGCGCCGTGCCGGACAAGGCGGCTGCCGCCGACGCCGCCGCCTTTGCCGCCGACGGCGCGGCGGCGGCGCGCGCGCACGCCGGCGGCGAGCCGGCGCGCGCGGCGGCGGCGCGCGGCGCCGAGCTGGGCGCAAGCGGCGCGTACGTGCTCATGCGCATCCTCGACGCGTCGTCCGAGCCCGTGGTCTTCGAGTCCGCGCTGCTCGAGCTCGACGACATCGAGGCCGAGCTCGTCGCGATCGGCTCGGCTGAGCTCGAGTGGGCGCACGTCACCCGCGCCGACGAGGCGACGCACCAGCGGCGCGAGCTCGCGGCCGAGGCGCAGCGGCACGGCGGGCGCGGCGGCAGCGCGACGGCACGCCGCCTTGTCTCAAGTGGCGGCGCGAGCGCCGCGGGCAGGCCACCAGGCACGGCCGGAACGCGCGCGAGCTCGGCGGCGGGCGCCACTGCCGGCCGTACGCGCGGGGCGGGCGCTGGAACAGGCGCGGAGGGCGAGGCTGGCGATGAGGCGGGCGAGGATGCGGAGGAGCTTGAAGACGCCGACGATGACGACGACGACGACGATGACGTCGCCGACCGGGCAGGCGAGCGTGTCGGCCGCGGTGGCGACGGCTTGGCGCGCGTCGGAGAGCGCGCGCACCACCGGCGCGCGGCGCTGCTCGAGGCGCAGATCGACCACGTGGCGCTGCTCTGCGCGCTCTGGGAGGCGGAGCTGCGCTGGCAGCAGGCACGCTGCTCGCTTCTCCGCGCGCAGCTCGCCCTCCTCGACTCGCTCGCCGAACCCGACGCAGCCGCGCTTCTGCGACAAGCTATGCGTGACACTCTTGCGCGCCGACCCGCCGTCGTCGGCACGTCACGCGACGAACTCGCGGCGGGCTCGGACATGACGAGCGGCGTCGGCGCGTACGCAAACGGCGGTGGCGGCGGCGCCGAGCCGCGCGCGGGCGCCACTGGCGCCGGCAATGGCGCTGGCGGCGGAGGCCGCGGTGGCGGTGGTGGTGGCGGCGGCGGCGGCGGCGGTCGTGGCGGCAGCGGCGGTCGTGGCGGCAGTGGCGCGCTCTTCCTCGCGCGGTACGAAGAGGAGGCGCTGGCGATGGAGCACGAGGGCGCGCTGCTCGACCGCGTGGCGCTCGCGCTTGCCGACGCTGAGCGCGCCGCGCGCGACGCGCCCGCCGACGCGGACGGCGGCGACGCGGCGGCGGGCGCTCGGCGCGCGGCGCCGCACGCGCGCAGACGGCAGGGTATGCTCGAGTTCTTCGCGAGCGCGGCGGCGGTCGTGCGCGAGCTACCGCCGCTCATCTCGACGCTCTCGATCGAGCTCGCGCGCGCGACGGGCGTTTCTCACCGCGCGCGCGGCACGTGTGCGGCGCGTGTGGTCATCCTCACGTTTGCGCTGCGCGCGTGGGCGGACGAGGCGGCGGCGTCGGCGCGCGCCGACGGCGACGGCGGCGCTCTCGGCGCGGCGAAGCCGATTGGGATCGCGCGCCTCGAGCGCGTGATCGAAAGCGCTGTGCGCGGCTCGCGCGAGAAGAACGTGAACGACATGAGCAGCCCGCCGCTCGAGCGCCAGGCGGCACTCCACCCGCTCTGCCGCGCAGTCACCGTCGTGCTCGGCTGGTGGCGGCTGCTGCTGCTGCACGCGGAGACGGAGCTGCTGCGCGATGCGCACCGCGCGCTCGCCGACGTGCGCGGCGGCTCCGCCCTCGCCGCGATCAGCGACTTTGAGCAGGCGGCACACGCGACGGCCGCGGCAGTCGCCGCCGCCGCCGCGGCGGGCGCCAGCCGGCGCGGCGGCGCGCCGGGCGCGGGCGCAGCGCACGGCGGCGCGAGCAGGGGCGGACGCCCCGTCGTCGCGTGCGCGCGCGCGGCCGGCGGCGCGTCGGCGGCCGGCGCGGCCGGCGGCGCTGCCGACGGCGGCGGCGCCTCGCCGCCGCGCATTCGCCGGTCCTCGACGGCGGCGCAGCAGGCGCGCGCGCCGGTCGTCGAGGAGGGGGTGGAGAGCGACTCGGACGAGCCGTCGCCCGCCACGCCGACCGGCGTCGCCGCCGTCGCCGCGACCGGCGTCGCGTGGCGGTGCGCCGCTGCGGACGGTGGCGGCGTCGGCGCGCGCGCGAGCGCAGAAGACGGGCCGACTTGCTCGCTGCCCTTCATCGCCTCGCCCCTCGACTCGCCGCTCTGCACGCCGAACGGCGCGCAGGGCGCCGGCGTCCTCGCCGCCTTCTCCCTGCCCGCCACGCGCCGCGCGCGGCCCGGCGGCGACGGAGCTTTAGCCGCAAACTTTGCGCGCCGCGGCTCGGCGGCGTTCGCCGCGGCGGTCGGCGCGGCGCCGCCGGGCGCGAGCGGCTCGCCGCTGGCGGTAGAGGTCGCGCGCTCGCCCACGCTCGCGTTTGGCGGCAGCTGCGCGCGCGCGCACGGCGGCGCGACAGCGCGCGCGCGCGCGTCGCGCGCGCACGGCATGCGGCATGGGTCGGCGGGCGCGGGAGCGGGAGCGCGCGGGTTTGGCGGCTCGCCAAATCCGCTGGACTGTCGCTGCTTTAATTTCGGCGCTGATGGCCTGGCTTGCAACGGCGCGTCCGAGCAAGGCGGCGCGCTAGGCGGCGGCGCGCCTCCGTCGGCGCCGCTCGGCTTCGCGCTCGGCTCGCTCGGCGCCGAGTTCGACAGCGCGCTCTCCGTCCGGACGGACGCGGACCTCGTGCGGCTGCTCGACAACGCCGGCCGCGGCCTGCTCCTTCTCGCGCAGCGCGCGCAGCTCGCGCACTGCTCGGCGCTCGCAGTCGCGGTGCTGTCGAACACGGCGGCGATCGAGATGCTGCTCGCGCCGCAGCGCGAGCGCTCGGCCGCGGCCACCGGCGGCGGCGGCGCGGCGCAGCCGGCGGCCGGTGGCGTGCAGGCCGGCGGCGGCGGCGCGGCGGCGGCCGGCGTCGGCGCGGCTGGCGCGCGCGGCGGCGACGGCGAGGACGAGGACGCGGCGGCGGAGGCCGATTTACCGCGCGCGCGGCCGCTCTGCCCACCCTTTGTGCGCGCGTTGCCGCTCGCGCCGGCCTACGGCGCGACGACCGCCGCGTCCGTCGCGTTACGCGCCTCCGCCGCGCCGGGCGCCCAGCTCGCGCCCACGCTTGCCGTGCGCTCGCCAGCCGCGGCGCGCGCGCTGCACGGCTCGCTGTCGCACGTGTGGTTCGACCCGATGGTCGCGATCCTCGCCGTTCGCAGGCTGGTCGTCTCGCGAATGGCGGGCCAGCTCGCGGAGGGCGTCGCGGCCGGCATGGGCGATGGCGCGGCGGCCGGCGCGGGCGCGGATGCTGCCGCTACGCGACGCCGCTCGCTGCTCGTGCTCGCCGCGTCCTACTGTGCGCTGCTCGAGCGTCGCGTGCGCACCGCCGCGCTGCGCTTCGAGGCGGCGAGCGCATACGCGCACGTTGAGGCGCTCGCGTACGATTTGCATTTTGGGCCTTTGGACCTCAGCCAGCCGCACGCGGACGACGAGAAGCTGATCGCGGCGGGCGGGGGCGGCACGGATGGCGATGGTGGTGGCGGCGGCGGTGCGGGCGGAGCGCGCCGCGGCGGTGGCGCCGGTAGTGGCATCGGTGCGTACGGCGCGACACTGGGTGGCGGCAACGTTGGCGGCGACGACGACGCCGAAGCGAGCCTCGCCGTCGCGGGCGGCGTGCCCACGCTTGGCCGGCGCGCGCCGGCCGAAAGCGTGGCCAACGGCCCTTTCGAGCTCTTCGCGGAGCGCAGGCGTCGCGCGCTCGCCGAGCTGCGCGCGCGTCAGGAGCTGCTGAGTGCACCGGCGCCTGGCACGGGCGCGGTTGCCATGGGCGACCGCGCGTCTCGGCGTTCGATCGGCGCTTCGGCCAGCGCCTCGCGCGTCGGCGGCGCGCCGGGCGCGGCGGGTGGCGCCGCGCGCGCAGCGCGCAGCGGCGACGCGCTCAATCCGCTCAGCCCGACCAAGGCCGCGCCGTCCAGCCCGGCCGGCAGCCGCGCCGGCCCTTTCAGCCCGACCGTGCTCGCGCGCCGCGCCGCCGCGGCCGGCGGCGGCCACGCGCCGCCCAGCCCGGCCGGCAGCCGCGCCGGCCCTTTCAGCCCGTCCGTGCTCGCGCGCCGCGCCTCGACGGCCGTCGGCGGCGGGCACGCCGACGGCGGCCTTGTGCGCCGCGGCTCCAACGCGTCGCTCTTCTCCCTCGTCTCCGGCGTAACCGCCGCGTCGGGCGGCTCGGGCGCCGCGCGCGCGTTTCGCGTGCCCGGCCTCGAAGGCGGCGAATGGCTGCGCAGCCCGTGGACGCTGCCCGACCCAGCCGAGCTGCTTGCCCGCGCGCCGCGCGCCGCGCCGACCGGCGACGCCTCGCGCGGTGGCGGCGCGCGCGCGGGCGCGGCCGGCGCGGCGGCCAACTCCAACGAGCTCGAGGACGCCGTCGGCGACGCGGACGCCGAGGCAGCGCGCGCTCTCGACGGCCCGTTGCAGCTGGGCAACGCGCTCTCGCAGCTCGCGCTACTCGCGCTGCTGCACGGCGTTGCACTCGAGCTCCGCCCGCCGCCCGACGCTGAGCCCACCCTGCCCACGCGCACGCGCGCCGACCTCGCAGTCGCCACGCTGCGCGAGGCGCGCACGCGCGTCGACAGTGCTCTGGCCGACATGTCGCCCGTCGACGACGCGGACGCGCCGCGGCGCGCGTGCGCGCTCGTCGCGCCGCTCGCTGAGCTCCTCCGCGCGCTCCTCGCCGCCGCGCTCGACGAGCAGCGCCACGCGGCCTCGGCAGACGAGTGGCTCGCGCGCGAGCGCGGGGATGAGCCGCGCGCCGCGCGCGCGCGCGCGAACGCCGCGGAGCTCGCGCGCGTGCTCGAGCTGGTCGAGGCCGCGAGGCCGCGCGCCGACGAGGGCGACGGCGGCGTGGACGACGCATTGACGCACGGCCGCGCGCTGGGCGGAGCCGCCACGATGTCGGCGTGCGCCGCGCGCGCGCTCGCGGCCGTGCGCGCGCCCGCGGCGAGCGCGCCGCTCGCGGCTGCGCGCGGTCTCATTGCCACGCTCAGTTATGGCGCGCACGTGTCCCTGCGCCGCGCGCTCGAGCGGCGCTCCGCCTCCGTCGGCGCGCTGCTCGCGGAGCTGTGTGAGCACGGCTTGCCCGTGCCGAGCGCGTGCGACCGCGCGTGCGCGCACCTCCGGGCGCACCGCACGGTCGCGGCCATTCGGATGTCCTTGCTCTCGCGCGCGTGCCGCGACGGTATGGCGGCAGACTCTTCAAACCCGTTCGTACAGCACGTCGCGCCCGCCGCGAGCGCCGCCGCCGCGCGCGAGTGGTACGGTCGGGTCGTCGGCGCGCGCGTCCGCGCGCTACTCGTGGCGCCGCCAACGCCGCTCGCGCACGCGCTCGTCGAGTACGCGCGGCCCGCGATGCTGCACGGCGCGGCGAGAGGCGGCGGTGTGGCGGCGGGTGGTAGCGCGGGCGTGCCGCGCGCCAGCGCGGGCGATTTGGGCGCGCACGGCGCCGCCATGGCGGACGATGGCGGCGGTGAGCGCGACGACGGCGGTGATATCGACGGCGGTGGCGACGGCGGCGGTAGTGGCGACGGCGGTGGCGACGGCGACGGCGAGGAGGGCGAGGAGGGCGACGACGATGGCGGCGAGCTCGGCGAGCGCGCCGATTCGATCGCCTCCGCCGGCTCCTTTGCACGCCGCATGCACGACGCGGGGCGGCGCTCGGGCCTCGACGCCCTGCGCGTGTCGCGCCTTCCCGTCGCTGCGCGCATGCCGCCTTCTTTGCTCGCGGGCGCGTGCGCCGAGCTCGAGGCGCAGGTGGGCGCGCAGCTGCTGCGGCATGACGCGGCCGTGCGCGCGCTTTGGCACGCGAGCATCGCACAGCTCACCCCGCACCACCCCGCCGTCCTCGCGGCCGAGGACGTGTGGTGGGCGCAAATTGCCGTCTCGTACCAGTTGGCGCCACGCTTGCACGATGGCGGCGGTGGCGGTGGCGATGGCGGTGGCGGCGGCGGCGGCGAGTTGGCCGTCGATTCGGAGGGTGAGGGTGAGGAAGATGGCGCGCTCGGCGATGTGCTCGACCTCCACGCGCCCGCACGCGCCGCGCCGGTGGCAGAGGGGGCCGGACCCCTCGGCGTAGCGCGCGTGCGCGCTTTTGAGCCGTGGCGACCGTTGGGCCGGCGTGGCGTGCAGCGGTGCGCGCTGGCGGGCGAGCTCGCATTTGAATTGTGCGACCCATCGATGGATTTGCTCCTCTCGCACCCGCCGCCCGGCGCGGGCGGCGATGGCAGTGATGGCTTGAGCGGGCGCGGCGCGGGCGGCGGCGCGGGCGGCGGCGGCCAGGCGCACGACGGGTCGGACGTGGAGCGCGAGGAGCTGTTGCGCGCGCTCTTCCCGCCCGAAGGCGCCGCGCACGAGGACGGGGCCGGTGGCGCGCCGTCGGCTGGCGTGGGTGCACACGCTGTTCCGCGCTCGCTCGCTGAGGTCTGCACAGCGCAGTTCATCTCAACGGTGCGCGCCGGCTCCTACATGGTGCAGACGGGCGCGAGCGTCGGCGCGGGCGTCGGCGCGGGCGCGGGCGCGAGCGCGGGCGCGGGCGGCGCGGGCGCGGTTGGACGGGGCGCTGCGGACCTCGTCGCGGGCGGCGCAGGCGTGCGCGCGCCAGGCGCGGCGGGTTCTGCGCCAGCGGCCGGCAGCGAGCGGCCGGCGAGCAAGCGCGCGGCCGGCGAGCTCGCCGCTGCCGAGCGCGGCGCGGGCGGACTTGCGCTCGTGCCACGTGATGTGCTCGCAGGCGCGTGGGCCGAGCTGCACGCGGCACTCGTCGAGCTCGCCGTTGCGCCGCGCGCGCCGCTGCCCGTCCTCGCGCTGCCCACTCTGCGCGCGCGCGCCGACGCGCTCGCCGCGCTCGAGCGCGCGCGCGGCGCGGCGCTCGCCGAGCGGACGGCGCATGTGCGTGACGCCGTGGACGAGCGCGTGCACGACTTGGTCAACGTGTCGGGCTTTGGCGAGCGCCTCCGCCTCGCCGCGCTGCAGCGCGCGCTGCGCGCCGAACGGCGCGGCGCGCGCACGCTCTACGCGCGCACGCGCGACGCCGCGCGCGAGCGTCACCAGGACGCGATGCGCTCGCGCGCCGTTCGACTGCTGCTGCTGCGCGCGCGCTTCGGCGAGTTCCGCGTCGAGACGCGCGCGCGCGTGCTGGGCGAAATGCATGCTGTGAAGCGCGAGACACTCCGGCGCTCGGTGGAGTCCGGCTCGGCGCCGACGAAACTCAAGGCCTCGCTGCTCGGCGCGCTGCGCGCGGGCGACGAGCTCGATGACGCGCAGCAGCGCGGCGCCGAGCTCGAGCGGCTGCTCCTCCGGTTGCGCGCGGTGAGCGCCGCGCAGCGCCTGCGCGCCGAGGCGCGGTACGAGGCCGACGTGCGCGCGGCGAGCGCGCGCACGGCCGACGCCGCGGACGCGGCTGCTGCGCTCGCGGAGCTCGAGACGCGGCGCGCGCTGATCGTCGCGCAGACCGAGCGAACGGCGGGCATCGTCGCGAAGAAGGAGGCGTCGACCGCTACGCTCGAGCGCGAGCTCGACCTCGCGCGCCATACCGAGGCGCAGCGTGCCGAGCGCGAGCGTGCCGCCGCCACACCGCGCGGCGGCACGGACGGCGCGGCCGTCGGCGCGCCCGCTGGCGCGGACGGGGGCGGCGGCGCGTCGGCCGAGCCCGCCGCGCTGGCCGTCGGCGTCACTGCCGCCGCCGCCGCCGCCATCGTTGCCGCCGCTGCCGCACGCACCGATGCGGCCGGCGTTGGCGACGGGATGCAACCCATCGCGTCGCGGTCCGACGCGGCGTCCCCGGACAACGCGCGCTCGGCCCAGCGTCAGCTCGAGCTCACGGTCGCCAGCCGCGAGGCGGCAAGCCTGCGCAGGCAGATCGCGGCTGAGCGCGCCATCGTCCACGCGCTCGAGCGGCGCGCGGCCGAGCGCGCGCACGCCGCGGCGCGCGCCGACGCGCGGAGCTTGGGCGGCACCGCCGGCTGTGCGCAAGGCGGCGCTGGCGACGACAACGGCGGCAGCGCAGCAGCGGTCGAGATGACGCTGCGCGCGCTCGCGACGCGCGCGCACAGCCCGGCGCTCGACGAGGATGGTGCACGCCTTGCCGAGCGCCTGCTGCGCGAGCGTGGCCGCCAGACAGTCCTTGCCGCATGCGGTCATGGTCGCGCGGCCACCCACGGCGCGCGCGACGGCGGCATGGCGGCCAATGGCAGGCCTGCGCCCGCGCCCGCGGCGCGCGCGGCGCGCTCGGCCGGCGAGGCTGCACCCGCGGCAACGGTCACGCGCGCGCCGTGGCTGCTGGCGCCTCGCGCGCCCGCAGATGCCGGCGCGCGCAGCGCACGCGGCTGCGGCTTTACCGGCACAGACGTGCTGCCGACTTTACATGCGATCGGCAGCGGCGCGTCGCTCGGCCATTCATCCGCCGCGCCATCGCACGCCGCGCACTCCGCCGCAGCGCCGTCGCCCACCGCTGGCGCACTGCACGCACCCGCGCCCGCGCCGCAGCCGCCCGCGGGCGTGTCGCCGCGCGCGCGCCAGGCGCAGCCGAGCCCACGCGAGATCGCGCGCGGCAGGGCGCACGTGGTGAGCGCGCGCGCGCCGATCCGAGCGCTCCTCGTCGGGACGCAGCCAGAGAGCGCGGGCGCGCTGCTCGCCGCGCGCGCTGCCGACGAGGCGGCAGGGGGCAGTGCGCGGCGCGGGCAGCCGGCACACGTGTGACACTATGCCGGCGGGCTGGGTGAGAGTGGAGGGCCAAAAGCCAAGACTGGACAGATTTCCTTCTCGCGACTCTCAGACGAACGGCATCCAGCCCATCCATGTGCGGCCGAGGATGTTTGGGTCCGTCGCCTGCTCGATCAACGCGCGCACTTGTTCCTCGGCCGTGAGCCCGTCCTCGCCCATCCCATGCCGCGCGGACGCAGGCGCGCCGAGCACGATGTCCCGCGCGGCCTCCCAGCCGCGCTCGCTGCGAATCAGCTCCTTGCGCACGTTCTCGGCGATCGTGCTGCGCAAGTCAGCGAGCGTCAGGTGACTCGGATGTGCGCCCGCGAGCTTGCGCTCGACAACGCGCATGCGCGCGCGCGCGGCCCTGCACGTCGGCGCCGCCGCACACGCCGGGCGCGCACGGGCCGAGGCGCGCGCGCGGCGCGAATCTCAGCGGTACGCGCGGAGGCTGGAGGGCGCCTTCGGAGCGCAGTCGAGAAGGTGCCGACGCGCTGCGCGCGCGCGCGCGCGCGCGCGTGGCCGGCCGTGGCGCGCACCAGCGCACGGCACCGCCGCTGCCATCATCCGCGCCTTGGCCGTCGCCGCCATCGTCTGCCGAGCCACCTACGTGCCGGCCACCGTCGCTGCCGCCGCTCTCGCGAGAATCGCCCTTGAGCCAGTCGGCGATGGGCTCGGCGACGAAGACGTCGCACACGCGCAGCAACTCGAGCCGCGCCTTGCGCAGCGCGGCGAGCGTGGCGACCATGTGGGCGTGCAGGATGTCGGCGGTGCGGTGCGGGGCGAGGACGTCGCAAAGCTGCGGCGTCAGGCGGAAGGGGACGAGCTCGGGCACGGGGAGCATGAAGGTGGCCGTGCCGAAGGCGTGCCCAAAGTCGATAGGCACCAGCTCACCCGAGCGACCATCGAGCAAAAAGTTGTCGAGGTGCCGGTCGCCGATGCCGGCGACCCAGCCGCAGACGCTCAGCGCGCAGAGCGATTTAGCGAGCGCGGCGCGCCGCTCGAGGAAGGCCTCGGCGCACGGCGCGCGCGCGAGAAGCGCGCCCCGCAGGAGCCCGTGCGGTAGCATCCGCGCGATCCGCGCAAAGTCTCCGCTCACGTCCGCGCGGGAGCGGCTCGCGAACGCGGGCACGTAGGCGCGGAACGACGGGTACAGCCGAGCATACTCCGCCTGCGCCGCGTGCTTGCCCGAGGCGAGCGACGCTTCGCGTGGCGCCTGCGGCCTACCCGCGCCGGCGCCCGCCGCCGCCGCGTGCGCGTGCGCGTGCGCACGCGCCTCCTCCTGCGCGAGCACCGCCTTGAGCGGGGACGTGCCGTCGAGCCACTCGATCAGGCCGACCGAGAGGGACAGCGGGAGCACCGCGTACGTGCGCACGCGCAGGGCGCGCGCGGCGGACGGGCCATCGCGCGCGAGCGCGCCGTTCATCACGCGGAGCAACTGCTGCAGCCGCTGATCGAGGCGCAGGTCCTCGCCGCCCTTGACAAGCAGACGGCGCTCGCGCTGGTCAGAGCACCGGACCGTCACCGCCTTGGGCTTGCGGATCGAGCTCATCGTCGCCATCAGCGAGTCAAACGAGTCGACCCACGTGACGCCGTCGGCGCCGCGGATCGCCGGGTCGGTGTGCCCGTCGTACGCCGCACCGGGCAGCTCAAGGCCGCTGAGGTCGGCAACGGGCCGCGCGGGCGAGAGCGCGGCGGGCGCGCCGTCGACGCCGTCGGCATCGCCGTCGGCGGCGCGCGTGCTCGCGCCCCAGCTGCCGTCGGCGCCGCGCTCAGGCTCGCGACGGTATTGCGCGAGGAACGAAGAGAAGGCGCCGACCACCGAGTTGGGCGGGAGGCCACCGCCGCCGCGCGCGCGCGCGCCGGACGCACCGCTGTCGCCGCCGGGCGTGAGCGCGCGCTCGAGCTTAGCGCGCAGCTCGAGCGCCGCCTTGTGGTCGAGGCCTCCGCCCTTGCGCGCGCACAGTCGCTCGCCATCCTTGCCGAATGCGCGCTCGAGGGCCGCGGCGTTTGTCTCGGCGAAGGCGACGTTGTATTTGCCGAGGCCAGGTCTGCGCGGGTCAAGGACGCGCGCGCGGAACGCCCGCCAGAGCGCGCGCGCGCCATCCACGTCGTCGCGGCCGAGCGCGTCGATGCACGCGTTGAGGAAGTCCTTGGCGCGCAGCTCGGGGTGCGTCAGGTCGTCGAAGGCGCGCACGAGCGGCTCGAGCGCGTCCGAGCGGAGCGCGCGGTCGAGCGGCGCGGCGCGCGCGGCGGCCGCGGCCGTGAGCCCCGGCTTGGCGAGCTGGAATTGAAAGTAGATCGCCTGTGGGTAGCGCGTGGCAATGGCGACGAGCGCGGGCAGGGCGAGCGGCGCCTGCGTGTCGTCGGAGAGCGTGCCCACCAGCTGCGCGGACCAGCGCAGCAGAGGCCACAGCGCGGGCAGATCGCGCAAGCCCGCGCTGAGCAGCTCGGCGGGCGCGCCATCGCCTAGACGTGCAAGCTCTGCGCACTGCCGCATGAGGAGCGGGACGTGGTCAGCGGCGCTCGGCGCGCCGGCGCGCAGCGCGCCGAGCGTGTGCCGCACTGCCGCCTCGAGCAGTGCGGCACGGCGCGATGCGCCACCGCCGCTGCCACCGCCGCTGCCGCAGTCGCCGCCGCCCGCCCTCGCCGTCTCGTCGCCACGCCCGCCGCGGCGGCCGCCGCCGCCGCCATGCTCGTCGCCCTCCTCCGCCTCGTCCTGCAGCACGCGCACGGCGAACGCGGCGAACGCGAGCGAGACGCGCGCCACACCAAGCGCATTGCCGAGCGCCGTCGCGTCGTCGCCGTCGTCGTCGTCATCGTTCGAGCCGACGGCGTCGCCGCCCGCGCCCGCGCCTCCCGCCGCCGCGATGCCATCCGCCTCCTCCCCGCCAAGCGCAGCGCCGGCGGCATCGACCAGCACGCGCTCACCCGCGCACGCCTCGCGCGCGAGCTGCGCGGCGAGCTCAAACTGCGCCAGCGCCTCGCCTTCGCAGCGAAGTGCCTCGTCGCGAGCGCGCGCGCCACGCGCGCGCGCACAGCGCGCGAGCGCGGCAAGCGCCACGGCGCGAGTGTGCGCCAGCGCGCGCCGCTCGCGCGGCGCAAGGCGCGCTTCGCCTCCGCCGCCATACTTGCCTTCGAGGAACTCGAGAGTCTTCTCGAGCATGCTCGCGTGCTTGGCCGCGGAGCCCGTGGCCGCGTCGGGCGCACTCTCGGCCAATTTGAGCCGGCAGACGGCAAGGTCGAATGCCAGCGGCTCGAGAATCTCGTCAGGAGCCACCGGCGGAGAGCGGCTCGCGCGCGCGTGCGGCGACTCGGCGCGCGCGCGACGCACGGCCGCGTCGGCGGAGGCCTCGGCAGCGAGCCGCGCGGCCCAATCTTTTAAAAAGGCACGCGCGGCGGCGAAGTTGCCCTGCGCGCGCGCCGCGCGCGCCGCGTGCCGGCAGAGCGCCGCCTGCGCGCGTTGCACCTCGCGCTCGATCGTCGCGCGCAGCTCGTCACGCTCGCGCAGATCCACGCCGACGCTGAGCTCGAGCGCGCGCGCGCACAGCGCGCCGCCGATCGCGTCTCGCAGCCGGAGCAGCTCGGACCAGACCGGACTGCCGTCCATCGCACCGCTCGGGAGCGCATGCCGCCATGCGCCGCGCGGCTCAACGGTCGCGCGCGCGGCGCTCGCGAGCGCGCGCGGCTCAGCGAGCGCGGCGAGCGCGACGCCAAGCTCGGCGACGAGCTGCAGGGGGCGAAGTAGCGTGCGCTGCTGCGCGCGAGCAAGCGGGTGCGTCTCCGCCCAGCCACGCACAAACGCTCGCTCGCACCGAGGGATCGCGGCGCGTGCCGCGTCGAGCGGGCGCCGGTCAAAGAGCGCGCCGCCCGCGCGCGAACTTGCGCTCGCAAGCGCGCTCACGGCGAGCGAGGCGCGCAACTCGACTTCGAGCAGTGGGTGCGTCCCGATTGCCAACCCCACCTGGTCGCTCGCCACGTCGCTGAATGGGCCGCGCGCGGCGCCGAGCGCAAGCGCGCGCTCGGCGGCGAAGGGCGCGAGCGAGCGCGTCGGAGCTTCGGCTGCCGCCGCGCAGAGCTCGTCCCATCGGCCGAGCTGCTCGAGCGCCTCGAGGCGGCCACGCGCCCACACGCGGGCCTCCCACTCTGGCGGCGCGCCACCGTCGCTTCCGCCGCCGTGCCCACCGCCTTTGCCGCCGCTGTCGGCGCTGCCGTCGACGGTGGCGCCGATGCCGACGCCGCCGCAAGCTGCAACGCCGCCTCCGCCGCGTGCGCTCGCCCACTCTTTTTCAAAAGAGCCGAGCGCGCCCGCCCAGTCGCCGCGCACGGCGCGCGCGAGCGCCGCACACGTGCACTCGCGCGTCGCGCCGGCGGCGTAGATGGCGCGCGGCACGTCGACCTCTCCCGCGACGGCGTACAGCTCAGCAAGCAGCACGAGCTCGGCGTCGCGCGCCGCGTCATCGCCGCGCGCGCTCGACGCATGCGCGACCGCGCGCGCGCGCGACCGCTTCGCCGCCGCCGGCGTGTCGCTCGCGCCGCTGCTGGGCGCGGCAGCGACGAGGCGGTGCTCGAGCACACAGATCGCCGTGTGCACATTGGCCGACTCGACGCCCGTGCGCGCGACGAGCTCGGCGGGCGCCCAGATTGGGTCAGCGTCTGCTAAAATGAGCTCGTGCAACGCGCGTGTGAGCGGACGTGCGCGCTGCGCGTGACGCAGGAGGTGAGACATGCCGGCGCGCAGTGCGCCTACGTCGGCGAGGTGCGGCGCCTGCGCGCGCACCGCACCAAGCAGCGCGCCGAGGCTCGCGCTCGCGAGCTGCGCGTCGAGCGCGCAGAGCGCGCAGAGGGGCGCGACGATGTCACGCGCGCAGATTTGAATGTCGGGCAGCTCTCCCGCGCGGTACTTTCGCAGAACGGTCACGCGGCTCGCGGCGCTCAGCGCGCTCTGGCGCGCGCGCTCGGCGCGCGCGCGCGCGAGGCTTGCAAACTTTGCGCCGGCGGCTGACGAATGGTCGGAGGATCCGCCGCCGCCGCCGCCGCCGCCGCCTCCGCCGCCGCCGCCGCCGCCGCAACCCGCCACCAGTGAGCCGCCGGCATCGCTCGCCCACTCGAGCCTGCGCAGCGGCGCGCGCGTCGCTGCAACTGCACCGCCCTGCGAGCCGAGTTGCTCGTCATCCGCATCCTCTCTCCCGTCCGCAGCGCCGCTCGAGGCGGGCGCACCGTCGACGCGTCCGCCAACGCGCCCGTCAGCGCCGCCAGCGCCGTCGCCGCGCCTGCCGCCGCCAACCGACTGCGCGCCGAGTCCGGGCTGCGACGAGTACGTGGCGTCGTACACTACGTCGCCATCCTGAGTCTGCGTCCACGCAAAGGCGCCGGCCTGCGTCGCGCGCAGCGCGCCGCGCGCGAGCGGCGACCAGCGCGCGGGCCGCGCGCCTCTGCCGAGCGAGCCGCCGCCGCCGCCGCCGAGGCTGCCGCCGGCAAAGCTGCCGACGCCGCCGCCGCCCTCGCTGCCGAGCGACGCGGCGAGCAGCGCGCCGGGCGGCTGCGTGAAGAGCGGGTGCATCGGCTGGGACCAGTGGCTGGCAGACGCGTCCACACTGAGCTCAGTCAGCGCGGTCTCCGAGAGAGCGTGCGTGAAGATCGGGCGCGAGGCGTACGTGGGTGAGCGCGCGCTGCAGCGCAGCAGCAGCTGCGCGGTGCAGCCGAGCCAACTGCCCTCGGCCCCGACCGCGTGTAGTGCGAAGAACGAGGAACACAGCCGCTCGCCGAGCGGTGCGGGCAGCGCGGCCGCGCCGCCGGCCTCATCCCAGTATTGAAGCTGCGCGGCGCGGAGCCCGCGGTCCGTGTCGCCGAGTGCGCGCAGCAGCGCTGCGCGCACGGCCTCCGTATCATCCTCGTCACCGTCGCCCGCGCCGTCCGCGCCGCCCGCGCCGCCCGCGCCTCCCGCGGGTCGGGCGGCGGCGGCGGCGGCGGCGGCCTGCTGCTTCGCCCGGCGCTCGCGCGCGCGCTGGTAGCTCGCCTGCAGCAGCTGCTGGTAGCGCCGGCGCACCGCGGGCTCGCGATGCCTGCCGGCAGTCGCCTCGAGCGTCTCGAGCAGCGGCCGCAGCAGCGCGACGCCCGAGCAAGGCGCGCCTGCGCCCGGCTGTGCGGCCCGTGAGGACGGCAGCTCATCGTCGGCCTGCGCGCAGAGCGCGTCGGCGATGGCGACGGTGAGGCGGAGCGGCGCGGACGAGTGGTACGAGCACATGCCCTTCAGCTCGTGCCGCAGCGACGCGGCGTTGAGCCGCTCCGGGCACGTGCGCACCGCACGGAGCACGCAGCGCAGCGCGCGCACGCGCGCCTCGCCATGCTGTCTCGTCGCCTGTACAAGCGCGCTTTGCGCGAGCACGCCATGGTCGAGGAGCGGCGGGAACTCGGCGGACGCCTCGTCGAGCGCGAGCACAAACTTGTCGCCCTTCAGCCCCTCGATCTGCGAGGCGAGGCTCGCGCGCAGCTGGTCGAGCGCGAGCCGCACGACCGCGGCGGCGCCGGCCGCCGCCGCGCCCGGCGCGCTCTCCGCCATTGCGCGCTCGCGCGCGGCGTGGTCGAGCGCAGGGTCGAGATGTCGCGCGAGGAGGACACCCGCGACGCTCGCCGCGCAGCGCGAGACGGGGATCGATTTGTGCGTCACGCAGCCGACGAGCGCCGCACACACGGCGGCGGCTGTCGCCTTTGGCGGCGCACCGTCGTGGGTCAGCACGCCCTCATCGCACCACGGCAGCCGGTTGCTCAAGAGCGCGTCGAGGAGGAAGACGCCCGCCTCGCGGTTGCGCCGCTGGATCGCCTCGTCCTTCTGCCGCGAGCTCATGTAGCCGAGCGCGATCACGGGCCGCTTGCTCGGCGCGCTCGCGAGCGCCGCGCGATCGAGGGTCGTAAGCCGCTCGAGCAGCGCGCGCACGGCCGCGACATTGTGCCGCTGCACCTTGGGCTGCGCGTGCTCCGCCGCGCGCATCAGCCGGTCGACGAGCCGCGTACCCTGCTGCACGAAGGCGACGCGCTGCGCGCCGTGCACGCACGCGCATGCCGCCGCGCGCGCGCGCGCCGCCGCGTCATCGCCGCCGCCTACGCCGCCTGCGCCACCCGTGGCGGCCGGCTCGCCATGCGTGCCAAGGAGCTCGGCGAGCTCGTCCGCTTCGCGCTCGACGCTGGCGTCCGTTCCCGCCGCCTCGCCGACCGCGCGCGCGTGCGTGGGCGCCATCCACTCGCACAGCAGGACCACGCACTCTCTGACGAAATAGTGCACACGCGCCGTCGGCGTTTGCGCCGGCTGTGGCTGCCCGCCCGCAGCCGCAGCGAGCGGCGGCGGCGGCTGCTCCGCCGGGCCGGGCGGCGGCGTGACCGAGTCGAGCGCGGCGCGCATGAGCACCGGTGCCCACAGCTGGCGGTGTGGAGCGAAGATGCCCGGCCGGTTCAGCACAGCGCGCGCGATGACGAAACGAACGTTGCGCTGCCGGCGGCCGTCGCGAAAGTTGGCGTGTGCGCGCGCGGATTTGGTCGCCTCGTCCCACGCATCGGCAGGCGGCAGCGCGCGCTGCACGAGCATCTCCATCCACGGCGGCGGCTCGCCGCCGATGTCCGCGCAGCCGCGTGCGGCGCCCGCGCCCGCGCCAGCGCCCGCGCCCGCGCCGAACGCGGCGAGCCGGTCGATCGCGTCGAGAAGCGGCTCCATGCACGGCAGCCGGTTGAGCGGATCGAGCTCGATCGGCGGCGCCGCCGCAACCGCCGCCATGCTGCCATTCGCACCGTTGCGCGCGGCGGTGGTGTGGCCCGCATCACCCCCGCCGAGCGCGCCGGCGCCACCGGACTGTGCGGCGGCCTCGACGGCGCCGGCGCCCAAATCCGCGCCGCCATCGAAAGACTGTGCGATCGAGGCGGGCGTCACGCCGAGCGTGCCCGCGAACGAGCTCGAGTGCTGCGCCGCGTCGAGCGAGAGCGAGCTGCCCGAGAGAAGCTGTGACGCAAGGTAGGCGGGAGCGTCGACGCGGTGCGCGCGCGCCGTGCCGCTCGTGCGAGCGTCCGCGAGCGCCGCGCGCGCGGCGGAGACGGCGCGCGCGAACGGCGCATGCTGCTCGAAAGGGACGGGCTCGTCGCCGATGCACCACCCCCAAAAGCCACCGCCCTCGCCCGGCTTGGAGAAGATGTGACTCGCGAGCGCGCCGGGTTTCGTCTGCGTGCAGAGCACCGCCGACGTCGCCGCGCCGAACGCCGCCGCGTGGTACTCGCGCACGAGCGGCACGAGCTGCGGTGGGATGACAACGCCGGCAAGCGCGTCGTTCTTCGCCGCCGCCGCCGCGCGGATCGCGTGCATCAGGAACGTCTTGCTCCCAGCCGGGCGCGCATGCGGCGCGCGCCAATCGGCGCCGTGGTGCGTGTCACGGCCAGCGTCACCTGTCGTCTCGAGCATGAGCTGGTCGACGTAGCTTGCGTCGAGCTGCTCCTCGATCGTCGCGCGGTCGAGCGAGTCGAAGACGGCCGCGGTGAGGAGCAGCGCCTCGGTCCGCTCCACCAGCGCCGCCTCCAGCTCCGCGATGCCGGTCGGCAGCGGCGCGGGCGTCGGTTTGTCCGCCCGCACGCCGAGCTGTCGCACAAACGCGCACGCCAGGAAGCCGACGCGCGCGCGCACGAGCGAGACGGCCACGTCGGCCGGCGCGAGGCGCAGGAGGGGCACGGCGACCTCGCGCACGACGGCGAGCCGATGCGCGGCGGGCGCGCCGCTCTCCGGGGCCGAAGCCGCCGCGCACGCGCGCCACGCAACCTCGGCGGGCAGCACGCCGCCGATGCGCACGCAGCTCGCGCGCAGCGCGGCGCGCAGCGGCGCGCGCAGCGCGCTCTCCATCTCGTCGCCCAGCGCGTCCGCGTCGGCGCCGCGCGCGAGCAAGTCGCAAAACCAGCGCGCGCCGAGCAGCGCGTCGAGGGCCTCGGGCGCGCGCGCCGTCTCGACGGAGCGGAGCGCGTGCGCCATCGCGCGCAGCAGCTGCTCGCGCGTGAGCGCGCCGCCGGCCGCGCCGGGCGTGCGCGCGCATTCGCTCATCGTTGGTGGGAATGCGCCGTCGCTGTGGCCGCGCAGTAGCCGCCTGAGTGCACTGAGCAGCGCGTCGAAGGAGCCGGGCACGGGTCGCGCGTGCCGCAGGAGGAGCGGAAGCTGCTCCAACGCGCACAGCCGCAGGTCAAGCGCGAGCGCGCTTGGACCAATCAGCTCGAGCGCCGCGTCGAGCAGCACACCGTCGCCGAGCAGCGGCGGGCGCGCGCCGCGCGCGGGCGGCGGGCGCATCTCCGCGACGCCGTCGGTCGGCGGCGCGGCGGGCGGCGCGCCGGGCTGCGGCGGCGGCGCGTAGAGCGCGAGCAGCTGCGAGACGAGGCGGAGCGCGTCGCTCTGCTGCTCGTACGTGCTGCCGCGCGCGGAGGGTAGCCATGGGCGCAGCAGCGCGCGCACGCGCGGCAGCAGCGCGTCGACGAGGGCAAGCACCGAGCGCGATCGCTGGCGCGCGGCCTCGTGCAGCGCCGCGTGCAGCAGCCGGCGGCACGCGGCCGAGGTGTGTGCCTCGTCGCACAATGGCGGTATGAGCTGCGCGGGATGCGCGAGCACGAGCTCGGCAAGCGCGCCGCCGAAGCGCACGGCGAGCAGCTCGCCACGGCTCATGGCGGCGGGCGGTGCGTCGTTGGCGCGACCAGCGCCGACTCCGTCGCCGCCGCCGCCGCCGCCGCCGCCGCCGCCGCCGCCGCCGCCACCCGCCGGCGCGCGCTCGTCGTTGAGCGCGTCGAGCAGCGCCTTGGCGGACGGCAAGCCGATCTCGAGCGCGAGCCGAAGCGCGCGCTCGTGCGCGCGCACCGCCGCCGCCGCCGCGCCGACGGGCAGCTCGAGCGCGCACGAGAGCGCGCTCGTCGCGAGCGCGCGCGCGCCGTCCGCGCCGAGCGCGGCGACGAGCGCGCCGCCGTGCGCGTGCAGCATGCGCAGCCCTTCGATCACCTCAACGGCCTTGCGCGGTCGCATCGCGCTCGCGCTTCGCAGCTGCGCCGCGAGGTCGGCCGACGGGCGGCGCAGCGCGTCCGCGACCGCGCCAATCCAAAGGGTGCGCGCCGCCGGGTGGGTGGCGAGCGCGCCAACCGCGTCGCGCAGCCGCTCGCGCAGCTGGCGCGCGGCGCTCGGATCGCGCGGCGCGGCGCCAACCGCCTCGGGCTCGAGCACGCTGCGCGTCAGCGCGCGGAGCGGCGCGGACGTGAGGCTTGGCGCGAGCGCCGCGGCGGCCATCGCGTCCGTGTCTGCGTCCGCGCGCGCGCCCGCGTCCGCGCCCGCGCGCATGCCGAGCAGCGCGCCGTCCGCGCCGCCCGCGTCGTGCTCGGCGAGAAGGAGCTGCACCATGCGCAGCGCGGCGCCGAACGCGCCCCACCAGACCGCCTGCTCAATCTGCGCGCGCGGTGGGGTGAGCGCGTGCGCGCGCGCGCTGCCCGCTGCGTGCCCCAAGCTCACCCCGCCGCCCTCTGCGCGTCCGTCGCAAGTGCCGTGCACGTCAGCCTCGCCCGCGCGCGCAAAGCAGCCGAGCACCGCGCCAAGCACGTCCGCGATAGAGACGGACGATTCCGCCGCGGCATGCGCCCCTCTAACGCGCACACTGCCGACCTGCGCGACGCGCGCGCCCTCGCGATGCTGTGGCAGTTGGAGCAGGGCCAGACCAGATGCCGCCGCGCCGCCGCGCCGTGCGCACCACCACGCAACGTCGAGCAGCGCGTGGCACGCGCGCAGCCAGCGGCGCAGCTGTGCGGGGGACGCGCGGGCGCCAGGCATCGCGCGGCACGTGGGTCCAAAGGACGAGATGGCCGCGAGCAGCGCAGCAGGCGTCTGTGCCGTCTCTGCC
This sequence comes from Diacronema lutheri, assembly GCA_019448385.1. Classification (NCBI taxonomy): domain Eukaryota; phylum Haptophyta; class Pavlovophyceae; order Pavlovales; family Pavlovaceae; genus Diacronema; species Diacronema lutheri. The sequence continues at coordinate 554,589 of JAGTXO010000018.1, forward strand.
GCGCCGTTGGCCGCGCCGTTGGCCGCGCCGCCGGCCGCGCCGCCGGCCGCGCCGCCGGTGGCCGCGCGCGCCCGCGCGCCCGCGGAGGCTGGGCTAGCCGACGAGCGCCGCGCCTTTGCCGGCGGCAGCTCCGCGTCAGCGCCGGCGCCGGCGCCCGCGCCGGCGGCGTCCGCGCCGCGGACGCGAGCACCCACGGCCGCGAGCAGTGCGCGCAGGCCGCTCGGGCGCGCCGCGCCGCCGTCGAGCTCGGCGCCCAGCTCGGTCGTCGGCTGGGCGGGATAGAGGATCGGCGCAAGGCGCTCGAGCATCCGCATCGCCTTGAGCCGGGCGCGCGGCTGCGCGCACGGCACGACCGCGCAGAGTAGCCACTGACTAAACTCGCGCGCGCCGCCAGCGAACGCGGACCGGCGCTCGTTGCGCCGGAGCAGCGCCGCGCCCGTCGGAGCGGCCCGGCCGCACCAGCGCGCGAGCACGCTCTCGACGCGCTGCAGCGCGGCGTCCGCCGCGTCGGCCGTGCCGAGCGCCGGCGCGTCCGCGTCCGCGAGGCGCAGGCATTCGAGCGCGTGCTCCGCGGCGTCCAGTATGAACAGATCAATGAGCGCACCATCGTCGCGCAGCTCCTTGAGCGCGGCGCGGAGCGCGGCGCAGAAGCCGAGCCGCCGGTACGCCGACGGGTGGCGCGCGAGCGCGAAGAGGCGGCGCAGCGCCGACTTGACGGCATGCGCGTCGGAGTTGTCCGACATCTGCTTGAGCGAATAGCGGACGTACTCGGCGAGCGTGCGCGCGCCCAGCTCGCGCAGCGCGCCGTTGGCCTCGTCGCCGATCGCGCACGTCATCGCGTCGAGCGCCGCCATCGCCCCATCGTTCTCGCGCCCCTCCGCCTTGGCCAGCCAGCGGACGAGCTGAAGCACGAGCGGTTCAAAAAGCTGCCTGCAGACCACTTCTGCATCAATAGCGAGTCGGAGCAGCGCCGGGAAGAGGAGCGCGTAGAGCGACGATGCGGAGGCGTTGCCGCTCGACGCGGAGCTCGCCACGCCGGCCGAGGTGCTGCCGACGATGTACTTGACCAGCGCGTCGAGCAGCTCGCACGCGCCGACCTTGACGGCCCGTTCCGCCGCCGAGAGCGCGAGGCTGATGACGCGCGGGAGCAGCCGCGAAAAGTCCACGTCGAGCGTGGCTTCAGGGAAGGGGAGGGGCACGGCCAGACGACCGACAAGGCCTTCCGCGAGCGCGCCACCAACGCCGCCACTGCCGCCGCCTGAAGCACCGCCAATATCATCATCCGCACAGAGCAGCGCAGAGCTGCGCCAACCAACCGAGCCGAGAAGGCGCACAATGCGCCGCTGCAGCCGCGCCGTCTCCTCCGCGGGCAGGCGCAGGCGCATCGCCGCGCGCTCGCGCGCCACCTTTGCAGACGAGGCCGCGCGCGCGGTCGTGCCGCCGCTCCCGCCGCCGGCGCCCTCCGCGCGCGCAACCACCGAGCTTGCACCCTCGTCCGGCGACGCGGTGAGGTACGCGGCGAGGGCGGGAAAGATGGCACCCAGGTGCGGCGCGAGCGCGTGGGGCATCTCCGCCTGCCAGCTCTCGAGCGCGTCGAGCACGCCGGCGCACAGCTGTGGGAACGAGGCGCCATTGTGCAGCGCGATCCGCAGCACCGGAGCGTACCGCGCGAGGCGCGGCCGGACAATCGCGCGCGGCGCTGCAAGGAGCAGCTCGGTCGCTGCAGCGAGCAGCTCGTCCTTGAGCGTGCGCAGCCTGACGAGCAGCTGCGCAAGGAACTCGCCCAGCTCAGCCAGGAAGGCCGAGCGCTCTTCAGCCGCAGGCAGGCGCGCCCCGTGGTCGCGACCGCCGCCGCCGCCACGCGCGCCGCCGTCGGCTTCGTCGCGCTCGGCGGCGGAGACGGCGCGCGCCTCCGCTCCGTCAAAGTAGCCAATCGTTTCAATCCGGCGAAGCAGCGCCGCGAGGATATGGTAAAATGCAGAAGCGTGCGGCGCATCGAGCGCCAGCGCGAGCAGCGCGCTGCCGAGCGCGTACGCGCCGCGCGCGAGCTGCGTGGCGGCCACGCTCTTGAACAGCTCAACCGCAAACTGGCGCACGTGGTGCAGCAGCTGCCAGTCACACCCGTTCGCCGCGTACACGTCGCCCTCGTCCGCCGCGTGCAGCAGCAGCGACGAGCTCAGCGCGCGCGAACCCGCGTCGTCGCCGTCGCCGCCGCCACCGCCGCGCCGCCCGCCGCCATCGTCACCACCGGCGCCGGCGCCGGCGACGCCGCCGCCTGCCTCGTCCATGAGCGCGGTCAGGTCGAGCCGCTCGACGACGCGCACGATGGCGTCGAGCAAGCTCTCGAGGAGGAGCGCGCACACGCGCGCGCGCGCGGGCTCGTCTGCCGGCGGCTCCTCGTGCTGCCTGATTGAATCCCACAGGCCGCTGGCGCCCATCACGCTGTGCCCGCCTCCGCCGCCACCGCCGCCGCCGCGTGCGCCGCCGTGCGCGCTGCCGCCGAGCGCGCCGCCGAACGCGGAGCGCGTTGCGTCCTCACCGCCTCCGCTCGCGCCCGGCGCGTCGCCGCCCTCGCCTTCGCTTGCGCGCGCCGAGGCAAGGACGCCGAGCGGGCCTGCCGGTGCGCCGTGCGCGGCCGTGACGCCACCCGTCACGCCGGTTACGAAGGGCGCGCGCGCGCCCTGCACGGCGTTTGGCGAGAGGAGGCGCCTCCAAATGCCATGCACGAATGTCCCGGGCAGCTTGACGACCACGCGCCCGCCTGGCGCGGCCGCGAGCCCCGCGACGGAGACAAGCAGCCCTCCAAAGGCGAAGCGGTTTAAAACCTGGCGCAGGGCCAAGCCGTGGGCGTGCAGTGCAAAGAGCAGCTGCCGGCATGCGAGCGCGCATTGCCACTGCTGCCGCTCGCTCGTCTGCCCAAAGCGGCGGAGCGTCGTCGTGAGCAGGTGCTCTACGAGCTCAATAACAGACGCGCCGAGCTCGGAGGGGCGCGAGACTTTGATGATCGATGAGAGCGCGCGCGTGACCGTCGCGAGCTGCCATGTTGCGTCATCTGCCGACGAGCCCGCCGCGTAGGCGTAGGCGCCACCGCCATCCGCGCCACCGCCACCGTCCGCGCCGCTGCCACCGCCGCCAGCGAGCGCGCCGCCCGCCTCCGCGTCTGGCGGGAAGAGATGGCGGCCGTATTGGCACAGTTGCTGCAGCTGCGCGGGCACGTGCTCCGGGCACACGTGCGCCATCGGCGCTGCGAGCTCGCCGACGAGCTGCACGGCGATCAGCATGGCTTCGTCGCTCCCGCCGTCGCTCGCCGCCGAGGCCTGCAGCTCTCCTGCCTGGTCCGAAAGGAAGTTGTACGCTTTGATCGCAAGCCTGGGCAAAGATGAAATTGGGCGCCACGGCACGAGACGGAAGGCGCGCACGAACTGCGCGGCAGCGTGAGGCGCGCAGCGAGGGCTAGCTCGCATCGCATTCGCACGCGCCAACGGACGCCTTGCATCGCACCTCGCCTCATCGCGCCGGCCGCCGTCTGCGCTGTCGGCCGCGTCTGGCGGCGGCGGTGGCCACGCGGACAAAATCCAGCGCGCGACCGCGCGCACGAGGGCGGTGAGCGCCGCCTTGCCGTGATTACGCATGTCCGGGTTCTTGTGCCGGCAGGTCTCGAGCACGTCGAGCCAGATCGCCGGGCTCGGCTCGGCGAGATCGCGCGCGGCGAAGGGCGCGAAATGGCGGTGCATGTGAAAAGCGAGAAGGCGGATTGCCGACAGTCGCGCTGCGTACCGAGTCGCGTGCTCGGACTGGCGCAAAAAGGCGCGAACGTGCTTGTACAGGCCCTCGGCCTCGTCGCGCCGCAGCTCCTTCCCGCGCGCGCTCGCCATCGGCCCGCGCAGCAGGCTGCTCAGACCGTCGAGCACGCCCGCGACGAGTTCAAACGAGCCGGCGCCGCCACCGCCCGTGCCGACCGTGCCGAGCCTCGTGAGCAGGTCGCTGTAGAGCGTGCTGATGCCGCGATCGACGTAAAAGCCATGGCCGATGCTGAACGCTTCCGTCGGGAAGTGCTCGGCGAGCGCGCCGAGCACGCGCAGGCATGCGCCGACGACGTTGCCCGGCGCGGTGCTCTTGCCGAGCGCCGTCACGCACGACGAGCCGCTCGTTGTGAGCGCCGTGTGGAGCTCGCGGTGAATCTCGTCGACGGCAATTTCGCGGCTCATCCCGAGGCGCGCCGCGATCGGCATCAGCTCGAGCAGCACGCCCATCGCCGCGATGCGCACGCCATTGCCGCCCTTGCCGCCGCCCTCGCGCGCGAAGAGATCGAGCGACACCTCCCGGAGCGCGAGCAGGTGGTCGGCGATCCGGTCCTCGACAATGGTCACGTAGCGACCAACGAAGAGGAGCAGCTCGCGCCGGAGCACCTGCCCGTTCTCACTCTCGCGCGCCCTCGCGCCCGTCGGGTCGTCCGCGCTCGCGTACGGTGCCGGATTCCCCTTGAGCCGCAGGAATCGCAGCACGCCCTCGTCGAGGCGATCGCTGAAGAGCGCCGACGAGCAGAGGGGAAACTCATCGGGCGTGCGGTCAGTGCAAAACGTGAAGAGCGCGTCGACCACGTCCTTGGGCGCGACTGTGCCGCGCGCCGCGTCATGCACTGCACCCAACAAGATCTCGAGCTGATCGACGGCCGTCATTGCTCCCGCCCTCCGTCCGAGAGCCGTTTGCGATGGCGAACGCGCCGACCATTCGCGCTCGCCAACTCCTCCTTCAGCAGCGGTTGGAGGAGACGCGCCGGACAGCGCTGCACGCGCGCGGGCAGGATCTCACCGTGCCCGCGCAGCTCGCGCTCGCCGTCGAGCCGAAGCGCACGCGCGTGGCGCCGCACGAGCTCGACGGCCGCTACACGCGCGCCGCGTGGCTGCTGCCGGCCGAGCTCCACCAGGACCGCTGGACGCACGCGACGCGCGACGCGCACCTCGCGGCCGCGAAGGCCGCGGCGCCGCCGCGGGGCGAGGACTTTGCGAGCGGCGTCGCCGCGTGCCTCGCGCACGACGGCGCGACGCCGCTCGTGAGCCGGCGCGCGGACGCGGAGATTGTCGCCGGGCTCGGCGGCCACGTCGGCCTTCGCCCGTCTGTCCGGCCGACGCTGCGCGCGCGTCCGCAAAGCGCGCGTGGCGAGGCCGACTTCTGTCGCCCACAGCTCTGCCGCGCGCGGCCGGGCACGACCATCGGTGCGGGGCACGTGCGCGACCGGACGCTCTGGGCGATGGCCGCGCTCGATGCGCGACACGCGCCGCCCGCCGGCGGCGCGCGCGGCGACGGCGGCGTCCTCCGCTTCGACTGTGCGTTCGACCACGTGTCGATCGGCGCGACACGCGCGGTGCGCGCGCCCGCCACGCTGCTCTACTACCTCGAGGATGATTCGGTGCAGATCAATTTGCCCAAGGAGCTGTCCGGTGCGCCGGACGCGCCCAACGAGTTTGGCGACCGGCGCGGCCGCGTCTTCCTCCGGCGCGGCCGCGTACTCGAGCGCGACGGCAGCCTGGCCGTGCGCGCCGAGCGCGATCTCAACGTGGGCAAGACTGTCGAGATCTACGCGCGCCGGTACGAGATCGTTGGGTGCGACGCGTCGACGCGCCGGCAGCTCGTGCGTGTCCACGGCGATGGCAACGTGCCCGCCGACCGGCCCGCGCCCCTCGCGGACAAGGCGGGGCTGCCGCGCACGGGTGACGAGGCGCGGCGCGGCGCGCGCGCGCGTGTGCGGGCGGCTGCTTCAATACGCGGCGTATGAGGAGGGCGGCGGGAAGGCGGCCGCGTAGCTCGCGCCCGCGCGGTCAGCGTCGCCGTAGAGCGGCGGCGCGTCGGGCGGCGGGAGGAGGCGGTTGCTTGGGACGTAGCGTTTGCTCGGCGCGAAGGCGATCGTCGACTGCTGCAGGTTTGTGAGCGCGCCCTCCACGAGGCAGCCGCGCTCTTTAAAATGCACGAGCAGATTGTTCCACAATGGCGACCGCGAGAGGACCTTTGGATTGCCAAAGAGGATCAGCCCGTACTTTGCGCGCGTGAGCGCGACGTTGAGGCGGCGCGGGTCGCTCACGAAGCCGAGGCCCTGCCCTTCGTTCGAGCGCACGCACGAGAGCAGGATGAAGTCCTTCTCGCGCCCCTGGAACGCGTCGACGGACGCGACCTCGAGCTCGGCGTACAGCTCGTGGCGCAGAATGCCCTGCCGGAGCATGTACGTGGAGAGGAAGGCGCGCTGGCCCTCGTACGGCGTGATCACGCCGAGCTGCGCCGGGTTGAGCCCCGCCTTGAGCAGGTGCGTCACCACCTTCTCCACGTTTGCCGCCTCCGCGCGGTTCAAATATGACGTGCCCGACGCCGAGATCTCCTCCGGACCCATCGACGCGTAGAAGAGCATGGGCGTGCGCGTGTCGAGCCACGGGAAGGGCACGTGCGCCATCACGCGCTGCTCGTGCGCCACGCCGTTCTGCAGCGAGCCCTCGTAGAATGTAACGGATGGAAACTCGGAGAGCGACGGATGCATGCGGTATTGCACGTTGAGGCGGAGCGGCCGGTGGCCGAGCGTGATCAAGCGCTCGAAGAGCGAGCGGTTCAGGCCGGCGCGCGCGGCTTTCTTGCTCATTACCACCGGACCGAGCTGGCAGTGGTCGCCTGCCCGCCGGAAAGGATGGCGTCCGTCGTGCGCGCGTGCATCCGTCGCGCGCGGCGCCGCGCGGCGCGGCACGGCGCGGCGTGAGCGCGCGACGCGCGCGCGCGCGCGCGCAGCCCGGCGCGCGCGCGCGCGACGGACGCACCGACGAGGACGAGCTGCTTGACGCCGAGGACGAGCGGGATGAGTGCCTCGGGCTCGGTCGCCTGCGTCGCCTCGTCGATGAGGCACTGGCGGAAGCGCATGGAGCGCGCGGTGAGGCGCGGGTCCGCGGCGCCCACGCACGTGGCGCAGATGACGTCGGCGTGGTTGAGAAGCTCGCGCTCCGCGGCCTTGCGCTCCTTGTTGAAGATCTTCTCGTCCTCGGCCGAGAGCTCGCCGGTCTCGTCGCGCAGCCGCTGCAGCTTGTGCAGCGCCGAATTCTCCGCCGCGGCGAGCAGCTTCACCTGGTGGTGCAGCGTGAGCTCCTCGCACGACGACGGGACGGTCTCGCGCGTCTTGGCGCACAGCCGCACGACCTTGAGGCCCGTCGCGTTGATCTTCTCGGTGAGGTGGTCGACGGCGATATTGGACGGCGCGCAGACGAGGGTCTGCCCGCCGTGCATCCGCACCATGTGGTAGACGATCGACGCGGACGTGAGCGTCTTGCCCGTGCCCGGCGGCCCCTGGATGAGAGAGAGGGGGCGCGAGAGCGCCTGCGTGACCGCAAACTGCTGCGAGTGGTTGAGCGGCGCGAGGCCCGGGACGGCGAGCTTCTTGGGCGGCGCCTTGAGCATCGTCGGCTCGTCCACGTCGTGCCCGAGCAGCCGGTGGTAGAGGTAGCCCGAGAGCGAGGTTTCGTCAACAGCAAAGGTGCGCATCGCCATCTGCATGCGCTCGTACGTGATCGGCCGCCACACGATGTCGACGGAGAAGGCGGACGAGCAGTCCGTGGGCACGCCCGCGCTTGACTTGAGCTCGAGCACCACCTCTTCGTTGTTCGAAAACCGGATAATCGTGCCCGTCCCCTCCCACGCGCCGCCTCCGCCCAGCGCGGCTGCCGAGGCCGAGCCGCCGCCCGAGCCGTGCCGCATGCGCAGCTCGTCACCGATCGCGAGGCGCGCTTCGGCCTCGGCCTTCGGGTACTGAAAGAAGGCGAGGCGGCGCTTGTTGAGCCCCATGTCCCAGCGCACGCTCACGCCCTCCACCGTCTGCGCCTCCTTGGTGCTCTGGTCCGTCTCGGCCTCGAGCTTGACGAGCGGTCCGAAAACGTTTTGGTAATGGAAGGCATCATCGTAGCGCAGCAGGACCTCGTGCGGCTCCTCGTCGAGGCCGGGCGTGTCGATGTCGTCGACAGTCGCGTCGGGGCGGCTCTTCCACAGCTCCTCCAGCTTGACGAGCTGCTTGCCCGTCAGCCGCCGGCTCCGCGCGGCGAGCGCGTCCGACGGCTCCTGCGCGGCACGGCAGGCATAGCACGGCGCGGCGCGGTAGCGCGGTGGTACGGTGCGGCGCGAGGGGCGGGGGCGGGCGCGCGTGAGCGGGTCGCGCGCTGGGTGACACAAGCGTGTGCCCGACAGCGCGCCGCGCCGCGATCACCTTGACGAGCCACGGGAGGAAGGCGCGCGACTCGATCAGCGCCTGCCAGTTTGCGAGGTCCCACGACGAGTCGCGCAGGCCCTTGGACGAGAGGCAGTCGCGGCAGAGGAGGACGACGACGCCGGCCTCCTTGGCGGGGATGAAGCCGAGGATGAACGGGTTGCGACTCGCGCAGTTGTAGCACTCGAGCACCGTGTCACCGAGTGGGCCCTCCGGGTGGAGGCGCACGTCCTTGTGCCGCGCGCGCACGAGGTGGTGGACCGCGTGCGTCCCGACGGACGTGCCGCCCGAGCCGTTGCAAAACCAGCGGCCGCAATTGGGCGCGGCGCACTGCATCACGCACGCCGTGTCGTGCACGCCGCAGTACGCGCACGCGTGCGCCGGGATCTCGACGCACACGGCGGCGTCGTCGTCCTCATCCGCCTCGGGCTCGGGCGCGGCGAACGCGCGCGCGGCCGGCACGGCGTGCGTGCGCAGCGGGCCGCGCTCGTCGAACGCACTCACGTCCTCGCGCAGCGGGCCGCCATGCCCGAACACCGCGTCGTCGCCGTCGCCGAGGTCCAGGAACTTGAACGACTCGCCCAGGTCGCCGAACTCGTCGTCCATCGTGGCTGTCAGCTGAGAGTCGGCACGGGGCTTGGCTGCCGGCCGATCGCGCACGATGGCCGAGGCGGACGGCACGCGCGTCGAGTCGACGTCGGCGCCCGCGTCCGACAGCGCGGTTGAAGAGCCGCTTGCGCTTTGCTGCCCGATTACGCACCTGCTCTTCCGCGACCCCGTTTTCGTGGCCGAGTCGGGCTCGACGTACGAGCGGCACGCGCTCGAGACCTTTTGGGGGCGCGAGCGCTCGGGCGCGGTGCGCGACCCGCTCACAAACGTGCCGCTCTCAAGCCGCGCGACCTTCGTCAACTGGGGCAAGCGGCGCGAGGTGGCCAGCTGGCTGGCCGATCACTCAACGCACGTGCCCGCCGGCTGGGCCAGCCGCGACGATGTTCCGCCCGCGCATCCGGCCGCGGCGTCCTCGCGCGCCGCCGCGCGCGCGCGCGCCGCGCTCGCGCGCCGTCTGCCCGCCGGCGCGTCGCTCCGCGCGCTCGCATGCGTCGCCGGCGTTGTGCTCGCACTCGCCGCCGGCCTGGACCTCCCACTCGCGCTCTTCCCAGCCGGCGCATGGCGGCCAGCGCGTGCGGCGGGCGCGCGCGCGCCGTGGACCGAGCGCGCCGGCGGTGGCGACGGCGCGGCCGCGCGCGCCGGCGGCAGCGGCGGTGAGGCCGCGCCACCGCCGCCTCGCGGCAGTCGGCTGGTGCTGCACGAGCGGCTCATCGGCCATGCGCGTGGCCGCGTGCGCGGTGGGCCCGCCGGCCGGCGCGAGCTGAGCATTCACCGCCCGCGCTGCCGGCTAGGCGAGCTACGCGGCACCAACCTTGGCGCGAGCGTCTTCGCGCTCGGCTTCACTGCGACGTGGACGATGGGTGCGTACCGCGCGGGCGCACCCTTGCTCTTCGTCCTCTTCTCGTGCCCGTTCTGGCTGACCGCCGCGCGGCTGCTACGCGGTGCGCTCGCGCCGCTTCTCGAGGCGAGCACGGTGCACCTCTCGACGGACGAGCTTGTGCTGCGCTCGGAGCTCGGCCTCACGCTGCCCACGCTCGGCGTGCATGTCGAGGCGCGCGCGCGTGAGCTGCGCGCGCCCTACGCCGCGCTCACGGCCGTACGGCTCGCGCCCGCGCCGGACGGGTCGGAGGACGCCGCGCTCGCGTTTTCGCTCGACTACGTCGACGGCATCGTCGCATGGGGGCAGGGGCTGAGCGCGGCCGAGCTGCGGTGGGTATGCGCGTGCGTGCGCGATGTGCTGGTTGAGCTCGAGCACGACGGCGCGCTGGGGCGCGCCGAGCCGGACCGCGGCGCGGCGCGACTGCGGCCGGAGCTCGTCACGCAGCTCGCGCCACGCGGCGACGCGACCGACGCGTGCGCGCTGCCGCCGCCCGCGCGGCGCGCGCACGCGCGGTTGGCGGCGACGGAGTTGTTTTTTGGTTACTGACGTCGGTCGCGGCGTCTGAGCGCGGCGTCGTCCGAGCATCACCGCAACTGTTCTGCTCAAGAGCGCGGCGTCGTCCGAGCATCACCGCAACTGTTCTGCTCAAGAGCGCGGCGTCGTCCGAGCATCACCGCAACTGTTCTGCTCAAGAGCGCGGCGTCGTCCGAGCATCACCGCAACTGTTCTGCTCAAGAGCGCGGCGTCGTCCGAGCATCACCGCAACTGTTCTGCTCAGGAGCGCGGCGTCGTCCGAGCATCACCGCAACTGTTCTGCTCAAGAGCGCGGCGTCGTCCGAGTTTCGACCCGTCTGAGCAGAACCGTTTTTTGTCTGCGGCGACGAGGAGCTCTTCGGCATGCAGCCGGGCCAGGTGGGCCCGATGCAGGCGTGCCTCAACTCGTTCCCTCCGATCCGCGCGCTGGTCATCGGCTCGTTCGGCGAGTGGTCGGCCGGCCTCGCCGACCTGCTCGCCACCTTCTCGCACATGGGCGCGGACGCGTGGATGGCGCGCATGGGCGCGCTTTCGCGCGACGTCGCCCGTGCGGCCCTCGAGCGCCACATGCGCCTCCAGCTCGCCGCGTGCGTCGTGCGTGGGCACGCGCAGCTCCTGCTCGCGTGCACCCAGATGGCGCGCGGACAGGCGCCGCCGCACCGCCACGCGGCTCACGGCGTCCAGGCGGATGTGGACGCCTGCGGCGGTGTGGACGGCCTCTGCTTCCGGCGCGGCGGCGGCGGCGGCGGCCGGCGGGGGCCGGCGAGGGGTGGCTAGGCGTGTCTGGGTGTCCGCCCATGACGCGTCCTGCCACGTCCTTGCCGTCCCGGCCGTTCCCGCTGCCGGCGTGCACAGGGTCGACGCCCTTATTTCGGCCTGATGTTGCGTGCGCCCTTTCGCTCGCTCCGTTTGTCCAGCCTCGGCCCCGTGCGCGCCCCTCCTGCTGACCCGCCTGTAAGCGTCGTTAGTATATTTAATTTAAAACAAAATTCAGTGGCCCTTCTGACTTCTGTTTGAACCTTACGACCCCATCGCGTCCGGCGAACAGGGCGCCGCCGGATGTCGTCGATCGACGCGGCGATCCTGGCCGCCGAGCGCGAGGTGGAGGCCGCGAGCAGGAGCCGATCGATCTGCGCCGCGCCGCTGGTTCGCGACGCCGCACCCATCGATTCGCTGCTCCCGCCGGGGCACGAGGATAGCGCGGGCGACCTGCTTGCGCCGCCGCCCGCGGCGAGCGCGCTCGACGACGCGGGCATCGAGCTGCGGCAACACGCGCTCACCGCGTACGCGGGCAAGCCGGCGCACCATGAGCCCGCGCCCATACCGCCCTTCCTCGTCGGCTCGTGGAAAATGTTCACCGCGACGAAGATCAACCTCATGCTCGTCTTCCTACCGCTCGGCATCGCGGCCGAGCTGCTCGAGTGGAGCGACGGCGCGATCTTTGGGCTCAACTGCCTGGCGATCCTGCCGCTCGCGAAGCTGCTCGGCGACGCAACTGAGCAGGTCGCGACGCACACCAACGACACGATCGGCGGCCTGCTCAACGCGACGTTCGGCAACGCGACGGAGCTGATCGTCTCCGTCTTTGCGCTCGTCAAGGGGCTGCTCGACGTCGTGCAGGTGTCGCTGCTCGGTTCGATCATCTCGAACACGTTGCTCGTCCTCGGCATGGCGTGCATCGCCGGCGGCATCACCAAGCCCGTTCAAAAGTTCAACTCGACCGCCGCGTCCGCGAACACGACCCTGCTTCTCATGTCAATCCTCGGCATGTCCATTCCTGCATGCCTCGCCGGCTTTGGCGAGATGAAGGTGAACGGCAAGGAAGACCTGCTGATCAGCAGGTTCACCGCGATCGTGCTCCTCTTCCTGTACTGCTTGTACATCTACTTCCAGCTCGTCACGCACCGCAAATACTTTGAGGCCGAGCCAGAGGTGCCCGGCGGCGCGCGCACGCCGGTCCTCGCGCGTGGCGCGCAGCAGCCCGCGCTGCAGCTGCAGTCGCACGTGACGCGCGCGGGCTCGTCATCCTTCATCATGCACAAGACCGACGAGGAGGAGGAGATCCTCTTCACCCTGAGCGGCGCCCTCTTTTGGCTGGGAAGCATAACGGTCGTCATCGCCTTTTTGTCCGAATTCCTTACCGGGGCGATAGAGGGTCTGCGCCCTGCGCGCGCGCGCGCGCCATCGCCGTCGTGCGCCCACGCGCTCGTCTCTCCGCGCGTACGCGCTCGCGCGCACGCGCGTGGCAGGTGCGACGAAGGATTATTCGATCAACAAGAGCTTCGTCGGCTTCGTCATTCTGCCGATCGTTGGCAACGCGGCCGAGCACGCGACCGCGATCACGATGGCGTACAAATCCAAGATGGACCTTGCGCTCGGCGTCGCGCTCGGCTCGGCCACGCAGATCTCGCTTTTCGTCGTGCCGTTCATGGTGCTGACCGGTTGGGCGATCGGCCAGCCGCTCGACCTCTTCTTCGGAGCGTACGAGACGGCAATCACGTTCGTCGCGACCGTCGTCGTCGGCTTTGCCGTTGCGGACGGCGAGACGAACTGGCTCGAGGCGTGTGCGCAAGCGAGCGCGCCGCTGCCGCCGCCGCCGCCGCCGCCGCCGCCGGCCCGCTCGGCGCACCCTGTCCGCCATCGTCGCGCAGCGCAGCGCAGCGCGCGCGCGCGCGCGCCAGTGCCGACCTGCCGTGCGCGCGTCGCACGCGCACGCCCGTGCACGCAGGGCGCGTCGCTGCTGTCCGCGTACATCATCATCGGCGCGTCGTTCCTCTTCTACGAGCACAAGAGCGAATGATCAAATTGAGCGGCGGAGAAAAGGGGGGGGGGGGGGGTGCACAGCCGCCCACGCGCTACTGCGTGGGCTCACGACCACGCCTGGCGCCGCGGCTCGACGCGGCTGGCCCACATGGTCCCTGACCTGGTCAGCCCACGGCGCGATCTGCCTACAACCCAGCCTCAGCCGCGCTGGCAGAGGCGGCGTCCTCCGCGGCAAAGCGCCGGCAGCCTGCCTTGTGCACGGGCCACATGCGCCGCACGCACTCGGCGCCGCAAAACTTGGCCACGCGGCACTTGCTGCACAGCATGAGCTTCTTGGTCTGGCCACAGCCGATGCAGCACGTACGCACAACCTCGCGCTTGCCTGCATGCTCGCCAAGCATCTTCAGCGCCTCGTCGGCCTGAACCGTGTCCTCGCGCTGCTGAACGGCGCGCGCAAGGAGAAGCGCGCCCTCGCGCTGCTGCGTGGGCTCGCCACCAGCGGCAGGGTCGGAAGTGAGAAGCAAGGCGCCGAGGCGAAGCATTGCGTGTACGTGCCCTTGAGAGACGGCGAGGCGGTAGAGGCGCACGGCCTCCGCCCAATCTTGCGCCACGCCCTCGCCATTCGCGTAGCACTTGCCCAGGTTGAACTGCGCGTCGGCATTCTTCTGCTCGGCGGCGAGACGGTAGAGGCGCACGGCCTCGGCCCAGTCCTGCGCCACGCCCTCGCCATTCGCGTAGCAGACGCCCAGGCAGAACTGCGCGTCGGCATGCTTCTGCTCGGCGGCGAGGCGGTAGAGGCGCACGGCCTCGGCCCAGTCCCGCGCCACGCCCTCGCCTCTCGCGTAGCATAAGCCCAGATAATACCGCGCGTCGGCATGCTTTTGCTTGGCGGCGAGACGGAAGAGCCTCGCGGCCCGCGCGTAGTTCTGCGCCACGCCCTCGCCCCTCGAGACGCAGATGCCCAGGTTGCACTGCGCGCCAGCATGCTTCTGCTCAGCGGCGAGGCGGAAGAGGCGCACGGCCTCCACGCAATCCTGCGCCACGCCCTCGCCATTCGCGTAGCACAAGCCCAGCTCGTGCTGCGCGTCGGCATGCTTCTGCTCGGCGGCGAGGCGGTAGAGGCGCACGGCCTCCACCCAGTCCTGCGCCACGCCTTCGCCCTTCGCGTAGCACACGCCCAAGTTGTACTGCGCGAAGACATACTTATGCTCGGCGGCGAGGCGCATCAAGGGTATGGCCTCCGCCCAGTCCTTCGCCATGCTCTCGCCTCGCACGCGGCGGTTGAACTGCGCCTCCGATTTCGCCCTCGCCATCGTCGGGCGACCCGTAGTCCGGACGCCGATTCGCACCGGACCTGCCCTGCTCTGGGATGGTGGACGAGGAACGCGGCCTTCCGCCCCCGAAGCCTTGGGAGCGCGCGGCTCTGGACGTTGCGAACGCGGCGACGAGCCTGCCACCCGCTCATTTCGTGGATCCGAGCGCACGCCTCCACTTGAAAAAGCCACGGGCCGCGCCTCCTTCGGCTTCGGATGACGACGTCGACCCGAGCGCCTGCTCGGCCGGCCGCGTGAGCCATACGGTCCTGCAGGCCGCGCGCTTCATGCAGCACCCATCGGTCCGCGCAATGGGACGCGACGAGATGCGCGCCTTTTTGCGCTCCAACGGGCTGCGTGCCTACGATGTGGACCAGGCGTTCGCCCTCGCAGCCGCGAGCGCACGCTCGACGGCGCGCGCCTGGCCATCGCACGGGAACGCGCCGCCGGACCACCCCGCCATTGGGCTCGCCTCCTCGGCGCTCACGGCCGTCGGTGCCGCATCGGGCGTCGCTCTACGCCCGCGGCTCGCGCGCGCCGTGCTTGTGTGCGTCCTCGCCGCCATCGCCAGCTTTGCGCTCTGCAGACTCGTCCTCGCCCTCGCAGTGCGGCAGCGCCGACGGCCGCAGCTGGACGCGCCGGCGCCACCCGCCGGCTCTGCCGCCGCAGCCGTGCCCGCGCTCGGCGGTGAAGAGAGCAACGTCGCCGCGCTAGGTGCGCGCACCACGTCGCGCACGCCCGACGCTGCAGTGTCAGTTGGCGCCGACGGTTATGCGAACGCCGAGGACGGCCTGGGCGACGCGGTGGCCGAGCTGCGGGTTGCGCTTGCGCAGCTCGCGGACAGTTCCGACCAGCTTGCAGATGACGCCCGTGTGGATGGTCGCACGCGTGCGCCCGACGCGCGTGCGGGTTCAGCGAGCGTGCGGCGCGAGGGCGCCAGCGAGCGGCACGCGCTCGCCATTCGTACGCTGCTCGTGCACGTCAACAATGCGCTCGGCTGCTGCGGCAGCGGAGGTGCGAACGGCGCCGGCGTGCATACGAGCGTCGCCTCGCCACCGCGCATCAACGCGCGCAGCTTCCATCCGCGCGAGCGATCGGTGCGCGTTACCGCCAGGCTTCGCGCCGCGCGCTCGTGTGCTTGGCGCGCATCGCTGACCACCGTGTGGGGCTGACACGCTCCTAAACCGCGCCTTCGCCCGCGCTGCAGGGTACGAGATGAACGCAGATGGCGTGTATCTCACACCCAAGGCCGGCCCGGCACGCTCGGGCGCTTGCGGCCCAGTGAACGAGCGCGTGCTCCTCGCTGCGCGCGACTTGCTCGAGGAGGCTCTACGCAAGGCACATGAGAGGCCACCGCACGAGCGCTCTTTGGGGAAATGGACGCAGATTGTGCCCCCCTCTCAGCTCGCTGGCTCGATATAGGGCGCGACACGGACGCGGCCTGTGCCAGCGCGACTGAGGCTGAGTTGTTGGCAGCTCGTAGCAGACGCCCTGGCTGAATTGCTCGCCGTCAAGCTGCTGCTCGACGGCGAGGCGGTAGAGGCGCACGGCCTCCGCCCAGTCCTGCGCCACGCCGTCGCCTCGAACGCGGCGGGGCACACACGCTGTGTGCGCACGATGCCACTGGTGCGACCCGGTGGTGACGGTGCGCTCCTCAGTCGTCACGGCATGGTTTGCACTGTGAGAGTCAGCGGACGCCTCACGAGACGACGCTCGCGCGCAGCACGGGCGGCGCAGGCAGCCCAGTTGCCGCATCAATCACCACCGCCTGCGGAATTGCGTCGGCCGCGTGTGCGCCCGCGTCGTAATAGTCGTTGCCGCTGCCCGCAAAGTACTCACGCGCGCCGGCGCCGTCGCCGCGCACGCCGCGCCCAAACGTGGGCAGGTTGACGGGCGGGACCGACCAGGCGCGCGGCAAGTCGCGCACGCCACGCGCAAGAATGGCGGCACCCTCGCGCGCGCCACCGCCGTTACGTCTGCCCACCGCGACGGCTGCCGCGCCGGCGCACGCGGCGAGGACAAAGCACGGCACGAGGATGCCGGCGGCGATCGCGCCGCCAGCATCGCCGCCACCGCCGCCTCTGGCGCGACCATCACCGCAATTGACAAGCACATCATGCACGTCATCGATGGCCACGCCCTCGCCATGCGCGACGATGCAGCCCTTGCCCCTGCCGAGCTGATGCGGCTGGCTGCTCACGCTCACGTTGTACGCATCGAGGTGGTTGAGTTTGAGCGAAAAGGCGAACGCGCCTGCGCGGCATGAAGCGGGTCACGCGGGGCAGACGGGGTGGGTTGTAGGGCGTCGCGAGACGGCGGGGGCGGCGGGCGCGGGGCGTGCGGATGGCCGGCGGGCAAGTTTCTGTGTGAGAATGGGTAGCCACGATCGCGCGCGTGTGTGTGTGTGTGTGTGTGTGTGTCGGCGGGGTGGGGGGATTGGGGAGGGGGGATTGGGGAGGGGGGATTGGGGAGGGGGGATTGGGGAGGGGGGATTGGGGAGGGGGAGCTCGCGCCTCTAGACGCTGGCGCAGAGCGAGTGAGCGTAGAGTGAGGCGCACCGTCCGCACTGACGATCTGGTCGTCCTTGCCGTTCAGCTCGAGCACGACGCGCGCGCCACCGTGCGGCAAACCCTGCACGGTCCCGGACACGATGTGCGTGCACAGCTCGCGCACATCGACCCCGTACACGTGCTCCATCGCCTGGCGCGGCGCGCACACGCGGCACGGGTGGCGAGCGTGGGCGAGGGCGGTCAGAGCAGGCGACCGATTGCGGGTGCAGCCGCGCCGCGCCACGCCACGCCGCGCCAATGGCAGCGGGCGCGCACCGGCCAGTCAATGTTGGCCTCAAATTTGGGGCCTCTGTATTTGCAGCACTCGAAGGCAACGTCCTCGTCCCTGCAGTGCTCCTCTGCGCACTGCGACTCGCCAGCGTCAATCCAAGCGCAGCCATGCTGCTCCATGCAGCTGCGCGGTGTGCGGCGGCGGGGCGGTCACGGGGCGGCAAGATCAAGGGCGAGGGGACGGGATCAGAAGGATGCCCGGACCGCCCCGGACCGTCCAGCTGCAGTGCGGCACGCCGGGCGCGGCGAACGCGCGCGCGACCGTAACGGCGCGAGCGCTGCGCGGCGCAGAATGGAGGCCATCGGGCACAGCTCGACGCGCGCGGCCGGGCACGCGTGTGCGCTCGCCCGCGCGCGCCGCGCGCACCGCACGAGCCGCTGCTCCTCCGCCGTGCACTCGTCGTGGAGCGCGATGCACTCGCCGATGCCCTCGGGGCAGTCGCACGCCTCGTTGGTCGCGCAGCCGCTCAGCAGCGACGCCTGCCGTGCCTCGTCCAGCTCGGGCGTGTCGTCGATCGGCTTGAACGCGCGCGCGCCGCACTCAGCGGGCGATGCGGCGCAGACGGAATCGATGCACGAGTAGGGCGGCTCGCACACCATGTCCGAGTGGCACTCGCTGCCGGCGCGGGCGTGGAGGAGGAGGCGGCAGGTGCCCGAGTACGAGAGCGAGCCGCGCCCCGTCGCGTCCTGCGTCTGCGAGCCGCGCACCTCGCAGACGTGCCCGGGCGCGCACGCGGAGTACACGGAGGAGACATACGCGGCCATGAACCAGTCCGGCAGCTCGACCGCATGGTCCGGGATGATAGGGACGACAAAGCCGAGGCACGGGTCGCCGAGCTCGGAGTGGCGCGCGCACTTGGCGTCCTGCTTGCCGTTTGGCCGCGTCCCCTTGAGCGCGCAGTGGAGGCCCTCCGCGCACGGGTTGCGGTACGCGAGGTCCTTGCCCGGCACGGCGTCGTACTCACAGTCGCGGCCCTCGGGCAGGCCAGTGCACTTGCCGTCCTTGGAGCAGGCGCGCGAGAAGCACTGCGCGGGCGACGAGCACGCCTCGCCCGCCTCGAGAAGGTGCTGGCACTTGGACTCGACGCAGACGAGGTCGAGGTTGGTCGTCGCACCGCCGCACATCGCGTCGTTGGAGCAAAAGTCGCCCTCGCGCACGCGCTTGCACAGGCCAGAGACGCAGCGGAGTGGCGTCTTGCACGTGCGCAGCTGATGCCCCTCCGACGGCAGCGTGCACCGCTCCCCCGCCTCCACCAGCTGGAACGGCTTGGCGCACGCTTCGCGCAGCGCGCGCCCGTGCGCGCCCGCCGCGGCAAAGGCGGGCGCGGGCACGGGCACGCGTGATACGCGCGCGGGCGCGAGCAGGCCGAGCGGGTCGGTGATCGCCGGCGCGCGTGCTGCGACCAGCGCGAGCTCCGACCGCGCCGTCGATGGCTGGCCGCCGCCGCCGAGCGCGCCCGCGAGCAGGCAGCAGGTGGATGCCACCAGCATGGCGTCCTCCGGAAGGAAGGAGTTTAAAAGTCAGCGTCCGGTTGGACGTTCACAAGACAGCTCGGTGCAATGGTATGGAGGTATGCGCTTTTTGGGCCTTGTAACGGCCGGTCAAGGGCGGATCCTTTTGGCCGAGGGCGCGGAGCGTTCCTCGTCGGCGAGGCGTGATGACGGAGACCGGGGATGGTTTCGGCCCGCGCGCTTCGACGCCGGGTAAGAAGGGCTCGAAGAAGAAGAAGGCGAAGGGCGGCGGCGAGGTGTCACCCCAGCCCGAGGAGCGCGTCAACGTCATCGTACGCATCCGCCCGCAGCTCTACAAGACCGAGGGCGGCGAGGACAACATGTCGCTCCAGGTGGACAGCGCGCGGAACATGGTATGGGCGCTGGCGCCGGACGATGACGGTTCTGGCCGGGGCAAGCTCCCACGCCAGTTCGTCTTTGACACCGTCGTGCCGCCTGACGGCGTGCAGGAGGATGTGTACGAGGCGGCCGGCCGGCACATTGTCGAGTCGGTGCTTGAGGGCTTCACCGGGTGCGTCATGTGCTACGGGCAGACGGGCGCGGGTAAGACGTACACGCTTGCCAACGAGAGCGCGGGCCACAACGCGGGTGTGATGATCCGCGCCTTCACTGACATCTTTGACCACATCGCGCAGGACCGCGAGCACGAGTGCGCGCACGGACCGCACCCGCGCCGCGGGCGCGCGTCCGCCGGCGCGCGCGGCGGGCCCCTCGCGCCGCGCGCTCGCGCGCGCGCTCTGCTCACCGGAGACGCGCGCGCATCCGCGCGCGCCCACTCCGGGGGCAGGTATGAGGTGACGATGGCGTACGCGCAGGTGTACCTCGACACGCTCTCGGACCTTCTCTCGCCCGACAACGACGTGCAGATCCGCGAGGACACGAACAAGGGCGTCTTCCTCACGGGGCTGACGTGGCGGCCGTGCCGCTCTGTCGCACATGCCAAGGGCGTCCTCGCCGACGGCAACCGCAACCGCGCGACTGCGTCGACATCGATGAACGCCGACTCGTCGCGCTCGCACGCCATCTTGATGATGCACGTCACGCGCACGGGCGGCACGCGCACGCTGCTCGGTAAGCTTTACCTTGTCGACCTGGCGGGGTCGGAGCGCGTGAAGCGCTCGGGCGTCGAGGGGCAAGGCCTGGACGAGGCGATTGCGATCAACCAGTCGCTTACGACCCTCGGCCGTTGCATAGAGGCGATGGCGCGCGGCAAGAAGGGCGAGCGGCCGCCCTTCCGCGAGTCGAAGCTGACGCGGCTGCTCTCGAACGCGATCGGCGGCAACGCGAAGACGACGCTGATCGTGTGCGTCGCGCCCTCCAAGCGCGACGTCGTCGAGACCAACTCGTCCCTCGAGTTTGGCCAGCAGGCGATGAACGTGGTCGTGCGCGCAAAGGTGAACGCCACCGTCGACTACGCGGGCCTCTCGTCGTCGCTGCAGGAGCAGCTCGACGCCAAGCAGAGCGCGCTGCGCAGGCTCGAGCACAAGCTGCTCACCAAGCTCGCGCCCGCGCACGAGGCCGCGCTCAAGAAGGAGGTGCGCAGGGGCGGCCGCCACGCGGCCGCCACACGCGTGCCGCGCGCGCGCCGAGCGCGCGCCGCGCGGCGCGCACGGCCGTCGACGTCGTGCGCCTCTGCCGCGCGCCACGCCACGCCGCGCCGCGCCGCGCCGCACCGTGCCGCAGGCCGAGGCGAAGCAGGTGGCCTTCGAGGCGCGCGACGCGGCGGCGGAACGTCTGCGTGCGCGCGCGCAGATCGAGGAGCTCGTGCGCGCGCGCGCCGACGCGCGCAAGGACCTCGAGGTCGAGATGGCGGCCGCACACGCGCAGAGGCAGGACGCGACATCTGAGCTCGCGCGCGTGATCGCCGCACTCAAGGACACGGCCGAGCTGCGACGGCTGCGCGCGCAGCAGGAGGCGGAGACGCTGTCGCTCACGAAGCAGCTCGACGACGCCAGGCGGGAGCTCGCGCGCGCCGAGGCGGCGCTCAAGGCGCGCGGCGGCGGCGGCGGCGGCGGCGGCGCGAACGGCGGCGTGGGCGGGCAGACCGTCTCGGGCGCGGCCGGGCCGGGCGGCGGCGGCGAGGCTGCGGAGAAGGAGCTGCTCGTCGGCGTGGCGAAGAACCTGGGCAATCTGGCGCTTCATTTTGTGCGCGCCGAGCAGCGCACGCAGGCCGAACCGCTCATCATCTCCGCGCAGTCCATCTTTGAGGCCGTGCTCGGCGCCGGCCATGCGCAGATCGGCGAGTGGCAGGAGACGATGCGACGCAAGATCTCGGCGCAGAACGACGCGGCGGCGGAAGCGCACGCGCGCGCGCGCGCGCAGAACGGGCACGCGCGCGCGGAGTCAACCGTCGACGACGATCCGCCCGGCGCGGGCGGCTTCCCCGTCGTCGAGCTCCTCGAGGCCTTTGCCCTGCCCCCCGGCTCGGCAAGCATTTCAAATGCGGTCGGCCAGATCACCGAGCTCCTCGGCTCATTTTCAAACCCGCGCGCGCCGGCGCGCGGCGCGGCGCTGCGCATCGACCTCTCGCGCGTCAACGGCCGTGCGAGCGCCGACCCCGCCGCGGACGACGCGCGCCGAGCCGCGCGCAAGCACGTGCTCGCCGTGCTGTCCGAACCGCTGCGCAAGGGCGACCGCACGGCGGAGGGGCGCGCGCTGACGGCGGTGCGCGACTTCTTCGTCGAGCACGGCAATGGCGAGGAATCGATCGTCCTCTTCCACCGCCTCGTGCGCCGCTGCCGCCATCGCCACCGCCGCGCCTCCGCGCTGCCGTGCGCGAAGACGCGCCGCCGCCGCGCCCCGCGCCGCCACGCCGCCACGCCCCGCGCCCCGCGCCGCCCCGCCCCGCGCACCGCGCCCCGCACCGCGCTTCGCACCGCGCGCCCCTATCCCCACCCTCCCCCTATAGCGCGCGCGCAGCTCACGCGCGTGGCGCCCTGTCGCTCGCGGCGCACGCGTTGCGCGCGGTGCAGGTCTTCTCGGCGAAGAGCGGCGCGCGCGGCGCGCTGGACGAGGCGCAGGCGTACGGCAACAACTACAACCCCGAGTTCGTGCGCTCGCTGCAGACCTCCTTCCGCGCGCAAAGCTCGAGCCGCTCGACCGTTGTCGACGGCCTCACGACGGCGCGCGACGACGAGAACGCCGCCGGCACCGGCGAGTGGACGAGTGACGACGCGTGCGCGCTGCCGTGCGCGGCGCGCGTGCCACGGCCGCTCGGCGCGCCGCGACGCGGCCGCTTTGCGCGCGCGCCGCGTGCGCCGCGCCGCTCCGTGCGGCCGTGGCACGCGAAAGGAAAGGGAAGGGAAGGGAAAGGGAGGGGGGGGGGGGGGTTGCTCGCGGTGTCCGCGCCAATGTGAAATCTGCCTCATTTCGCGCCGCTTTTCGCGCGCGCGCTTCCGCGCCTCCTGATGCCTGCGCCCGCCCGCGCACGCGCCTCACCCTCGTGCGCGCCACCGCTGCCAGCGCGCCGCTGAGCAAGGAGGGGGCGCGAGCTCAGCTGCTGCAGGTGGCAGGCACGCCGCGCGGCGGGCACTTGTCCGCGTCCACGCCTCGCAACGAGGGCGCGGCGGAGGCGGCGCTGCGCAATTTCATGCTCGCGCACGGTGACGGTGACGAGGCGCTCACTGTGCGTGACGCGTGCGTGACGCGTGACGCCCTGCCCGCCGAGTCATGCGCTCCCCTCCCGCGCTCCTCGTCGCTGCCCGCACCGCACGGTGGCGTGCGCTCATTTTCCGCGCTCCCTGTCGCTCTCTGCCTGCCCATCCCCACGCCCCCCCCCCCCCCCCCCCTCTCTCTCCTCATCAACTGCCAGGCGCTGCAGCAACTCATCAAGGACGACCTCGAGAAGCCGTCGGACAGGGCGAACGGCGTGCGCCGCATCGTCGCGGGCGAAGACGCCAACGACATCGTCGCGCGCCGCCGCCTCGAGGCTACGGCCAAGCTGCTCGAGGTGGCGGGCACGCCTCGTGGGAATCATCTCTCCGCGCAGACGCCACGCGACGTGCGATCTGCCGAGGCCGCGCTGCAGGGGTTCATCGAGGCGCACGGCGGCGGCGCTGAGGGGCTCGACGCGCTGCAGCAGTTGATGGCCGCCTCCGTCAGCACAAAGGCGCAGCCCGCGCCGCCACCCAAGCCCGCGCCGGCCGTGCGCCCGCCGCGCGACCCACCCGCCACATATTCGCCGCCGCCCGCGCGCTCAACCGGCGGCTCGCTGCGGCAAGGGGCGGGCGGCGAGAGCAAGGGCAATGCGGATCGCGACCGGCCGAGCCGGCAAAGCTCGGCGGGGAGCGAGAAGTTCAGCGGCAGCAACGGCGACGGTGGCGGCGCCGAGCGCGCCGAGCGGATGCAGGCCAAGGCGAACGGTAGCGGCGCGGCCGACAAGAAAATCTCGCCTCCTGCCTCGCGCGCGGGAGGCTCGCAACCGCGCTCGGGCTCAGCGGCGCGCTCGAGCTCGCCCGCGCGGCCAGGCGTACGCAACAAGCGCCAAATGAACTGACAGAAGAAAGGGAGGACCAGTGTTTTTTTTTTAAGCGATAAATATTTTTGATCGACCGCAACAACTCAACTAGTCTTTGCTCAGCGTCTCGCACCGCACTCTCGCGCCGCATTTCTTGAAGCCGGATCACGGAGGCGCTCGCGCCCTCCCCGATGTGCCACTGCCGTGGCCCTCACCCGCCTCACACCTTCATCTGGGGATCGTCTTCCTCGTCGAGCAGCGCGCCGTACTGCTGCTTGTACTCGCGCGTCGAGCTGCCGCCCTTCTTGCCCGCCGCGCGCATCTTCATCTTCTCCAGGTTGCGCACGAACGCCTCGCGCACGCCTGCAGGCGCGACGCGCGTGCGCGAGCGCGAGCGCGCGGGTCGTCAGACGGGCGCAGGTGGCCGTTGAGGTACGCCTCTCGACGCTGCGCGCGGGGTCATCCGCCTCGGCGTGCGGCGCGGCGCGGCGCCGGTATCCGAACTCGAGCGCACGCCGCGGGAGCCGCGCTTCGCCTCGCGCCGAGGCCCGCGCCGGCGGCTCGGCGGTGAGCGGCACGGCGCACCCTTTGGCGTGTTCTTGAACGCGGCCTTCTTCTCCACGTCCTCATGGATTCTCCGAAAGACCTTGTCGGCGTCGGCCTTGGCCATGTCCTCCTCGTTCATCATCTGCTGCAACATTTGCAGCGCGAGAAGCTCGTCCGAGCCCGCCTGCTCCGCCGATGCGGCCTCGGCCGTGTCGACGCTGTCGTCGGTGATTTGCAGCAGCGCCTCGATCGCCCTCTCGACGTCCGAGCCAGCCATGTCGGTGAAGACCATCTCAACGACGCTCCGCTCGAGCATGGGGAACATGGCCGCGAGGTGCCCCACCGGGTCGGTGTCCGCCAGGTCCGCCGGTGGTGGCGGAGGTGGAGGAAGACCCGGCGCTTCGTTTCCGAGCAGGTCGCCCTCCATTTTTCTCTTGCCTTCCTTTCCCGGACCGTCCTCCTGTCCGGCCGGTTCCGCCCGCAGCGCAACTTGCGTGCGGTGCGGCGCCCGAAAAACCGCAAGGGAGGGTTTTGGAAGAAGGGGGGGGAGGGGGCAAAGCGATGACCACGGAGCCGCGGCGCGAAGGCGCGGCGTCGGAGGAGGGCGGGGCGCCGGCCAAGGAACGGCCGCAGGCGCGCGACGAGCCGAGCTCGCCGCGCTCCGGCGCGGCCGCCGGCGCGATGCCCGTCGACTTGAGTGGCCTCGCGTGGTGCGGCGGGGACGCGACAGCAGGCTCTGAGCCCGGCCCTCCCGCGGGCGCCGAGCTTGAAATGGGCGCGAGCGAGGCGGCGGCGGGCGGCGAGGCCGCGCGGGGGGATGTGCGCACGGGACATTTGCACCAGCTCGCCGCTGGCGACGCCGACCCGCGCGCCGCCGATCGGCCACCACCGCCGGCGGAGCGCGGGGGCGTTTCATCGCCTCGCTGCGCGGCCGGCAGCGGTGGTGGCGTCGGCGAGCCCGTGGCGGCGGCGGCAGCGACGTGGGGCGACGGTGCCGGCGTCGGCTCCGCCGCCCCGCCAGGCCTCAACGCTACTTCGACCGTCCGCGCCACCGCCGGCACGTCTGCTGGCGCCGACGACGGCGAGGACGAGTCCGAATGGCCGACCGACGCCGACCTCCTGCAGCCTGGCGAGCAGCCGCCGCACAACGTGGTCAAGCTCAAGTGCCGCGGGATTCGCGCGGGCGGGTACAGGTGGGAGCTCAAGAGCGCGCCTCCACCGCACGATGTCGAGTCGTCTTCCTGCCCGCGCAAGGCCGCCGCCGCGCCCACCGCGCCCGCACGGCTGCTGCCGTCGCTGCCGCGTGACGCCGCGTGGCACGCCGTCTCGGCGGTAGCGACGGAGCTGGTCGCGCAGATCGCGCACCCGCACCTGCGGCTGTCGGTGGCGTACACGGACGAGGCGCGCACCGAGGCGCTCAAACTCTTCCGCGACTTGAACCACCTGTCGCTGCGCGGCGGCATCTCGTGCGAGCGCGTCGTGGCGCACGCATCGTCGCACACGGTGCTGCTGCATTTTAAAGAGGGCCTGCACGCGTGCGCGGCGACCTTCGACCTGTCCGAGGACTGCGTGATGCTCCGCCTCCTCGCCACGCACCCGCGCATGACGCGCCACGGCTTTGGCCGCGTTGTTATCCACTTCCTCAAGGAGCTGGGCCGTGCCCTCGGCAAAGTTGCCATCGTGGCGTACACCTACCCGAACGCGCAGCCTTTTTACGAGGCGCGCGCGCGCGTGCCCGTCGCCCCTGCCTCAGCGCACGCGCGCGCGCGCGCGTGCCCCTGCGCGGCGACCTGCGTGGCGTGGGCTCGAGCAGCGGCCGCCGCCGCCGCCGCCGCCGACGCGCGCGCGCGCGTGCACGCCCCGGCTCTGCGCGCCCGCAGGCGCTCGACTTTCGGCTGACGGGGCAGCTCGAGAACGAGATGTCCTTTCAAATCCAGCGTAGCATGGGCGACGTGCTCGCCTCCCTGCGCGACCTGACCGAGTCGCATCCATACGCGTGCACGCGCAAGTCGCGCCACGAGCCGGCGGCCGGCGGCGCATGCACGCCGCTCTTTGCTGCGGCGGGGCCGGCGGCTACGAGGCTCGACGAGAACGTGGTGCGCGTGTGGGATCGGCGCGCGCTTTCGGCGGACGACGCAACCGCCGGCCCGCACGCCGACGGCGCCGCGCCGCCGCTCGCGCCCGCCGCGGGCGGCGCGTGCGGCGGCGCGGTCGAGTACCTCGTGCAGTGGACGGGCTGCTCGATCGAGGAGAGCGTGTGGGTGGCCGAGGGCGAGCTCAAAGGCTGCACTCGCGCGCTCGCCCGCTTCGAGCTCGATCGCGCGCGCATCCTCGCCGCACTGCCGCCCGCGTGCCGGCCGCCGGCCAATGGCGACGGCGCGCGCGCGCTCGACGCGGCCGCGTGCGCCTCGGAGCACGCGGCGGGCGCGCACGCACCGTCGCCGCTCTCGCGCGCGCCCGCGCCCTGCGCGGCGGCCGCGCCGCCGCCCTCCTCTGCGGGCGCGCGCCCGGGCCGCGCGCGCGGCGCGGCGCACAGGGCGCCGGCTGCGGCTGGCGGCGCGGCCTCCGACGCGCCGCCGCCCGCGGCCGGCGCGGGCGCGGCCGACGGCGGCGGCGGCTCGGCGGCGCGCTCGGCGACGCCCGAGCCGCGCGGCGCGCCATCGCCTGGCGTCGCGTCGCAGCGCGGGACGGCGTCGAGCGGCAAGCTCGCGCAGCAGCCGCGCAAGCGCGCCAAGCGGGTCGACCCCTGCCTACTCCCGCAGCCGGGCTCGAGCGCGTCCAACCACGCGCAGCTGCCCGCGCTCGCCGCGCGCCGCCGCTCGCGCGAAGAGCTGCCCGGCGCGGCGGCCGGCGCGCAGCCCGGCAGCGCGCCTGCGCCCGCCGCGCACGCGCACGCGCACGCCAGCACCGCACACCAGCAGCAGCAGCAGCAGCAGCAGCAGCAGCAGCAGCACGCCGCAATGGCGGTTGCGATCGCGTGCCTCCCGACCGAACTCTCGCGGTCGACTGCGGGCACGCATGCCGCGCCCAACCAGCCAGCGCACGAGGGCCTGACGAAACTCGGCCAAGGCGATGCGATGCGCGCCCCGCCACCGCATGCCGCGCGCCACGCTCCGACTGAGGCGGCGGCCATGGTGCGCGCTGCGCCCGCTACGAGCGCCGGACTATCGCGAGCGCCGTACGACCATCGCACGCCCTGCCCGCATGCCCACGCCTCCTCCCCCGGCACTGTTGCTCGTGGTCGCGCGGCGCGCGCGCGCGCTCCCGCCACGCGGCAGGACGAGGACGGCAACGATGCCGAGGCGCCTCCGTGCGACTCGCGCAGCAACGAGCCGTCCACGCCACCGACGCCACCACCTTCGCCGCCCGTGCCCATCGACGCAAAGCTGCCGTCGCCGTCGCCCGTCAAGCGCGCGCGCGAAGCGGCACTGCCAGAGCGGCCGTTCGGGTTGATGCACCCCGCGGCGGACGCTGACGCATGAAGCGCCGCCGGCGCACGGCGCGCGTGCACGCCGGCCGAGCGTTGCGGGGGTGCGCGCGCGCGGCGTCGGGCTTCATTAGCCGTGTTACGTCAGGGTGGGTGGAAGTGTCAGCAAGGCAGGCTCTGACAAGTGCCGACAAGCGCATGACGTGCGAAAGCGGCCGGAGCACGCAACGTCGCCGAGCCGGCGGGCGCTGCCCTTTGGCGCAGACGTTCCCAGCGCGGGACGTTTGCGCAGCAGAGCCGTTGGGCGCGTCGACGGAGGAGCTCTAGCCGCTTCACTGCAGCTGTCATCTGCGAGGCTGCGGTGAACGGCGGGCGATGCAGGGCCGGCGGGCGGCGGCGCGGCGCGCGCGCGCTGCGTTAGCCACGAGCATCCTGCTCGCGAGCAGGAGCGCACGCGTGCTGCGCGCGAGCGCGCGCCCGGCTGCCACTTGGACTCTTCCTATCTTCGCACGGACATCGGCGCAAGCGCCTCGTGGAATGGTGGTTTTCCGCATCGTGGCGCGCGGGGCGGTGTCGTCGTCGCCGCACCTGGGCCCTCATTTTGTTCATCTATATTTTGTTCATCTCACGTGGCGCGCGCCCTTCCGCGTTTGAATATCGGCGTTGCGGGTATGCCTTCCACTGGCGGAGCCAGGATTCGCATAGGCGGTTATGATTCGCTGAGTCTGGGGACCGGCGTGCCTGTTCCCTTTGAGCGAACAGGCACTTGCGTCAAGGCTCCGAGGCAAGCGTTCCTCCGCGGCATGACGGGCGCGTCGATGTGCTCCGTGGCGTACGGGCAGGGCTTCACGGTGGCGCCGATCCCAACATTCCGCGAATTCGACCGACAAGGCCGCAGCCGGCGCAAGGAGGGCGCGTCGCGCGTCGCCGGCGAGCTCGCCGGCACGGTGATCGCGCGCCCGCGCATCGGCGGCGCACGCGCCAACCCGACGCTCGTGCCGAGCCGTTCATTCTCGGTGAACGACATCACGGGGATGTCCGGCTCGCCCCGGCAAGGCGCGATGGAGTCCTTTCTACTCTACGTCGCGCGCTCATTCTCGATGGACATTGGCGAGCTCTGGTCCCTCGACCTCGCGTCGTCGCTCCGGCTCACGAACATGTACGTCGCGCCGCAGTTTTAC
Source organism: Diacronema lutheri (assembly GCA_019448385.1). Classification (NCBI taxonomy): domain Eukaryota; phylum Haptophyta; class Pavlovophyceae; order Pavlovales; family Pavlovaceae; genus Diacronema; species Diacronema lutheri. The sequence goes on from JAGTXO010000018.1 coordinate 582,877, forward strand.
GAGCGGCACTCGGCGCGGATCCTCTACCCGGACGCGGACCCACGCGCCAACCCCTCGCGCCAGCACCGCTTCTCGCGCGAGCTCTGCATGCGCGCCGTGATGCGCGGCGAGCCGCTGTGGTGCGACATATCGGCCGGTGCTGCGGCTGGCCCGGCGCCCGCGGCGCCGGGTGTGGCGAGCGGCGCGGGCGCACCGGCGACGGACGAGGAGGGCGCGCAGGTGGAATTACCGCTGCGCACCGCCGTCGCCATTCCGTTCAACTTGACCGCCGCTGGCCAAGCGGAGGGCAGTGCGTCCGAGACGGCCGTGCTCGTGCTTTACAGCAGCCGGTACAAGCCGCTCCCGTCACGGCAGGTGATGCACACGGTCTCGGCGTTCACGCGCGCGGTGGCAACGCAGCGCTCCATGGCCTCGTTCCTCAGCACGCTCAGCGCGCGCCTTGAGACCTTTGACGCGCCGGGCAGCGAGGCGTTCTCGATCGTCGACCGCCTCGGGCTGAGCGCATCGGCGTTGGCGCCCGCCTACGTGCACGAGCTGGACAAGCCTGAGCGACCGGTGCGGCAGTGCAGTTTGGGCGCGTCGGTGGATGGCACGACGCCTATGCCGATCGTCGCGCCGCCCGCGCCATCGCTCAGAGGGCAAGCGGGCAGCACGTTTGCGCAGCGCCGGATGCGGCAGATGCTCGCAAGGCACGCGAGCCTGCCGGACATGACGTCGATGTCGTAATGTATCATACCCCGCGAATAAGCTGCAGACGTCCGCGGCGCGCTACTCGACGCGTATGCTCAGCGAGCAGCCGTCGCACGGTACGACGACGACCGATCCCGCCGCGAGCTCGTGACTGGTCAGCTCGTACACAGCGCCGCACCGGCAAGGCCACGAGCGAGAGTCGGCCGCATCGCTTGGCCGCATCTCGTCGAACACGACGCGCTCGGCCATGCGCGCCTCCGCGTCGAGGTCGCGCGCGCCCTGTGCGCGCTCCTCGTCGTGCCGCCTCCGAGCCGCGTCGTCACTCAGCACGCGCCACGCGCCCTGCACAGCGTGAAAGTCGGTCGCGTCGGCGGAGCCGCCCATCTTGTCCGGATGCAGGCGCAAGCAGCTCGCGTGGTACGCCCGCCGCACCTCGTCCAACGAGGCCTCGGGTGCGACTCCGAGGACCGCGTATGGGTCCGCCGCCATGGGCGGGTGCGCACGATGGCTCGGAATTTGAACGCGCACGACCATGTCGGAGCGCTGCACGACCTGTCGCGGCTCGTGGCGCAGGAGGAGGCGAGTTTCCAGCGGCTGCGCACGAGCGTGAGCCGCACTGAAGCTCAGCTCGCGTCCCTGCGCTCCGACATTGCCGACCAGCTTGCGCGCTCGCTGCCGTCGCCAGCGCTGGCGCACGTGACGCAGCTCGACAAATTGCGCGCGCGCTACGAGGCCGTGTGCCAGGCGCACGAGGCCGTACGCGAGGCGGCGGAGGCCAAGCGGACGGAGCTGGACGAGCTCCAGCGCGGCGCCGCCGCGGCAAGCGGCTCGGCCGGCGAGCTCTCGCACGACCGGCACGCGCTCGCGTCCGCGCAGGCGGAGTGGAAGGCGGCGCTCGACGCGGAGTCGAGCGCGCTCAACCAGTCCAAGCTTGAGCTGCTCGAGCTCGAGCGGCAGGTGACAAAGCAGCGGCAGGCAGTCGATGTCACTCGCCGTGAGGCCACTGGCGTCAAGGCGCACAACGCCAAGCTCACGCGCCAACTCGACGAGATGCGCCGCAAGCTTGATAAGGTCGCCATCGTGCGATCGTCCGCCGAGCAGGCGCGCGCGGAGCGGCACGCGAGCGCGACCGAGCTGGAGCGCGAGCTTGCGCAGGAGCAAACGCAGCTCGCCTCCTTGCGCGCCGACCAGGAGCAGCTCGAGGCCGCCGTCACCGAGTGGGAGCGGTACGTCGCCGCCGACGGTGCGCGCCGCGCGGACGCGGCGCGCGAGGCGCGTGACGGCGGCGGCGGCAGCGTGGGCGCGGCAGGCACGGACGCGCAACGGCACGCGCTCGTCGAAGCGCGCGGCGTGTCCGCGGCGCTCCGCCGGCAGAACGAGCACGCGCGACGGCGCATGCATGAGCTGCAGCGCATGGCCGACCAGCCCCGGCCTGGCCCGCCCGCCTCGCCGCACCGGCGTGCCGCGCGCAGTTGGGCCGCCGCCAGCCCGGCGGCGTGCCACGCGCGCTCGTCCACCGACGTGGCGCGCGCGCGCGACGTGCAAGCGGACGAGCGCGAGCTGCACGCGCAGGCGAGCGAGGAGCGCGCGCTCCTTTTGCAGCGGGAGGCACAGTGGGCCGAATACTGTGCCGCGGTGGGCGCGGACGTTGGCATCGCGCGGCGCGAGCGCCCATCTTTGTCTGCGCGCGCGGGCGAGGCGGAGGACTGGGCTGACTGGGCCCTTGCAGAGCTGCAGCGCGAGAACGAGCAAATCCGACGGCGGATCGCACGGCTGCAGAGAGCCGCAGAGAGTGCGAGCGCCGGCGGCACGAGTGGCGCGTGCGTGGACAGCAAGACTCGGACTCCCCGGCGCAGGTGACTGGGCCCCCATTTGGCCTCGCGGCTATGTAGGGCGCGGTCCGCGCTCTGACACGGTATCAAAGCGACTTTTTGCGCGCGCGCGGAGAACGTGCGCCATCGTACCGCGGCACGAGCAGCCAGAGGGAGAGGTCAGCCGCGCTCGGGCCGAGCACCTCCTGCACGTTCCGGAGCAGCGAGCGAGGCGCGAGGCGCGCAGGCGCCGTGCCGCGCGCGCCCTCGAGGTAAGTCATGCCGTGCACGAGGTGTGCAATTTGCACGCACACGATGGCGCCCGTGAAGGCGAGGGTCGGCAGCACAACGTCGATGAGGAGCATTGCTGCGAGGCCGAGCGAGGCGTCGCGCTCGGACGCATAGTAGGCGCGCGAGTGCAGCGCGACCAGCACGAGCATCGGCAAGGACGAGCCGATCAGCACGAGGGACTGGCTAGGCTCGCCGAGCGTGAGCGGCGGCGAGGCGGCGACAAAGCCGCCGAGCGCGGCGGCCCCGGCGCGCGCGCCGGCGCGCGCGCCGGCGCCGCCGCTCATCCGCAGCCTGATGTCGTTGAAGACGCGCTCCTGCAACGGGCCGAAGAAGAGGTTGCGCAGCCTGTCACCCCAATAGTCGGGCGCGCGGCCAATCCGTTCGTAGAGGGTCCAGACGCACATGGCCGCAATGTACCAGCACGCAAGATGGAGGTAAACGACAAAGAGGAGGAAGTGGCGGTGGTTGGCCGAGCCGATGCACGCGTTGAAGAAGGCGCAGTGGTGATCCATCTTGAGCACGCACCGCCTGCACGTGCGGCAGTGGTACGAGCGCGGTGGCGCGATGGCGGCGTGCCCACCCGCCTCGCACTCGTGGCACCAGCGCCAGCCCTCAAGCGGGCGGCTGACAATGGCGTAACCCGCGTCGTTCGGCTCGTCGTCCTCCCCACTCACGCTCCCCGCCCGCCAGGCCTCCACGCCATCCGCGAGCCGCTGCGCGACCTCGGACGACCTGTCCACGCTGTTGTAGCACAGCGGCGCCGCCGCGATGCCGAACGCGAAGTGGCAGGGCACGTTGAGCGCGAGAAGGAGGGAAACGGAGAGATGGAAGAACGCACAGCCCGACCATTCCCACACCGGCCGGTCGAACGGCACGTACAGCGGCAGCAGGACGACGAGGCCGAGAAACATCGCGGCGGCGATGAGCAGCGCAGACGCCGCTGTGATCGCCCAGCCGTTGTTTGAGAGCCGCCGGCAGCACGGCCGCAGCGAGCAGCCCGTGAAATTGCCGCTCGCCTTCGGCTCGCGCCCGTTGAACGCGCCGCAGCTCGCGCATGTCCCCTGCGCGTGCGCAAACGGCGCGGAGCACGCCCAGCACTCGCCCGGCAACGCGGAGTTGACCATGGCGTTGCCGTTTCGCTTTTCGCGCGAAAAGTGCGAGAGCCGAGCGCATTGGTCCGCAAGGCCTTGGCGCCGCGCGCAAGGCGGCCATGCAGCAGGCTGCGGCCGGCATGCAGCAGCTGCAGCGCTTGACCGTGCAGCTCAACGTGTTCAACAACTTCTTCCGCGCCGTCAATCGTCTCTTCCTAAACCTCGCGATGCTTCAGCGGAACATTGTCGACTCGCCGCTCGTCCGGCTGTTGGTCGTTGCCGCCGTCGCGGCGTACTGTGTCTTCCTGCTGCACCCATGCTGCTGGCTCCACGAGCGCTTTGGCGTCGATCAAAAGGTTGATCAGCTCGCGCGGGATGCTGGGCCGATCGTGCTCGTTGTGTCTGTGGTCGCCTTCTTTTACTACGAGCGCCTAACGTCAAATGCCAGCCGCTCGTCGCGTGAGGAGGGCGCCGGGGCGGGCGAGGAGGAACGCCGTGACGGACGCCGGCAATCCAAGCCGCGCGTGCAGCAGCCGCACATGGTGTGACCTTCGGCAATCAACAGAAGCATTTGGGCGCGCGGCGACGGCGACGGCGACGGCGACGGCGACGGCGACGGCGCGGCGGCGGCGGCGGGCGCGGCGGGCGCGCTCGCGCCCGCACTCTCATCCGCGGAGCTGCCGGCGCCAGTGCCGGCGGCAGTCGCGCGCGCTGGCCGAAGCGCGGCCGGCGTTGACGCACGGCCGAGCCGCGCAGCGGTCGACGCTACGCGGGCTCTGCCCAGGTCGCGCGCGGCTGGCGACGCGTGCCGCGCGCGACACGACCGTGCACGCCGCCGCCCATGGCCGAGCACGCCGCACCAGCCGGCCCGCTCCAATCGCCGTTTGGATCACGGACGCTTGCGACGGCTCGTCGGCGCGCGTCATCTGCGCCGGCGGCCACGGCGCCGTCCGCTCCGGCCTCGTCTCGAGCAGCCCGCCCGCTGCTCGCCGCCCTCCACGCCGCCGCAGCTTCGCTGCGCGTCATGCTCCCGCGCTCGCCAATCGATAAGTTCCCTTCCAAGGACGTCCCTCCGAACGACCCGCGCCGCACCTGGGCCGCCCCCTCGGCGCCCTGATCGGACAAGGGCGAATCCGATCAGGCCGAGGGGGCGCTTTTTTTAATAAAATAAAAATGGCGGGCTCCGTCGTGCAGAGCCCGGGGCGCTGAATCGGCGGCGGCGATGAGCTGCGACGAGGCCAGCTCCGATTTTCGTTCCTGCGCGATAGCGTGCGGCTTTCCAGCTGCCGAGGTTGAGGTGACGCTTCACGAGTCTCGCGGGTACGTCGCTGCCGCGCTCGCGCTGTTTGACAAGCACCGCGTTCCGCTAGACAGCGATGCGGTCGCTCTCCTCCAGAGTCGCTCGCAGGGCGATGCCGATGCGTGTGAAGAGCACGAGGTGGAGGAGGTGCACGAGCCCACCGCGACAGGCGCGCGCAGCCCGAGCTCACCAGCTCAGCCCAAGCCCGCCGCGCCTCAGTGCGAGGTCGCCCGGCGCGACATCAACATCCAGATCAAGGACTTGATCGATCATGGTCTCATCGCCGCAGGTAGGCGTCGTGAGCGTGACAGCGCGAGCGTGCCGCGCCGCAGCGACGCTTTTGCGCGCAGGGCGCGCGCGCGAGCGAGCGCGCCCGCCGTGCGTCTCACGCCGGCCCGATCGACTGCCGCCCCGCGCGCTCGTGCGCGCTGCGCTCGCTTGCGATCGGAAGGGCACACGGTGCGCCTGTGCGCAAAGGTGCAAGGCACGCACGTATCGGGGGCTGCGACTTTGCGCGCGGATGGGACCCTGCTCGAAGCGGATGGCACGACCCACACCACGGCCTCAGGCTGGTCACAGGCGTGCATCAAGCGCGCTGGCTTCATGTCCAAGACCAACGGCTGGGACGTCACATTCTACGATGGGGCCGGCGACAACAATGGCATGCAGATGAGCGCGATCAGGCGCAAGCTGGACGAGGACCTTCGCAAAGCACCGAGTGCGTGACCGTAGCGCGTATAGATTCGCTTTTAAAACAGGTTCCGTCCTCCGGAACGCGCGAAAACGAACCACAAACGCGATGTTGGCCCCAGCCGCCGCCGCGGTGATCGCCTCGCTCACCCTCGGCTCGCTCATCTCGTCGTCGCGCATCGAGCAGTGCGTGCAGACTGGCAACGGGCCCTCCGAGCTCGTATGCGAGAGGGACAAGTTCGTCGTCGCGCTCAGCGTCGAAAACGGCCAGAACGGCACGGAGACCGTCGAGGCCACGTTCAGCCAGGCATCCGACGACAGCGGCACGCGCCAGCTACAAGTGCCGTGGCGGATCGAGCTACGCAAGTCGCGCGTGAGCATCCGGTACCCGATTACATACGTGCGCAGCTTCAACGCGCAGCCCGGCGAGCAGGTAATCGTCGTGCCGTCGCTCGGGTGCGTCGACGGCGCGTCGTCGGCGTCGCCGACGTGCGGCTGGGCCGTGAGCAACGGTAACCGTGTGCAGGACAGCCAGGGCTTCTGCTGCACGTGCGACTTCTTGCAAACGATCGGCGTGAGCGACAGCCCGACGCGCGCGACGACGCTCAGCTGCGACCTGTTCACGTCACAGCAGTCGGCGCACTGCCTCCGCTTTGGCGAGCTCTGGTACTCTGCGTACGCGGTCGGGGCCGCCGAGACCTTCTTCACGCTCGAGCTCGGCGTCACGAGCTACGTGGAAGGTGCGGAGAACACGGAGGTTGTTCAGCACCAAGAGGTGCTCACGCTCGGCCCCACTTCACCCGGCGCGCGCTCGGCCGACGGCAAGATCATCGCTCGGCTGCTCGGCGATTTTGCGCGCCCGGCCGAGGCGCCGGCGCTCGAGTCCAAGTACTTCGTCGTGCCGAGTTCGCCGAACACGCACGAGCGAGTGCGCGCTGGCAAGGCCGAATGGATGCTGCTCGACCGCTCGCACTTCACGATGGACGGCACCCAGTGCAACAAGATTGGCGTGAGTTACCCCGCCTTCCGGTACGAGTCCGACCGGTGCGGCAAGCGCGCCGGCTCGTGCCTCGGCGGGCAGATCGACTCGTATCGCGCGGCGGATCAAGCGCGCATCACGGCAGGCAGCAAGCCGCACAACATGGTGAGCGCCTACGGCGATTTCTCCTACGTGTACGCGCCGACGAGTGGCAACCACTACATCGCGTACGCATGGCCGGGTATGCAGGCGAGCGTGATCACGCTCGAGATGGCGGCGGACAACGTGCGCTTCGTCACGAACAACGCGCCGGGCGAGATCGACGAGGCGGAAGTCAAGGACTTTGAAGCGCTCTCGTCCGACGGGCTGCTTGTCGTCGTCTTCACCAACGTGGGCACGATCACCGCGGACTTCACGACGACCGTTGACTGCGCGGACGGCGCGCCCGACATCATGCCCGTCGCGGCGCAGCGACGGTCGGTCCGGCCGTACTTCTCCGAGCGGCTCGAGTTTGCGCTGCACAGCACCTCGCCGCTCCAATCCGACGGCAGCTGCGTCGTGCGCCTCTTCGACGCGCTCAACTCGGTCACGGACGAGACGACAGTCGGCTTCACGACGACGGCGCTCGTCGACGACAGGGGCGCGCAAGACGGCGAGGTCGCAGAGGGCGGGCCGGTAAGCGAATCGAACGGCGACGCGGCGGGCAGCGGCGCGGGCGGGAGCGGTGTCTTCGGCGCGGGCGGCGCTCTGTGCGAGAGCCAGTGCCCCAGCTTCTTCGACGTCAAGTGCTTCATCCTTCTGCGCTGCTGGGGCCGTATCGGCCGAATGGTCGGCGTTGTGGCGAGCGTGCTGCTCGGCAGCCTGCTCCTCTTCAAGGCATGCATGTCGCCGAAGGTGCGCGGCTGCGTACGCGACTTCGCGTGCGCCCGCGCAGGCGGCTGGGGCGGCACGAGCAGTCGCGCCGTCGAGCGCCGCTCGCGCGTGCTCGACGTGGACGAGGGGCGCGCGAAAGACGTGCAGCGCGACGAGCGCAACGAGCATGCCTCGCGCAGCCCGGCTCGCCGTGCGCCCGCCACGCCGCTGCCCAACAAGAAGGCGGCGGCTGCGCACCTGCTCGCGTCGCCCACGACGGCAAGCTCTATGAAGGACAGTGCGCTTTCCTCGCCCTACACCGAGCGGTCGGCGGCGGCAAGCCGCGCGTCCGCGACCGACCTCAGCTTGTTCAAGTCAGTTGCGCCCGGCGAGGCGCGCGCGCCGCCGGCCGTGAGCAAGAGCCCGACGCGGCCCGTCTCCGCTTCGCCGGCTGCGCGAGTACCTTGCTACCTCAACCTGCGGGCGGGCGCACAGTTGTGCGCCGCGCTGCGCGAGCCCGGCGAGCGGTTCAGCCTGCGCGGCTTCCTCGTCCGCCTCGAGGCCGCTGCTTTCGACGTCGTCGCGCCCGATGACAGGACATTTGTGTTCACGCTCGACGGCGACGACGCCGCGCAGCACGTCCATTTTTGCCAGGAACTCGGCTGTTACATGGGCCTCGCCGCGCCCGCACCCATCAAGGCGCCGGAAGGCTCGCTGCACTTCACCGCGGCACAAGTACGCGCCCTCGTCTCGAGCGCGCCGCTTTTCGAGTGCCTCAACGTCGCGCCGGAGGTGAGCGACGAGGCGGAGGCTCTCCACAGCGCGTGACGTCCGCGCGAGAGCGGGCGGCGCGCGTCGCCCGACGGCGTTGCACGTGCGCGCCCTAGGTTGGGTGCGCTCTCGTTTCAGGCGCGTCGCTCGTCTGGGTGCCCCGGCGTCGCTCCCACCGCGGACGAGTGGGCGGCGCACGGACCCGGTCATGTTGCCTACCATGGCCTAGCCCCACAGTACGTAGTGGACTGGATTGTTGGTCCGCCCGAGAGACGGGTGGGCATGGTCAGCGGAGGTTTCGTGTCGCTGCTGCTGGCCGCGTCCACATCGGCCGCAGCCGATCCGTCCGAGGTCACCTTCCTGCCAGGTTGGGTGGGCAAGCTCCCGTCGCGCAGCTGGAGCGGCTTCGTCGACGGCACGCCGCCGGGCGAGAAGAAGCCCATCCACTCGCACTACTGGCTCTTCGAGTCGGAGAACGACCCGGACAACGATCCGCTCATCGTCTGGACGAATGGCGGGCCGGGCGCGAGCTCGATGTTTGGCCTGCTCGTCGAGCTCGGCCCGTTCTACCTCTCCACTGCGTCGCTACGCACCGCCGCCTTCAACGCGACGGGCATCCCGACGCTCTTTCGGAACGAGTACTCGTGGACAAAGCTTGGCAACCTGTGCGCTCGGCCTCCGGCCGCGCCGCGGCGCCCGGCGCGCAGCGAGCGCTCGCCACGGCTCGACGCCACTCACGCCCGTTGACGCCTCCGCACGCACCGCGCCCCGTCGCGCGCAGCCTCGTCTACAACGCGCCCGCACCGGTCGGCTTTTCGTACTGCGGCAACGACCCGGCGGGCGACGCGCACAGCTGCGGCGCGTGGGACGACAAGCGGCAGGCGCTGTCCGCGCATGTGCTCCTGAAGAACGTGCTCAAGACTCACCCGCGTTTCGCGCGCCACGACGTGTACATCACGGGCGAGTCCTACGCCGGCATCTGTGCGCGCGTTGCGCGCCCCCTTCTTTTAAACGCCTCACGCGAGCGCGCCGCTGTGCGGTGCGGTGCGGTGCGGCGCGCCTCACGCCGCGCGGCATGACGCGCGCGCGCGGCGAGCAGACGTGCCGACGCTCGCGCGCGAGATCCTGGCGAGCAGCGCGCCCGACGAGCCGCGGCTCAAGGGCCTCGCCGTAGGCGACGGGTGCGTCGGGAGCGCTGTGAATTGCTTTGACACGCACGGCCCGCAGTTCCTCGTCGAGTTTTTGCACGGGCACCAGCAGTTTTCTGAGGCGCTGCACGAGGAGATACGCGCGCAGTGCCCGGCGGACGAGCTGCGCGACGGCGTGCGCTCCGAGCCATGCAAGGCGGCGCTCGACCAGATGGACGAGGAGGTTGGAGGATATTTTGCGTGAGCGTCGCAGCGCGTTGCAGCGCGTTGCAGCGCGCGCGCCGCGCGCGCATACGCCGCCGCCGCTTTGTCCGGGCCGCCGCGGCGCTGCACTCACCACGCCGCGGCGCTGCACTCACCACGCCGCGGCGCTGCACTCACCACGCCGCGGCGCTGCACTCACCACGCCGCGGCGCTGCACTCACCACGCCGCGGCGCTGCACTCACCACGCCCCCCCCTTGCCCCGCCCCCCCCCCCCCCCCCCTTGCCCCTTGCCCCGCCCCCCCCCCTTGCCCCTTGCCCCGCCCCCCCCCCCCCTTGCCCCGCCCCCCCCCCCCCCCTTGCCCCGCCCCCCCCCCCCCCCCCTTGCCCCTTGCCCCTTGCCCCTCGCCCCTTGCCCCTTGCCCTGCCCCCAGCTACTCACTGTATGATGAGTGCGTCTCCCGCCCCCCTTGCCCCTTGCCCCTCGCCCCTTGCCCCTTGCCCCGCCCCCAGCTACTCACTGTATGATGAGTGCGTCTCCCGCCCCCCTTGCCCCTTGCCCCTCGCCCCTTGCCCCTTGCCCCGCCCCCAGCTACTCACTGTATGATGAGTGCGTCTCCCGCCCCCCTTGCCCCTTGCCCCGCCCCCAGCTACTCACTGTATGATGAGTGCGTCTCCCGCCCCCCTTGCCCCTTGCTTGCCCCTTGCCCTGCCCCCAGCTACTCACTGTATGATGAGTGCGTCTCCCGCCCCCCTTGCCCCTTGCCCTGCCCCCAGCTACTCACTGTATGATGAGTGCGTCTCCCGCCCCCCTTGCCCCTTGCCCTGCCCCCAGCTACTCACTGTATGATGAGTGCGTCTCCCGCCCCCCTTGCCCCTTGCTTGCCCCTTGCCCCCGCCCCCAGCTACTCACTGTATGATGAGTGCGTCTATGAGAATGGACTCGAGCGCAGACGGCCGCGAGGCGCGCGCACGTGGCGGACCGCGCGCGGCCCGATGCACTCGGCCGCGCACAAGCACCGCGCACGCCTCGCGCACGCGCTCGGCGGTGCGCTCAACGACTACCCGTGTGGCGGCGGCCCCGCGATGGACGTGTGGGTGAACCAGACCGCCGTGCGGCGCGCGTTGCACGTGCCGCCGTCCGCGCACTTCTTCTCCTTCGACAACGCGGTGGGCTTCGAGTACACGAGCTCGGAGCGCTCGGTCCTGCCGTTCTACCGCCACCTCGCGCTCGAGACCGACGTTCGCGTGCTCATCTACAATGGCGACGTCGACCCCGGCCTCAACGCGATCGCCGCGCAGAACTGGACGCGCGCGCTCGGGCTCACGACCAAGGCGCGCTGGCGGCCGTGGACCGTGGATGGGCGGCAGCGGATGGGTGGGTATGTGACGGAGTATGAGGGCGACTTTGCTTTCCTCACCGTGCGCGGCGCGGGGCACATGGTGCCCGAGTACAAGCCGGACGCGTCCCTCGAGTTCCTCGGCCGGTGGCTGCGCGCCGAGCCGTTTCGGCCGTACGTGAAGCCGTAGGCGTGGACGCGCGCGCTGTGCTGGCGCGGCCCGTTCTACAGTGACTGTCTCCCGGCTCGGCGCACAGTGAAAAGGCCGTTGGGAGGAGGAGCGGGGAGCAAGGAGAAAAATGGCCATGCGCTTTCGGGCGCTACCAGTTCTGCTCTTCGCGTGCAGCGGTGCGTTGGGCTTCGCGCCGCCGAGCGCTCGGCCGAGCTGCGCGCTGGCGGCGCGCGCGTCGCGCAGGCGGGCTGCAGACGCATCGATGATGGGCGTCCTTCAGCTCTTCGACAAGTTCTTCGCGCCGACGAGCAGCGACCCCGCCAAGGCGGTCGCCGTCTCGAGGCTCAACCTGATGCTCGCGTCGGATCGCGCGGCGCTGGACAACGAGACGCTGATCAAGATCCGCAACGGCATCATCGAGCTCGTGCAGCAGTACGTCGATATCCAGCCCGACGACGTCATCCTCAACATTTCGACGGAGGAGCGCAAGTCGATCCTCACGGCGAGCCTCGCGATCAAGGGTAGGCGCGTCGCGACCGCGTCCGTCGCGCCGCCGCCGCGGCCGACGAAGGCGCGCGTGTCCGACATGCCGTACAGGCCGCCCTCCGGGGCTGCGAGCAGTTCGGATACGTCCGAGTGAAGCCGCTGGCGAAGCGCCGCCGGAGCGCAGCGGATCGCGTGCGCTCTGGCGCTCGTCGCGCCGTTTTGCGGCGACCTCCTTCACGCGTCCAAGGGCCATGGCAGGAGGGCGATGCGCCGCGTGCACACCTCACACCCAAACTACCACCTCCAGGGGCCAGGGCGCCCTGTCACGTCCGCGCCGCTCGCAGCGCCGGCGAACGCACGGTGACCGCCGCCGCTCAGCGGGCGCACGCTTGTTCCGCGGTGGGCGTCGCTGCTTCCTCGGCGCTTGGCCCAGGCGATCCGAGCGGCTGACCGACCGCCATGCGGCTTGGAAGGCGCAGGTCGGCCACCCGCGCCGCCACGCGGCACCAGCAGCGCGATGCGCCCACACTAGGCCAAGCGTGGCGTGTTGGCGATGTTGCGCGGCAGCTTTCCCCTGTTCTATAGCAAAATGAGGTCGCCGCAAATTTGTCTGCCAGCAATTTCGCGGCCGGCCCGCCAGCGTCGCCCGCCTGTGCCAAGAGCCCAGTAATCTCTGAGAGTGTCTGAGTCGGGGTCTGACTCAGGAATGTCTGACTCGGGAATGAAGCTTCCCAGACCTTTCGCGAGGCGAGGGGTGCGGAGCCGCAGAAGAGGGTGGGGTCGTCCTCGTCGAAGGACCAGCCCGCTGGACGGATGGTCTCAAAGCTCGACCTGGCGCGCGCTGGCGCGCGGGCCGAGCCCAAAGCCTCTCCGCGAGGGCCGATGCGCGCAGACTCGCCCGTGCACACCACCCTGCGCTCAAGCATCGACTCGAGCCCGTCGCCGCCGCCCGCGGGCAGGCGACTCGCCACCGCGGCGATCGTGGGCAAGATGGACGAGATGGTGCGCAGCGGCGGCGCCGCGTCGCGCGGTGCGCGGCGTGCTGCGCTGAGCGGCTTGCGCCGCTCGCCCGCCTTACGTGCGCGAGCAGGAGCGCAAGCGCGAGGAGCGGCGGCGTCGCAACATGGATGAGAAGGCGCGCAAGCGCGCCGAGAATGCGGCCGTCGCGACGCGCGGCGGGATCGCGATCGACTCGGTCGAGTACGTCAAGCAAATCTTCGCCTATCGCGCGCAGCACGGCGTGCAGGCGAAGCCGACGCACTACGACGGCGCTGCCGCTGGCCTGCCCACCGCGTGGGACGAGGAGCACGAGTCCGACGCGAGCGCGTCGCGCATTCGCGTCGTCGTGCGCAAGCGCCCGCTGCTCGGCGCCGAGCGCGAGCGCCTCGAGTTCGACGCAGTGACGACACTGCCGTCGCCGAGCGGTCTCGCGCGCTACTGCACGGTGCACGAGCCAAAGCGACGCGTCGACGAGAGCAAGGAGGTGTCGCACCACGAGTTCCGCCTCGACGCCGCCTTCTCCGAGGCGGACACGAACGGCGACATTGGGAGCGCGATCGGCCTGCGCTCGCTCGTTGGGCACGTGCTCGACGGCCAGCCGGCGACGGTCCTCTGCTTCGGGCAGACCGGTTCGGGCAAGACGGTGACCATGATGGGTCTGAGCGGCCATGACGATGGGCGCAGCGGCGTCGGGCTCTTCACGATGGCGACGCGCGAGCTCTTCGCGCTCCTCGAGCGGACGTGCGCGGGCATTCGGCCCGACGAGCGACCCGTCGTCTTTGTCTCGTTCTTCGAAATCTACCGAGCCGGCGCGTACGACCTGCTCAACAACCGCGAGGCGCTCGCTGTGCGCGACGATGGGAAGGGGCGCACCATCGTGAGCGGATTAATGCACGCCGAGGCGCCGAACGCGCCCGCGGTCGACGGGCTCGTCGAGCTCGCCGCGCGCGCGCGATCGACGGGCTCGACCGCGGCGAACGCGCAGTCGAGCCGCTCGCACGCCATCCTGCAACTGCGCGTGTGTTCGGCGGCCCTGGCCGCGCGCGTGCGCATTGACGGCTCCACGCCCGGCGGCGGCAAGTTGTCGCTCATCGACCTGGCGGGCTCGGAGCGCGCGGCGGACGCGGCGGATGAGGAGCAGCAGACTCGGCTCGAGGGCGCCGAGATCAACAAATCGCTCCTCTGTCTGAAGGAGTGCATTCGTGCCATTGATACGCACAAAAAGCACACGCCGTTCCGCGGCTCGAAGCTCACGCACGTCCTGCGCGAGGCCTTCTCGGGCAACGCGAAGATGGTCTTCATCGCGAACGTCTCGTCCGCGTCCGGCGCCACCGAGCACTCGCTCAACACCCTCCGCTACGCCGCGCGCGTCAATGACTTTCGGCCGCCCGGCTCGCGCGCGCGTACGGCCGGCTGGACGACTGTTCGAGCGCGCCACGCGGGCAAACCGCACGCCGTGTCGCCGATCCCTCTCGCGCCGATGGTTGCGCCGGGCTCGGCGGCGCCCGCGCCACACGTGCCACCGCTGCAGCTCGCCGCGCTTGCCGCGGTCGGCAAGATGCGCCAACTGGCCGCCGCGTCGAAAAGCGCAAAGTTGAATACGCGCGCAGCCACTGGTGAGGACGGAGGGGGTGCGGGTGGAGGCGATGCGGGTGAAGGGGACGCGCCCGGTGCCGGCAGCGGAAGGGAGCGCGGCATCGCGTGCGCCGTGCCGTCCAGCTCGACGACGGGCGATCGCAAAGCTGGCGGCGGCGGCGGCGGCGGCGGCCGTGCGAGCGCGGCGAGCGAACGCGGGGCCGAGCGCGGGGCCGAGCGCGGGGCCGAACGCGGGGCCGAGCGCGGGGCCGAGCGCGGGGCCGAGCGCGGGGCCGAGCGCGGGGCCGAGCGCGGGGCCGAGCGCGGGGCCGAGCGCGGGGCCGAGCGCGGGGCCGAGCTCGACGCGTGGGACGCGCCTGGCGCCGATGCGGCGCTTGCGGAGGAGATCGTCTTGCTCGCCGCGGAGCTCGCCGTCGACGCGGAGCAGGAGGGTGAGGAGGCGGCTCGGGCGCTTGATGCGGAGGTCGATTTGACGATGGAGCACGTGCTCAACGAGGCGAGTCGCATCTCAGCGGCCGAGCGCGTCGGCCGCGACGGTGACGACGGACTCGACACCGACGTCGAGGGCGGCGCGGGCGCGGGCGAGGGCGCGGGCGCGGGCGCGGGCGCGGGCGTGGGCGCGGGCGCGGGCGCGGGCGCGGGCGTGGGCGTGGGCGCGGTCACCAGCCTCGCAAGCATCGCTTCGCAAGCGCGCACCGTCGGCGTATGGCTGAGCAAACTGCGCGTGGGCCTGAGTAACGCGCCGCCAGTGCCCGAGCCGCCGCCCGAGGCTGTGCTCAAGGGCGCGTACGCACGCGCCGGCGCGTTGCCCTTCTCGGTGAGCGCGCCGGCGAATGGGCGCGCGCTGCCCGCCCGCTCGGCGCGGCTCGGCGCGGCGGGCGCCGTCGAGGAGTACGTGCGCTCCATCACGGCGCTCTCGGCGACGGAGCTGCAGATGCTCGGTCTGCACCGCAAGACGATCAAGGCAGAGGAGGCGATCCACGCGCAGGGCATCGCGATCCTCAACGACATGGCGCAGCACGACGACGTGCACACAACCGCGTGCTACATTGCAGACCTCGAGCAGGCACGTGCCACCGCTTATACCGCGCACCAGCGGTTTTTGGCGTGCCAGCCGCGCCTCGTGGGCGCATCGCAGGCCAACGTGGGCGCGGCGGGTTGGGGCCAGCGCGGCGCGGCTTGGCGCAGGCCAACGTGGGCGCGGCGCACATGCCACTGCGAGCCGGCGGCGCGCTCGCCACGCCCACGTTGGCCTGCGCCAAGCCGCGCCGCGCTGGCCCCAACCCGCCGCGCGCGGCGCGGTCGCCGCGCGCGCGCCTCGCGCGGCGATCCTCCCGCAGGCGCGGCCCTTTGACTGCGCTCCGCGCGCCGCGCAACGATCGGGCGCAGATCGTCCGTGCAAAGATTGAGCTCGCGTTGCGGCTCGACGCACAGCTCGCGCGCTTCAAGCAGCAGCTCGCGGCCGAGAAGGCGGCGCACGTGCAGCTCGAGCTCGAGCCGCCGTCGCACGGGAAGCGCGTGATGCGCGCGCTCCCCTTCACCGCAGGGAAGCACCAGCCGGAGGCAAACCCGTACAACGCGGGAGTCTCAGGACGAGAAGGCGATGAATTCGCTCCCGAGCCCGAAGAGGTCTGCACTTAAACGTGCGGCAAGCGCGCGTCCGTCTACCACCGCCGCACCCGTGCGCGACGGGACGGGTCGTGTGCGCGTGTCGCGCGGCGCTGAGCGCGTCTCCGCCTGCACGTCAATGTCGCACGGCTGCCGTGTGGCCGTCCCACACGCCCAGCAGCTGCGCACGACGGCGAGTTTTTTGCTCTTGGCGCGCGCGCCGATTCGCACGCGGCTCCGCCGGCTGCGCGTCGTCACGCGCACGCGCACGTCGCAGTTAACGCCCGGGACGTGAATGAGGCTGCACGCGGCACAAAAGCGCGCGAGCATGGCCTTGGGCAGCGCGACGCGCTGCTGCTGCGCCACGAGCCGCATGCGCGACCTGACGCGCGCGGGTGCGTGCGCGAGCGCGAGCGCGTGAGCGCGCGCGTGGCGGCGCGCGTGACGGCGCGCGTGCGAAGCCGGCGCCCGCACGTGTAGTACGCGCTGAGCTGCGGGCTGTGCTTGAGATGCGTGAGCGCATGCTGCCAGAGGAGCTGCATGCGCATGAGCGGCAAGTCCGTCGGCGTCGACGGGAAAATTGACGGCGCCATCCTCCGTTTGCGCAGAGCGATACCTACCAGTAGACCGGCGCCGACGCGCGGGCTAGGGCGGGGAGGTCGGGCCGGTGGGCTCGGACGTCGTGGCGCCGCCGCGTGCCGGCGTGCGTGCGCGCGCGATGTCGTCGACATGCTCGCTTCTCGACGCGTGGGGCATCACCGTGCAGGGCGTGCTCGGGCTCGGCGCGCTCTCGACGCTCGCCTACAAGCGGCAGCTGGAGACGCCGCAGCGGCCGTTCCTGATCTGGTTGTTGGACGCGAGCAAGCAGGCGATCTCGTCGGGCGTCGGGCACATGCAGAACGTTGGCCTCTCCGAGCTCGTCCTCGTGCGCGCGCACGTTGCGCCGACGTCTCCGTGCGTGTGGTACGTGGTCAACCTCGTCCTCGATACCACGCTCGGCACATTCGTCGCCTACTTCGTGCTGCGCGGCGCGGAGGTGCTGCTCTCGGCGTGCGCGGATTGGCTCCCGCTCGGCTGCACGCAGCCTCTCCTCGAAAT